>OY740804.1:14078825-14696722 GCA_963514005.1 Raja brachyura | reverse complement strand
CGGAAACTTATATTTTCAGATGAAGAAAATGTGCTCATACAAGCAGAAATTAATTCATTACACAAGAAAGGGGTAATTGAGACGTCAGTCTATCAAAGTAGTCAGTTTGTGTCAAGTATTTTTCCAAGGTCTAAAAAGACTGGGGGATGTAGAATTATCCTGGATTTGACGAGTTTGAACAAATTCGTTTGTTATAGGCATTTCAAAATGGAAAATTTGTCCACGGCCAAACATCTTGTTTCCAAAGGGTGTTATATGGCAAGCATTTAAAGGATGCATATTACTCAGTGCCTATACATGGTGATGATAGGGGGAGATAGGAGAAATTTATCTGGATGACTCAGTTGTGGCAATTCAAAGCACTGCCTAATGGATTAACTTCAGCTCCTAGATTATTTACTAAAGTGGTAAAATCTCTGTTAGCATTAATGAGAGCTCAAGGGCATGTGGTAATGGCCTATTTAGACGATATTCTAATTATTGGAAAGACTCATGCTGGAGCTCAGTCATCAGTTTCAATTGTTAAATTCACTTTTGAACAATTAGGGTTCGTCATTCATCCAGATAAATCCAAATTATCACCAGTTCAAATCATTGATTATTTGGGATTTACCATCAATTCAAATCACATGTTGGTAACTTTGCCTAGGGTCAAATTGCAACAGTTAATTGAAGACTGTGTTAATCTGCTTGGAGAACAACGGCCTTCAATTAGACAAGTAGCCAGGTTAATTGGTAAATTGGTGGCTGCATTTCCAGCTGTACAGTATGGTCTTCTGCATTATCAACAATTACAACGATCAAAGGAACAGGCACTGAGAATACAAATGGACCATTTTGACAGGCCTATGCAATTGTCAGCTGGGGCAATTTCCGACATGCAATGGTGGATTGCAAATGCTTCAAAATGTTTTAGGACGGTTTTGGTGGAACCACCTTCAATTATATTACAGACTGATGTAAGTGCACTGGGTGGTACCAGGAGGGACTTGCATGTGCAGGTTCAGATTGACAAGACCACAGCAGTGGCATATGTAAACCACATGGGTGGAGTCAAGTCACAGTCTTGTGATAATCAGATTTGAAGCTGGTGCATTGACCAAAATATCTGGCTTTCAGCAATTTATTTGCCAGGTAGATTCAACACTGTAGCTGACACTAGGTCATGCCAGTTCAATGATAACATGGAATAGATGTTAAATCAGGATGTATTTAATCAAGTGATTGCTCAGTATGGAATGCCAGATATTGACTTGTTTGCATCTAGATTAAACCATCAATTGCCCAGATATGTTTCATGGAAACCAGATCCTGGTGCAGCAGTGGTGGATGCTTTCTCACTGCATTGGGGTGGAATTTTTGTGTATGTATTTCCTCCATTCTGTCTCATCAGTAGATGCTTGCAAAAGATCAACAGGACTCCGCTTCAGGGGTATTGGTAGTGCCAGATTGGCCTACACAAGCATGGTTTCCTCTTGTATTATAAATGGCTAGTCAGCCTCACGTGATTATTCCCAAGCATAAAAAGCTGCTGGTAAATCTAGTAACTGGGAATCAACATCCTTTACATGATCATATTGATCTGTTAATTTGCAGATTTTAAGGAGGCCATAACTGGGGAGAGGATTGTCTGATCGTACTGTGGATGTTCTCATGTCGGCCTGCAGGGATAGTACCCAGAAGCAGTATATCACCTCGATAAGGAAGTGGGAGGTATTCTGTCTACAGCAGAATATTTCATATCAAACTGCAGGGATCACAGGCATATTGGAGTTTTTGTCCACTCTTTATTTTGGTCAAAAATCAAGTTACAGTGCGATCAATGCAGCCAGAAGTGCTTTGTCGTCTTATTTACCCATGAATTCAGAATTGCATTCAGTATGGACATATCCGTTAGTTTCTCGATTTATGAAGGGAGTTTTCAATTCTAATCCTCCTAAACCCAGGTATGCCGGTATTTGAAATGTGAGTGAAGTTCTTATGCTTCTTCGCCAGTGGGCTCCTGTTTCAAGCTAAATTAACCATGAAGGTGGTCATGCTTATGACGTTGGTTTCAGCCCAATGTGTGCAAACATTGCAAAAGCTTCGGCTAGACAGAATGCACGTGTCGGCAGATGCCATTATATTTTATGCCTATGATTTGCTTAAACATAGTAGAATAGGCATGACAGGATGTAAGATTGTGTTTTCAGCATACCCCACAGATGATCGCTTGTGTGTAGTTTCACATTTATCTCGTTACGTTAACGTCACCAGAGCCCTATGAGGAACAGAGTCTACATTATTTATTAGCTACAAACAACCACACAGTAAGGTGTCGGTGCAAACAATTTCAAGGTGGCTAAAGCAGGTTTTGGGAAATGCTGGGATTGACACTGATAAATTCAAACCTCATTCCACCAGGGCGGCATCAACTTCCGCGGCAAGGGCGATGGACGTGCCTATAGATCATATCCTCATGGCAGCAGGGTGGTCCAGTGAGCTGACCTTTCAAAGGTTTTATCACAAGCCGATTTCAAGGCTGGGGGTGTTTGCTGGTTCTGTTTTGAGTTCTGTTATAGTTTCCCCCTGAGTTAGAAGGGTTTGTTATGGTTTCATTTGTAAATAAACTGTTATTCTTTTAACAAATGTTATTATTGATTGTTAATGACTTTTGAGTCAATCGATGCAGTGTGAATGCTGGATTTGGGTCTGCGGCGTGAAATCACAGTGTTTTGAAGTCTTCACGTAGTCACTCGCGTGACTCCGAAGTAAAATAGTACGATTAAATGAGAACTCACCAGTTTAAAGTTTGATCTTTATTTTGTGAGGAGTCGAGGGACTACGTGCCCTCTGCTCCCAGCCCTCATAGATCTCATCTGGTAGTTCTAGTCTTTATTATCTTACCATCATACTTCAGTCATTGTTATCTGTGAATTCACTCTGCTGTTTTGAAGATTGACGCACCAACGGCTTTACGGGGTTCTTCACGTAGTCCCTCAACTCGACGACTCATAAAATAAAGATCAAACTTCAAACTGGTAAGTTCTCATTTAATCTTACTATTATATTTGATGTCTCCACAACTTTCTGGGATACAGAATTCCAACAAATGGTGGCACAGTCGTGCAGCGGTAGTCACTGCCATACAGTGCCAAAGACTCGGGTTCGATCCTGACTAAGGGTGCTGTCTGTGCGAGTTTGTACGTTCTCCCTGTGACCTTAAATGAGCGTGCCCTCGTGCTGAAACTGTGCCCCTGTTCTAGATATTCCCATTGGGTTAAACATCTCCTTCACCAGGGCCACTCACACCCCAGTCATTCTCTCTTCTCCCCTCTCCCATTGGGAAGATGATAAAAAAAGCACAAACAGCAGCTTCTTCCCCACTGTCATCAGATCCTTGAAAAAAAGCTCTCATAACATAAAGATGTATTTCCAATCTCCCAATCTACCATGCACTTTTTGTTTTAATCTGCACTTTCTCTGTAGCTTTATTATTCTGTTCTGCAATCTGTTTCTTATTTATTTTTGCACTATTTATTGCACTCGTGTATGATTTGACTGTACTCACATGTGGTATGAATTGCTTGGATAGCAAGCAAAACAAAGTTCTTCACTGTATTTCAGTACACATGACAATAATAAACCAATACCAATACCTCTTGGCAAACACTGAAATGGAATCCAGACATATTCCTGAGACAAGGAAGAAAATGTTGGTCAAGTTTCAGCGAAGATAAGTTCTGGTCAGATTAGATTAAAATGCTGCAATTTCTGGAGTATCTCAGCAGGTCAGGCAGCATCTCTGGAGAACATGGATAGGTGATGTTTAGACAACGCAGGTTTTAATGGTGTTATCTGTAGGGAAGAAGTATGTTTGCGGATATGGCAAGACATGGATCAGCGAGAAAGTTGGGCAGAGCAGTGGGAGATGGAATTTAATATTTGGAAATCTATTTTTGGGTAATTTCATACTGATAGAACATATACAATAACTAGCGGGGTTCTTAGAAGTGTTGATGTGCAGAGGGACATTGGGTGCAAGTTCATAGCTCCATGAAAATGGTGAATGTAGGTGGATAGGGTAGCGAAGGAAACTTTTAGATTGCTTGCCTTCAGAGACAGGATGTTTGAGTATAAAGTTGGTTCATCAGGTTGCAGCTGTACAAGACATAAATTAGACCACACTTGTGGAATATTGTGTGCAATTCCATCACCATATTATAGAAAGAGTGTAGAAGAGATTCACCAGGACCTTGCCTGGAATGGAGAGCTTTAGTTACAAGCGTAGATTTTGGATAGGCTGGGATTGGACTTTGTGGCACACAGGAGGCTCAGGGGGGCTCTTGTGATTTTTAAAATTACGAAGGGATAGGTAGGGTAGATAGTGACAGTTCTTTTCCCAGAGCAGGGGAGTCTAAACAAAGGAAATCGATATGAGGTGAAGTATTTAAAGGAGATCTGAGGGACAAGTTTTCACAAAGAGGGTTGTGGGTATATGAAACAAGCTGCCAGAGTGAATGTAATCAAAGCATTTCTTTAGACAGATACATAAATTGGAAAGCAATATGGGAGGAAAAGGGGATTAGACGAGATAGGAATGGATGTTGGGCCACAATATATTTTTTACGTGCTATATTCTGTGACTGTAGAAATGATGTGGAGGTGACAGAAACACTGCAGAAGAGATTTACCAATATGGTTGCACCAGTTAATGGCAAGATCTTCAACAGCAATGGAGTAAAGAAGGGTCTTGGAGTCCAAGTCTATAGCTCCCTAAAAGTGGGAGGAGATGTTGATAGAGTGGTTAAGAAGGCTTGGTTTCATTGGCGGGGGCATTAAGTATAAGAGTCCGCAAATCATTCTGCAGCTTCATAGGACTTTGTTTAGGCCACATTTGGAGTATTGCTTGCAGTTCTGCCTGGATTAGAGCGTATTGGCTATAAGGGGAGGTTGAACAGATTTGGATTGTTTTTTTCTGGAATGATGGAGGTTGCAGGGAGACTTGATAGAAATATATAAAATTATGAGTGACATAAGTAGGGTAAACGGTCAGAACCTTTTTCCCAGGATGGAACGGTCAAGGACTTAATTACTTTGTGTATAGCTTTAAAGTGAGAGTGGACAAAGTTAAAGGAAATGTGTGGGGCAATTTATTTTATACAGAGCCGTGGGTGCCTGGAACGTGCTTCAAGGGTTGGTGGTGGAAGCACATATGATAGCAGCGTTTAAGAGGCTTTGAGATAGCCACATGGATATGCAGGGAATAGAGGATCATGTGCAGCCTGATGAGATTGGTTTATCTTGGTATCGTGTCTGGCACAGATATTTTGGGTTGAAGGGCCTGTTCCTGTGCTGTGATGGTCTATGTTCTATAACTCCATGTACTGGTTAAAGACATGTCATGTCCAACAGAGTGGTCTCCCTAGTCCTGGACACTTTAGGAAAGATGTAAAGGCTTTATAGAAGAGGCTGTCCAATCTCCCTCAACCAACATGCACCGCATTCTTTGTAGCTTGTGATTATATCCATGCTGAACAATATGTACAAGAATGTCCAACCATTCACCGTGGCTGACAGCTGCTAAATAAAACCGGCTGGTACAGTGACATGGTGCCAAGCTCACGATGTGCATGCTGAAACCCAAATGAAAGTAGACCACATGGCAAATCACTGGGCCTGTAATTTCTGCTCATGATACAGTTGCTTCCAAACAACTGCAGCTGGCATATCTTGTTGAAGCCTTGTTGCTTTGATAGTGGGTCATAAAGGACCGCTTCTGGGAAATACTTCTGTTTCCAATTAAAAAACGGCAAACATGAAGCAACCCAATATGTCGGTTTATTAAAAAGCTATAAATACAGATGTTAGCCATCAAGAAGTCAGCCTTCACATCTGTCTTGGATGTGCGCTGGGTTGAACTTGAAGGAAATTCCTGATTGGGTCTTTGTTTGATTCCTCGAGTGTCAATGGTGGGTCAGTAGTAGCAAGATTGTCTTTGAGTTTCATGGTTGCACATTCAATGCACACACTCTAGTAATGTAAGCACGATACTTCAGTGCTAAAGTGCGGTCTGGCAAAGAGCGTTACATTTGCTGAGGTGTCTTTCAGATATCTGAAAGATATATCTGATAGATTTAAACCTCTATTGTGGTGGCTCCACATTACATATCCATGTTGCTCTTCCCTGTATTGTGGTCAATGTTTATATCTCAGCTGACATTGCCAATGAGGCTCGAGAGGACGAATAAGGTGTGAAATTTGATTCGGGTCCACGAGGATTGAAGTGTAAGGTTAACGTGTGTGATTCAGGCATTCATATTTTGAAAGCTGGACAACATTCTTCTCAATGAGTTAGTTCCTCAGCAATTTGAAGAGATTAGGCATGTTGCCGAATACTACATTGAACTCCTATAGGTGTACAGTGTAGAGCATACTGAATGGTTGCATACTGAAGCACCCAAGGACATATTGGTTACATAACTCAAACGCCCAAGAACGAAGGAGGTTGTAGAATGCTATAGATATGGTTTGGTCCATCATGGATACTGATCTCTCCACCATTGAAGGGATCTACTGGAAGTGGTGCGACAGTGCAGCACAGTGGTGTAGTAGTAGTAGAGTAGTAGCGCTGTAGCTTGTGACTTACAGCGCAAGAGTCCCAAGTTCAATCCTGACCACAGGTGAAGTCAGTAGGGAGTTTATATGTGAGGTTTAGATTAGTTTTCTAGGAGATACAGCGTGGAAACAGGCCCTTCAGCCCACCGGATCCATGCCGACCAGCGATCTCCGCACACTATCACTATCCAACACGCACTAGGGACAATTTACAATTATACCAAGCCAATTAACCTATAAACCTGTACATCTTTGTAGTGTGGGAGGAAACCAAAGATCTCGGGATCAAACCTGGGTGTCTGGTGCTGTAAGCGCTGTAGGCAGCAACCCTATAACAGTGCCACCGTGCCACCCATCCCTGTGACTGCCTGGTTTTCTCGGTGTGCTCCGGTTTCCTCCCACACTCCAAAGACATACAGGTTTGTAGGTTAGTTGGCTTCTATAACTTGTAAATTATCCCTAGGTTATAGGATAGTGCTAGTGTACAGGATGATCACTGGTCTGCGCGCACTCATTTGGCCGAAGTGCGTATTTCACACTGTATCTCTAAATCTAAAGTTTAAAATAGCTTCTTCTCATCAACCATCAGGATCTTGAACTGCCCTGTAGAACCCTAACCACAACCCTATCTCAGCACCAAACTACTGTGACTTTACATAAGGTTGCACCAAGTACTTGGGCTTGTAATATTATGCCCTGCTTACCTGTTAACTGATAATTTATTGTAGTATTATTTGTTGTATGTCTTTTTGTTGTGCTGTTGCGTTAATGTCCATTTGAGGCTGCAGCATGTAAAGGGCCTGTCCCACCAGCATGCGACCTGCATGTGGTGAGCGCGACCAAACCGGCAGCGGGGGGCGCGCGGAGGTCGGGTGAGTGGCGCGACGCAGCACAAAGTTGGAGCGATGTCCGCGGTAAGTTCCCAAGGACAGAGAGGGACACACAGACAGGGGCACGGAGGCACACACAGAGAGGGTCACAGAGACACAGAAAGAGATGGTCACAGAGGCACATATAAAGAGGGTCACGGAGGCACGATGTCGAGACGCTGCGCACGGCGTCGAGGCGACTGCGAGCCAACAAGCCGTTGCCGCGCGGAATTTTTGAACACGGTCAGTTTTTTGGAGCCCCGCGCGATGCCGGGACCAGCTCCGCACAATTCCGCACGGCTCTGGCGATCGAAGTGGGACCGGCCCCGCGACGCCGGACGGCTCAAACGACCACATTAGGTCGCGCTCACCGCATGCAGTCGCATGCTGATGGGACAGGCCTGTTCGAATAGTATTGTTGCCATCCCGGTGCACGAGACAAAAAATAATTTTTGACTCTTGACTGTGTATGGAAACCAGTGCTCCTGTGCCATTTATTTGTCCCACCCTGTTGAAGCAACTTAACTGTAACCTGACACTGGAGCTATAGCAAATGTTCAAGATCCAGCGACCAGTTGATTGATTGAAAGATACAGCCTGGGAAGAGCCCCTGGGCCCACTCAGTCCACACTGACCAATGATCTCCCATTCCCACTGTTATCCCACTTACACATGTCCTCTAGTCTATACACACTAGGGGCAATTTACAGTGGGCCAATTAACCTACAAACCCGTATGTCTTTGGGATGTGGGAGGAAACTGGAGCACCTGGAGGTCACAGGGGGAGCTTTTCCAGCTTTCTCCCCCCTAATCCAATCAGTCAGAAGAAGGATCCTGACCCAAATCATCACCTATCTGTCCATTCCTTCTACAGATGCTGCCTGATCTGCTGAGTTCCTTCGCACTCTGTGTTTTGTTCCAGACTCACAGTTGTTCCCTCTAGGCCTGGGACTGACTGAATTTAGTTTAGTTTAGAGTGTAGAAACAGGTCCTTTGGCCCATCAAGTCCACGCTAACCAACAAACATCCATACACTTGTTCTAGTCCTACACGCCAGGGATAATTTACAGAAACCAATTAACCTACAAACCTGAATGTCCTTGGAATGTAGGAGTAAACTGGAGACTTTGGCAAAGTCACACTCGGTCACAGGGTGAACATGCAAACTTCACACAGACAGCATCCAAAATCAGGGTCAAATCCAGGCATCTGGCACTGTAAGGCAGCAGCTCTACCGCTGCGCCACTGTGCAACCTTTCCAATAATTCCAATAACTACTCCGCCAGTGTACTGATACTATGACCCATTAGCATGAGATTATCCAGCCAGCAGTAACAACATCTCATTGTCTACATGTGAAGGCTGCTAAGTGTCAATGTGATCACATCTCTTTCTTCTCCATAAACCACAGATAGATGCAACTTAATACAACTGTCTGGAGAGCTTCAGATGTAATAACAGTTACTTTACCTGAAAGGTTTTGAAAAATAAAGGTATTTTTAATCATTTTACTTTTAGAGCTAGAGCATTGAAACAAGCCATTTGGCCACCTGTCCACACATACCATCGATCACCCATTCACATTAGGACTGTATTATCCCACATTCTCATCCACTTTGTACACACTAGGGTCAATTTTTTCTGAAAATTCAGATATATAATTTTACTTGGTGTCCTCTTATACACTTTGTTAATGATAACTTCAAAGGCCTCCACTGGATTTCTGAAACATTGGCAATCCTTTAGATAAAAACGTGTTGACTCACCATATTGGTATCTTCCCAATAATATGTCCCTATAATTTTTCCCTGACATTTGTCGGACTAACAGTGATAAATTCCCTGTTTTTTTTTCAAATAGGGATGTATTCAAGAGAGTTAGATATAGTTCTTGGGGCTAATGGAATCAAGTCATATGGGGAGAAAGCAAGAACAGGGTACTGATTCTGGATGATCAGCTATGATCATATTGAATAGTGCTGGCTCAAAGAGCCGAATGGCCTACTCCATTTATTTTCTATATTTCTGTGTTTCTATAATAATGAACACATTTGCAACCTTCAGTCATAAGTTCACAAGACCATAGAACGTAGTAGTACAGCACAGGGATTGGCCCTTCGGCCCATAATATTTGTGCTGAACACGATTCCATGTGGAACGTATATCTGCCTGTATGAATTCTATATCCCTCCCGTTCCTGCATACCCTTGTGCCTATCCAAGTCTCTCAAATGCTACTAGTTTATCTGCCTCCACCACCTCCACCCTGGCAGCGTATTCCAGGCACCAACCCTCTGTGTTAATACTTGCCCCGCATATCTTTTTTAAACTTTGTCCCTGTCACCTTAGAGGTATATCTTCTATATTTAATATTTCTATCTGGGGAAAAAGGTTCTGACTATCTACCCTTTCTATACCTCTCATCATTTTATATATTTCCATCAGATCTCCCCTCAACATCCCATGTTCCTGACAACACAATTGAAGTTTGCCCAACCTCTCCCTATAACTAATACCTTTTTGGTAAAGCTCTTCAGCACCCTTTCCAAAGCCTCCACACCGTTCCTGCATTGGGGCAACTGCAACTGCATACAATACTCCAAATGCAACCTAATAAAGTCTTACAAAGCTGATTTCATGATTCTTAACAAATTATTTAACAAATGAGGGAAAACATACCATAAAAAGTCTTTATCATGATCTAGTTGTGTTGCCAATTTCAGGGAGTTATGGACTTGGATCCCAAGATCCTTCTGTACATGGCCCCTCAAGCCAATTCCAGCATTGAATATGATCTGCCCCAGGCCTCATCTCTTCTGTGCCAGTTCTCCATAGCCATCAATTGCCTGATCATTCAAAAATGCATTTACCTCTTTTTAAACTACCCACAGTGACTACACTACACAACCATCTGGGCTAGAGAATTCTAGAAATTCACTACCTTGTGGGAGAAGAGCTCCATTGCCAACCAGTGATAATGTTCTAGAAACTAGAGAATCTTGGGTCAATACTAATGCAATCAGCATCCCTGCTAACATATTTTTTTAACCTTCTGGGACGTGGTTGGGTCGATCGCTGTTTGAGATCTGTTTGCTTTGAATGTTGTTAAATTCTATTGTTAATTACCATTCTCTTACAAAACTGTTATTTTTGGATTTAACAGTTGAGTCCCCACTATGAAGACATGCAGAAAATATTTGTTAAATATCTTTATCATGATATTATTCTCCTTTATAATCTCACCCGTACAAGAGCCACATTTATTATAATTAATCTCTTTATTTATTGTCAAAGCTCTATTAACCCATTTCTATTATACTTGCTAACATGCTCAAATATAAAGATTTAGGTTTTCCATTTCTTCATTGTTTTTTATTAATTACTGAAACCCTTGCAACCCTCACGGTCATTACCAGTTTGGCAACTCATCTTTCAACCCTCTACTAGTTGTGACGTCTAGTTAGCCATGATTATGCTAGTTTTCAGGGCAAATCTTTACTCCTCAAACAAATTAGTGTGGCATGGTGGCGCAGTGGTAGAGTTGCTGCCTTACAGTGCCAGAGACCCAGGTTCGATCCCAACTATGGGTGTTGTCCTTATGGAGTTTGTGCGTTCTCCCATGACCTACGTGGGTTTCCCCAGGTACTCTGGTTTTCTCCCACACTCCAAAGTAGTACAGGTTTGCAGACTAATTGGCTTGGTAAAATTGTAAATTGTCCCTAGTGTGTGTATGATACAGTTAGTGTACGGGGATCGCTGGTCGGTGTGGACACGGTGGGCCGAAGGGCCTGTTCCTGCACTGTATCTCTAAAGTAAAGTAAATTTAAAATATATATATTCATTGAAAGTTATGAACTATTTCTTTCAATGTTAGCAATTGACAATCTACAACTATATCTTCTAATCTAATTTCCCTTGCTTTCTTAACCAATCTTTTATATCAAAGCAAATGGTTTTGTTTAAATTAAAGATTTCATTTTCAGCCATGGCCACATCAATCTTTTCTAAGATTACTCACCCTCTAGAAAATTCATACTATGATTAGTGCTTAGCCTTGCCTTGTTATAAAATATAAATCTAAATAAACTCCACTGGTTCCTCGACATACTGTTCCAGAAAACATTCTTGAACTTATTCCACAAACTCACCGCCCAAGTTATTTTTCCCAAATGAGTAGAAGCGCTGGAGTAACTCAGTGGGATAAGCAGCATCTGTAGTGGAAATGGATAGGCAACGTTTCAGGTCGGGTCCTTTCATCAGACTGATTGTGGTGGGGGTGAGAAAGCTGGAAAGAGATGGGGGCATGACAAATTCTGGCAAGTGATAGACGGATAAAGGTGAGGGGGGTTGATTAGCAGATGGGTAAACAAAGGTTAGAGATGAAAGGAGACAATGTGAGAAGAGAAGTGAAAAATTGATGCTTAAAATTTTGCTGTTGCTCCAGGCCTGTGCGTCTGCGGGTGGCAGCCGCGGCTCCAGGGGCGGGGAGAGGACGATCCGGGGCCTGGGCACTGAAGGCTGACTATGAGGCCGACGGTGGCTGCTGCTGCTGCTGCTCCGGGCCTGCACGGCAGGCTCCGGAGGTGGGAAGAGGCCGTGCCGAGAATCAAAGGCCTGGATAGAGGGATAGGAGGGATGTAGGGAGGGGAGAGGAGTTGTGGAGGGAGGGAGTGACTGAGGGTAGGGGAAAGGAGGGGGAGGGACAGGTGAGGGAGGGATTGGGGGAGGGGAGGGGAGGAGGAGGAGAGGGGAAAGAAGAGGGAGGGTGAGGGGGAGGGAATGCTGGGGATGAGGGGAAATGAGCTGCGTAGTGGAATATTGGGTTGGGGAATGGGTGAGTGGTAGAATATTGCGTTGGCGAACGGGTTGCGTTGGGGGACCAGGCCTCCTGTGTGACAGGAACCCAATGGGTCCCACTTAGTCTAGTATTATTTAAAAGTGGAGAATTCAGTGTTCATGTTGTTGGCATTCAAGATGCTCACCTATCTGCCAATCAAATTCCTCTCGCCTGTATCCACCTATCACTTGTGTAAGAAGGAACAGCAAATGCTGTTTGAAACTGAAGATAGACATAAAAAGCTGGAGTAACTCAGCGGGACAGGCAGCATCTCTTTGCCTGTCCCTGTGAGTTACTCCAGCTTTTTGTGTCTATCCACCAATAAATTTCCAGGCTTTGTCCTCCCCATTGACTCCGTCTATACTTTGCGCTGCTTTGGGAAAGCAGCCAACATTATGAAGGACCACCCATACCTCAGTCCTTCCCCGTTCTCCCTTCTCTGGTCCTTTTGCTTCATTACCAGACTTACCTTAGAGGCCTTGGGTTACACTCGTGGCCCAGCCCCTGTTACATCATCATTGTCCGAACCTGCACCAGCTTCTTGTTTTCACCCAACAAACAGCTAACAATGGCCTGTTTCTTTCATCATCGTTACTTTTTTGCATATCTTTAATTCATTGTTCTTTATCTATCTACATCATCATCTATATCTCTTGTTTCCCTTATCCCTAACTAGTCTGAAGAAAGGCCTTGACCCGAAACATCACCCATTCCTTCTCACCAAGTTGCTGCCTGTCCCGCTGAGAACCTGGGTCTCCGGCGCTGCATTCGCTGTAAGGCAGCAAATCTACCGCTGCGGCACCGTGACTGCCCTCATGTATGGTTTGATTACAATCATGTATCATGTGATTTTTCCTGAGATCACGCAGCATTTTTCACTGTATCTTGGAATACATGACAATAATAAATCAATACCAACACCAATCTAATACTAATACCGAAGCCTCACAACTTTCTGAATGAAAAACAATGACCTCATCTCTGTTTTCAATGGGTGACTCTTAAGTCTTAAACAGTGACCCTTAGAGTCATAGGGTCATAGAGTGATTCAATGTAGAAACGGGCCCTTCAGCCTAACTTGCCCGCACTGGCCAACAATGTCCCAGCTACATTAGTACCACTTGCCTATGCTTGGTCCATATCCCTCCAAACCTGTCCTAACCATGTACCTGTCTAACTGCTTCTTAAACGATGGGATAGTCCCAGCCTCAACTACCTCCTCTGGCAGCTTGTTCCATACACCCACCACCCTTTGCGTGAAAAAATTACCCCTTGGATTCATATTAAATCTTTTTCCTTTCACCTTGAACCTATGTCCTCTGGTCCTCGATTCCCCTACTCTAGGCAAGAGATTCTGTGAATCTATCTGATCCATTCCTCTCACGATTTTGCACACCTCTATAAGATCACCCCTCATCTTCCTGCGCTCCATGGAATAGAGGCCAGGACTACTCAACCTCTCCCTATAGCTCACACCCTCTAGTCCTGGCAACATCCTTGTAAATCTTTCAAGCTCGACAATATCTTTCCTATAACATGGTGCCCAGAACTGAACACAATATTCTAAATGTGGTCTCACTAATGTCTTCTACAACTGCAACACAACCTCACAACTTATATACTCAATACTCTGACTGATGAAGGCCAAATTGCCAAAAGCCTTTTTAACCACCTTATCCACCTGTGACTTGACCTTCAAGGAACCATGCACCTGTATTCCTTGATCCCTTTGCTCTACAACACTACCCAGAGGCCTACGATTGTTTGACATCCCAAAACGCAACACCTCACACTTCTCTGTATTAAATTCCATCAGCCATTCCTCTGCCCACCTGGCCGGTCAATCCAGATCCTGCTGCAATTTTTCACAACCATCTTAACTATCTGCAAAACCACTAACTTTTGTATCATCAGCAAACTTGTTAATCTTGCCCTGTATGTTCTCATCCAAGTCGATAATGAAGATGACAAACAGTAACGGGCCCAGCTCCGAACCCTGAGGCACACCACTAGTCACAGGCCTCCATTCTGAGAAGCAATCTTCCACCATCACCATCTGCTTCCTTCAATGGAGCCAATTTGCTATCCATTCAGTCATCTCTCCTTGGATCCCATACGATCTAACCTTCCAGAGCAGCCTACCATGCGGATCCTTGTTGAATTCCTTACTGAAATCCTTGTACACAATTGACCTTTTTGCTCACGTCTTCATAAACATCAATCTGATTTGTGAGACAAGACCTCCCACATGTAAAACTATGCTGACTATCCCTGATCAGGCCTTGCCCATCCAGATGCCTGTATATCCTATCCTTCAGAATACTCTGCAGTGACTTTCCAACTACAGATGTGAAGCTCAGCAGCCTATAGTTCCCAGCATTTACCCTGCAGCCCTTCTTGAAAAGAGGCACAACATTTGCCACCCTCCAGTCTTCCGGCACCTCTCCTGTATTTAAGGATGTCTCGTAGTCTCAATGTTCTCACAAGAGGAAACATCCTCTCGGCCACAGGATCTTACATGTTTCAGTCAAGCCATCTCTTTAGATATTAAAGTTTAGAGAAACAGAGTGGAATGATCTTTTATGTGATGCTGTAAATGGAGCTGCTGCGATGCAAAACAAATTTCAGACTTTGTTCTAACAATAAAGTAATATCGTATCGTATTGTATCACCAGAAACCTGGGTTTGATCCTGACCTTGGGTCCTGCCTGTGTGGAGTTTGCAGGTGACCATGTGGGTTATCTCCAGGAGTTTTGATTTCATCCCACATCCCAAAGACGTGTGGGTTAGTGGGTTAAGAGGTCGCTGTAAATTGCCCTGGAGTTTCGATGAGTTTAGTTTAGTTTAATGTCATTTAGTTTTGTTTATTATTGGCAGATGTACTGAGGTACTGTGAAAAACTTTCGTTTGTGTGCTACCCAATCAAGGAAAAGACTGTACTTGAAGACAGCAAGCCTTCCACAGTGCACCGATAAAGGATAAAGTGTACAACATTTAGTGGAAGGTAAAGTCCAATTGAAAATAGTTCGTCAGGATCGCACTCTAGCTGATGAGAGGACTGTCCAGTGCCTGATAACAGCTGGGAAGAAACTGCTCCTGAATCTGGAGATGTATGTTTTCATACATCTGTACCTTTTGCCTGATGGGAGAGGGGACAAGAGGGAATGGCTGGGATGAAACTGGCCCGTGATTATGCAGGCGGCCTTGCTGAGGCAGCGAGAAGTGTAGATGGAGTGAAAGGAAAGGAGGTTGGTTTGCGTGATGATCTGGCTATGTCCACAACTCTCTGCAATGCTTTCCACAGTGCACCTGTTGGTGAGAGTAGTTGAGGGCTTATCAATCTTCCTAAGCCTTCTAAGGAAGTAGAGGCATTAGTTTGCCTTCATAGCCTCAGTGCCATGGTGGAAAAAACTAAAACTATGGGATTAATATTGTATTATTGTGAAGGAGTCATTGGTGGCTGGGCTGAGGCCTGTTTCAATGCTGTATCTCACGACAACGCTGCGAGGTGTCCTATTTGCAGACAGTGGACTTTCCAGAAGTGTTTAGGGCCAGAGAAGATTACAGAGCAAGGGAGGAGTTTGTAAGCCCACAAAGCAATTTAGTAATGAGGACAAGACTGCACAGTCAGCACAGTGGCTCCGAGAGTCTTGTTGAAACCAATGGTTATAGAATGTGGAATGTAACTGTACACTTCGGTTTAGGTGTAATTTGCAGAGAGTTGTGGATGTAGCTTAGACCATCACACAAACCAACCGTCCTTCTATTGAGTCCATCTGCACTTCACGCTTCCTCAGCAAAGCCACCAGCATATTCAAGGACCAGTCTCACCCCGGTCACTCCCTCTTCTTCCCATCAGGCAAGAGGTAGAGAAGTTTGAAATTGCATACGTCCAGATTCAGGGATAGTTTCTTCTCAGCTGATACCAGGCAACTGAACGGTCCTCTTATTAACTAGAGTGTGGTCCTAACATCCCATCTACTATATTGGACTACAGTGTTGCATCTTGCACTTAAGGTTATACCTTTATCCTTTATCCATACACTGTGGACAACTTGATTATATTCCTTGACTGGATAGCATGCAAACAACAGCTTTTCACTCTACCTTGGTACATGTGATAATACTAAACTAAACTAAATTAATCTAAGTATTATCAATGTCAAGTATACAGAGAGACAGTGAAAAGCTTCTGTTTGCGTGCTATCCAATAAAATTAGATAATTCTATACACAAATACTGTCAAGCCAAACAGAAATACAAAAGTTAGAATGAAGAGAAAAATCACCTCTTCTCCAAGGGTAGTGAATCTCTAGGATTCTCCATCCTCAAGGGTGGCGGAAGTCGGGTTATTTGACATATTTGGGGTGGAGATAGATAAATATCTTAAAAAATAAGGAATCTAGATGTATGTAGAACTGGCATTGAATTGAGACCAGCATGGATTGGTCATGATCACATTGAATGGTGGGGTAGCATTTGGGGCCGAATGGCCTTCTCCGTACATTGTTCCTCGTGTTCTTGCATTTAGAAACTGTTGAAGTTCAGAAGGGCAATAATTGCAGTGTGCGTGGGTTGGCTCAACTGGTGTTCGATGCAAGATGTTAGTCAGTCTACTTTAGTTCACTTGGAGGATAAGAAGCTGATTACATTATATTTGACGGAATAACAATACTTCTCAGTATATTGGGAACAGCTTGGAAAATGTTAAGAGCACTGCTCTGCACTGGGAAAGCAAGCACGCAAAGGGCTGACTAGGGGAGGGTGGAAATGGAAACAATTACCAGAAAGGAGATAAACAAGGAGCTGTCTGTGTTTATTTCAGCTGATGTAACGGGCCTAGTTTAGTGTTCTTTAAATGCCGGGAAAAAAAAGTGTTATCAGCTTCGAACAAACGGCATTAAGGGATCGAGCCGCTCTCCGGCTCAACATGTTCACTTTCTCTGCTGTGTGGGGATTGTTAAAGAGCAAAACTCTCCAACCATCTCCAGTCAGGGAAAGATGAAACTCCCTCCACTCTGCCCCCTTGCGCCCATCTCTTACAACAATCCTCAGGAAAATAGAATAGAATTTGTGTATGGATCCACATAGTAGCTCTGCGAGGCACGTTATTTCCATTCGACCAAATAGCCTCAAGCATCGATGCAACATAGAAACATAGAAAAATAGGTGCAGGAGTAGGCCATTCGGCCCTTCGAGCCTGCACCGCCATTCAATGTGATCATGGCTGATCATCCAACTCAGTATTCCGTACCTGCCTTCTCTCCATACCCCCTGATCCCTTTAGCCACAAGTGCCACATCTAACGCCCTCTTAAATATAGCCAGTGAACTGGCCTCAACTACCTTCTGTGGCAGAGAATTCCAGAGACTCACCACTCTTTGTGTAAAGAATGTTTTCCTCATCTCAGTCCTAAAGGAATTCCCCCTTATGTGACCCCTTGTTCTGGACTCCCCCAACATAGGGAACAATCTTCCAGCATCTAACTTGTCCAGGGGGGATCTTATAGAAATCTCTTTGAGGGGGGATCTTATAGAAACTTAAGAATTTTGTAAGTTTCTATAAGATTCCCCCCTCAATCTTCTAAATTCCAGCGAGTACAAGCCGAGTCTATCCAATCTTTCCTCATATGAAAGTCCTGACATCCCAGCAACATTGGACACAAAGCAAATCTACACGTTCGCTGCGCAGATATTTCCCAGTCCCAACCTTCATCAGTCCAGATAGATGTCCCAATCACCCAACCAAGCCACCCTCTGGTATCTATCCCTCAGCTAAAATGATCACATTTTTCTGATGAATTATGGGCTGGGATTTTGTGGATTGACAGTATCTAGTATATAATCTGCAAATGTCAACTTCATTCTACACAGGACCCCTGCAGTGACTGATTGAGGAGCTGTAATGGTTTTCTTGATCCCAGAAACAAAAGGTCAGCATGTTGGGAAAAGTTGTGTAAAGTATCCAACAGAGTTTATGTTCCTCCAGTGAGAAGTGAAGGAATCCCAGCGACTAATGGTCAACGGCTGACTCACTTGACAACTCTGTGTGGGTTCTGTGCTGGGCTCCGTGACCGAATGCAACAGTTATGCAGAAACACCTCAGCACTGAGTGTAGATGCACAAAGCCAGACCTCTGACTTGCCCTGCTGTGTAAGTTCCATCCTGAGAAAACTCCATTTGACCTGCAGACCCTGAGCATCTGTGAACATGACTCGGAGCAAAGGATTTCTCAGGCCTTGCCTTGAGGTTCAAGTCGCTGAATTAGTTAACCTTCCAGTCTTTATATCTCATTAAAAAGTGATCTGAAACTGAAGAAATTCAACATGTCTCCCGCGACCCTTAGCAACATTTACAGAAGCACAGAAGAAAGCATACAGTCATGTAGTATCACGGCTTAGTTTGGGAACAGCTTTGCCCAGGACCACAAGAAATTGCAAAGTTGTAGATGTAGCCCAGTCCATCACACTCCATGCTCCCCACCCATCAACACCATCTACACCCCACACTGCCTCGGGAAAGTAGCCAACATAATCAAGGACCTTTCCCATCCTGGCCATTCCTTCTTCACCCCAGTCTTTCCTTCTTCTCCCCGCTTCCATCGGGCAGAAGATACAAAAGCTTTAAAGAATGTGCTACCAGACTCAGGAGCAGCTTCTTCCCTTATCAGCCTTCTGAATGGCTCTTCCATAAACTAGGGCAGGGTCCCAATTGTAGCCAACTATAGACATTGGAGTTTTTCACTGGAACTGTAATACTACAATGTTGAGAAACTATATTCTGCACCCTGGTATTTTTCTCTTAATTCTAACGTTTCACTTTTGTTTGGCTTGATTGTATTCATGCACAGAATTATCTGAATTTATTGGATAGCATGCAAACAAAAGGGCCATTCTGCTCAGACTTGCCTCACTAGGAAACTCCTCCATGCATGGACACAATCCAATGAATCCTCCAAGCACTACTTCCAAAGCAAGTATACCCAATTGTAAATAAATCTGTGCATCATGGTCCTGGTGTGATCCCACCGAAGCCCCTTTCTATCTGTAGCAAGATTACCCTCCTGTTATTACTATCTCTTTCTCCCTCTCTTTCTCTCCCTCTCTCGCTCCCTTTCTGTTCAACAAACTGGCCTAGAATTCCCTGTTTTATCTCTGCCTTCGCATTGTATTTGCACTTTCCAATCCATTGGAATCCTCCAAGAATCCAGGGAACTTTGGAAGATGATCATAATCATAATTATAATAATCATACTTTATTAGCCAAGTTTGTTTTGCAACATACGAGGAATTTGATTTGCCATACAGTTATACCAATAAACAGCAACAAAACACACAAAATACATATTAACATAAACATCCACCACAGTGACTCCTCTACATTTCTCACTGAGATGGAAGGCAAAAACAAAAGTTCAATCGCTTCCCTCCTTTGTTCTCCCGCGGTCGGGGGCCTCGAGCCTTCCGTTGATGGGATGATCTTGGTTCCCGTAGCCGGAGGTCGGGTCCTCCACGTTGGGGCGATCAAGCTCCCACATCGGGGGGATCTCAGTTCCCCCGCGCCGGGCGATCGGACCCGGGGTCGGGGCTAGTCGAACCTCTTGTGACTTTGGAGCATCCCGACATCAGTCTCTGCCCAAGACGGCGAGCTCATCGATGATGAAATCCGCAGGTGGCAGTTGGAGCGTCGATCCCAGGCAAAGGATCGCAGGCTCCGATGGTAAGTCCACGACCCTGCGGTGGGGCTCAAAGTCAGTCTCAAGCAAGGCCGCCAGCCCCATGATGTTAGGCCGCAGAGCGACCGGAGATACGATCCGGAAAACAATCGCATCTCTGGCAAGGTAAGAGATTAAGAAAAAAGTTTCCCCAGACCCCCAACTCATCCCGCACATAAAGCAAACCAGAGAAAATTAACACATACTTTTTAAAACACACTAAAAATAACAAAAAAGATGAAAAGACAGACAGACCATTGGCGAGGCTGCTATTGCTGATGGCCAGTGTTTTCATTTTATCTCACAGAATCTTTGAGTTGGGGAATCGTACAAAACAGAAATGGCTCCACATGGCCCACTTCACCCAATGGTACTCTATTGTCACGTGTACCGAGGTACAGTGAAATTCCTTTCTTGCATACAGTTCAGTAAAAGTACATAAGCACAATCACAGTTAAGTATGACTATAGGAATAATACACCGAGACAGAATTCAAGAGTCGCCATGTTTTGGCACAATTTTTTCATGATTCAAGTCAATGGTGTTATGTAGACTTGCTGTCATTAAGGCGGCCGGGTAAGGAGAGGGACATCGGGCCTGCAGCAGCCTTGCGCTTACCTGGACATACCTGGATCGGGGACTTCCAACATGTTGACCGGACTTTTAACTTTTTCTTTGCAAATAGCGCCAAAATATGGCGGCTGTGCATTTGGGGGTTGTGCAGTTAGGTTGGTATTTGTTCCCTTAATAACATTAATCACTTTAAATTCCTCCCTCTGTTTTCCCCTTGATTACATCTCAAGAATGATTTTGTAGTCTGCATTAAAGATACATACTGGATTATTCGCTCGATTCCATGAAATGAATACGGTATAAACCCACAAGTTTCTGACTTGGAGGTCAGAGTACTTTCACTGAGACACTAGTGGGTATGGTCCCTGATACATAGAGCAAGATGCTTTATATAGCATTGACGCTCCACCAGGCCATGGTAATGAGGTGCTATGCACAATTTTTAAACCCCGCTCGGCTAGAGAGAAAGAGAGAGCGGGAACAGAGAAAGAAAGAGGGAAAAAAGGAGAAAGAAAGGGAGGGCGATAAGGTGAGAACTAGAAAGAGGAGAGAGAAAAGAAGAGTAAAAAAGGGGGAGAGATAGAAGGAGAGACAGAAAAGACACCCAGAAAGAAAGAGGGGTAGACAGAGTTTCAAAGAAAGAAAGAAAAGAAGGAAAGTGAGAGAAAAGGAGAGCGAGAGAATAACTGACATTCCATAAATTTATGCATGGGTTTTAATATCATGCCATCCATACTTTTCTGTGGGATTGGAATCCTGGAAAGGTTCCAATGAAAATTGACGATCAAAGGCGGTAACAGTAAACAGCTTTCTTTGTATTTTACACTATTGATGTAACCCAAGAATGAAGTGAGAAAATCTCCTCATTTTTTTGTCTTTCCTCCTAGGGTTGTCTCCCATTCCCATCCCACATTTCCCACAGTTATCCGGCTATGGGGCATTACCGTACCATACAGTACACCTTCCCCAGCTGCTCACCAACAGCTTAATCCTACCTTCATGGGTAAGAACATGTAATGAATCAGGGGTCCGGGCTCAGGGAGTTGGAAAAAGTCAATGCTGTGGCTGATTATTGTGGTTTACTGGCATAATATGTGGGGGTTTTACATATTAAGAAGTGGTAAATCCAATAACAGGAAGTTAGGAACACCTTCAAGTTCACAGAAAAACATTGACCCAAACATTTGGCTGAAAAGCTAACAGTTATTATTTCTATATTTTCTTGTGGCATACGATATGATACAATGCGATAGAACTTTATTTATCCCAGGAGGGAAATTGAGGCCATTTCAGCCCATCAAGTTATGCTAGCTGACAGAACAATCCCATTATCCTCTGAAGAAGGGTTTTGATGGGCAACGTCGCCTATCCATGTTCTCTAGAGATCCTGCCTGATCCACCGGGTTACTCAAGAATTTTGTGTCTTTTTTCTTGTAAATCAGTATCTGCTGTTTCTTGTATCCCAATCCCCTTAATATTGTCTGTGTAATCTTTTCTGCCCATATTTCTATCAATGCTGCCACAGATCCAAATAATTAATTTACACTGGTGGCAATTTCCAGTGGATAATTAACGTACTAACCCACATATCTTTGGGATTGGGAGAAAAACTGGGGAAACCTATGTAGCCACAGGGAGAACATGCAAACTCCATGCAGACAACAGCCAAAGTCAAGACTGAATCCGGGTCACTGGAGTTGTGAGCGAATGGCTTGAGTAGTTGTGCTCCAGTGCCGCCCAACGCAACTGCTGGTTTTTACCTCAATGGCGTTGCAAATGTTTGGAATGCCAGCACAACATGGAGTCAAAGTAGAGATCCCAAGTTCTGTACAACTGATGGTTGTTGTCATCTGACTGAGGTTAAACACTGGATTTCATTTCGGAGTCACGTGAGTGACTTCGTGAAGAGCCCGCCGGCGCGCATGCTCGACATATCGTCGTATCGCGTTGCTGCGACGGCTGGCGGTGGAGCGCGCTCCTCGCCAGCCCTTCATAGGGAACCACTGAGGTAAGTATCCTACCTTAAGTTGGTGGTCCTTGTTGTATTGATTTGTTTCTTGCAGCAAGGACATGGATGGGAGTTCCAAGGGCCGGAGGACGTCTGGACGAGGTCGCCGGTCAGCAGTCCCGGAGCCATTGATATCGGCGGTACCTGCAGCGCAGGCCGGGACACAGGCGGGAATATCGGTAAGCCCTGTGTTTACAGGTCCGGATCTGCCAGCACACCACAGCGAGGAGGAGTGTGGTGTGCCGCCAGAGCAGGAGGACCCTGCCATGGCAGTCAGGTCGTCAGCAGGCTTGCTGGCGACCTCGAGCAGAGGGGTACGTGCAGCTGCACGGCCCTTTTCCATCAACCCTCCGAGTAGGGGAAGGGCAGGAGCCCGGAAGCCTAACTCTGTCGGGGCTAAGGCATTACCTGCCGCCGAGGAGCGGTCAGGTTCCAGGGTGAGACCCGGGGTGGCTGTGAGGTCCAGTCGACGCCCCCCAACTCTCGACGCCGGGACGGGTCGGTTGGGTCGGGTCTCGTCACGGTTGCCGAGTCCCCCATGGATGGGTGGGCGAGACCATGCGTCGGCAAGGTCCACGACGTGGGCAGCCGGCAAGCCCGCGCGGGCATCAGGTATCCATGCTACGGCTGGTGCCGACACCACGCCGCAAGTGCCCTTAGTGGCAGCGGCTTCAGCTCCCGCTAAACGGAGGCGGTTGAACACACCCGCGCGGGAATCGCGCAGTTTCGCTTCGGCGGCTGTTAGCGACGACTACCGGCACCGGGTGGGCCTCGATGAGGTGCGGGCCGATGATAGGGGCCCCGGCATTTTCTCAGAGCCGGAGGACTCCGACCACCCGAGTGTTCAGGGTGAGGGGCGTATTGACCGTATGGAGCGGCTGCTGGAGCTCCTGCTTCAAGGTCAACAGCAGCAAGCGTCCAGCAGCGACAGGCACGGGGCTTTTTCACCAACTTCCACCATCAGCCTGGAGCAGCAGGATGAGGAGGTTTTGGTTGATCCCATACCACCTCCGTCAGATTTACCAGCGGAGGAACTTCTTGATGTGGCAACTAAGTTCGCGGCCCCACACACGTCTGGGCTTCCCCTGAATTCAAAATTGGCAGCCACAGTGGACTTCCTCAACAACCATCAGCTCCAGGAAGAAGTTCTCATTCAAGCCATGAGCCGTCACAAGGCTCCATCCAACTGCAACTCCCTCAACGTGCCTGTGGTCAATACGCCGATATGGGGCAACATCAGTGCGGCTATCCGTCAACACGAGCTGAAACTTCAGCGGATCCTGAAGCTCCTCACGGCCGGTATTACCGCCTTTGTGCGGTCGGTTGATGTGGATGAATTAAATTTGGATCAGGAGGATGCTCTGGCTCTATTATGCGCAACTCAACATGAGATCAATGGGTTCCGCAAAAGCAGCATCCGCCCGGCGCTCAACCCTAAGTTTGCAGGGTTGTGCAAACCACCGCCGCCGCCGCCGCCCCGAAGGCTCTTTGGAGAAGGTCTCTCGAAGAGAGTCAAAGAGCTTGACGAACAAGCCAAGACGGTGGGACTCATGCGCTCTCATAGTGCCCCCACGCCGTCGGGCTCGAAAGCTCCGCTTGTTCGTCCACGAGGGTCTGCCAGCACCTCTACAAGGACCTACCCTCCAGCTCCACCTCGTTACCAACAGCCCCAGCAGCAGGGGGAGGCTTTTTTAGGACAGGGCCGGCAGAAACCCTGGTGGAAGATGAGGGCGCCGCGCCCTCAAGCCAACCCAGCACCTCCACGTCCACCCACACGTGTCAAAGACCGCCGGTAGCCACGGAAGTGAGGCGGTCTGTTTCTCTCTTTTCCCTTTGTCTAACCTCACATGTTGGTGGGCGCCTTCGGTTCTTTTTGGGAGCATGGGGTGATATTACTGGTGACGAGTATGTGTTACAAAATATTCAGGGTCATAAAATTGAGTTTCTTAATGGGGACATTCCTCCATCCAAGCACATGCCTGGTCGAACATTTACACTGTCTGCTGCAGAACAGGCAGCAGGCTACAAGGAAATTTTAAGGTTAGAACAGAAGGGAGTGGTAGAGAAAGCGGTTCATGAGCCAGTTGAATTTGTTTCTAATATATTCACTAGACCAAAGAAGGATGGAGGCTGTCGAGTCATTATTGACCTGACTCGTTTAAATACTTTTGTAACATATACTCATTTCAAAATGGACACTTTTGAAACAGCCAAATCATTGATTTCACATGGTTGCTTTATGGCATGCATTGATTTAAAAGATGCGTACTATTCTGTATCCATTCAAAAATACTATAGGAGGTTTTTTGAAATTTATCTGGATGGGTCAACTCTGGCAATATAGGGCTTTGCCAAACGGGCTTACCACAGCCCCTAGATTATTCACTAAATTGGTGAAACCAATTATGGCTTATTTACAAGAACGACACCATATAGTAATGGTCTATTTAGATGATATCTTAATTGTCGGCCACACCCTGGAATTGGCTGAACAGGGAGTTGCAGCTGCTGTCAATATATTCCAGCAGCTGGGGTTTATTGTCCATCCAGAAAAATCAAAGTTCTGCCCTTCCCAGGTAATACATTATCTGGGGTTTACGGTGGACTCTATTCGTAATTGGCAAACTTGTCGCATTGTTTCCGGCAGCCAGATATGGGCCTTTGCATTATTAGAATTTGCAAAGAGCCAAGATCGCTGCGTTAAAACAGAACGCTGGTCATTATGATCGAACAATGCAGCTGCCGCCTGAAGCAAAGGATGAGTTACGATGGTGGGTGTGTCACATTAGTAACTCATTTAAGCCTATTATTGAGGCTAATCCGGTGGTATACTTGCAAACTGATGCGAGCTCTTATGGCTGGGGAGCTACAGATAATTGCTCTAGTTGCGGGGGCAGATGGGACACCCTTGAGGCTGCTATGTTGTTGTCACAAGGGATAAACTATTTGGAGATACTTGCAGCATTCCACGGACTTCGTGCTTATTGTTCCAAGCTTATTGGAGCACATGTCCGTCTCCAAATAGACAACACCACAGCGGTGGCATATCTAAACCATATGGGCGGTACCAGGTCAGTTTCGTGTGATAAATTGACTAACTCAATTTGGCTCTGGTGTGTTCAAAGAGACATTTGGATTTCAGCTACCTATTTGCCGGGTGAGCTTAATACTGTGGCGGACACCAGGTCACGCAACTTTAATGACAATATTGAATGGATGTTGCATCCTGAAATTTTTGCCAAAGTCACAGCCAAATTTGGGAAACCGGACATTGACCTTTTTGCGTCACGGTTGAACCATCAGGTACCAACATACGTCTCGTGGGAACCAGATCCTGGGGCTATAGCGCTAGATGCATTCTCGCTGGACTGGGGGAATTGGTTTTTCTATGCATTCCCCCCGTTTTGCCTCATCAGTCGGGTATTAAGAAAGATTCAGATGGATGCAGCCAAGGGCATCCTTATTATACCCGACTGGCCTACACAGCCGTGGTATCTGGTGGTCTTTGACATGCTCAGTGAGCCTTGGGTCCTTTTGAAGGGTTGCCCAGAATTGGTTACTCACCCTGTCTCAGGGGAGCCACATCCCTGCCATGGCTATTTAAATTTGTTAGCTTGCAGGTTTTGAACAGGCCGTTAGTCCAATACGGCCTCTCAACTTGGACCATTGGAGCGTCGTGTCGAGAGTCAACAAGGCGAAGATACCGCTCACATATTAAGAAGTGGGAAGCCTTCTGCAGCCGCTCTCGCATCACGTACGATGACCTGACTATAACTGACGTCCTGGAATTCCTCGCGGGGTTGCACCACGATGAACACTTAAGTTACAGTGCCATCAACAGCGCCAGGAGCGCGCTATCATTCTACCTCAAGATTGAGGTGGGATCCAACAGGCTAGTGTCCAGACTCATGCGGGGTATATTCAATATGAATCCGCCTACACCACGCTACAATATCACCTGGGATGTCAGGGACGTATTAAACCTGCTCAGGACGTGGTCTCCCATGGAAGGGCTCCAGCTGGACAAACTCACCACGAAGCTGGTGATGTTACTAGCGCTGACTTCAGCACAGAGGGTACAGACACTGCATAAGCTACGTGTCGACAGGATGATATCTATCCCTACAGAAGTAGTCTTCTTCATTGATGAGCTACTAAAGCAGCATAGACCTGGGTGTACAGGGCTGCAGCTGAAGTTCCCGGTATACCCCGCAGATGCTAGGCTGTGTTTAGCCTCTCATATCCGTCACTATGTCAAGGTGACGGCATGCATCAGAGGAATGGAGAGATACCTGCTTGTCACTCATAAGAGACCTCATCATCGAGTGACAGTCCAGACGATCTCCAGGTGGCTCCGAGTCGTCTTGGGTAAGTCAGGTATCGACACTAATGTGTTCGTCTCATTCCACCAGGGCTGCATTGACGTCAGCGGCGAGGATTATGGAGGTGCCGATGGACCATATTCTCGCCACAGCAGGATGGGCTAATGAAGCTGTGTTTCAGCGATTTTATAACAAGCCTGTTGCTGCTCCTCTACAGTTTGCGGAAGCCGTGCTGAATGCAGGTCGAGAACGTGGAGGTGTCCCCGCATGAGGGGTTTTGATTTGTTATTAATAAATATGCTCTTGTTTTGCAGTATGAACTATTTGAGCAAGTTTGTTCCTCCCATCCATCCCTGCTAGTGGTGTGTCACCATGGACGTGGTCCAGGGCGTGTAATCACAGAAGCTTTGAAGTCTTCACGAAGTCACTCACGTGACTCCGAAATGAAATAGTAAGATTGAACGAGAACTTACCAGTTCGAAGGTTGATCATTATTTCATGAGGAGTCGCGGTGAGGGATTTCGTGCCCTCCACGCCCAACCCTCACTCACCTTCATCTGGTAATTTGAGTCTCTTTAATCTTACTATGCCAAGTCATTTCTGTTACTGGTTTCTGTGATTCCACACCGCTACTTTGAAGAATGTCGAGCATGCGCGCCGGCGGGCTCTTCACGAAATCCCTCATCGCGACTCCTCATGAAATAATGATCAACCTTCGAACTGGTAAGTTCTCGTTCAATCTTACTATTCCTTGTGGGAAATGTGTGCACTGAACTGACATCATTGCAACCTGACACAGATTCAAGGGAATCAAGGCATTCAATTCAAGGGAAATAAATTGCAGGCAATGTACATTTTTGTTTTATAAATTAAATTAAACCATGCTTGTTTGTTAAACTCTTTTCATTAACATTTTACCATTGAATAATATTGCATTTTTTTAGTGATGTGCTTAATTTTTTGTGGCTCTTGAAAGATTTTGATTTGCCCAAACATTCAATTCCTTTGGAAGCATTGACAATGGGTTCAGTCTCTATGTGGTGCGAAGCATTTCAGTGGGATAAAGTCTTAGTCGTTGAGTCATGCCCTAATTTATCCATGATGAGAAAGAAGCCCATATACAATGGTCCCATTTGCCTGCATAGTGTCCATATCCCTCTAAACCTTTCCCTCCAAATTTATTTTGAATGTTGTTATGTTGTTGTTGAATGATCCTCAAGAGTCCCAGTAGCTCACCAATTAGTTCAGCGCTGGCTTTCAGGACAAGGCACACACAGTGAATGGCTGGGCCCTGGAGAGTGTTGTCAAACAAAGAGACAAAGGATTAAAAGTACATAATTTCCTGAAAGTGGCGACATTGGTAGATAGGGTAATGAAGAATATATCAGATGCACTTGGTATCATCGGTCGGGACGCTGAGTACAAAGGTTGAGACGTTATCCACTGGGGCCCTTAATTCCTTTGCATAGTCCAAATTAGAGCAACCCTGTGACCTACCTCTTCAGTGCCATGGTTACACCCAGAATGACCAACATTTTCACACAGAGGATGGGTGTATGGAACAAGTTGCCAGAGGAGGTGATTGAGCAGGTAGTATCGTAATGTTTAAGAAACATTTGGACAGGTGCATGGGTAGGACAGGTTTAGAGGGAGGTTGGACTTGTGTAGATGGGACAGGTTGGTCGGTGTGGGCAAGTTGGGCCGAAGGGCCTGTTTCCACGCTGTATGATCTATGACTCTATCAGCCATGAGGGCAGTCACAGCAGGAATAAGTACACATGGTGCTCTGCATCCAGCAGCAGATCTGCTGGCAAACAGGAGATGTGGAATCAGCAGCCCAAAGAAACCTTGATCATCGCTCAGAGCCATGAACTCATTAATAGAAAAGAAAAAACCATTTGATCAGAGACCACAAAATCTAGGTCATACCTTCAAACATTTTGTTTTACATTCCAAGCAAGTCAGATCACTGGCTTAGCCTATTGTTCCATTGCTACAGAATTAAAACATAGTGAAAACACAGACAAGGAATCAAGCGGCCAGACAAGAGATTAGAAGCAGCAAGAAAATATTTGAAAGTCCTCCAGGTTGCCAGGCAAAGTCAGGGTCACCAGCATGGACAGTTCGTGAGAGGGTATGACTGCTCTGAATCTGACTCCTACTGGACATTGTGATTGAAACAGGCACAAAGATTCAGTCAGAGGCTGCCGTGACTGAGGTGCTACTGAGCGCAGCAGAGATACATGATCATCCAGAGTAACTATGGATTTACTGAAACACTATTGGGAAAGGGAGGAAGAGATGGCTTCCTCGGGAGCTCTGCTCTGGACCATTTGGACAATAAAAACACATACGTTAGGCTGTTGTTCATAGACTATAGCTCGGCATTCAACACAATTAACCCCTCCAACAGATTACCAAGCTCACGGAACTGGGTCTCTGCGCATCCCTTTGCAACTTGGTGGAGAGAGTCAAAATCTTCAAATTCCTGGTCGTGCATATCTATGAAGATCTGTCCTGGACCCAGCACATTGATGCAATCATAAAGAAAACCCATCAACACTTCCACTTCCTTTGAAGATTGAGGAGATTCGGCATGTCAACAAATACTCTAGAACTTCCACATGTGTACAGTAGAGAACATATTGACTGGTTGCATAATGGCAACTTGAACCCCCAGGAACAAAGAAGATTGCAAAAAGTGGTGAACACTGCCCAGTTCATCATGGGTACTGACCACCCCACCATGGAAGGTATCAACAGGAATCGCTGCCTCAAAAATGCAGCCAGCTTCATCAGAGACCCACACCACCCTGCCCACACTCTCCTACAATCGGGATGAAGGTATGGGAGCCTGAAACTTAACATCCAGGTTCAGGAGCAGCTACAGCTTCTTCCTTACAACCATTAAGGGCCTGTCCTACAAGCATGCAACTCTATGCGATTAGCGCGACCTAACATGGTCGCTTGAGCCATCCGGCGTCGCGGGGCCGGTCCCACTTCAATCGCCGGAGCCATGCGGAATTGTGCGGAGTTCGTCCCGACACTGCGCAGGGCTCCGAAAAACTGACTATGTCCAAAAATTCCGCGTGGCAGCGGCTTGTCGGCTCGCAGTCGCCTCGACGCATTGCACACCGCCCCGACATCGTGCCTCCGTGAACCTATCTGTAGGTGCCTCCGTGACCCTCTATGTGTGTGGCTCCGTGGCCCTCTGTGTGTGTGTGTGCCTCTGTGCCCCTCTCTGTGTGCCCCTCTCTGTCCTGGCGAACTTACCTTAGACTTCGCTCCAAGTTCGCCTCACTTTGTGCCGCATTGCGCCACTCACCCGACCTCCGCGCGGCCCCTACTGCCAGTTTGGTTGCGCTTGCCGCATGCAGGCGCATGCTGGTGGGAACGGCCCTGTACAGGGTATCACCCGACCTCCGTGTGGCCCCCGCTTCTAGTTTGATCGCGTTCATCGCATAGAGTTGCATGCTTGTAGGACAGGCCCTTTAGGCTATTAAACACCACAACCTCCATAGCTTGGGAGCATTGTTTTTGCTTTTGCACTATATCAAATTTTTTGTTGTTGTTTATTCTGGTGTTTGCAGAGTGCCACTTTTAGATACCTGTTGTGGTGCTGCAAGTGAGAATTTCATTGTTCTGTTTTGGGACATATACTAATAAAACACTCTTGACTTGCAAAAGATGAGAGAATGGAGGGAGAAATGGAGGGACAAGGGAGAGTAAAAGGTACCTGAATTATCTTGGGCAGGAGTGGCCGTGATGGGGGGCGGGGGGGGGGGGGGGGGGGAAGACTATATAAAGCAAAGGGAGGTGAGAGAAGCTCCCTGTTCAAAGTATGGGTGGATAATACATTGTTGTAACTCATTTAAAGCAATCCTGCTTCTTGTCAGCAGGGTTTCAACTTCCCATTCCAAAACCCAAAGCTTAAAAATCAAGGTTGACTTTCCAGAGCAATGCTGATGGCATGTGGCATGATCTGCGATATATTTTATGCATGGATCACAAGATCATGAGATCAAAAGGGATAGGAGTAGAATTAGGCCAATCTGCCCATCAGCTCTATTCTGCCATTCAATCATGGCTGATCTATCTCTCACTCCTAACCCCATTTTTCTGCCTTCGCCCCATAACCTCTGACACCTGTACTAATCAAGAATCTATTTATCTCTGCCTTAAATATACCCACTGACATTGCCTCCCCATCCTTCTGTGGCAAAGAATTCCACAGATTCACCACCCTCTGACTAAAGAAATTCCTCCTCATCGTCCTAAAAGAACGTCCTTTAATTCTGAGGGTATGACCTCTAGTCCTAAACTCTCCCATTAGTATAAACATCCTCTCCACATCCACTATATCCAAGCTTTTCAATCATCTGTTTCAATGAGGTCCCCCCTCATTCTTCTAAACTCCAGTGAATATAGGGCCAGTGCCATCAAAAGCCAATTCATTCTTGGGATCATTCTTGGGATCAGATATGGTGCTCAAAATTGCTCACAATATTCCAAATGCGGCCTTATGAGCGTCTTGTAGAGCCTCAACATTACATTACATAGATAAACATTAATAACACCACTGAATTAACACAGGGAAGGTTTCACATACCAGGTGTTCATAAAACAGCTAGCATTAAACCTTCAACACACGTAGTGTCATACAGCATGGAAACATGTTTTTTGGCCCAACTTGTCCATGCCAACCAAGTTGCTTGTCAAATCAATCCCACTTGCCTGTGCCCGGCCCATATCCCTCCATATCTTTTACGTGTCATATTGTATGTAAATTATCATTTACGTGTCATATTGTACTTGCTTCGAGCATGTAGAGTTGCTGCCTTACAGCGGCAGAGACCTGGGTTTGATCCTGACTACGTGTGCTGTCTGTACGGAGTATGCATGTTCTCCCCGTGACCTGCGTGGGTTTTCTCCAGGATCTCCAGTCTCCTCCCACACTCCAAAGACATACAGGTTTAGTGGTTAATTGGCTTGGTATAATTGTAAATTGTCCCTAGTGCTTGTAGCATGGTGTTAGTGTGCGGGGATCACTGCTCGATGCGGACTCGGTGGGCTGAAGCGCCTGTTTCCTTGCTGTATCTCTAAACTAAGCTAAACGTCCTCTGCCAGATCCTTTCACATACTCACCACCCTCTGTGTGAAGATCTTGTTCCTTGGGTCCGTTTCAAGTCTTTCCCCTCTTACCTTAACCTATGACCTCTAGTTTCAGACTCTGAACCCTGATGAAAAGACCATGGCTACTCATATTATCTATGCCCCTCATACTTTCAGAAACATCTACAAGATTACATCTCGACTTTCTCCGCTCCAGGAAATAATATCCATCCAACTCAAACATTCCATACCCAATAACATCCTCATAAATACTTTTTGCGTTCTTCCAGTTTAGTGACATTCTTCCTATAGCAGGGCGACCAGAATTATACACTGTACTCCAAATGTGTCCTTACCAATGTCTTATACAGCTGTAAAATGACATCCAACTTCTGTACTCAATACCTAGACTGATGAAGGCAAGAGGCCTTGCTTACCACCCTATCTACTTGCGTTGCCACTTTCATGGAAACATACCTGCACTCTTTGGTCTTTCTGTCCCTGGTTTGCCCCATCAAAATGTAACACCTCACATTTATTTGTTTCACCTCACCATTATATTGCCATTTGTGCAAGCTTGCTCTGTAAAATGTTTATTACATTAACACAAAGTTGAAAGTATCTCATTATCAAAAAGCAACTTGATGGATTCGGAGATCATTAAAAGCTGTATAGTCTGCGTAAGATTCAGCTGTTTGTATCTTTGATAGAATATACATTTGCACTGCTGCTTATTGTCACACGTGATGATGGACTTGTTTAAAACTATGCGCAGGATTAAATAGGAAATACACACACAATCTTTGTAGAAAGGAAATGTGCTACAAATGGTTTAACAATAACAAGATCACAACATGACTGACCTTTCCATGTTAATTAAAAGAACCATTCCGTTTTTTTTGCCATCAATCTGTTCCAAGGTCTTTCTGATATGTAGGAGATTTCTGCACGGACAGTGGTTTTGCTGAGTGATTTAATGATAAGAAGTTGGCTGTTTTGTCAGCTGCGATCTTGAAGAAATCCATTTTGAAACAATCTTGCAGCAATCCATTTTGGATTTCCCAACAATACACAGTGTTTCTGAGAGTTTTGGGAAATGTTTGTGCTGCTGTATCAACCATATATTGCCATTGTCACTTCAAGTGGCTAAACCTATGTGGTCTGTTTGCCTGTATGTTTATCTCATTTCATAACAACTTTATTCACTTTAATATATCTCCATGACTTCATTATGATTGCACAAAGTTGGCCACTGACAAGGGTGTATCAGTGTAGTGAAAAGTTGTGCAAAGACAGTTGGTGTTACAGTTGCTGAGTGCATAGTTCCACTGCAGTACCATGACAACATCCGTTATTGTTTCCATTTTATCATTCAGCCTGAGCAGTATGGATGACGTTCTTTCTTGCTATCTTTCCCCTCCACTCTCAGTCCATATGCCAAATGCCAATAATTCCTTCCTCCCCACCGATATTGATTGACCCCGCAGTTTGGGTTTGCTGTAGATTCCAGTATTTACAGTGTCTTGTGTGACTGGATAACGTTCATAAACTGCTCCACTACCACTGGTGTAGGTCAGAGATAACTGAAACATAAGGAGGTTGCACGAGTGGTGGTTACCAGTATCAAACAGCATCTGCTATATGTCTTTACGGAACATCATACAGCATCAATCTTTGGAATGGAGATTGTGATACAGGAAAGAACAAATACATTCATAATCTGGGGAATACAAGGAATTAAAGTAATATTAAGGAATGGGGTATGAGGATGGGAATATGGAGACCATGTAAAGAAAGGGAGGAGGGGGGAGGATCCCTGTTCATATGATGGATGGATGATACATTGTCAGAACTCATTGAAGAAAATCCTGCTTCTTGTCAGAAGGGATTTAACTTCCCCTTCCTAAGCCTGGAGATTACAAGTCAAAGTTATCTTTCCAATACCATTCCGTTGAAGTGTACGGCATAGCCAATGGTATCTTTTACACTCAAATGAACTTTAATAATGCCCTTGAAGAAAAGTATGTAAGCTTTCAATCTCTAGTGTCCGAGCCAGTAACCCTGAACACATATGGAATCATAGAGTTATGCATCACGAAAACAGGTATTTTGGCCCAACTCGCCATGTAAGCAAGTTACATAACAAAGCTTGTCCTTAACAAATGTACCCATTTAGAACTGATAATTTCAGCAATGGCGAAGATACAACCGTTGCAAGCAAATGATCCTCAAAATGTAGATCTGCAAAATCAATACCAATTTTAAACCCCAGGGCTCTGAGTAAGTCTGCCATTTAGCACTGGCGTAGGAGGCAGAATTGCTCCCTCGCAGTGCCAAAGACCTGGGTTTGATCCTGATCTAGAATGCTGTCTGTGTGGATTTGCACGTTTTCTCTGTGACAAAGATAATTGGTTCGGTAGGTTAACTGGCCACTGTAAACTGGGAAGAATTAATGAGAATGTGAGGAGAATATAAAACAATGGATTAAATGGAAGATTATTGTAAATAGTTGGTTGTGGTGAGAATGGACTCAGTGGACTGGAGGACCTGTTTCCATGCTGTATGACTATGACTCTTCCCTTTGAACATCAGGTTTGACATCACAGTTGTTCCGCACACTGACATTTATTGATTTTCGTTTGTTCAAGCAAATAACCTTTTCTTCTGAATCATTCATTTTCCCTTAAACCTTGTTTCCCAATTCCTATTAGCAATGTTTATAACTCTTCCACTGATGGCTGAGAGGTGACAATGAAAGTATCTCATAACCAAATAACTAAGGTAGGTCCAACTGTGAATTCATCAGAAACGTGTTGCAAATCTTGCAGTCTATGTAATGAGAAGCTGCAGATTCCAGCATATATTCAATATTTTCTTATTGCACATTTATTTTCACTCGCTGTTATTGTTTTAGAAATTGTTCATGTAATGACAGACTGTTCTGTATTTGTTTCTTGATAACTAGTGGGATGACTAGTGGTGCATATGTGATCTCTACAATGTGGATATTATATCTACATAGGAGATTAGTGGGCAAAATTAGGGCACATGATATTGAGGGTGAAGTGCTGACATGGATAGAAAATTGGTTGGCAGACAGGAAACAAAGAGTAGGGATTAACGGGTACCTTTCAGAATGGCAGGCAGTGACAAGTGGGGTACTGCAAGGCTCAGTGCTGGGCCCGCAGCTATTTACAATATACATCAATGATTTAGATGAAGTAACATTAGCAAATTTGCAGATACCACAAAGCTGGGTGGCAGTGTGAACTGTGAGGAGAAAGCAGGGTGAGTTGGAAGGGTTGGGTGAGTGGGCAGATGCATGGCAGATGCAGTTAAATGTGGATAAATGTGAGATTATCCACTTTGGTAGCAAAAACAGGAAAGCAGATTACTATCTAAATGGTGTCAAGTTGGGAAAAGGAGAAGTACAACGAGATCTGGGGGTCCTTGTTCATCAGTCAATGAAAGTAATCATGCAGGTACAGCAGGCAGTGAAGAAAGTGAATGGCATGTTTGCCTTCATAACAAGAGGAGTTGAGTATAGGAACAAAGAGGTCCTTCTGCAGTTCTACATGGCCCTAGTGAGACCACACCTGGAGTATTGTGTGCAGTTTTGGTCCCCTAATTTGAGGCAGGACATTCTTGCTATTGAGGGAATGCAGTGTAGGTTCACAAGGTTAATTCCCGGGATGGCGGGACTCTCATATGCTGAGAGAATGGAGCAGCTGGGCTTGTATACTCTGGAGTTTAGAAGGATGAGAGGAAATCTTATTGAAACAGATTATTAAGGGTTTGGACACGCTAGAGGCAGGAAACATGTTCCCGATGTTGGGGGAGTCCAGAACCAGGGGCCACAGTTTAAGAATAAGGGGTAAGGCATTTAGAACGGAGATGAGAAAACACTTTTTCACACAGAGAGTTGTGAGTCTGTGGAATTCTCAGCCTCAGAGGGCGGTGGAGGCCGGTTCTCTGGATACTTTCAAGAGAGAGCTTGATAGGGCTCTTAAAGATAGCAGAGTCAGGGGATATTGGGAGAAGACAGGAACAGGGTACAGATTATGGATGATCAGCCATGATCACATTGAATGACAGTGCTGGCTCAGAGGGGTGAATGACCTACTCCTGCACCTATTGTCTATTGCCTATTGAGAGCTATGCTGCAGTGAAGAATATCCCAGTAACCTAGGATTGCATAGAGTGTGTTGATGCCCCACTTGCATCTGATTATCATCTGCGATGAAAACATCATTTCACCATTGACTGTTCCCAATTTCCATAGATAGCCTGTGGAAGACTTCCTATCTGGGTGCATCACAGTTTGGATTGGCAATTGATCTGCCGGAAATTGCAAACAGTTGCGAATGCAACCGAGTCCGTCATGAAAACCCAGTCTCCCACACCACACCCCTCCATCAACTCCACCTACACTTTATGCTGTTCAGGAATACAGTTAACATAATCCAAGACCACCCATTGTCAGGTCATCCTCTCTTTTTCCCTCTCCAGTCAGGCTGAAGATTAAAAAAATCTTGAAATCATATACCACCAGATGCAAGAACAGTTTCTTTCTAACTGTTATCAAACACTAGAAAGGACCTTGCCTGTGCTAAGGATGAATTCCTGATTCCCAATCTATCTCCTTGCAGTCCTTGCATTTTGTTTAATCTACACAGTTTCTCTAGCTGCAACATTATAACTTGCACTCTGTTTATTTTCTCTTTTGCACTGTGGAATGTACTCACATATGGTATGATTTGCCCGGATAGCATGTAAACAAAGTTTTTCGCAGTATCTCAGTGCACATGACAATAATAAACCAAAACTAACATCAATACCAAATTATGAACACGGATGACACAACAACAGAGGCACCAGTACCGATCCCGACAGCATCCCAGTGATCACAGGTCTCCAATCTGAATAACAGCCCACCACAATCACCCTCTGACGCCCAGCACCAAACCAACGGGGTGTGTTTGCAGTCACAATGACAGATTTCCTCTCCTGAGCAGCTAAAGGGTATCTGGATATTTAATGACAATCTGGTAGTTTTGTGGTCACTGTTACTAAAACAACTGTGGCAATGATCAACTGAGCAATGAGTTTAAATTTGCATTCGTGTTAGGAGTTGAATTTAAATTCCCATTAGTCAATGCCTCTGCATTACTAGTCTGGTAGTGCAATGTGCCACTGATCAATCATTCCTGTTGCTTCGTGCCTGGTGCGGCAGGATGTGATTGCACTGGGAGAGCGCAGACGATATCCATAAGATGTCATCTGGATTGGAAGACTTTGGTTACTGGGAGAGATGTAGGTTAAGTAGGCTGCTTTGCACTAGAGTGAATGAGGCTGAGGGATGATCTGCTAGAAGTGTATACAACTATGAGAGGCACCAGTACCAGTGAGTTTCGTGTGATAATCCCATGGAAGGGTAAGGGAGTGAGCATAGGTTTAAGGTGAGACAAAGGTGATTTAAAGGGGTGGATGATTTCACACAGAGAGGGGTTGATATCTGGAATTTGCTGATATATTTAAGAAGCACTTGAACAGACTTTACTTTAGACTGTAGAGATACAGCAGGGGAGCAGGCCCTTTGTCCCACCCAGTCCGCGATGACCAGCGATCACCCCATACACTAACACTATCCTACTCACTGGGGACAATTTACAGTTTTACCGAAGCCAATTAACCAACAAACCTGTACGTCTTTGGAACAGGCAAAACATAAATGGATACGGTCCTAACACAGGCAAATGGGGTGTGCAGATGAGATGTGCCAATCTCCATGTACATAATGGAATATTTCTATGCTATGACTTGGACACTGTAATTCAATTGTGTCACTATTCTATTTGAAGTAAGATATGCTTTCATTACTGAAAAGTAGTTATCAATGATAGGTGATAATGTTCCATCAATATCTTGTAAATCCTCATCATTATCGTGCAACATGAATGCTTTTTTATGTCAATTGTGATTGATCCATCAACCTCAAATCATAGACATGGTTGTTTGATGGACCTGTTCCTGTGCTTTAGTGTTCCATGTTCGTCATTCTATTCCAAATAGAACAGGCCTACTCATAACCATTACGTGGTACAAGATCTGTAACCATCTTAGGAACAACAGACAGGCTAAATGTATCAGGTATTACTGCTTAAAGGGGCTGTCCCACTCGGCCAACCTAATCCGCGAGTTAAGAAGAGTGTCTTCGACCTTCAAGCTCGAGGGCACTCGCCTGGAAAACCTTGAGCTGGATCGACCGTCAGCGTTGAAACTGCGAGCTGGATCGACCGACCGCACACACACACACACACACACACACACAAACACATCGCAAAGGCAGGGGCCAGGGTAAGCGGGGGAGCACTGACTGAAATTCATATCTGCAATGAAGAGGAATGCACAGTAACGGTAAGTCCTTTCGAGAGCGCGGGGGGGGGGGGGAGAGAAGGGGAGAGAAGGAGAAAGAAGGGGAGAGAAGGGGTGGGGAGAATGCGTGGAGACACTTTTAAGAAGTCATTTAATAGAGTTTAACAGGCATTTAACCTACCGGTCGGTTTTCCTGAAAACTCCAATGAGCCAATCAAACAGCCAAGAACAGTGGAGTGGCGTGGGGTCGCTAGGCAGGCGACGGCAGCCATAGGCAACCTCCTTCGCTGCCCTCGACTGCCTAGCAACCCCACTCCACTGCAGTACGAGTTAAATTGAGCCATGCCGACCAAATTTTACTTGCGCAAAATTTTTCAATATGCTGAGAATTTTACCACGACCTAGCTGAGGCCGCGGGAATTTGGGAACTTCCCTCGAGCATGAAGGAGAGTTCCAGTGACCTCATCGGTCCTTCTAGGACCACTTGTCAACCATGCTGCAAGTTTGAGTCGAGGGCAAACTTTTCTAAGCTCGCAGATTAGGTCGCCGCAGTGGGACAGCCCCTTAAGTAAATGTGTTTTGATTTGAATACGCCTAGATTAGTTAGCTCAGATGTGAGACTTTAGCGTCTCTGTGGCAACTGGAGTCCAACCCAACTTCAGATACAGCTGTAAGGAGAAAAATAGAGGACTTCTTCAGACTGGGTCAACTCGGAATGTCACTCATTCCTTCTCTCCAGAGATGCTGCCTGTCCCGTTGAGTTACTCCAGCTTTTTGTGTCTATCTTCGGTTTAAACCAGCATCTGCAGTTCCTTCCTACATCTTTGAGAAAATGTAAGTTGACATTGCATAGAGTAGTAAAGGGCATACAAGCGCTGCTACATGGCATCATGTAGAACACTACTTGAAAAACATAAAATATAGATGAGCTCAGCTCAGGAATAAGCCTTTCCGGCCACGTTGTTTGTGGTGAACATGAAGCTACATTAAACTAATCCCTTCCACCTACAAATGATCCACATCCCTCCATTCCCATGTGTTTATCCTAAAAGCCGCTGTCCCATTTGGGCAATTTTTTCGGCGACTACAGGCGACTAGGCTGTCGCCACATGGTCGCGGGGTGATGCCTAGATGGCCATGAATAGCCTCCTCAAATCGCCTAAAGAGGCGTAATGTTTTTCTGGTCGCTGTTGGATTTTGAAATGTTCAAAACTTTTCGGCGACTGTGGGCTTGACGTAGCCTTCTCCTGTCGTAGGTGCTGGCGTAGGTTGTCGCCAGCATGACGCAGGTTGCCGCCAGGTGACGTTGGTTGTCGCCGGGTGCTGACTTTGGTGAATTCCATTGGCGACTACCTACGTCAACCGGCACCAGGTACCGGCGACTGAATTGTCTTCAGTTGTCTTCAGCTGTCGCCGACAGGGTCGTTGCTTGTCATAGCTTGTCGCGGGTGGACGTAGGTTAACTTTGGCTGTTGTGGGTTGTCGCCTGTGTGGTCATATGTTATTGTGGGCGTGGTCGTAGGAGGACGTCCTAATGGGTCGCCGGTGGTTGGTAGCTTGCCGTAGCTTGACATCGACTAGGTGGTAGGTTGTCATAGCTTGTCACAGACATTGTCGTCGGGGGGGGGGGGGGGGTCCAGTCACAACTTTTTTGGTGACCTGCTACGACAGTGACAGTCGACGATAGTCGCCTAAAAAATCGCTTAAGTGGGACAGGCTCATAAAGTCTTTTAGACACCACAATTGTGTCAGTCTCTATCACCACCCCTGGCAGCATGTTCCAGGCACCCACAACTGTCTGTGTTTTTCCCCTACAAACACTGTCTGTATTTCGCACCCACCACTGTTTGTGTTTTGACAACTGATTTTAAAGCTATACCCTCTAGTATAGGACATTTCCACCCTGAACATCCAAACTCTATTGACGATCGAATATTCCATCGTTCTTTGAGTGAGGAGAAAGTGTTGTCTCAGCAACATTCTCGATAAACTGCCTGTATTACTGACCTCCCACCAGCAGAGGATGCCATTGGCAACACTCCATTCATGCTCCCATAACGAACATGGACCTGCTCATGGGCATAAAGGGTGTTGGTGGTCTCAATGTAGAGCTGATTGGCTAATAAAAATGCTGCATGGTTGTAAATCAAATTAATGCCGGGTGATGAAATTATGTGCGCATTTTTGACTGACGTCATTGGCTTGTTTTGTGGTGAGACTTTAGACTTGAGAATTTAGAGGTACAGCGCAGAAACATGCCCTTTCACTAGCACTATCCTACACACTAGGGATAATTTACAATTAATTTATCCTAAATTAACCTGTCTATCTTTGGCATGTGGGAGGAAACCGGAGCACCCGGAGAAAACCCAAGCAGTCACAGGAAGGACGTACAAACTCCGCACAGACAACACCCCAGGTCAGGATTGAACCTGGGTCTCAGGCACTGCGAGGCAGCAACTCTACCGCTGCACCACCATGACATCCTCTAAAACAGGGGGATAACATTTTGATGGGAGGTTGATTTATTAATGGAATCCTATCGAAGATTGTGGAAAACATCACGTGTTACGAGGTTGAGATTTGTTGCCTGCACTGGTACCACGGTACGTCCATTGCGGCACATGCCAAGCACATGTGAACAACTCATGCCTACCATACAACTTAACTGATCGCAGGTAGATACTGCTAGAGCAAGAGGGGACAGTTGTCCGGGAAGTGGAGTGAAGAAGATCATGGGAAAGTACCAGGGCATCATTCCTGCTTGGAATCCACAGCATCATCTCCCAGTTGGCCAGCTGTGGGAGGCAGAAGAAGGCAGCTCATTGATATAATCACAAACAAAGCTTACCAACGCCTCTGCTTCCTCAGAGCCTCAAGGAGATTTAGAAAGTCACGGAATACTCTCTTGAATTTCTACAAGTGTACTAACAGGTTGTATCATGGCTCCGTTTGGTAATTCAAACTCTGACGTCCACTCATTCATCTGGACAATGTCAGTCGTGATCTACACCTTTGTAGCATGCATAAATAATGTCTTCACACTGCTTAGTAACGCAGAGCTTAATTTGTGAGGGAGATAAGAGATTCAGAAATCACAAGGCAGTAAACATTCAATTCAATTCAATTCACTTCAATGCAACTTTAATGTCATTGCACAGATACAAGTATGGGTATAACAAAATGCAGTTTAGCGTCAGTTCGTAGTAATAGCAATATCAAAATAAATACAGAATGCAGACAATGCGGACGGAGAGACTGGAGAAATCTATCGGCGGCACTCCGAGTTCAGCAGTGTGATGGTGTTGTTGTAGAAGCTGTTCCTCATCCTACTAGTGCGGGACCTGAGGCTCCTGTACCGCCTCCCTGATGGTAGGAGGGCAAACAGTCCATGGTTAGGGTGGGAGGGGTCTTTGATGATCTTCCCTGCCCGTCTCAGACACCGTTTTCGGTGGAGGGCATCCATGGCAGGGAGCGGGGCATCATGTGTGTGCATATAATGTTTCAAGGCTGTACCACTTTACTGACCCTACAATGTGATTAACTGCTATTTGTGTTGTATGTATGAAATACATTTCTTGGCGTCACAATCTTAAATAACCAGCCCCAAATCTTCTAACTGTGTTGACAAAAGAAAGCAGCACAACAGAGAAGCCAAAAAGCTGGACTGGGTAGAGTAGGATATGTAGTAAGGACAGGAGAAATGGAAGAGGTAGGGAGAGGCATGACAGCCCAGGCCACAGGAGGTCCCAACAGAGCTGAGTGTCCCTTATCAGTGGGAGTCAGGTAGGAGACAGGAATCACCTCAGACTGGACTGAAGAGGCTTGATGGATGTATGCGTGGAGATACCAGACCCTGCTGAATGAGGAGAGGACACCACAGCACAGCCCAGGAGTACCACAACCTGAGGACTGGAGGTCTTTGGATATTCAGAGTCACCGAGTCATGCAGCACAGAAACGGGCACTTTGGCCCATCATGTCCATGTCAACCTTTTGCCCATCTGCACACCAATCCCATTTGCCAAATCCATTTACAGATTTTTCAGTATTTTATTATCAATGATGTCACATATGCATTATAATAGCTGTTGTTTTAAAATGTTACCACATTAACGATTATGGCATGTAACTGCTCTCTCATTTATGTTCAATGTCAAACGTGCCAGAGTCTGTCTCCATGGAAAAAGCCTCAAAAAGAAATGTTTTCAAAAACTGTTCAACTTTCCTTTTATTTAATAAAGTGCACTTGTTGAAAATAAAAACAACTGCAGATCCTGGAAATTGGAAACAAAAATGAAAAGTGCTGGAAACATTCAGCAGGTCAGATAACATCTGTGGAGGGAGCCAATGTTTCGGGTCTGCAATGAGTTCTGACGAAGTTCTGAAGAAGGGTCGGTATGTTGACTGCTCCTCTTCCACAGATGCTGTCTGACCTGCTAAGGGTTTCCAGTACTTCTTGCATTTGTGCTTTGTTGTTAATTTGATTGTTCATCAACTGTTCCGCCATCTCTCAGGGAGAGATACTCAGATATAACAGATGGGTTGAAAATCATAAGGAGCCTTGTTCGAGTAACTGAGAAGAAAGCAGTTGGAGAGTTAGTAACCAGGACACAACAATGTGGGGAAGGTAGAGGAGAAATAAGGAGAAGCTTTTACGAAGCAGGTTGTTGTGACTTCCAGTAATAGGTTCCAACAGGGAATGGGATAACTACTACAAAAATAAAATAAATTATAGGATTATGTGGAACAGATAGGGGAGCACAAATAATTGGCTAGTTTTTCAGAGCCAACATGAACCATGATAAACTCAATGACTTCCCTCTGTGCTGTGTCATTCCATGGATCATGAGAGGAGTGATTTATCCTATTGACAGTCTAAAAACTCACGACATCTGTCTAATTAAAGTAACATACAGTATGCTTTGTGGATTATGTGTTGTTTTATCATTGACATTCCATTTGCAGCTTGATATGTTGCTGAATGTTCCATTAATGCTCATATGTCCGGCTTACTTCACTGAGGTCGGCTAAGGATCTGAACCAGAATCTGATTTTAATTAAATGAGCGCACTGGAGAAAAAAACGAGTATGGCAGAAACAAATTCTTGGCGGCAATCCATAGACTTAAAGTATTGAGTGAATTTTGGAAATGAAAGTGCATTTTAAAAATAAAGAAACTTTTAACAAGCATGGCAACATCTTATCGTATCACATCTTTAACAAAGCAAATGCAAAGCATTACCAATAAAACATTTGACACGTCAAAAGAACAACTTTCAGGATAAAAGACCAATAGCTCTGTGAAGGAGTGCAAAAGCAAAATGACGCCAGGTGCTGGAACCATTCAACAGGTCAGGCGGTAAATGTGCAGGAAGAAATATAGTCAATGTTTCAATTTGATGAGTGTTCATCGGAGCCTGGGGAAAGGTTTTAAATGGTATCTGAAGTGACGAGGGATGGGGATAGACATTACGGAGTTTCAAGATGCCGTCATTTAGGGCAATGTAGTGATCCAGCAGATGGACCTGTTACCTCACGGCCCCTGTGACCAAGGTTCAATCCCAACTTATGATGGTGTGTACGTGGAATTTGCATGTTCTCCCTGTAAGTATGTGGATTTAGAATGGAGATGAGGAGGAATTTCTTTAGCCAGACGATGGTGAGTCTATGTAATTCATTGCTACAGATGGATGTGTAAGCCAAGTCATTGGGTATTGTTAAAGCGGAGATTGATAGGTTCTTGATTAGTAAGGGTGCCAAAGGTTATGGGGAGAAGGCATGAGAGGGAAATATAGATCAGCCATGATAGAATGGCAAAGAAGACTCGATGGACCAAATAGCCTCATTCTGATCCTATGTCTTGTGGTTTCCTCTTGGTGCTCTGGTTTCCTTTTATGTCCTAAATTTGAGCCCGCGGTGCCGAGGTTTAAAGGGTGACAGCCAGTGCAGCTGTGGCACTGTCAGAGATCCCATTGCTTGGAGCAGAAGTTAAACTGAAGGCCACTCTTCCCTCTCAGGCTCAACTGAGAACTGTTCATAGTCCATTTCAAAGAACACTGTGGGCATTCACCTTGGTGGCCAGCCCTGTTTTGGCAATGAAACAAACTATCTGCTCAAGATCATTCTAATGAAATGTCATCTATCCATTTCCTTCCACAGATGCTACTTGACACACTGTGTTCTTCCAGCTGTCTGTTTTATGGACTTACCAGGAATTGTCTGAACAGGACCATACCAGACTACTTGAGCAAAGTCAGAGATGAGGAAGTGTCAAGGCATCCAATCAAGTTGGAATTGATTTGCAATTGCTAAATGTTGTACACACTCCATATAATATTTTCTCTGGGCCTGTAGCACCTTTCTTTTCCCTCTCTCTTGTGTCTGTCTCCATCCAATGAGGAAAAGCCTTTTCACCCAGAGAGTTATGAATCTGTGGAATTCTCTGCTACCGAAGGATATGGAGGCCAATCCACTGGATATTTTCAAGAGAGAGTTAGATATAGCTCTTAGGGCGAACAGAATCAATGGATATGGGAAAAAACAGCAACAGGGTATTGATTTTGGATTATCAGCCATTATCATATTGAATGGCGGTGCTGGCTCGAAGGGCCGAATGGCCTACTTCCATGTTTCTATGTTTACCTGCCTCTGCCTCCCAAATCCATACCTCCACCTTCCCCACTTGACACAGCTGATCAGGGAGCATCTTTAGAAAGGGAAATATATTGGGCCAGGGAACTTTGGGATTGGAAAATAAAAATGTAACACAAAGGTTTTGAGTAAACAGGGAATTTAGAGGCCAATTTGTGAAATTTAACAGACACATGTGCGCAGTTAGTAGAGCTGCTGCCTCACACCTCCAGTGACCAGAGTCCAATCCTGACTTTGGGTTCTGTCTGTGCAGAATATGCTTGTTCTCCCTCGTCCAGGTCCTCTGATTTCCACCTCCATCCCCAAAAAAGAGAGAATGAAATGGCATCAATGTGGGATTAGTGTACATGGGTGGTTGCCGGTCAACATGGACTCAGTGGGTCGAACGCCTGTTTCTGTACTGTATGATTCTATGACTCTTTATGGCTCTTTGAATCAGAGATACATTCATGGCTCACATCATGGGCAGTCATGGCCTTAGGGAATTGTTCCTTGTTTGTTTCCTTTTCAAATTCCTCTTATGCCCTAAGATTTGGAGTTTATTGCAAATATATTTTTATACAAAGGATAATATCATAGTGGACAGGTCAGGATGGAAAATAATTGCATTGAGATTTATTTGACACCTTCCAACTTTGTGTCAATCAGGTATTCCTCCCAATAACACGAGACCTGGGCTAACTGGTCACTAATATTTAGACGCCTCTTTGAGTTTGCTGTGGACAAACACTTGGGAATGTAGCACTCTCGTTCAACCCCTTTCTGAGATCTTAGGCAGATTTCAAGATACTCTGCTCATAAATTAGGCAATGTGAGGCCCCAAGGTAAACACGGACTACCGAGACACTGCTAAGCTCAGAGAAATGCAACCCATGGAGATAAAGATGATGCACACATTCTCATTGATGCATGTAACACCACACCCCATCTTAATCATTGAATCAAGGACTTGGTCTCATTCACTTCGAGATAGACTGGACCTTTGAGTTATCGAACGCTGAAATCTCATTCTGCCTTTGGGTGTAACTTGCTAATCAGAAAACACAGCCAGACCTAATTCCACTTTAGATTTATTTGATACAGTACTTTCAGGAATTTTTGAACAGAGGGAATGAATAAGATAGGGTTTGTATCTCTTTGCTTGGACAATATCTTCATCAAATCATAAATATAACAGGATTCATTTCATTCAAGGAATAGATTCAGGGAGTCAAACAGCACCATAGTGGGACCCTTGGCCCACCACATCCATGCTGACCAATAGGTAACTATTCCATTTATCAGCACTTGGTTCACAACCTTCTATGCTTTGGCGTTTCAAATGCCCCTCCAGGGACCTCTTAACTATTGCGTGAGTAGTTGCATCCATCGGCCTCTCAAGATGTGCCCCAGAGTTGTCAACAATCAAACAGAACATGGAAGTTATTTCAAAGCAAAGTGGACCAAGAAATGTTGAGTTTGCGTCAGAGGTTTTCTGCAAAGGGACAGAATGCAAATTCCTCATCTTTGGTAATTTTCCCCAGATTGTCGATTGTCGCCATCTCTGTGGCAGAATGTTGAGTGGTAAAGCTGAGCAGATGTTCTGGTTTATATACAGTGCTACGGTGAAGTGCAGCTCCTCAGACTAAGGCCTCAACCATCCTATGAAGTGTACTGCACAGAAACAACAGCATAGTTCTCTCTACCATTATGATTGTTATGTATTTCTGAACCCATATGGCTGAAATGGTTTTCATTCGGCGTGTGAACTTCATGTGGTTAAATTAGCTGAACGACATTGCAACTTCATTCTTTGTTGCTACCACAGTGATAGGCAGCTATTGGAATTCATCCACAGCAACTTGGCACAGTTCTGGGTAGGTAGGAATTGGAATGGGAGGGATTGGATTGGAATTGAATCCTGGATTGTACCAAAGAGGGGAATTTTGTGTCCTCAGAAGATGAAGTACCTCAGCGTGATTTTAATGACTCTTGCCAATTTCTAAAGATTCCAATAGGATGCATCATAATATGGTTTGGTTTAGTTTAGTTTAATTTATTGTCACGTGTACCGAGGTACAGTGAAAAGGTTTTTGTTGGTGTCAGCGAAAGACTATACATGATAACAATCGAGCCATCTACAATGTACAGATACAGGAAAAAGGGAATAACGTTTAGTGCAAGATAAAATCCAGTAAAGTCCGATTATAGATAGTCTGTGGGTCACCAATGAAGTAGATAGTAGCTCAGGACTGCTCTCTAATCGTTGATAGGATGGCTATGTTGCCTGATAACAGTTGGGAAGAAACTGTACCTGAATCTGGAGGTAGTGTTTTCACAATTCTGTACCTCTTGCCTGATGGGAGAGAGGAGAAGAGAGAGTGACCAGGGTGCAGTCAGTCAGTTTACAGTCAGTCAGTTTAGTTTATTGTCACGTGTACAGTGAAATGCTTTTGTTGCATGCTAACCAGGCAGCCCATAAAAAAAATCCTTGATTATGCTGGTGGCAGATACTATAGTGGCATTTAAGACACTTTTAGACGGGCGCATGGAAGTGCACGGAATAGAGGGATATGGATACAATGTGTAAGGAAGAAATGCAGATGCTGGTTTACAATAAATCGAAGGTAGACACAAAATACTGGAGTAACTTAGCGGGTGAGGTCGCATCTCTGGGGATGGGCAACGTTTCGGGTAGAGACCTTTCTTCAGACTGATGTCAAGGGAAGGGGCGGGACAAAGATAGAACGTGGTCGGAGACAGTAAGACTAATGGGAGAACTGGGAAGGTAAAGGTGAAGATAGAGAAGCCAATGTTCATACCGCTGGGATGTAACCTACCCAAGCAAAATATGAGATGCTGTTCCTCCTATTTGCGCTGGGCCTCACACTGACAATGGAGGAGGCCCAGGCCAGAAAGGTCAGACTGAGACTGGGAGGAGGAGTTGAAGTGCTGATCCACTGGGAGATCAGGTAGGTTAAGACGGACCGAGCGGAGGTGTTCAGTGAAACGATCGCCGAGCCTGCGCTTGGTTTTGCCGATGTAGAGAGGTTGACACCTGGAATAGCGGATACAGTAGATGAGGTTGGAGGAGGTGCGTGAACCTCTGCCTCACCTCAAAAGACTATTTGGGTCCTTGGATGGTCTGGTGGGGAGGTAAATGGACAGGTGTTGCATCTCCTGCGGTTGCAGGGGAAAGTACCTGGGGAGGAGGTGGTTTAGGTGTGAAGGGACGAGTTGACCAGGGAGTTTCGGAGGGAACAGTCTCTGCGGAAAGCAGAAAGGGGTGGAGATGGATAGATGTGGCCAGTAGTGGGATCCCGTTTGAGTTGGCGAAAATGGTGTAGGATTATATGCTGTATGCGACGGCTGATGGGGTGGAAGGTGTGGACAAGGGGGACTCTGTCCTTGGTACGAATGGGGGGGGAGGGGAAGTAAGAGCAGAGCTGTGGGATGTCGAGGAAACCCTAGTGAGAGCCTCATCTATAATGAAAGAGGGGAACCCCGGTTTCCTAAAGAATTATGACATCTCCAATGCCCTGGTATGGAACACCTCATCCTATGTTCAGATGCGGCGTAGACGGAGGAATTGGGAGTTGGGGATAGAGTCTTTTCAGGAGCAGGGTGGGAAGAAGTGCAGTCAAAATAGCCATGGGAGCCAGTAGGTTTGTAATGGATGTTGGTCAATAGTTGTTTCCTGTGGTGGAGACGGTGAGATCTAGAAACGGTAGGGAGATGTTGGAGATGGTCCAAGTGAGTATGAATACAGGATGGAAATTAGTGGTGAAATGGATGAAGTCAGTAAGTTCTGCATGGGTGCAGGAGGTAACACCAATGCAGTCGTCAATGTAGCAAAGGTAGAGTTTGGGGATAGGGCCAGTATACGCCTGGAACAGGGATTGTTCGACATACCCTACAAAGAGGTAGGCATAGCTGGGGCCCATGCGAGTGCCCATAGGTACGTCTTGGATTTGGAGGAAGTGGGACGAGTCAAAAGAAAAGTTGTTGAGGGTAAGGACCAACTCTGCTAGGAGGAGGAGGAGTGTATTGGTAGATGGAAATTGGCTGGTTCTGCGGTAGAAGAAGAAACAGAGGGCTTTAAGACCCTACTGTCCTTGTGGAGGTGCAGAGTGACTGGACATCCATAGTAAAGATGAGGTTGAGGGGGGCCTGGAAATTGTTGAGGAGATGAAGATTGTGTGAGGTATCTTGGACACAGGTAGGGAGGGATTGGACCAGGGGGATAGGATAGACACTAGTCCCACCTGCCTGTGTTTGGCCTCATAGCCCTCTAAACCTGGTGCTCGTCTGTGGGGTCATGGTCCAAGGATAAGTAGGAGGAGGTGTCTGAGGGTTGTTGCCTGGCCTCAGTCTGGTAGAGGTCTGCGCGCCGGACTACCATGTCACCTCCCTTGTCGGCGTGTTTGATTAGCCAGTCGGGGTTGCTGCAGAGTGAGCGGAGGGTTGTACTTCAGGGGGGGAGAGGTTAGAGTGAGTAAAGGGAGTGGAACATTTGAGGCGGTTGATGTCCCGCTGGCAGTTGGAAATGAAAAGGTCAACAGAAGGTAGAGGAGCATCCGGGGAAGTCCAAGAGGAGGAGGAGGAGGCGGTTCGTTGGAGATGGGAGAAGGGGTCATCACTGGGTGGTGAGGACTCCTTCCCTTAGAAAAAGGCACGGAGGCGGAGGCGACGGATGAAGAGCTCTACATCGTGGCGGACTGAGGTGGGGGCGGAGGCGAACAAAGGTGAGGCCTCTGCTGAGGACAGACCGTTCCGTATCAGAAAGAGGGAGGTCAGGGGGGATGGTGAAGACATGCCAAGGGTGGGGGTTGGGGTCTGATGAAGGTTCAGGTGAGTAGATGGAGGCCAAGGCGGTGTCTGGTGGGGGGATGGTGGGTGTTCAGAGAGGAGGGGGTCATGAGTACTATTTTCAGGTGAGTAGATGGAAACGGGGGTTCCCCTCTTCCATTATAGATGAGGCTTTCACTAGGGTCCTCTCGATATCCTGCAGCTCCGGTCTTACTCTCCCTCCCCCCAGCCGTAACAAGGATAGAGTCCCCTTTATCCTCACCTTCCACCCCATCAGCCGTCGCATACAGCATATAATCCTATAACATTTTCGCCACCTCCAACGGGATCCCAGTACTGGCCACATCTACTCATCCCCACACATTTCTGCTTTCCGCAGAGACCGTTCCCTCTGAAACTCCCCGTTCAACTTGTCCCTTCTCACCCAAACCACATCCTCCCCAAGTTCTTTCCTCTGCAACCGCAGGAGACGCAACACCTGTCCCTTTACCTCCCCCCTCGACTCCATCCAAGGACCAAACAGTCTTTCCAGGTGAGGCAGAGGTTCACGCACCTCCTCCAACCTCATCTACTGTATCCACTGTTCCAGGTGTCAACTTCTCTCCATCGACGAGACCAAGCGCAGGCTTGGCGATCGTTTCATTGAACACCTCCGCTCGGTCCGTCTTAACCTACCTGATTTCCCAGTGGATCAGCACTTCAACTCCTCCTCCCATTCTCAGTCTGACCATTTTGTCCTGGGCCTCCTCCATTGTCAGAGTGAGGCCCAGTGCAAATCGGAGGAACAGCACCTCATATTTTGCTTGTGTAGTTTACACCCCAGCGGTATGAACATTGACTTCTCTAACTTCAGATAGCCCTTGCTTTCTCTCTCCATCCCCTTCCCCTTCCCAATTCTCCCACTAGTCTTACTGTCTCTGACTACATTCTATCCTTGTCCCGCCGTGCGCCCCCCCCCCCCCCCCGACATCAGTCCGAAGAAGGGTCTTGAGCCGAAACGTCGCCCATTCCTTCTTTCCAGAGATGCTGCCTCACCCATTGAGTTGCTCCAGCATTTTGAATCTACCAGAGGGATATCGATCATGTACAGGCAGGAGAATTCAATTTAACTTGGCATCATGTTGTGGGCCAAAGGGCCCGTTCCTGTACTGTATTGTTCTATGTACTACCTGATGTGCTCATGTATGGTATTATCTAATAACATGGAACTGCAGATGTAATAAAAAGGAACTGCAGATGCAGGTTTATACCAAAGATATACAAAATGCTGGAGTAACTCAGCTCGACAGGCAGCATCCCTGGAGAACATGGAAAGGTGATTTTTTAGGTTGGAATCCTTCTTCTTTGAACGTTTTTGTTTGTTAAGCCCACCGAGTCTGTGCCGACCAGCAATCCCCGCACACTAACGCTATCCGACACACACTAATGACAATTTACAATTTTACCGAAGCCAATTAACCTACAAACCCGTACGTCTTTAGTGGGTGCAAGGAAACCTGAGCTCCCAGAGTAAACCCACGTGGTCACGGGGAGAATGTCCAAACTTCATACAGATAGCACCCGTAGTCAGGATCAAACCCAGGTCTCTGGCACTGTAAGGCAACAACTCTACCAGTGCGCCACTGTGCCACCTGCAGATTACCTGCTGCTATTCATGAATAAATGTATCACTGCTCTCCTCCAGTCATCTGGCACCTCTTCAGAGGCCAGTGAAGATATATGCATCTCCATCAGGGCACTAGCGATCTCCTCTTGCGCTCGTAGCAGCCTGGGATATGTCCCATCACTTGCTGGGGAATGATCCACCGAGCCCTAAGACAATTCATACTTTCTCCACATTCTAAAATCCCACTGTCTCCTCTCTCGCCACAATGTCCTTCTCCATAGTGAATATAGATGAGATGTATTTATCTAAGACTTCACCTATGTCCTCAGATAGATTGCTCCTTTGGGTCTCTTATGGGTTCCACACTTTATCGAATTACCCCTTTGCCCAAAGAAAAATTATTAATTGCTTTGGCATTTTCATTAGACTTGCTTGCTAGTGCTATTTAGAGCACCCTCCTTGCTACAACTCCCCATCTGGTTTCACCGAATGGGTCAGGTTGGTATAGATCTGTTTGAACGCTGCCACTCCACTATCCCAGACAGTGAAAAAATGCCTCCGAGAGGTTTCAGTGGGAAACCACACTGACTAATTCAATAAAAGCCAGTGTTTAGATTGAATTGAGAGATTTCCAGTGACAATCATCTGCACTTAGATATCACTTTAAACTTCATAAAGCATCCAAGCCACTTTGCTGGGCAACGTGCAGACATTGATGCTGATGGAAAGGAGGTGGTATGAAATATTTGGCCAAAGCCAGCCTTTAAGGCAGGTGCAAAGCAGAGCAGTAGCATGGCCTAAAGGTTCACAGAAGAGATCCAGAGCTGGGAACCAAGATTACTGAAGCAACTGATGCCTGTGTCGGGTGAATGGACTGAAAGGTTAAGATTCAACCACTGTGACATGTCTGATTTCAGCAGCCCTCTAGAAATGGAACTCATTCCAAGGGCAAGTGGTAGAAAACTGATGCTGGGCTTCCCAATGGGCCACCCATGAATGAATGAAGAATAGGAGAGAAAGAAAGATGAAGAGGAAGAGAGGGAAGAGGGAGATGGAGAGGGAGAGAGGGAAAGAGAGGGAAATGGTGAAAGGGGACAGGAGGAAAGAGAAGGTTGGGCATGGCACTTAGTCCAAGGGCAAGTGGTATGGAACTTCCCAATGATGGGCCACCTATGAATGAGTGAAGAATAGGAGAGAGTGAAGGAAAGACGGAGATAAAAAGAGAGATAGAGAGAGAGAGAGAGAGAGCGAGGGAGAGAGTGGGAGAGGAGAGAGGGGGGAGAGGCAGTGCGAGAGAGGGAGAGAGGGGTAGACAGCGAGAGAGAAAGAGAGAGAGAGAGTGACAGAGAGAGAGACTATAGGTGCAGGAGTAGGCCATTTGGACCTTCAAGCCAACCTCCATTCAATGTGATCATGGCTGATCATCCCCAATCCATACCCAGTTCCTCTGAGAGAGAGAGAGAGAGAGAGAGAGAGAGAGAGAGAGAGGTAAGAAACTTGGAAGTTGCAAGAGAAAAAGGCAAGCAATCGAGGCAAGACTCTGGGGAGATTTCCCTGTTGGGATCAAGCTCACTGTTAAACAAGTGGTATCCTCCATAAAGTGATTCAACTTGTGAACAAAGCTGCTTTTCAAGCCAGAACTGTATTGTGGGTCCAGCTAACTTGTTGATTCCGATCCCCCACAGAGTTTCTAGTTTATAAACTTCATAATTGTGAAGAGATTGTTTTGTTTAGTCTGCGTTGCATTATTTCCTCCAGGGATTCCAAAATCGAGATGACTTTTCCAAAACTCCAGATGGAAACTATAAAGGAAATTTATGTGTTTCAAAGAGCGCTGATAATTACTACTTGTTTACAACAGAAACAGGGACAACAGTGTTTGTAAAAGAGAAGGTAGCCACAATTCACAGCTCTCCCTTTGTTGCTAAAAGATTTAATTAATTCTAGCTCACTTTCAAGTCCCCATAGATTGGTAAAGTTTCACATTAGGGTACCCCAGTCTACGTTTGAATAGAAAAGGATTTGATTTATGGGAAAATTGGATTCAGGCTCAATAATTTAATGCTCAGTGTTCTGTGTATCAACTGTGATTCAGCAGAGAATATTCTTGCTTTGATGGAAAGATTTGGAGCTCTTAGTCCCCTTCCCGGGATGGAAGCATAAAATTGAGGCAAACTGCTTATTTTCACAGCCGATTTTCACACTATCAAGTGATGCAAAAATTCCTGTGGCACAATTTAAAGAAACGTCATTTAATTTTTTTCTGGTGCAAATTAATTAACTCCATTAAAACAGATTGGTTATAGACACAAGAGACTGCAGAAGCTGTACTATGGTTGCAAACGACAAGCTGCTGAAGAACTTAAATGTGTACAAGACAGCATGTGTACAAGCAAAGACATAGATAAGATCTCATTGCTATTTATGACAGTTGTGCTAACACTGTTATGCTTTGTCTTCCCTGCACAACAGAAACATATGTTTGATCCTGACTAATATTTCAAATGCCAAAGTGCCCAGGACTTTGATGGGGTCGGTTTTTTCACGCATGTTCAGGAAAGCTTCCTCAGGCAATATGTAGGAGGCATTACATTGGGAAAGCTTGATTTATTCTTTGGGAAATGGGCAGGGCAAGTAACTGAAGTGTCTGTGGGGGAGCCTTTTGGGCACAGTTCTATTAGGTTTAAAACAGTTAAGACTAAAGACAGGGCTGGTCACAACTTAAGGTTCTAGATTGGGGCGGATGCTGCCCAGTCCATTGAATGTGTCTCTGTTCCTCTACCAGTCACATGCTCTGCTTTGTCCTGAATGTCGATGAGGTTCTCAAGACTTGCCGGGTGTAAAAATATATATCCCCATTCTCAGTGCTCACCAATCCAACCCCCACAATCCCAAGTGCTCTAATTGTGTTTAACATTCTCTCATGAGGCATCTTAAAGAAATAATTCTGAAAGTCCAAATACACAAATCAACTGGTTGCATCTTATTCTTTTTCTGCGAGTTGCCACTCCAACATTTCCAACAGCTTAGTGAAACATGATTACCTTTCATGGTGACCCTGCCCAATTCTTTCATTATTTTCTGAGTACCCTGTCCTATTTCCTGCATCATAGATTCCTCTTCTAACTGTGTCACTCTCCCTATGTTTTTAAATAGTGGAGTTACATTTGCAACCTTTCAATCTATAGAATCTGTTGGGCCGGCATGGTGGCACTGCGGTAGAGTTGCTACCTTACAGTGCCAGAGGCCTGGGTTTGATCCAGACTATGGGTGCTGCCTGTATACGGTTTGCACGATCTCCCTGTGACCACAGGGATTTTCTATGGTCACTTCCTCCCACATTCCAGGGATTGTAGGTTTGTAGGTTACCAGTAATTCTGTAAATTGTCCCTTGCGTGTAATCCTGTGTAATTGCTGGCTTTCACTCCCATTAATTTCTCCAAAGCTGTTTTTTTTAAAAACTAAAGCTGATTTCTTTGAACTCTCCATTCATTCTACCGTAACATTTCATTCTGTTCTTAAGGTGTTAAGGTCATAAGTAATAGGAACACAATCAGGCCATTTGGCCCACAAAGTCTACTCCGCCATTCAATCATGGCTGAAATATCTCTCCCTCCTAACCCCATTCTTCTGCCTTCTCCCCATAACCTCTGACCCCAGTTCTAATCAAACTAATCTTCTGTGAATAAAGACACAAAACAATTTTTCTGTCAACTCCAGTACAATTTCTCCTGTCTCTGTCTGTCAGGGACCCATGTGAACTTTATTTTATGTTTTACATATCTATAGAAACACTTACAATTTGATTATGGGATCTCAGAAGTAATTTCCTTTGATCTAATGTAATTATTTTCTATTGATAGCCATGGCTAGACTGCTTTTCCTGTATGATTTTATTTATTTGAAAAGAATGGATATTTCTTCCAAATTATATATTAACTCTTTAAATAAAGTTTATTGTTTATTTACTGTCATACCTTTCAATGCGTTTGCCTTATTCTGATGTACGAGCTGGGTTTTGGATTCAATTCAATTTATATCGCACTCGATCCCATTGTGATTGTATTTTCCCAAAAGGCCCCTTAACTATCAGTTTACCAATTAACATTACATTATACTTGATTTGAAACAGTCTGTTCCCTTGTTGTTCCCTCCACCTACTGATCTGAGAAAAGATTTATTACACGCAGTAAACCCTCATTATTACAGACCTCTTTGTAATGGATTTCGGTTTTAGCTATCTGTCTCTTTAAGAACCGATACCAGTTACACTGTGGAGGCTATTAAAGGAGCCCTAGAGGCTCCAGGGAGTGATGCCACCAATTGGTTCATCACAGGCAGAGCCTGTCTAACTATTGAAAGCATCTACAGAAGTCATTGCCTCAAGAAGGTTGTGTCCATCATCAACAAACTCCACCATCCAGCCCATGCCCTCCTCCCATTGTTACCATAAATTAGGAGGTACAGAAGCCTGAAGTCCTACACCACTAGGTTCAGGAACAGCTAATTTCCTCAACGACCAGGTTCTGGAACCAGCCTGCACCTCCCTAATCCTAACTTGGCAAGGGAACATTCCGCATCAACTCTTACACCACCACGGACTTGTGTCGAATCATGTTCTGCACTAATATTGTTTTTTATTTTATTTGCACATTCCTGTGGGTATGTGCAATTTATGTATGATTTACGTCTATTTTTTGTTTTTGTGCATTTCCTGACTCTGTGTGTCTGTGATCCTGCTGCAAGCAAGATTTTCATTGTACCTGCACCTCATCTTACATGTACATATGGCAACAAACTCAACGTTACTTGACTTCTTCCTCCACACTGTTACAGCTGATTTAGTTTGCCCAGTCTTAATGTGGATAAATACCACCCATATTTATTGTGTTACCGTTGTTACATACCCCTCTCTCTCTCTCTCCCTCTCTCTCTCCCTCTCTCCCTCCCTCTTGCTCTCTCCCTCTCTCTCTTTCTCTCTCTCCCTCTCTTTCTCCCCTTCTTTCTCTCTCTCCCTCCCTCTCTCGCTCTCTCGCTCTCTCTCTCCCCTCTCCCTCTCTCTCTCACCTCACGATTTATTACACTTCTATAAGATCATCCCTCATCCTCCTGCCCTCCGAGGTATAGAGTTCCAGCCTACTCAACCTCTCCCTATAGCTCAGACCCTCGAGTCCTGGCAACATCCTTGTAAATCTTCTCGGTACTCTCTCCAACTTGACAACATTGTTTCTGTAACATAGTGCCCAGAATTGAACACAATAATTTAATTGCAGCCTCAGGTCACGTCTTATATAACTGCAACATGACCTCCCAACTTCTATACTATAAGGCTTGTTCACACATTTTAGTGTTGTGGATGTAACCACAGTCTAAGAAGACCCAGCCTCTCGAGCTCTGTTGATCTCTGTACTCTCTGTGTGTTACATCTCTGAAGACGAGGAATGTACAGAGGACCACCAACAAGGATGGAACAGAAAAGAACTGAGAGTGCCTGAAGGAACAAAGTCGTTTAATACATTGATGTCGATGGCTTCCAAAAATGATAAGGAACTTTTGCTGATGGACAGTCAGTGTTAATACAGTGAGAGTGAACAGCAGTGAGGGAGGTCAATCACCAAGCATGAGTCATAGGAACGTGTTCAGAGCTGGAGGCGACACAGAAGGAAAAAGTAGAAGTTATAGAGGTCATCCCTGCAAAGATGCCAGTTCACAGCCGCAAAATCCTTTTTTTCCAAAAAGAGAGATTAAATGGTTTCAGTGCCTAAGCTGAGACCCAGCTTTACCAATGAGAATAACGTCAGCCAAATAGGTTCAGGATGTGAGGCCAACAACAGAGAGAAAGTCACAGAGGCCTGGACAATACAAAAGCCAGTGAGGTGTGCGAAGTGAGACACTTAAACATCAACATCATAATGCCAATGGCGGATGTCCAGCCATGTTTACAATTTGGCTTGATGAGCCGCCTGACCTAATTCTGCTCCCAGAACGTCTGAATTTATGAAAATGTAAGTTAATGACAGGCACGTCAATACACATATCAATACAGCGGCTATTAATAACCCTATTGATGGGCTGAGTTCAACTATGGGTGGAGATACGATCGGCACGGAAGTTCAGCAACCCTCGACATATGAACAGCACACTGAATCCAAAGGTCATTGCTGGTGAGAGACAGAGGATACATGGTCAGATGCAAAATACCTTTCTCATAATGATGAATAAATGAATCAGATCGCTAATCCGATCACCATCCTTTTCTTAGCTATCCTGGGATCCAACCGCTGTCTTAAAAGTACAATGCTGGCCATCCGTAGTGTGACAATCTGACTCAAATGGAGGAAACTGTATGTACACACAACCAGGGTGCAGAAAGCTTCAGTGGATCTTCAGTGGCTGCAGACACATGTTTAGATAAGTATATAAGGACTTTCCATTGCAGTTGTAGGACGACACAATGGCACAGCAGGTGGAGATGCTGCCTCAAAGCACTAGTGAACCAGGTTTGATCTTGACCTCTGTGGAGTTTGTATGTTTTCCATGTAACCACGTTGGTTTCCTCCAGGTGCTCTGGATTCCTCCCATATTCCGAAGACATATGGGTTTGTAGGTTAATTGGCAGCTGTAAATTGCCCCTCGTGTATGGGGAGTGGATGAGAAAATGGGATAACATAGAACTAGTGTGAATGGGTGACGGCTTGTCATTGTAGACTCAGTGGGCCGGAGGGCGTGTTTCCATGTTGTATCTCGAAAATTAAAACTAAAAGTGTCTGCAAATAAGGGTGTATTAAAGGGCCCACAGCATAAAAACTAATAAAACAGAAACATCAACTGAGCATTTGGGTGCTGGTAACATAAAAACATTTAACCCTTTATCTTCTCGTCACTACAGAGATTATGGGGTTAGAGAGCTGAGAACAACTATGTTCTATGGATGCTGCCTGACCTGCTGAGTATTTCCAGCATTTTGTGGGGTGTTTTCAGGACCCATCTGAGTCTGATTCAAATGAATCTGGAAAGAGAGTTGAAATAGATGCAAATAAAGGGAAGTGGATTACATGGAAGTTTAAAAATAAAAAAAAAACGCAAATGCTAGATATCTGAAAAAAAAAAGCAGGAATTGCTGGATACACTCAGCTGCATCTGTTTTGGGTCTAGGACACTTCACCAGAATTGGGAAAGGCAGTGGAATAACGTCACTCACTCCAACAGCCACGGGGCCACATGTACCCACCGTCACCATAGCAGCTGACAAAATGGCTTTCCTGAGAGTAAATCAGCAGAAAGCAACTGACTCCAAAGGAATTCCTTGGGTGGACCAGTTGCCATGAAGTATTCACAAATATCTTTAACATTGTGGGTAGTATTGTAGATAGTGAAGATGGTTGTCAAAAGGTGTAGCAGGATCTTGATCGGTTGGGCAGGTGGGCTGAAGAATGGTTGATGGAGTTTAATACAGAGAAATGAGAGGTATTGCATTTTGGGAAGACTAACATGGCAGGACCTACACGGTGAATGGTAGGGCTCTATTGTTGAATAAAGGGATATAGGGGTGCAGATACATTGTACAAGTTACAGCATAGAAACAGGCCCTTCGACCAATCCAGTCCACGTCAAACATCGATCATCCGCTCACGCTAGTTCTTTGTTATCCGACTTTTCCATTCACTCCCTGCACACTAGGGGTCATTTACAGAGGTCAATTAAGTTCCAGACCTGCACATCTTTGGGATGTGGCAGGATACTAGAGCACATGGAGGAAACCCACACGGTCATAGGGAGGATGTGCAAACTCCATAAAGACAGCACCCGAGGTCAGGGTTGTACCTGGGTCTCTGGTGCTGTGAAGCAGCAATGCTACCAGCTGTGCTGCTCATTGCTACCATCAGGTAGCCCTGACATCTACAACCATGAAGAGCTTTGAAAGGTTGGGCATGGCGCATATCAACTCCAGCCTCCCAGACAGCCTTTATTCATAGCAGTGAAGATAACTACAGAATTCTCTGCCTCAAGGAGGCAGCTATTATCATTAAAGACCCGCACCATTTCACCACACTCTCAATATGTTGTTATCATCGGGAAGAATGTACAGGAGCCTGAGAACAGCTTGTTCCTATCAACCATCAAACTCATGAACCACTTTGCACAAATCTATATCAGCACCAAATTATTATGGAGTTTGTATATGGCTGCACCACCTGCATTAGCTTGCACTATTATGGTCTGGATACCTAGTATAACTCATAATTTATTGTATTGTCATTTTTTGTATATTTATTTATTGTGTTAATGCTTTATTGTGCCTGTAAAGCAGTAGCAAGTAAGAATTGCATGGTTCCGATCCCAGTGCATATGCAATTAAATACACATTGCTCTGTACCTCTTCAATTATTGTTACCCAATTCATTGATTCTTTCTCGTCCTTGAACTTTGATTCTCTTCTGATCCAAATCCCCTCACACCAGTCCCGCCCAGACCAGCAGCACATCGATTGAGAAACAGCATCAAACAGTTACGTATTCTTCTTGTTTCCTTTCTAGTCCTTTATTTCAACTCCATGTGGAGATGGAAACCTCGGTCATCTATGAATAACTCTGAGGAGTGTTTACGATCACAGATAGAGTGAGTCAGTGAGCCTGCATCTGGTCTCAATTGACATGAGACTATGGTAAACATATGGCCCAATTTTAAGCAGACGTCATTGTTGATGTGGGCTGATAAGATGGTCTTGTTTCCTTTTTCTCAGCCTATTGTTTTCCTGCAGTCATTACTGGAATCCTTAGTTCAGGCATGGAAAGATGGGAAATTACATGCGCAGATTGCCTTTTGGTAGCCTGGTGATGATGGTGGAGGCTGTTACAAAAGTTTCAGAGGCTTTTAGATAGGCACATGGATATGCAGAAAACAGAGGGATCATATGCAGGCAGAGATTAGTTTACCTTGGCATTATGCTCAGCACAGATATTGGGGGCTGAAAGACCTGTTCCTGTGCTGCACTGTTCTGTTCTATGTTTTATTCACTCTGGTGACATTTTACTTCGGAGTCACGTGAGTGAGTACGTGAAGAACCCCGTCCAGCCGTTGGTGCGTCATTACGTCAGACGCATTGGTGCAGTCAGCCGGTTGGAGCAGCAGAGCTCCTCCAAGCGGTAAGTTTAAAACACAAGGTAAGTTTCAAACTTTTCTTGCGTTCACTTTCTGTTTTAGCGGTAGGGTGTAGACCGTTAAAATGTTGCAGAAAGTGAAAACGGTGTCGGCGAGACGATCCGCAGGGAAAAGGTTCGAGGACCGTGATAGTGTTGTTAGCGGATGCCCGCCTAGGTCACCAAGTCCGACAAGTCCAGCAATAGAGCTAGCGACACCGGACCCGCTGCCTGTGAACAGCGTAGCCATGCCGGTAGGGCGTAAGTCTACTGCAAAATCAAATAGGCCCGTGGACCCAGAGTCGGGCCTGGAAGTACCTCACAAGGAGAGACCATTTGCTCACGGCTCTCCCAGGTCGAGATCTTATTACAAAAGATGCTCGACAGGGACGAACTCCGTGAGGAGAAGTGGTGCCCACACCAGGCTAGTGGAGAGCCTGTGCTAGCAACGCCTATAATAGGGCTGCAAGAATACCCAACATTTGAGGAGGAGGGTATACCGGTGTAGCAGTTTACTGACGCCGAATCAGTGGCTGGGGAGAGCCACAAGGGAGTGGAACTTGAAGTTATTCCGAATATAGCGGAGAAATCTGCAGTCCCGAAAGAGGCAGGAGAGCCGTTAGGGGAAGAATTGGTATCAACCATCCAATATATGCTCACTCATCAGCTGCAAGAATTGGCCATGGATGAGACGGCTAAATAGTATGAAGCCCCTATCAATTGCGGTTTACTAAATGTACCAATGGTAAACCACCTCAAATGGACACAGTTGGGCGTGTCAGCAAGATCCCAAGAACTAAAATTTCAAAAAGTATTGAAATTATTTTCAGCAGGGCTTACGGCATTTGCTATTATGGTAGACAAGGGGCATATGTCGGAAGCTCACCAAGAAGCACTGGGACTATTTGGCCAATTATTAATCCTAATCTGGCATCATTGTGTAAGCCGCCCAGCGTATAACCGCCTAATCTTTTGTTTGGCGGGGATCTCGCCAAGCGAGTTAAAGAACTCCATGAGGACGCTAGAACTATGGGCCTCATCAAGCCTGGTGGGAAACTAGGAAAAAGGGTTTTTCCTTACCGGCGGGGTACCATTACCGGTGCCGGGGTAGGGACCAGCCACTCAGCTTCGCAATTTCGGAGCTGGCAGCCTGCCACAGGCGTGAGGGGAAGGATGACTTTCCCTACAAAGGGCCGGGAGCAACAAGGGCAGCCAGGACGTATGCAGGTGCGAAATTTTCCTCCTAAAGAAAATAAATCAAGTGAAATAGATGTTCAAATTGGGGGCAGATTACACTTGTTTCTCAAACAATGGCAGGAGATAACATCAGATTCATTTATACTGAGCAGTATAGAGGGGGTTAAAATTGAATTTCATCTACTGTGTGTCCACCTAATCAGCATGTTCCAAGTCGGAAACCTATATTTTCAGAAGAAGAGAATATGCACATACAAGCAGAACTTAACATATTACACAAAAAAGGGGTTATTAAGAAGTCAGTTCATCAAAACCATCAGTTTGTGTCAAGTATTTTTCCTAGGTCTAAAAAGACTGGGGATGTAGAATCATTCTCGACCTGACGAGCTTGAACTCCTTTGTTTGCGATAGGCATTTCAAAATGGAAACTCTTTCTACGGCTAAACATCTGGTTTTCAAAGGATGTTATATGGCCAGCATTGATTTAAAGGATGCATATTACTCAGTGTCTATTCATTGTGATGATAGGAGGTATTTAAAATGTATCTGGATGAGTCAGTTGTGGCTCATCCAGATTCAAAGCATTACCTAATGAGTTAACTTCAGCTCCTAGATTATTTACCAAATTGTTAAAACCTGTTCTAGGATTACTCAGAGCTCAGGGGCATGTTGTAATGGCCTATTTTGATGATATTTTAATTGTCAGGAAGACTCGGGCTGTAGCTGAATCATCTGTTTCAATTGTTAAACTCACTTTTGAACAATTAGGGTTTGTCATTCATCCAGATAAATCCAAATTATCACCAGTTCAAATCATTGATTATTTGGGCTTTACCAATAGATTCAAATCACATGTTAGTGACTTTGCCCAGGTGGCTGCCAAAATATTCCCAAACATAAAAATCTACTGGTAAATCCAGTAACTGGCGATCAACATCCTTTACATGATCGTATTGATCTGTTTATTTGCAGATTTTAAGGAGGCCATACCTGGGGAGAGGACTGTCTGATCGTACCATGGATGTTCTCACATCGGTCTGCAGGGATAGTACTCAGAAGCAGTACATCACCTCGACAAGGAAGTGGGAGGTATTCTGTCTACAGCAGAATATCTCACATCAAACTGCAGGCATCCCAGACGTATTGGAGTTTTTGTCCACTCTTTACTTTGATCAAAAATTAAGCTATAGTGCGTTAATACAGCCAGAAGTGCTCTGTCTCCTTATTTACCCATGAGTTCAGAGTTACATTCAGTAGGGACACATCCGTTAGTTTCTCGATTTATGAAGGGAGTTTTCAATTCTAATCCTCCTAAACCCAGGTATGCCGGTATTTGGAATGTGAGCAAAGTTCTTATGCTTCTTCGCCAATGGACTCCTGTTGCAAGCCTATCTCTAGCGTTGGTATCAGCCCGACATGTGCAAACATTGCAAAAATTACGGCTAGACAGAATACAGGTATCGGCAGATGCCATTACTTTTTATGTCTATGATTTGCTGAAACATAGTAGAATAGGCATGACAGGATGTAAGATTGTGTTTTCAGCATACCCCACAGATGCTCGCCTATGTGTAGTATCACATTTGTCTCATTACATTGAGGCTACCAGAGTCCTACGAGGAACAGAGTCTACATTATTTATTAGCCACAAAAAAACTCAGTAAGGTGTCGGTGCAAATAATTTGAAGGTGACTAAAGCAGGTTCTGGGAAGTGCTCGGATTGATACTGATAAATTCAAATCTCAATCCACCAGGGCGGCATCAACTTTCACGGCAAGGGTGATGGACGTGCCTATAGACCATATCCTCACGGCCGCAGGATGGTCCAGTGAGCTGACCTTCCAAAAATTTTATCATAAGCCGATTACAAGGCTGGGGGTGTTTGCTGATTCTGTTATAGTTTCTGTTATAGTTTCCCCCTGAGATAGAGGGGTTGTTATTGTTTAGTTTGTAAATAAACTGTTAATTCATTTGACAATGTTATGATTGATGCATTATTGATTATTTGACGACTTTGAGTCAATCAATGCAGTGTGAACGCCGGATTTGGGTCTGCGGCATGAAATCACAGAGCTTTGAAATCTTCACATAGTCACTCACGTGACTCCGAAGTAAAATAGTAAGATTAAACAAGAAGTTACCAGTTTGAAGTTTGATCTTTATTTTAGGGGCAGTTCCGATGAGGGATTACGTGCCCTCTGCTCCCAACCCTCATAAATATCATCTGGTAGTTCTAGTCTCTGTTATCTTACTATTATACTTCAGTCATTATTACCTGTGATTTCACTCCGCTGCTTTGAAGATTGACGCATCCCTCATCGCAACTCCTCATAAAATAAAGATCAAACTTCAAACTGGTAAGTTCTTGTTTAATCTTACTATTTTATATTGCATAATCTTGAAATAACAAGCACTGTGTAATCAGATTTCTGAACTGGTATGCTATGTGTGTCACCTTGGTTCCTTTAGATACACACTTGAATCCATAATTTCTAATCACTTGAGACATGTGAGACTGCAGATGCTAGAATCTTGATCAAAAAATCCATCTGCCGGAGGAACTGAGTGGTGAATTAGCATCTCTGGATCAATATTGATAGATTTTGGATAGGAACCTTTCTTCAGACTGACGGAATAGAGGGGAGATAGCTGGTAGAAAGAGGTGAGGGATGTGGCAAAAGCTAACATGTGAAATGTGGACCCAAGGAGGAGAGGTTAATTGGCAAATGTGTCAGGTGGGGATGACAGGACTGAGATCGTAACCAAGCCTGGGGGTGATATGGCGAACACAAAAGGGTGCAAATGGAGAAATTTAATAAGAAAGAAAATTGGGGTTTGAAATCGGGATCAGTGAAAGGGATTGGACGGAGATGGGAGGGAAGAAAAGTGGGGCACAGGGAGACAGAAGGAGTAGGTGCAGAGCAGATGGAGGAGGTGGAAGAGTGTGAAGGAACTGGGTGATGGGGTTGGGGGGAGTGGAAAGAGAGGCATACGTGGGCTGAAGTGGAGAATGGTGGGCAAATGAGTAGGAGCGGGGACAGGGGTGGTTTACCCGAAACTGAATCATTCAATACTCATGCTATTGGGTTGCATTCTACAAAGCTATGTATAAGGTGCTGTTCTTTCAGTTTGTGTGTGGCCTCGCTCTGGAAGTGGAGAAGGCCCAGGGCAGAGAGGTCAGCATGGGATGAGAAGGTTAATTGAAGTGGCTAGCAGCCGGCGTTCAGAACACTGGACAAAGCGGTTACCTAGTCTGTACTTGGTCTCACCGGTGCAGCAAAGGTCTTGCTTACCATGGACAGAGTTCTTCTCCTTATTGATTCTATAAAAAACATTCTTGATTTTGAACATCTCTATAACATCTCTTCTAAACCATCCCAGCTCTAAGGAGAATTCCATAAGGTCACATGATAGGTGCAGAATTAGGCCATTCGGCTCATCAAGTTTACTCTGCCATTCAATCATGGATGATCCAACTCTCCCTCCTAACCCCATTCTCCTGCCATCTACCCATAACCCCTGACACCTGTACTAATTAAGAATGTATCTATCTCTACCTTAAAAATATCCATTGTCATGACCTCTATAGCCCTCTGTGGCAAAGAATTCCAGAGGTTCACCACCCTCTGACTAAAGAAATTGCTCCTCTTCCTAAAGGAACGTCCTTCAATTCTGAGGCTATGACCTCTGGTCTTAGACTCTCCCACTAGTGGAAACATCCTCCACACATTCACTCTATCCAAGCCTTTCACTATTTGGTAAGTTTCAATGAGGTACCCCCTCATCCTTCTAAACTCCAGCGAGTACAGGCCCAGTGCCGTCAAATGCTCATCATATGTTAACCCATTCATTCCTGGGATCATTCTTGTAAACCTGCTCTGGACCCTCTCCAGAGCCAGCACATCCTTCCGCAGATATGGTGCCCAAAATTGCTCACAATACTCCAAATGTGGCATGACCAGCACCTTATAAAGCCTCAGCATTACATCCCTGTGTTTGTATTCTAGCCCTCGTGAAATACATGCTAGCATTGCATTTGCCTTACCTACTATCGATTCAACGTACAAATTAACTTTTTGAGAATCCTGCACCAGCACTCACAAGTCCGTTTGCAGTCTTCAGTTTCCACACAACTGGACTTCCTCCATTCTCGTAAATCCTAGATAAACCTCCATTGCACACCTCAGTACACGTGACAATAAACTAAACTCAAACTCCAGGAAGAGGGCAAGGAAATAGGAATAGGAGAAGGCCACTCGGTCCCTCAAGCCTGCCCCGCCATTTAATATGATTCTGGACAACCTCTGCGGCATCAGCTTTTCCATGCCAGTTCTCTAAAGCTGTCTTCAGTTTCTCACACCCTGATTGTTTGAGCTTCCACAACCCTCCAGGGTACAGAATTCCAAAGATTCCTCACGCTCTGTATGAAGAAGATCTGACATACCTCAGTTTCCACCTCCTAAATCTTGTTGCTATCAACTTGTATATAAGTCGTATATATATAACATATATAACTTGTAACCATTTCCACATCTTGACATCTACCCAGCCCTACCCCCTTAGGATCTTAAATTGCCTAATAAGATCATCCTTCAATCTTCTGAACTCCAAAAGAGTATGGATCCAATTTATTTAGCTGTACAAGTTAGGGCAACCCTCTTGTGTCAGGAATTAAAACAAGGGCCTGAATTAGACACTTTGCTCAGCTGAGCTGAATTGACACTTCTTCAAAGTTTGGCGGCCTTTACTTTTTCATTCTTTGCCATGGGACTCTGGAGCAGTTTTTGAACAGCATTCTCAAGTTGTCTGAGATCATCAAAGTCTTGCGCACATATTTCCCCTGTTCGCTTGCAACCCTTTTAGAACTGAACTAATTTTTCTGACTAAAATGCATCACTTCACACTTCTCTCATTAAACTTTCATCTGCCGAAGATCTGGACATTTCAGCGGTCTCTCAATGTGTTTCCAAGTCTCTTACTATCCACATTGTTTACTGCATTCCCAGTCACATCTGGAAATGTTGAAGTTATGCCATATATCCACAAGCCAGGTCATTTAATACAAATCAAAAAATAACAGTGGGGGAATAACTGCACACAAACCTTCCAGTCAGAGAAAACAACAGCATGCTGTAACTCTCTGCTCTCTATCCTTGTCTTTTATTTATGTCCCTGTAGCTACTGGCTCTTTAATTCAATGGGATTTACAATAGCAAGCAAGTCTAATAAATGGTACTCAATCAAGCACTATTAAGAACTCCAAGTACGCAATGCTAGCAACATTACTCTCATATTCCAATAAATTCAAACTTTTACATTAATTGATCAAAGAGTTACAGGTTTGGCGCAGAAAGGTACCCTCTCGGCCACTTTATCTATGATGACAGTGGGGCATATTTACTCTAATCTCATTTGCCCCTATTAGGCCTGAGTCCCCCTATGCCTTTCCTCTCCAAACAACTGTCCAAAAGTTGTTTTAATGTTTTAATTGTATCTTCCTCCATCACCACCTCCAGAGGATCATTCCAGATAATCACCACTCTTCGTGTGCAAAAAGTATCTTTAAAGTTCTCCCTTCTCACTGTAAACTTGTGCCCTCTAATTCTATACATCGCTGCCCTCGGAAAAATACTATCTATTCTATCTCACCCTCAACATTTTATAAATCTCTTCAAGGTCACTACTCAGACTCCTACATGCCTGTGAGAATAAACCCAGCCTATCCACTCTCTGTGTGTAACTGCAGCTCTCCATTCTAGGCAAAATCCTAGTGAATCTCCTCTGTACTCCCTCTGTTGATACCGCATCTTTGCTGTAATGTAATGATCAGAACTGTACACAATACTTCATGCACGATCTAGCCAATGATTTTTACAGCTGCAACATGGCATATCAACTTTTATACTCAAAGCCTTGAAGGCAAGCATACTAAATGTCTTAACCTTGAACTAATCCATTAGTTCCTATCTTCCCAAAGAAGATTTGCCTTGAAATATTTTCTCTATAGGTTTCTCAACCTTGGGTGGCACAACGGTGCAGTGGACAGCGCCAGAGCCCCAGGTTTATTCCTGACTACTAGTGATATCATTACAGAATTTGTATGTTCTCCTTGGACTGGATAGACTCGATAGAATTTAGAAAATTGAGGGGGGGATCTCATAGAAACGTACAAAATTCTTAAGGGGTTGGACAGGCTAGATTCAGGAAGATTGTTCCCGATGAGAGGGGGAGTCCAGAACAAGGGGTCACAGTTTAAGGATAAGGGGGAAGTCTTTTAGGACCGAGATGAGAATTTTTTTTTTCACACAGTGGTAAATCTGTGGAATTCTCTGCCACAGAAAGTAGTTGAGGCCAGTTCATTGGCTATCTATAAGAGGGAGTTAGATGTGGCCCTTGTGGCTAGAGGAATCAGGGAGTATGGAGAGAAGGCAGGTACAGGATACTGAGTTGGATGATCAGCCATGATCATATTGAATGGCGGTGCAGGCGCGAAGGGCCGAATGGCCTACTCCTGCACCTAATTTCTATGTTTCTATGAATGCGTGGGTTTTCTCTGGGTGCTCCAGTTTCCTTCCACATTCCAAAGACGTGCAGGCTTGTAGGTTAATTGGCTCCTGTAAATTGCATCTAGTGTGTAGGATAGAACTAGTGTACGGGCGATTGCTGGTCAGCACAGACTCGGCGGATCGAAGAGCCTTTATCTATGCTGTATCTCTGAACTAAACTTAAATGAACTTTGAAATGTTTTTGCCAGTTTTCTCACTTCGCTCCCACTCTCACTCATTCACTCACACTCTCTTACTCTCGCTCACTCACACAAAGTCACACACACACATACTCACTCAAACACACACTTTCTCACTCACACACACCACTCTGTTTAGAATAGGGGCAATATCTGCATCACCCATCCCTCTGACACCACCTCCACTATCCAGGGAAGATTAGAAAATTGTGACCACAGTTCAATTTCAATCACTTTCGCTCTTAGTAATTTAGGATGCTTCCGATTTGAGCGTACATCCTTTCTACTTTAAGAATATTTTTTAATCTATTTTTATTCTATACAATATCACTATTCCCTCTTTTACTGCTGCATTGGCAATTAACATTTCTAGGGAATACACGCAAAGTACTCATTTAGTACCTCTCCACAATAAAAAAAATGTTTGATCCTTAACTAGCCGCTCCCTTCCAGCGAGTACCCTTTTACTATTTTTATGTTTATCAAAGTCTTTTTGGTGCCCTTTTATGTTACCCACTAATCTATTTTTTCACTCTGTCTCTTTGCCACAGGAGTGGCAAGTGCAGAAATGTAACTTTAATTGGTTTTGGTGGGCTTCTTCGAACAGCTGCATGTTGTACATATTTAATCTCCATACTCGGGGTGGGGCATGCATCTGCTGTCACCCCAAGCTCCCACCCATGCTTATCTGCAGACTTCATTCTTTTTTGCAGCCCCACTGCACTTGAACAGGCCATTCACCCCATCAATTGCAGTCCAGTCACCAAGCTCCCATATCTACAAATCCGATTTTATGCTCCCCGACATTTCCATCAATTCCCCCCCAGATTCTACCACTTAGCCATGCACCTGGGGCAATTTACAGCGGCCTAGTAACCTACCCACCCACAATGCTTTTGGATAGAAACATAGGAACATAGAAACATATAAAATAGGTGCACGAGTAGGCCATTCAGCCTTTCGAGCCAGCACCGCCATTCAATATGATCATGGCTGATCATCCAATATCATGATGATCGTCAATACCCTGTTCCTGCTTTTTCCACATATCCATTGATTCTGTTAGCCCTAAGAGCTATATCTAACTCTCTCTTGAAAACATTCAGTGAATCGGCCTCCACTGCCTTCTGTGGCAGAGAATTCCACAGATTCATAACTCTCTGGGTGAAAAGGTTTTTCCTCATTGGACGGAGACAAACACAGAGAGAGGGAAAAGAAGGGTGCTACAGGCCCCAGAAAAATATTTATATGGAGTGTGTACAACATTTTCTGTTTTTGTTTCAGATTTCAGATACTCACTGCCCATGATGCTAATTACCTCAGCCTATTAAAGAAGCAATTGTAAATCAATTCTAACTTGGTTGGGTGCCTTGACACTTCCTCATCTCTGACTTTACTCAAGTAGTCTGGTATGGTCCTTTTTAGAGAATTCCTGGTAAATCCATGAAACAGACAGCTGGAAGAACACAGCGTGTCAAGCAGCATATGTGTGAGGGAAATGTACAGATGACATTTCTTTAGAATGATCATGAGCAGATAGTCTGTTTCATTGTCAATACTGGGCCGGCCACCATGGTGGATGCCCCCAGTGTTCTTTGAAATGGACTATGAACAGTTCTCAATTCAGCCTGAGAGTTGCAGGAGTAGGCCATTCAGCCTTTTGAGCTAGCACCGTCCTTCAATATCATCATGGCTGATTATCCAAAATCAGTACCCCGTTCCTGCTTTCTCCCCATATCTCTTGATTCTGTCAACGCTGGCTATATCTAACTCTCTCTTGACTAGAGATGGTAGTGCGTAACCCATTTGTTCTTCAAATAGAGTATGCAAACTCCGCACAGGCAGCACCAGAGGTCAGAAATCACTGGAGATGTGAGGTAGTGGTTCACCTGTTCCAGCAGAACTGAACTGGAGTAGCCATATGCATATATTCTCTTTGAATACATTAAAGTTAATCCTTTGCCAGTTAAATACTTTTATAAATGATGTGTAGTTTATTCTTTGGCATGCTGATTGATTATATTCATTCTATAAAGGAAGTTTTGAAGATAAAGTTAATTCTGGGAAAATATTGGCTAATAATATAAACATTTGGTTGAGATGTTTTATAAATACATGAAAGGAACAAGGATAACCAACAACTAATAGATCTGTCATCTCAAAGATCAAGAAACCTGCGATCAGTCCTGGTCTTGGCTGCTGTCTGTGTAGAGTTTACACATTGTCCCTGGGTTTCCCCTGAGTGCACCACTTTCCTCACACATCCCAAAGACATGTGGGGCTGAAACCTGCCCCCAAATGTTCGGCTGAGTGGTAGAATCTTGGGCGGAATTGATGGGAGTGTGGGGAAAATAAAAATAGGGTTAGTGCAAATGGTTGCATGTGGTCAGTGCAGAGTCGGTGGGCCGAAGGGCCTGCTTTTATGATTTATGTCTAATTGAAAAGGTGGGTCCCATGAGACTGGGTCCTGTTACGCAACAAGTGAAATGCATTCCAAACTCTTCCACATCTGCATTATCTGTCTCCTTCATTTTCCTTCAGGGAAGTGGAATATAATAAAAGATTTGACAAGGGGCTGAGTGGGTAGGGGGAGACCTTAAAGCGAAACAGCAGAAAGAGAATAATTAAGAAATCCAGCATCTTTAAAAGTGCTTACACAGCTTGGTACACTACCAAAACATATCCCATGCCTTGAAAGTAGAACAAAGAGAGCCTCACCATCAGCTTCTGATCTTCATTGGCAACAGGCAAGGTCTGGAAGTCACACTGAAGTTATAGCCAAGAAAGCACATCAACACCTCGAGAAGTCTAAGGAAGTTCAGCGTGTCTCCAATGACTCTTAAGCATCTCTACAGATGCACCATAGAAAGCATCCTATCTGAATGTATCACAAGAAGATAGGAATAAGGCTGCATTTCTGGAGACAAATAGGTGACGTTTCCGTTCGAGATCCCTCTTCAAAGTGAAGAATGGTCCCAATTCAAAATGTTATCTATCCATTCTCATCTCCTTCCTGATCATGAACCAAGTTAAGCCACTTAGCCCAGGCATGCTGCCACGTGTCCCTCCAAGTGTGGACAATTTTACATATCTGACAAGGTTTTGTTCAAGAGGGCAGTCACTTGTGGCGCAGCGGTAGAGTTACGCCTTACAGCGAATACAGACTGTATTTTCCTTCCACTATCTGGCCGCCCTCTCCTACTGTCCTACTCGTATCTCCTCCCACTGTCACATTGTCCTCCATTCGTACTCTTACTCTCCTCCCCTCCAACTGTCTTTCACAAACGGTCCTCTCAAAATTTTGACCCACTCACTTTAAAGCCAACTAGTCCCCGACATTTCCACCCTGGGAAAATGTTTCTGACTGTCCACCCTATCTATGCATCACCATAATTTTATATACTTCCATGAGGTCTAGATGTTCCATCAGACTGGTACTTCAGAGAATACTATCCAAATGTTTCCAAAATCTCCTTATAGCTAGTATCCTCTAATCCAGGCAGCATTCTGGTAAACACCCTTTCTAGAACGCCACATCCTTACTGTAATAGGGTAACCAGAACTGCACACAATACTCCAAATGCAGCCTAATCAAAGTCCAATAAAGCTATAACATGACTTCCTGACTGTTATCGTCAATGCCCCGACCAATGAAAAAAAACTTATCATATGCGTTCTTTACCACACTAACTACATGTGTTGCCACACACTGCCCACACCCGAGGATAGGTTCCTAAATTAATTGACCATAATAATATGCCCTTGATGTGTTGGAGAGTTGTTGAATCTTGGGTGGTGTAGATGGGAACACGGGGGGAATCAGACAAGATTAATGTAGAATTGGTGCGAGTGGGTGGTTGCAATGTTGGCATAGACATGATGGGCCGAAGGGCCCGTTCCCGTTCAGTATCTCTTTATTACTGTGAGCACCATAAGAAGAACCATAAGATTCCCATGTCCTGCAAGAGTGTGTGAATGGACCATTGCCTTGCAAGGCTTGTGTGGAGTTTGCAGCCTCACCCTCACCCACACCCTCTCCTGGATCCTGTCCAACCACCGCTGGCCTGGGCATGTTGTCAAATCTTTCCAGGCTGGCAAGACCATCACTTGCTCATGATTTGTGGTCACAGACTGGTTTGTCCATTGGAAGCAGATACATAGTGCAGCTGTTCGCAGTTACTGCCAGAGAGTGCCGCCCTTACATGAAAAGGCAGTGCGGTGGGAGTTTTGACGTCAGTTTGATATGACACCCTTATCTGTGGTCTGACGTTAGGAACAGTTTCATGTATTACTTTGAGGGGCGATGTGAAATATCTAGCATTCATTTTCGTGAATAGTTCCCAAACTTACTTGTTGTCCCTTTGCTATTCAGGAGAACAGTACAATTACTCTTTTTCTTCTCTTTGTTTTCTTATTGCGTTGAAGATGGTCATTCGTCCCGTTGACTTTATCCTGGCTCGCAAAACAATCGCATTCAGATATTAATTTTTCCTGTAACCTATTCTCACAACATTCCCATCAACTCCACCTCAGTTTCTACCCTTCACCTACACACTGGGGGTAATTAGACTGGGGGTAATTAACTCCCCAACTTGCACATCTTTTGGATGAAGGAGAATACGATGAAACCCATGGAAAGCCCAGATGGTCACAGGGAGAACGTGCAATTTCCACACGGACAGTACCTGAGGCCAACATCGAACCTGGATCAGCTGCACTGTGAGGATGTGGCTCTACCAGCTGTGCCACAGTGCTACCCAATACCCAATCTATAGGAAGAAGCTTAATTAATACTATTGATTTCAAACAGAAAGTTATTGCTATTTACCCTCTTCGGCTCTTTTCTCCAAACCAGAGTTGTAAGAAGCATTACCTCACTGTGCCAGAGATCCAGGTTCAATCCTGATTTCGGGTGCAGCCTATGTTGAATTTGCATCTTCTCCCTGTTACTGTGTGGGTTTCCTCCGGGTGCTCCGGTTTCCTCCCTCATCCTAAAGATGCGTGGATTCGTAGGTTAATTGGCCTCTGTAAAATTGTCACTAGTAGGTCAGGAGTGGTTGTGAAAGTGGATTAACATAGAACCAGTATGAACAGGTTATCGATGGTCGGCAGAAACTCGATGGGCTGAATTGCCTGTTTCCATGCTGCATCTCTAAATTAAATGGAGAATGCTACTGTCGTTTGACCAGAAAGGTTAAAGTCTATTTTCTACCATGATGTCGTTACCTTAAATAATTGCATTGTTCGAAAATACAGCATAGACCCAGGCACTTTGGCCCACCAAGTCTGCACCGAACATTGATCACTCATTCACACTAGTCGAATGCTATCCTATTTTACTTCATAGTCACGTGAGTGATTCTGTGAAGAAGCCCCGCCAGAGCGCCTGCGCGTCATTACGTCAGACGCTTTTGGCACACCGACAGGTTGGAGATCGCAGCTCCACCAGCGGTAAGTAAAACACCCGCAGGTAAGTGTTTTAAACGTTCTGCGGTTTGCTAAGTCCGGTAAGGCTGGTTACAGGAGCCACCAGGGACACTTCCAAAGGGAAAAAATATTAACAGAGAAAATAAGGTGAGTGTGTCGCCTATAAAGTAAAACCTACCCGTGGGGCTGCGGTCAGCGGGTGTACGTCAGCTTTGAGATGCCGACTTCAGAGCCGCCGGCATTTCAGCCAGTGGCAGCCACTCCGGTGCTTTAAACGCTGTGGCCACTCCTGTCGGGAGGCAGGCCAAGAGTAAATTGTCCAGGCCTGTCAACTCTGATGAGTGTGGCCAGAAAGACTTCCCCCTTCCAAAAATAAAGGTTGGGGACGGCTGGACAACATGGATCACCTCATAGATAAAATGATCAACCAGGAGGTGTTCCAGCCGGGGGTTTTATACCCCAGGGTCCCCACCAGCTTTCAGCAGCAACCTCTAGCAGAGGTCCGTATAGCAAAAGAGCTGTATACGTATGAAGGATAATATGCCTATGGTTCTGCATGGGGATCCATAACAGCAGCGCCTTTTTAAGGGCTGCATGATACCTACTGTGAGCATGAGACGGGCGAGCCAGGGCAGTATGAATCTGACCCTGAGGTTTGGTGTCACTGCTTATGTGCATACACCAAAGCACATGAGCTATGCTCCAGGTGTGCCAGATGTGGCCAGCAATTTTGCCATACTGGTAAAGCCGTGGATGACAATCTGGCCAGCAATTTAATTATATGGCCTCTCACGAGCTCCAGGACTCCATAATGGAGGAAACTTTGCAAGAGATATCAGACACCTGTTAACTGTGCATCGCTCTAAAGGGGCGCATCATGAGGACGCATGAGTTGAGGCTGCAGAAAGTCCTAAAAACTGGTTGGAGCAGGAATAATGGCATTTGGGCAAATGGTACAAGGGCACCACTATCAGAACACAGAAGGATATGGACCCTGCTGTGTAATGCCCATTTTGAAAATTAATTATTCACGAATAGCCATCAAGCCTAGGCTCAACCCACGGTTCACAGCCTTGCGCAGATCCTCTAATATCCAGGAAAAGACCTGGACGATGAAGCAAAAACAATCGGCCTTATCAAAACTCATCCTGAGACCAGGGTGCCGCCTCAAAAACCATACCCTTTCAGAATGGGAAAGGGTAATTGAACTAGAGACAATGGTGCAGGTCAAGGATCAAGCCGGGCGACCCCAGCTACCCGTATCGCTTTCGGGGTTTTGGCTAAGATCAAGTGTAGCATCTGTTCTTATCAGTTTAATATCTGATACATCCCTTACCAAAACATTGGCACGCTCCAATGCACACCCCAAACAGGGTTAGGAGACCGAGGAATCCAGCAACCATGGAGGTACAAGTACTGCACTAGTCCAGGATATATCCTCTAGAGATCAGTCACTGGTCGGGGGTAGGTTGCAATTGTTCTATGATACATGGTGCTGCATAACATCAGATCTATTCATACTGGACTGTAACCGGGGGTCTCGAATGGTGTTTATCTCGGAAGTGCATCCATCCATACAAAGTACACCTAGTCGGGTATTGGGTTTTCAATACCAGAAACTCTACAGGTGAATGATCAAATTGGAATATTATTCCAAAAAAAGGGTAATTGAAAGTACGGCATATCAGCCTCAACAATTTGTGTCCAATATTCCCCAGGCAAAAGAACAATGGTGGGTGTTGAGTCATTCTGGACCTAACCAGACTTAATTCTTAGGTCCAGTATAAACATTTTAAAAATGGAAACTTTCAGTACTGCTAAGCAACTGGTATCAAAAGGTGTTATATGGCAACCATAGATCTGAAAGATGCATATTATTCAGTACCAATACCGTAGATACTTGAAATTTAGTTGGATGAGACAGCTGTGGCAATTTAAAGTTTTGCCCAATGGGTTAACCTCAACCCTAGGTTATTTACAAAATTGCTGAAACCAGTATTAGGGGTACTCCGCTCTCAGAATCGCATTGTAATGGCATACTTGGATGATAGAAACATAGAAACATAGAAAATAGGTGCAGGAGTAGGCCATTCGGCCCTTCGAGCCTGCACCACCATTCAATATGATCATGGGTGATCATCCAACTCAGTATCCTGTACCTGCCTTCTCTCCATACCCCCTGATCCCTTTAGCCACAAGGGCCACATCTAACTCCCTCTTAAATATAGCCAATGAACTGGCCTCAACTACCTTCTGTGGCAGATAATTCCAGAGACTCACCACTCTCTGTGTGAAAAAATGTTTTCGTCATCTCGGTCTTAAAGGAATTCCCCCTTATCCTTAGACTGTGACCCCTTGTTCTGGACCTCCCCAACATCGGAAACAATCTTCCTGCATCTAGCTTATCCAACCCCTTAAGAATGTTGTAAGTTTCTATAAGACCCCCCCTCAGTCTTCTAAATCTAGCGAGTACAAGCCAAGTCTATCCAGTCTTTCCTCATATGAAAGTCCTGACATCCCAGGAATCAGTCTGCTGAACCTTCTCTGCACCCCCTCTATGGCAAGAATGTCTATTCTCAGATTTGGAGACCAAAACTGTACACAACACTCCAGGTGTGGTCTCACCAAAACCCTGTACAACTGCTGTAGAACCTTCCTGCTATACTCAAATCCTTTCGCTATGAATGCTAACATACCATTTGCTTTCTTCACTCCCTGCTACACCTGCATGCATACTTTCAATGATTGGTGTACCATGACACCCAGGTCTCGTTGCATCTCCCCTTTTCCTAATTTGCCACCATTAAGATAATAGTCTACCCTCCTGTTTTTGCCACCAAGTGGATAACCTCACATTTATCCACATTATACTGCATCTGCCATGCATCTGCCCACTCACCCAGCCTATCCAAGTCACCTTGCAGCCTCCTAGCATCCTCCTCACACCTAACACTACCCCCCAGCTTAGTGTCATCCGCAAACTTGGAGATGTTGCATTCAATTCCCTCGTCCAAATCATTAATATATATTGTAAATAACTGGGGTCCCAGCACTGAGCCTTGCGGTACCCCACTAGTCACTGCCTGCCATTCTGAAAAGGACCCGTTTACTCCTACCCTTTGCTTCCTATCTGCTAGCCAGTTCTCTATCCACATCACTACTGAACCCCCAATACCGTGTGCTTTAAGTTTGTATACTAATCTCTTATGTGGGACCTTGTCGAAAGCCTTCTGAAAGTCTAGATATAACACATCCACTGGTTCTCCCTTATCCACTCTGCTAGTTACATCCTCAAAAAATTCTATAAGATTCGTCAGACATGATTTACCTTTCGTAAATCCATGCTGATTTTGTCTAATGATTTCACCACTTTCCAAATGTACTGCTATCCCATCTTTAATAACTGACTCTAGCAGTTTCCCCACTACCAATGTTAGACTAACTGGTCTGTAATTCCACGTTTTCTCTCTCCCTCCTTTTTTAAAAAGTGGGGTTACATTAGCTACCTTTCCAATCCCCAGGAACTACTCCAGAATCTATGGAGTTTTGAAAAATTACCACTAATGCATCCACTATTTCTGTGGCTACTTCCTTGAGTACTCTGGGATGCAGACTATCTGGCCCTGGGGATTTATCGGCCTTTAATCCATTCAATTTACCCAGGAAGCAGCTGAGGAATTGGGTTCAGTTACCAAACACCTGTTTGAGAGGTTAGGTTCCTCACCCATCTAATTAAATCCAAATTAGTACCATCTAGAATGATTGGCTATTTGGGGTTCAACATTGATTTAACTAACATGTCAGTTACTTTGCCTATGGCCAAAACTGTAAATTATGAAGGCCTGTAGGAATCTGGTTGATGAACAACAACCCTCTATCCGATGAGTAACCAGTGTTATTGGTAAATTAGTGGCGGGTTTTCCCTGCAGTACAGTTCGGACCTCTGCACTATCAGAATGTGCAACGAGCTACACAACAAGCACTAAAAGAACATGCAGGTCATTTCAATAGACCAATGCAGTTGTCAGCCGAAGCTATCGCCAAGTTGCGATGGTGAATAACTAATGTCTCACGATGTACTATTGACATTCTGACTCTTCAGTTTACAAACTGATGTGAGTGTTGCGGAATGGGGAGCCACTGATGCCGAGTCTAGCTGTGGCGGCAGCTGGAATGTGGAAGAGACATTAATCCTGCAGAGGCATGGGATAAACTATGTAGAATTGCTAGGTGCATTCTATGGCCTAAAAGCATTCTGCTCAACAATGCATGATTTGCATGTGCAGCTTCATATTAACAATACCACAGCTGCTGTATATCAATCACATGGATGGAATTAGGTCATTATTATGTGACAATCTGGATAACCTCACCTGGCACTGGTGCATTACGAGAAACATCTGGGTTTCAGATATCTACCTACTAGGTAGAGATAATGTGAAAGTGGCAGACACCAGGTCACGTAAATTCAATGATAGCACAGAATGGATGCTGAATCCAAAAGTTTTCAAAATGATTGTCAGCCGGTATGGATTGCTAGACATAGATCTGTTGCATCCAGGTTAAATCACCAGTTACCTAAGTACGCCTCATGGGAACCAGATCCAGGGGCAGTAGCGGTGGATGCATTCTCGCTACATTGGGGACGTACGTTCTTACGCTTTTCCCCCATTCTGCCTCATCAGTCAATGTCTCACCAAAATAGAGCACAACTACGCTTTAGGCATTTGGTAGTTCCTAACTGGTCCACACAGCCATGGTTCCCATTGGTTTTGAGACTGATGACACAGCCATTCATGACTATCCCCAAATGCAGCAACTTGTTGGTTCACCCTGGGACAGGAGAGAGTCACCCTTTACATGATCGTATTAATCTGTTGATTTGTATCTTCTGACCAGACTGTTCCAGGGACTCAGACTATCGAGTAGGACCGTGGATGTGATTAGGGTGGCTTGGAGAGATAGTACTAAAAAAACGATATGTATCTCATATTAAGAAATGGGCGATGTTCTGTTTACAGTCAAATATATCTTACCATACTGCAGGCATACCGGATGTGTTGGAGTTCCTTGCTCCATTGCATTTTGATGAGCAGTTAAGCTATAGTGCCATTAATAGTGCTCGAAGTGCTTTGTCCTTCTATTTAGGGCGGACAACACTCTGTCGGATCTCATCTATTGGTGGCCCGATTCATGAGAGGTATTTTAACAAAAACTCTCCCAGACCTAGATATACGGAAATCTGGGATGTGAGCATAGTTCTCACACTGCTTCGGCAATGAGCTCCAATTAAATCTCTGCTTTTCCAGAAGTTAACGCTCATAGTGGTATGTTCAGCTAGTGTCAGCGCAAATGGTCCAGATATTGCAAAGGTTACGACTGCACAGCATGCATTCTTCTGTAGATAATATTACGTTTTATGTATATGATCTAATCAAACAAAGCTGGAACCAAAATAAGCTTAAAGTATACCCCATTGACCTAAGAGTATGTCTTGTTACGCACCTGAGTCAATATATCAAGGTCATCAAGAGTCTCAGAGGCTCTGAAACAGCGATGCTCATCACCCGCAAAAAACCTCATACAAAGGTGTCAGTACAAACTATTTCTAGATGGCTGAAACAGGTTTGCATTATGCTGGAGTAGACACTGATGTGTTTAAATCTCACTCCACCAGGGCGGCGTCACCGTATGCAGAAAAGGTGCAGGACGTGCCTTTAGACCAAATCCTCACCGCATGATGGTCCAGTGAAGGAACCTTTTTCACGATTTATGATGAACCTGTCCTCGCAATGGAAGGATTTAGGCATGCTGTTTTGGGTTCTGTTTGAATTCTCCTTTGTAATTTCCCCTGCGAAAGAGGGGTTATTACTGTTCTTTTAATTGTTTAAGACATTCATTGTATAATTTAAACAATGTTCAATACATTATTTGTTTATCCTGTGTCAACCGAAGCAGTGTGTCGTATGGAACTGTGTCGTATGAACGGCATGAAATCACAGAGCTTTGAAATCTTCACTGAATCACTCACGTAACTCCGAAGTAAAATAGTAAGATTAAATGAGAACTTACCAGTTTGAAGTTTGATCTTTATTTTATGAGGAGTTACGGTGAGCGATTACGTGCTCTCCGCTCCTGGCCCTCATCATCGCAAAGATCATCTGGTAGTTCTAGTTTTCTGAGTCGTACTATATCACTTTGACTGTAGTTACTGTGATTTCACGCCGCTGCTTTGAAGATTGACGCGCAGGCGCTCTGGCGGGGCTTCTTCATGTAATCGCTCACCGTAACTCCTCATAAAATAAAGATTTTACTTCGGAGTCACGTGAGTGACTACGTGAAGACCCCGCCAGCACGCATGCGCGACATATCGTCGTTCGCATGCGGAAGCGACAGTCGGGAGGAGCGGGGCTCCTCCAGCGTAATTTACGAACGGTAAGACTCACCGGAGTGGTGAGCGCGGCGAGAGTAGCGGCAAGAGCTGCTGCTATAGAGAGCAGCCAGCAGCGTGCCGTTTTTTCTCCGAGCTGCAGGTGCTACCCGGGCGGAAGTCGGGAGCTGCAGGTCGCACCTGCAGCTCGGAGTCAAAACGGGTGGATTTACCGCCTGTCCGTGGCGAACCAGCAGCCCTCCCGGACGGAAGTCGGGAGCTGCAGGTCGCACCTGCAGCTCGGAGAAAAAAACGGGTGGATTTACCGCCTGTCCGTGGCGAACCAGCAGCCCTCTCGGGCGGAATTCGGGAGCTGCAGGTAGCACCTGCAGAATTGCAGAATTGCACCTGCCCCCGGGAGGGCTGCTGGTTCGCCACGGACAGGCGGTAAATCCACCCGTTTTTTCTCCGAGCTGCAGGTGCTACCTGCAGTGCTACCTGCAGCTCCCGAATTCCGCCGGAGAGGGCTGCTGGTTCGCCACGGACAGGCGGTAAATCCACCCGTTTTTTCGCCGAGCTGCGGGTGCTACCTGCAGCTCCCGACTTCCGTCCGGTGCTACCTGCAGCTCCCGAATTCCGCCGGAGAGGGCTGCTGGTTCGCCATGGACAGGCGGTAAATCCACCCGTTTTTTCTCCGAGCTGCAGGTGCGACCTGCAGCTCCCGGCTTCCGCCCGGGAGGGCTGCTGGTTCGCCACGGACAGGCGGTAAATCCACCCGTTTTGACTCCGAGCTGCAGGTGCGACCTGCAGCTCCCGACTTCCGCCCGGGAGGGCCGCTGGTTCGCCACGGACAGGCGGTAAATCCACCCGGAAGCCGTTCGGGACTGCCGACTCAGCTGGGTCCAGTCCCGAGGACACCCCGTTCGCTGTTAGCGACGGAGGTCGTCTTACCCGCATGGAGCGGATGGTGGAGCAATTGCTCCAGCGTGACCTGCTTTTGCAGGGGCAGGGTCACGGTGGGCCTCTTCGCAGGCCCACGGCAGGATCCTATTATGGACTGCCTAAATGTCTCACCCTCTTCGCAGGGGAGCATTGGGGGTCAGAACTGGGCTGACCCTGAAGAGGGGGAGTTGGCTGAACAAACCAACAGTGTCAGGGGTGCAGTGAAGAGTTTCTGGATATGGTAAGTAACATGCAGTTCCTTCTAAAAAAGGTTACCTATCCACCCTAAGCTGGCAGCTAGTTCAATTATATGACTACAAACCAGCTTCAGGAGCAAGCCATCAATGCTACAGCTGATAATTGTAACTCGCTGATTGTTCCCGCGGTGAATACCCTATTTGGGGGATCATGAGCCCTACGATTAGAGGGCAGGAGTCAAACTTCAGAGGATCCTGAAGCTTTTGACCGCCGGAATTTCGGCAGTGCCAGTACTGCGGTGGGTATAGAGCTACCGGGAGAAACAGGATGCTCTGGCCTTACTGTGTAACACAGTTTGAGATAATAACTACAGGAAGAGCAACTCAACCCCAAATTGCGGGGTTATGCAAACCAGGTACGCTCAACCACCAAATCTGCTGTGCGGAGCTCCCCAAATAGGGGAAAGACCTGGACAAAGAGCTACCAACAGCAACAGCACCCCTACACACCCACCGGACAGAGATATCACTACAGATCGTCCGGTGGTGAAAGCTCGAAGGCCGGCCCACCTGCACAACAGCCTTTTTTAGGCCATGGCCCAGCCCGGCTTTCTTGGAAAATGCGCCACCCCTACAACGCAGCAACTCAACAGAAGAAGTAACGGTGGTATTGGACCGCAACACCGGCAATACCTTGGAGGTAGGTGGGTCTGCCTCCCCCAGGAACATCATATGTCTAAAATTCATCTTGTGGGGGAGGCCGGTTGCACTTGTTTTATAAAGTATGGCGCACTTTTACCTCTGATCCTTACATACTCGGAAGTATTCAGGGCTATAAAATTGAATTCATTTACGAACTCCCTACCCCGGTCCAGCATACGCCTAGCCGAAAATTTATACTTTCACAAAGAAAGAACGGCGGGCCATGCTGAACTATTAAGACTAATTAGCAAAGGGGTAATTGAGAGAATCACAGGAGTTCGTATCTAATATATTTACCAAAAATAAAAAGATGGCGGATGCCGCATAATCATTGACCTGACCGAACTGAATACTTCTGTTCAGTATGTTCATTTCAAAATGGACACTTTCGACACAGCAGATAGCTAATAGCTATGGGTACTACATGGCATGCATTGACCTCAAAGATGCATACTATTCAGTACCAATACACAAGGATCATAGGAAATACCTTAAATTTATCTGGATGGGACAATTATGGCAATATATAGCCTTACCCAATGGGTTATCATCAGCACCCAGGCTGTTCACCAAATTATTGGAACCAGCTTTGGCCTATTTAAGGAAACAAAATCATACTGTTATGGCCTATCTTGATGATACCCTCATTGTCGGGGAGAATTTGGAAACGGCTACATTGGCAGTTCTAGCCAAAAAACATCTCTTTCAAAAGCTGGGGTTCATCATACATCCAGATAAATCAAAGTTGGAACCCTCTACTACCATGGATTACTTGGGGTTCACCATTGACTCGGTGCAAATGTCTACCACCTTACCACCGAACAAGGTGGTGGACTTGATAGAAGCTTGCAGAAGCCTTACTGGCATCAGGGATCCATCCATACGGTAGGTGGCCATGGTAATTGGGAAGATAGTGGCTGCTTTTCCCGCAGCGCAATTCGGACCACTACATTATCAAAACCTACAAAGAGCTAAAATTATAGCTCTCAAAAATCATACCATTTCGACAGGCCTATGAAGTTATTAGAAAAGGCAAGAGTTGAATTAAATTGGTGGATGGGAAATGCTCAATTCTGTTCCAAATCCATCACTATCATAAATCCCTCGGTTACATTACAGACTGATGCCAGTGTTAAAGGTGGGGAGCAGCTAATACCACCACTGTTTGTGGTGGCAGATGGAATGCACAAGATTTAACCCTGTTGGGAGCACTAGGGTTTAATTATCTAGAAATACTGGAAGCATTCATGGACCCCGGGGCCTACTGCTTAGATATGCACCAGTTGCATGTATGGTTACAAATTATAATACCACAGTGGTGGCCTATATTAATCTTTTGTGTGGAATAAAATCGATATCATGTGATGAATTGCCTTTTTACAACTGGCACTGGTGTCTGGATAGAGAGATTTGGATCTCAGCCACTTACCTTTCAGGTAAACTAAATACGGTGGCGAACACCAGGTCACGCAATTCAACGACAACATTGAATGGATGTTGGATCGGGACCGGGGCCAGCAGCGATGGATGTTTCTCGCTGCATTGGGGGGGATTGTTTGCTATGCATTTCCCCCCTTCTGCCTCATCAGTCGGGTCTTACAAAAATTTAATAGACTCCGCAACGGGTATTTCGGGTTTCCCGATCTGGCCTACCCAACCATGGTCCCCAGCAGTACAAAGATGGCCGCAGAACACTGCTTTCGGATCCTCAAACGGCCGGGCCTGTTGGCACACCCTGTGACGGGTAAGTCATCCGTGCCATGATCGCATTAACCTATTGATGCTGTTTCTGAACAGGCCATTTCTGGACTTCGGATACTCCGACAGGACGATCAATGTCATCACTTCGTCGTGCAGGGAATCCACCAGGGACAGCATTGACATATGTCAGCAGATGGGAGTGTTTTCTTCTTCAGAACAAACACTTCATATGACTCGGCCACCATCACTGGATTGCAGGAGTTCTGGCCACCCTTCATTCCATGAAGGTTTGAGCTACAGTGCCATTAAATTTGCAGGAGTGCCCTACCTACCAACCTGGACTGAGGGGGTGATCACCAGCGTATAGGATCACACCCTCTGGTATCAATCTGATGAGGGGTATTAATTCTTTTTCCCCTAGGCCAGATACACCCATACATGGGACTTAGGCATAGAATTTACTATGCTTCGAGGATGGACACCAATATCGGGGCTCTCTCTGGATAACTACATATAATATGGTTATGTTTATGGCACTTGTAACAGCACAACGGGTCCAGTCTTATAAGCTAGGGCTGCATCCACGTCAGCGGCTAGGATGATGGGAGTTCCTATGGACCACATCCTTGCTACAGCGGGTTGGAGCAGTGAACGGACTTTTCAGCACTTCTTTTATAAACCCGTGGCCGCTCCTGAGACGTTTGCAGGGGAATATGTTAAGTTTCTGTTACATGATTTACCCAATGTGGGGCATATCATTTTAGGTATGATTAAATACCTTCTTTGTTTTTCAGCCAGTGTTATGTCTGAATTACGTTCATCCTCTTATCCCAGCATAGCGGTGTGTGAGCATGGAGCTTCCAGGGCATGAAATCACAGAGCTTTGAAATCTTCACGTAGTCACTCACGTGACTCCGAAGTAAAATAGTAAGATTAAACGAGAACTTACCAGTTTGAAGTTTGATCTTTATTTTATGAGGAGTTACGATGAGGGATTACGTGCCCTCCGCTCCAAACCCTCTACTATAAAGATCACCTGGTATGAAAGTTCTCTCTTATCTTACTATATTAGTCATTGTGACTGTCTGTGATTTCACACCACTGCTTTGAAGAATGTCGCGCATGCGTGCTGGCGGGGTCTTCACGTAATCCCTCATCGTAACTCCTCATAAAATAAAGTTCAAACTTCAAACTGTTAAGTTCTTGTTTAATCTTACTATCAAACTTCAAACTGGTAAGTTCTCATTTAATCTTACTATTTTCCCATCCACTCCCTACGCACTAGAGGCAATTTACAAAGGCCAATTGACTTACAAGCCCGCATGGGCAGTCACGGTGGCGCAGCGGTAGGGTTGCTGCCTTACAGCAAAATGCAGTGCCAGAGACCCGGGTTCAATCACGACTACGGGTGCTGTTTGTATGGAGTTTGTACGTTCTCCCCGTGATCTGCGTGGGTTATCTCTGAGATATTTGGTTTCCTCCCACACTCCAAAGACGTACAGGTTTGTAGGTTAATTGGCTTGATAAAAATGTTAAATTGTCCAAGTTGGCGATATGCAGAGTACTGCCCTGCTGACTACAAAATTCAGAAGGTTCAGAAGGTTCATGGCTTTGGGATATTTGAGAAAACCGGAACACTGGAAATAGAGCGTAGAATATAGAACAGGACAGCATAAGAATAGGCCCTTCAGCCCACAATATCTGTACCAAACATGATGCCAAGAGCCACTCGTATCCTCCAGTATATAATCCATATCCCTCCATTCAATGCATATCCATATGACTATCCAAATGTTTCTTGAATGCCGCATTTGTATCTACCTCCACCGCTGCCCCCAGCAGCGCATTCCAGGCACTCACCAACCTCTGTGTAAAAAAATTGTCCTGCGCATTTTTATATAACTAAAGCCTTCGTCTTGTTTGTGCCTACAATGTGTCTCTGTCTGTGTCAATCTGCTTAATTCCTAACTTCTTCCAAACGCCAGGCCACAGCCTTCCCATTTTCACACATCATACTCAATTTTTCCCGCAGTGGCGATAAACATCTTCCCGTCGCATTTCCACCTACATTTCCGAAGTTATCGACGATTCAAGTTTTAAAAAAAGGAAAAAACGGTTTGCACCCACAGCCACAGAGCCAGAATGACAACACAATAGTGACCGCAGTTTCTCACAGACAGTCTTTTTCCCCAGGAGGTTCCACTGATGATGTCACAATACAACTCACAGTGCACCAATCACAATGGGCTCTCAAGCTGCCGAGTGCCACAATGACATCATAATGGGACGTTGCCAACGGTAACTGCCCCTGTACCAATATCTGAAGGGGCTGCTCCTCAAGTTCTGGTTGTATTTCAGTCCCACGATCCTGGTGTCTGGACACAAGACAGGGAGTGGGGAGGGCAGATCGGGGGGGGTTCTCCCTGTCGGTTTGCTCCTGGGCCTGGCCGAGATGGTCCAGGTAGTGGGCGGTCGATGGTCAGACCAGAGTCGGCTGCCTGCCCCTCTTCCGGGCCTACGTCCGTGCTCGCATGTACCTGTAGAGGGAACACGCGGTTTCCATGCGCTGGAGGCCTTCCGTCAGTGCTGGTCATTGCGGGGGGAGAATGCTGCGCGCTGCCATCGAGGGAGAGGGGGAGAGAGATGGAGAGAAAGAGAGAGACAGAGAAGAGACAGAAAGAGAGTGCTCGCAACCCCCCCCACATGTCGAGTCCACGCTGCCCACCCCCCTGCTCCCGCCCCCCCCTGACCCCCCCTCCTGCCCCCCACCCCCCACCACCACCTCCCAACCCCCCCAACTCCTCGCCCCCGCCCACCCACACCCCGACCCCCCAGCACACCCCACTTTCCATCCTGGGAAAATGATTCTGGCTTTCTACGCTATCTATGCCTCTTGTATACTTCTATCCGGTCTTACCGCAACCTCCGGCATTCCAGTGAAAACAATTTAAGTCTGTCCAATCTCTCCCTGTTGCTAATAACCCCTAATCCAGCTATCATTCGGGTAAACCTCCTCTGTACCTTTTTAAAAGTCTCCTTATCGTTCCTGTAATGGGGTGACAAGTATTGCATGCAATACTCCAAATGCGACCTGACCAAAGTCCTATAAAGCTGTATCATTACTTCCTGACTTTTCACTCAATTCACTGACCAATGAAGGCAAGCATACCATATGCCTTCTTTACCACTCTATCTACTTGTGTTGCCACTTTCAGGGAGTTATAGACTTAGATCCCAAGATCCCTCTAAACATCAACATTGTTAAGGATCATACCATTAATTGTATATTCTTCTCTTACATTTGACCTTCCAAAGCACAAACTAAACTCCATTGGTTGCATTTGCAAACATATTAACCAACCCATCTATGTTCACTTCCAAGCCATTTATATCTAACAAAAATGAGTAGTGGTCCCTGCACAGATGCCTGCAGAACTCCACTGGTCACATAACTCCACTGGTGTTTTACTCAAGGTTCTAGCATCTGCAGTTCATGGTGTCACTCTTGAACTTGAATAAAGTTAGATAACTTACCAGAGAATAGATGTCTGCTGAGATCCTCCAGTACTTTGATTTATGCTCAGGATTGCAGCACCTTTGGACTCTGGTGTCTCCACAGCTAGATGCAAGGTAGGCTACTGTTCATTTACATACATTTAAATAGCCAGGTCATCCCCAGGTTATGAACTCCCAACTTATGTACATGGATGGGTGACATTTTGGGTTCCATCCTCTCCTTGTACCTAACACCCCTTAATTCCCCAACAACATTATTTAGCAGAGGGTGGTGAATCTGTGGAATCTTTTCCAGACTGCAGATGTTGGTTTGTGCAAAAGGATACAAAGTGCTGGAGTAACTCGGCAGGTCAAGCAGCATCTATGGAGACCATGGATAGGTAACGTTTCGGGTCTGGACCCTTCTTCAGATTGATTGAAGTCTGAAGAAGGTTCCTCACTCAAAATGTCACCTACCCATGTTCTCTGGAGATACTGCTTGACCTGCTGAGTTACTCCAGCACTTGGTATCCATCTGTATTCCCTATTTGTTTTGCGAATCTTACTCATTAACATATGCGGTATTTGAGAAAATTATCATAAATATATACAAGGGGAATTTACACAAGGGAGAAAGCTTTGAAGATTGTGTTGATAGGATGAGATGGGATACTAATGAATCTATCAGCCACGCTAACATGACCTCAGCTCTGGAACAAAATGAGGTTTGCCACTTTAGTGCCCTGAAATTACTCATAGATTCATTTAGTATGGAAACAGGCCTTGCATGTGAGCTTACAGAAACACACATGCGAACACACACAGAGCAGGCACACACACAAGGAACCACACAAAATTCTATCTCCAGTGTTTTCAATTTTAGCAAAGTCCTCCAACTCTCGGAAATGGCATGCTCACCTTTGTTTCTCAATAAGAAAGCAATGAATAATTTAAATGGTATTTCATTAGTATGTTTTTGTCTGTGGTATTTCCCATCATTGCATTGCTGTGTGCTTGCATCATGTTTAGCTTTGTAATGAAATCCATCAAATTTAACTGAATGCCGATTCCTCCCTTTTTTCCACAGATGTGTTACTTTCTAGAGAATCAGCAAATAAACAAATTATCTCTGGCTCTGTGTGCTACCACATTTAAAACCAACCCCATTTACATATGTAACCTTGTGCCGATGGATTTTCAAGTTCCACATTAAGTCATGGAAGCTTTGATCAATGTGTTTGAGATTTCATGATCCTTTGTTCCTTTTGATCTAATTAAATCCAATCCAAGAGTTAATTTGCAAAAACAAAAATATTGCAGATGCTGAAAATTTGAAATAAAATAAAGAAAGCTGAATTTCTTGGCAAGAACCAGTCAATGGCCTTTCTCGCACACACACACACAAGTAAGTAAGTATATTGGCCAAGTATTCACATACAAGGAATTTGCCTTTGTGCTCCGCCCACAAGTAACAACATGACATACAGTGATAGTTACGAATGACTCGGTAAACACTAAGTATTAATAAGAATAACACATTAATGATAAAACACCATTGATCAAACATGTGAACCAACAAAATACCAGATCAAAGGGAGGCTACAGATTTTTGGCTGTTGAGAAGAGCAACTACTCGTGGATAAAACTGTTTTTATGTGTAGCTGTGGCAGTCTTGACAATCCGGAGTCGCCTTCCAGAGGGAAGTGATCTTGCCTGCTCGCTTCCTGGCCCTTGCAGTGTACAGTTCATCAATGGAGGGAAGGTTCAGCCAATAACCTTCCCTGCTGATCGGACGATTCACTGCAGCCTCCAGGTGTCGTGCTTGGTGGCTGTTTAAACCAGACCATGATGGAGAAGGTGAGACCAGACTCTACGATGGCCGTGTAGATTTGGACCATCATTGCCTATGGCAGATTGTGCTTCCTCAGCTGCCGTAGGAAATACATCCTCTGTTGTGCCTTTTTGACTGTGGAGTCGATGGTAGCCCCCCACTTAAGGTCCTTAGAGATGATGGTTCCCAGGAGTCTTTTGACTCCTCAGATGTGACTGTGGTGTTGTTGATGGTGAGTGGGGTGAGGGAAGGGGAAGCTCTCCTAAAGTCTACAATCAATTCCACTGTCTTAAGAGCATTGAGCTCTAGGTTGTTGCGACGGCACCAGGACGCCAGCTGTGACACTTCCTGTCTGTAGGCAGATTCCTCCCCATCCTGGATCAGTCCAATCAGGCTTGTGCCGTCTGCAAACTTGAGAAGCTTGACAGAGGTGTCTGTGGAGGTGCATTCGTTGGTGTAGCGAGCGTAGAGGAGAGGAGAGAGTACGTACCCTTGCGTTGCTCCTATGCTGAGCGTTTGCGAGTCCGAGATGTGCTTTCCCAGTCTCATATGCTGCTTCCTGTCTGTCAGGAAGTTGGTGATCCACTGACAGAGGGGTTCAGGCACAGTCAAAGTTTGGAGTGTAGTAGCTCTGGCACAATGGTGTACGATGGCACAATTGGCACAACAGCGGTCTAGGTGCTGTAGGATGACATGCAGGTCTAGGTTGACTACATCATCCACAGATCTATTGGCCCGATATGCAAAATGCGGTGGGTCCAGCAGGGAGTTTGTGATATTTTTCAGCTTGGCCAGCGCAAGCCTTTTGAGAGTCTTCATGACTACAGCGGTCAGTGCGACAGGCCTGTAGTCATTAAGACAAGTAATCCTTGCCTTTTTGGGTAAAGGGACAATAGTGGAGACTTTAAAGCAGGCAGGGACAGTACATGTTTGCAGGGAGTGGTTAAAAATGTCTGTATAGACCGGTGCCAGCTGTTTGGCACAGAGCTTAAGAGTAGAGGGGGAATCATTGTCAGGTCCTGGAGATTTCCGGCTTTTTTGTCCTCTGAAAAGCCTCTCCACCTCCTCTATTTTTATTGTTGATATTGGATAAGTGATGTTGTGCAGCACAGAGGGTGTGGGTGATTGGGTGTGAATTGGTGATTGGAGGGGGATGGGTGTAGAAGGGCCCAGTCTTTGTAGACTGAGGTCAGGCTGTGAGTGGGTGCGAAGTGTTGGTTGGGGTGGGAAATGGTCCAGTCTTTTCATACTGGAGTCACACAACGCAGTAACATACATGCAGAAACACTCGCATTCAGACACACATAACACATATTAACATTCCCACACAACACATTCATAAACACATGACATTGCCTAACACATGCCCAAAACACAGACATGCACATTTACCCAGACTCAACACACGCACTTAACACACTCAACATGCACATGCGCATTCACATTCACATAACCATTTATGCAAACACAACATGCACATGTTTACATTCACAATAAAACACTCCATGCACACACAATTAGAGTGACACAATTTTATAGATACAAGTTGTATATCCATCCTGTCAATTTTGCACTGACATACACTACTCTGCAGGAGTGAATAAATTCCCATCAGGGGTAGTAGATTCCGGAGAATTGGGAGCATTTTTGAAGCCAGGAAATGATAAAGAACCAAAAGCCGATAATGACTGTAAACTGATGAGAAACATGCAATCAGACTGTAGGATCTTCTACAGGTATGAAGAAAGAAATCAACGAGCCGGGGCAAAAGCGTATCCTCTACAATGTTGGAAGAATTTATCACACATAATAAGGAATTGGCAGAGAAATGAAACAATTACTCTGTGTCTGTCTGGAAGGAGATACAAAACACCTTCCAGAAATACTGGAGAAAAATGTTCAAAGAAACTGAGGGAGAAGGAGAACTTAGGTTTAGTAACAAATACTACCAAAGATAATTAATGGACTGAAAACTGATGGATTCACAGACCTAATGATCTGCATCCCAGTGTTTAAAAAAAAGTGGCTGTTGCGATAGTGGACACTCTACTTGTAATATTTCCAATTCACAAATGGCTTTTGCAGTTCAAAGGGCAACAAATGCGGCATCTCCATTTAACAAAGGAGAAAGGGAAGAAACAAGGAAATATTGGCCTGTTACTTGATTACATATTACTTGTAATATGAAATTTAAAGGATGTGAAATCAAGAAGGCTGGTAACATCATCGAAGACCCACACCACCCTCGCCACATTCTCATCTCACTGCTACCATCTGCAAGAAGGTTCACGAGTCAGAAAACTTTTGCCTCCAGGTTCAAGAACAGATTATTTTCATCAGCGATCAGACTCCTAAAACATACCTCACAACCCTAACTTCAACTCTACCTCAGCACCGAACTATGATGGAATTTTTAGATGGTTGCACTACATACTTTGACTTGCACTATTATGGTCTGGTTACCCTGTATAACTGATCATTTATTGTGTTATGGCTTATTGTATATTTATTTGTTGTGTTGTATTAATGTGCCTATAAAATTTGCAGCAAATAAGAATTTCATTCCTGGTGCATGTGGCATTTAACTATGCTTGACTCTCTTGTACTTCAGAAAGTAATGGGACTAATCAGGGCCAACATGCATTTATGAATGGGACATCATATTTGACTCATCTATTAAAGTTCGTTGAGAATGTACCAGTAGAATAAATGATGGGGTGCACTAATGCCTGTTTCTTTTGTGTTTGCACCAACGTCTTGTTCCTTTGCCAAGTCTTTTCTTTTCATGTGTCAATTATGGAACATTTTGAGAACAGTTTTCCTGAAGACCACAATTGCAGTAAGTTGTAGATGTAGCTTAGTCCATCATGCAGACCAGACATCCCACCATTGACTCCATCCACACTTCACGCTGCCTTGGAAAAACAGCCAACAAATCAAAGACTTGTCCCACCCTGGTCATTCCTTCTTTACCCTGCGCCCATCTGGCAGAAGACACAAAAGCTTGAAAGACAAGCCACCAGATTCAGGAATGACTCTGTTATTGAGTTTCTGAACAGTCCTTCATAAGCTGTCCAATTCACCTTTTCTCCATTGAGGATATTGAACTTTGTCTATGGAACAGATGTGCTACAATGCTGAGAACTATATTCTTCACACTATGCATTTTCCTCTTTGCTCTGTCCCTGTATACCTAAGTTTGACATGATTGTATTTATGTATGGTATATGTGATAATTTTGGCTAGCATGCAAAACAAAGCTTTTCACTGGAAGTCGGTACATGTGGCAATAATAAACCTAAACGCAAACCTTCTTGTGCACATGACAATAAACTTGGCTTGACTTGACTTGAATATTGGAGCAGGCTAGAGGGCCCCAGTGACCTACTCCCACTCTTGCATCTTGTGTTTTGAAGCTCACTAGAAAGGTCTTCACTCACAGAGCAGAGTGTAATCTGTATGCCTGAAGAAACTGCAGTTAATCAGTCACTTATCAATTAACCCCTTACCTTCCCACTCATTACTTCTTACATTAGCCAAAGTGATTGAACTGTTTTTTTTTCAATTCAGTTTAAACTTTAGCAATACAGCACGGAAACAGGCACTTCAGCCCACCGAGATGATGCCAACCAGTGATCACCCCCGTACACTAGCACCATCTACACAGTCCATGTAGACAGCACCCACACTCAGGGTCGAACCCAAGTCTCTGGCATTATAAGTCAGCAACTCTATCTTTGTGCCACTGTGCCACCCAACACACAGTTTAGTTTAGTTTATTATAGTCGCATGTATCGAAGGTAAGTGAAAAGCTTTTTTGGTGCGTGCTATCCAGTCAGTGACAATACTATACATGATTATAATCACGCCATCCACAATCTATCATATTTTCCTGATAAATATTGCAAAAGTCAAATCAACACAACCTACTGCATCTCTCCATTCTAACTTTACATGCTATTTAAGTTACCACAAACTTAGTGTCCTATACATCCTATAATTTTCATAACAACTTCTCAGCTTCTATTGCCCCTCCTGATTTATTCTAATGGTCCTACAACCAACGAAGCAGATTTACGATCAAACCATTTTTGGTCTTGAGCTGAAGACCTCTGTGTGTTGTAAACCATCACAGCCTGAGGATCTGAGGAACTTGCTCACAAATTTAATGGGAGCCAGTATGTACTTATTTGATTGCCAGACCTTAACCGGCGCCTAGGGACCACCGCGGTTCTTCAGTTAAAAAACATGAGCCAAGTGTAAAATCAAAGTCGGCATAAATCAATGTAAATCCTATCGACTGTTTCCAAAATATGAAGACAAATATTTTGATACATGCATATTGTGCATATCACTGAGAGCCACAGTTCTTTGGGCACACTCTGTCTATATGTATCCAATATTGACAGAATCATTATATCTTTTCTTTTACAATATGCCCAAATATCACAACAGCCTACCACATTGTTCTGAATTATTTTATCTTATTCTTTTTTTTTAATGCATGGAAGTAAAGTTCTGTGACACAATGGACCTTTATATTGGTTTCCTCATCCAGATCTGGTGTGGCGCCGTTTTCATTGGGATGCTGTAGATGTTGGAGAATGGGTCAGTGAGACAAATAAATCAACTGGGAATGGATCCGCAGATTAACTGAAGATGTCTGGATCCATGGTATAATTGAAGGTGGCAATAAATAGAACCAAAGTTTCTTAATGATGATCAGCAATTGGTGAAGAATTGATTAATTGCTCTTCACCTTAGATCTTGTTTAAGAGGGTGGTGGGGACAAGATCCATACAGATTATGTAATGAAAGAGTAAAAATCCATTGAGATCCTGTAGAGATGAGGAAAAGAAATGTGGAGATTTGTCAGGAAGGGCGAGCACCTGTATAGATCTGTAGAGATGGGAAAGGGTCCATAGAAATTCTGTAGAGGTGGGGTAAAAATCCTGTGCAGATGGGAAAGGAACCATACAGATCCTTCATGGGGTGGGGAAAGGATCTGTATAGATCCTGTAGTGAGGGGAAATAATCCATATGGATCTCTTGGATGGGGAAATGTTTTGTTCCAAAAGGGAAACCAGAGTCTGAGAATGCCTAGAGTGAAATTTGACACGTACTCTGGAAGTTGTCTCTCCTCATTGCACCTCAAATGCCCATGGACCATTCATTATAGGCTTCACTAATCGACCCTTGGCCACTGCTTCCTTTATTCCTTCCGTTACATAATATCATCAATAAAATGTCAACATTAAAGCATGGAATAAATCAGTGACACATGGTGAATTAGAGAAACTCATTCTTTATTGTGTGCCAGCACCTGCATATCTGTAGACAGATGAGGTAACACGGCACATAACACTCCATTCACACTTAAAACAACTGCACAGTTCAAAGGTGCAACTTTCAGACGGAATCCTCCACGTCCAAGACTGGTTGGATGAGCTTTCCCTGGGGAACCTTATTAACATCCAACCAGCCCATCCTCCCATCAGCAGCAGTTGGGAGTGTTCTGTGTTGTTTCTCAGAATCATCATCATGACCTGGTTTCTTGTAACTTTCTTTTCTTAAGATTTTTCCATCCACTGAAGACTATTATTTATCGTCTCAAGGAATATCACTGTTCTTGGAATGCCTCTCAATCTCTTGTGTGAGATATTAACCATAAATTGAACTGCAGTAAGTATCAGTATTGAGTTCCCTTACTAGGTACAGGACAGCATGGTGGCACAGCCGGTAGAGCCGCTGTCGCCTACTTCAGCCACCCAGGTTCTATCGGGCATCATCAGTGTGGAATTTGCATTCTCTTTGAGACTGCTCTAGATTATTCCCACATACCACAGACAAATGGATTGGTACATTAATTGGCCACTGTAAATTATCCCCTAGCACATATGTGAGTGGTAGTGGCTGGAGGAAGATGATGGAAATGTGGGGAGAATAAAAATTGGGATTAATGTAGAACTAATATAAATGGGGTTAATGATCAGCATAGACACAATGGGCCAAGACCTGTTTCCATGCTGTAAGGCTCTACAAGGCACACTGTCCACTCTAGGTTGTGGCCTATTATATGTAATTTCACAGCTCAGGGAATCAATCAGGGCTTTTCTCAATCAATACACCTGAGATCACCAAATTAGTAATGTTTTAATGGAAGTAGATCCAGTCAATAATTTGCACACTAGGATTGGGAAAACAAGCTAATCCCATTGAACGGCAAGATACAAATCCTCAACAGTAACTCTAATTGAAAATCTAATTGCATTTTACTTTTCATTGTCTGTCAAGTGCTGGAGGATTTTATTTTTTATCCAATAACAATTCAGAACAGGTCCCTGACTTGCTGCTGATGTACAATGCATTGATCTTACAAAGTGTATAGAATTCTAAATAAATAGAAAATAACAGCACAAATTCCTCCAACAGAACTCTCAAACCATCCCTAGACAAAGGGATATTTCCACTGGTCACGTGACATTGTAAAAATGATGGGAAGATTATTTTGCTCTTGCTACAATGAAATAGGGGGAAAGCGTTACAATGACAAAGAAAATTAAGGGATGTTGGACTTTAGGATATGGGTGCAGATTGCAGAAAAGTGAAGGGATTTTATGGTATATAAGTAGAATTAGGCCATTTCACTCATCAAGTCCACTCTGTCATTCAAGCATGGCGCGATGTACGATCCAACATAAACTGGTTGGGCCAAGCTCTCAGGCTAGATATTGTAACCTGTATGAGGTTTAGACCCCTAGGAAGTCACACAGTGCAGGTTGAATCTACCCTTTTAAAATAAAGTGAACTAAAGAATACATCTGTGTGGGGTTTGTTGATTTTCCCTCTGATCCTATGAGATTCCTCTCGATATTCTTGTTTCCTCAAAGACATGTCTTTTAGTAGGTTAATTCACCATTGTAAACTGCCCCAGTGAGTGGGTGAGTGGTGGAATCTGGGCAGGTCAGGAAAATAAAAGGTAGAGTTAATGTAGGATTAGTGTAAATTAGTAGTTGATGGTTGGTGCAAACCAGGGTGGTTGGGTGGCAAAGGGCCCGTTTCTGTGCTGCATCTCACTGTGACTCTCATTTGCATTTACATAGGATGATTATCACAGTGAGATGCCCCCAAATGGTTTGCAGTCAGTTGCTAACACAAACCACATCAGATAACAGGCCATAATGTATAGGAAGGAACTGCAGATGCTGACTTAAACCGAAGATAGACATAAAGTGCTGGAGTAACTCAGCGGGTCAAGCAGCATCTCTGGAGAAAAAGGATGGGTGACATTTTGAGTCAGAACCTTTCTTCAGATACAGTTGACCATAAAATAGGTCAATGAGTTAAATCTAATATAAGATCAAACTTTAGGGGAAGAAAGTGATAATGTGGCTAAATGGTTGAGTGGAGAAATTTCAGTATACATTTTTCAAGATGAAGAGAGTGGAAATTCAGACAGGAGGTTCTGCAGACAATAAGCTGAAGCTGGAGTGAGATGGAAATTGAATGGTGTGCGATGAAAGAGCCTGAAGTCTAGTTCAGGATTGCGTGGGCACTTTGCTTCTACTTGATCAAAACAGCTCCGGAGAGGAATGGAACTGCTACCAAGTGAAAATAAGGTTTACTCAGTCCATTTAACCCGCAGTGACTGTGATTAAGTGACTAAACATTCGTCATTAACGTTGGTTCCCAAATGATGATGGACCAATGGAAATCTCCCTTTTGTTCCTTTGCACGTTGAAAATATAAAGCTGAGAAAATATTTGGGTTTATAATCCGCTGTGACTATTGAAAATCAGCGGATCAGTGATGCAATACTGTGTTTTCTAACATATTAATGGATTATGGTAAGGTCACACTGTAATGTAGTGTAGCAATGTAATACAGGGGATGTATTGTAATTATGTCACTTGGTACAGGAGAAATTAGAATAGAATACATTCAAATAAGTCAACAGGCATTAAATACAAGTACAGAAAGTTTGACATCAGACATAATGGACGCCTACAATACTCACTGGAATCAACCAGTGCCAATTTTCAGAACTCTCCTCTATAAATAAGGTGCACCTTTGATCTTTGTGGAACTTCCAAAAAAAGCACCTGTATCAAAGCAGATATCAGTTACAGGGCACAGGCACAGGGTGGTTTGAGGCTGAACCTTTTGAATTTCCTCTGCCTTGGGCTGTAGGATTTGTGAGTTTCTTCCTCATGGCCAGAAAATGAGGCTTTGAATAGGCAGATGAATGGGGAGAGCAGCATGATATAAAGTGGTGAATGAAATCAAATGGTTCATTCCTGCTCAATTCTACATTCTGACTTCCAACACTAGTATTGAATTCACAGTAACATTGAAGAGGAGACAGCAGTAGAACTAGTGCTTCCTGCCGCTTCTCCTTCCTTAGTGCTATCATAACCTTGTTCGCTGAAGTTCTGGAACCTTCTTTGGCAACTTGCCCAGCAATGCCATCAAAGGAGTTTGACTCTGGGAGGGGCTCAAGCCCAGACTTGCGTGCTTACTTCTGTTTGAATCTTCACTCTCTGGAATCATCTTATATTGCAGTAATTTTGAAATCCATTTGGCAGAATTGGAGGGCTTTTTATGTGATTTATCCAAATGTTCTTCCTGAAATAAAACAAAATAGGTATTATACCTATTGCTCATTTAATGAACAGAATTGCATGCATGGGCCGGGACAAGTAATATAGAAACAAGTTCTTTAGCCCCTTGAGCCTGCAATCATCACCAAGTTCCCATTCACATAGCTTTATTTTATTCTCCTCATGAACCCTTCAACTCACAGCAGATTCCACCCCTCACCTGCACACAAGGGACATTGGTCAATTAGCCCAACAAACCGCACATCTTCAGGATGCGAGAGGAAACCGCAGCATCCGGAGGAAGCCTATGTGGTTACAGTGAAAATGTGCATACTCCATATAGATAGCACCCAAAGTCAAGAATGAACCGGGGCTTCTGGAGCTGCAAGACAGCGGCTCAACTCGCTGTACCATAGTGCTGCCTTCATGGACGATGGACGGCAGAAGCCACATGTCATGCCCCTAGGTGATCCCTCTTTGTTAATTGTCTTAATATCACCTCATCCAACACAGAGTTCCATCATGCACATGCTACTGATCCTCCTAGGTGAAAGTGGTGCAAGAGAAACAAAACAAAGGACTAAAAGAATGTCTTCACCACTGTGAATGTCCAGCATAATGAGTAATTGAACAAACTCGGACTCTTTTCAAGGGGATGAAAATTACCTAATTGGGATCTTTAAAATTCTGGGGTGATCGGACTGGAAGCATGTGTAGAAACTGCTTCTAGTTGCATGCAACTGAAGAATATACCAATAAACTAAATGGAGACTCACAGAGGAATTCCCTCATTTAGACAGTTGGAAGAATATTTATTTCAAAGTCACGTGAGTTGCCACGTGAAGAAGCTCGCCAGCCGCATGCGCATCAATACGTCTAACACTTGGCTCATGATGGCGGGGAGTAGCGTCGCTCCTCCAGCGGTAAGTTTAAAAACCTCACAGGTACGTTTTTTAACTTATTCTGAGGTCGTGTTTTTTGGATATCTTTTCTTTGGGAGCCAGACCCAGGGGCAGTAGGGATTGATGCATTCTCGTTACGCTGGGGAAGAATCTTTTTTTATGCCTTTCGTCCATTTCGCCTCATCAGCCGGTACTTGTAAAAATCAAGCAAGATTCTGCTTCAGGCATTTTAGTAGCACCTGACTGGTCCACGCAGCCAAGGTTCTCATTAATGTTGGGAATGATAATAGAACCTTATATGGTTATTAATAAACGCAAAGATTTGGTTATTCATCCTGTGTCTCGGGAATCTCACTCTCTGCATGATAGAATCAACTTCTTGATTTGTAGAGTTTAAGGAGACCTTTTCTGGGGCTCGGATTATCCGACCGAACCGTGGACGTGATCACTGCATCTTGGCGAGATAGCGTCAAGAAGCAGTACATTTCCTACATCAAGAGATGGGAAGTGTTTTGTTTAAATTCAAATATAACGTATAATATGGCACAGATAACTGATGTTTTAGAGTTTCATTCACTGTTGTTTTTAATTAAAAGATTAAGTTATAGTGCCATCAACTCTGCCAAAAGTGCCTTGTCATCATACTTGCTGCTGGGATCAGGACACCACTCTGTTGGGTCTCACCCTTTGATATCCAAATTCATGAAGGGTATCTTTAACATAAATCCTCCCAGGCCCAGGTACACAGAAGTATGGGACGTTAAGGTTGTGTTAACACTGCTTCGCAGTTGGGCTCCAGCTACATCCTTATCTTTGTCCTGCTGACATATAAGGTAATAATGCTCATGGCGCTGGTTTCAGCGCAACGCGTCCAATCGTTGCATAAACTCCGGCTGGACAGGATGGTTATGTCTGCCAACAAATAACATTCTATATAAATGAGTTAATCAAGCTAAGCATACCGGTGTGTTAGGTCTAAAGCTGGAATTTTTGGCATATCCTATGGACCGTAGATTGTGGGTTGTCACATATATTTACCAATATATAAAGGCTACGAAGAACCCTAGAGACACTGAGCTGGCTATGTTTATTATTCATTAAAAAAACACATAAGAAGGACCAGTGCAGACCATCTCCAGGTGGTTAAGACATGTATTGGCTTGCGCAGGAGCGGACACTGATGTTTTTAAATCTCACTCCACCAGGTATGCAACAACATCAGCAACAAGGTTCATGGAGGTTCCGCTGGACCACATCCTAGCGACAGCAGGATGATCGAATGAGCGGACTTTCCAGACGTTTTACAATAAACCAATTGCCAGGCCGGGTTCGTTTGCCAACGCGATTTTGAGTTCTGTTAAATGAAATTTATTTTCCCGGATGTAAGGGACCACTATTATTATTTTCACTTTCATTAAAAGCATCAGCATGTTTTAAATCTATGTCATATCTGAATGCACCATCTTTTCAATCATGTCTGGTCAACTGATGCAGTGTGTTTGCCTGGACACGAGTCCGCAGCATGAAATCACAGAGCTGTAAAGTCTTCACGAAGTCACTCACGTGACTTCAAAATAAAATGGAAAGATTAAACGAGGACTTACCAGTTTGAAGTTTGATCTTTATTTTATGAGAAGTTGCGATGAGGGGATTACGTACCCTACACTCCCAACCCTATTCTCATAAAGATCATGTGGTAGTTCTAGTTTCTCGAATCTTCCTATAATCAGGTCAGCAATTGTTTCTGTGTTTTCCCTGCTTTAAAGGTTGACGCGCATGCAGGCTGGCGGGCTTCTTCACATAATCCCTCATCGCAACTTCTCTTATAATAAAGATCAAACTTCTAACTGGTAAGTTCTCGTTTAATCTTTCTAATAAAGCTCATCAACAAGTGAATGGTTGAAACACGGATATACTGATAAGAAAGTTTGATGGACTCGCAAGGGTTGAGAGGAATCTGGTGTAGGGCAGGAAGAGACTGTTGAGGTATATGGCGTATAAGCAAGGGCTAGTTGTAGATGTGCTGGAGTTCCTGTTCAGATTTCTTTAGTCACAATGTCATGTGAGTACAAAACCTGTACAAAACACTTCATATTTCACATTACTGCTGAATGTGTCAGCAATCAAAGATATCAGGGTTTTTCTGACCACCTAAGGCTGGAGATTTGGGGAACCCTCTAGGCAGACAGTCTTTCTCCACAACACCAGGAGAAATAACTAATAGTAATGTTGATTACAGTTTAGTTTAGAGATGCAGCATGGAAATAGGCCCTTCAGTCCACTGTTTCTTTGCACACTATCGATCACCTGTTCACACTAGTTCTATGTTATCCCATTTTTGCATCCAATCACAACACACTAGGGTCAATTTACAGAGGCTAATTAACCTACAAATGAGCACATCTTTGAAACAATGGAGGAAATCGCAGCACCCGCAGGAAACCCACGCGGTCCAAGGGAGAAGCTGCAAACTCCACACGGGACAGCACTCGAGGTCAGGATGGAGCACAGTCTCAGGCGCTGTGAGGCAGCAGCTCTACCAGTTGCTCTGTGCTGAACACAGGCTGCCCTGATCACAGTTTTGGTGTCAGATAATCAGAGCTTTACAGCAGTGAGTTTGGCTGAGGGATGCTGACTCCTTGCAGAAGCTGGTCCACTCACCTGATGCCGGACGGTGACCAACAGAGGCACAGACCTCGACTGGCGAGGATACGCGCAGTACAATTCTAGCAACTGTAAGTCACAACTTTTGAAGCAGCATTCCTCCACAATCCCTTTACTTGGCCTCTTTACGTAGTCTTTGTCCTTGAAGTACGAGGGAGTCTTACCTGGAGAGCACAGTTCACAGTTATTTCTTGACATTGAACATGGCATTTCCTGGTTAACCATTTCCTAATCAATCGGAATATTTCTCGGCAAACAAAGGATCCAAGCCAGCAAACCTCAGCATATCTGGGCCAACATAATGTGTGCAATGTCATTCTCAGTCAGTGAGTCCCAGCTCTTCCCAGTGGGAGGGCTCTCTGGGCCAGATCACTTTGTGCCAGAATGAAATTTTGTAAGGCTACACACACTGGAGATCTGAAATAAAAACAAAAATGTTGGAAACATAGGTCAGGCTGCTTCTGTGGTCAAATAATGTTTTAGGTCAGGGCCCCTTGTCAGAATGAAGGAAAGTGATAAATCAACATATGTTCAGGAGAAGGGAAGCTGGAAAGGGATGGGTTGAACGAAGGGAATATCTCCGATAGGATGAGACAAATTGAGTTGAAGCAGCAGTAGGTATGGTGGTTAGCATCATATTAGGATTCTTTGCTTGTGTAAGAGATGATATTAGTTAGACTATTCAACATATCCAGCTGGTCAGATTATACTAATAAAAAGAGAACTGAGCCAAAAAGATGAATGGCAGAAATAACCACTTCTGATGGAGACAGAAAGAAAGAGTTACCTAAAGTTGGAAATTCAAGATCCAGTCTGGAAGGCAGCCATAGAAGATAGAATATGGCTGAGGAACAGACACTTTGGCACATGATGTCTGCGCTGTTCATCTGCCTACACAGTCGGCATCTCTCCATTCCCTGCCTGTTCATGCGCCTGTCTACATGTATCCTAAATGTTGCTATCGTATCTGATTCGACCACTGCCCCATTTAGCGTGTTCCAGGCACCTGCCATCCCATGTAAAACAAATTACCTTGTGAATCTCTTTTAAACTTCTCGCCTTCCCACCTTAATCTATACCCTCGTATTTGACATTTCCACCCTGTGGAAAAACGATTATCTCTCCCATTCATGCCTGCCTTTATAGCAGGACTCCCCTCATCCTCCAATACCCCAGAGAAAACAACTTGTCCAACCTCCTTATATCTAAGATAGACATAAAATGCTGGAGTAACTCAGCAGTTAGTTGACATCTCTGGATAAAATGGACAGGTGACTTTACAGATTGGGACCCTTCTTCATCTTGTAATCCAGGGAGTCCCCATTACTTCAAGTGTGATACCACAGTTGAGATGTTTGGTAGGTGAATTATCCCCAGTGTGTAGATGTGTGGTAAAAGCTGGAGAGAGTTGATGGGAATGCGGGGAGACACAAATAGGATTTGTGTAATCCTGCACTAGCACAAACTCAGTGTGCTGAAGGGTCTGCTCCCAAGCTGTTGGATTCTATAAATCCACCATTGCATCAAATTCATTGCAGCAACTCAGCCAGGCTTCAGAGACAGTGCCTCCACAACTCAACCTCCTGTAAAGGCAAGGGCAGCAAGTGCACTAGAACCCCATCACCAGCAAACTGCACACTTCCCTGGCTTTGAAAAGTATTACTGTTCCTTCTTACTTTATGAGACTATATCAGGCATTTATGTAGGCAAACCAGAGATGGATACAGTCCTAAGGCAGTCCTAATGTTTCCCCTGGCTGAGGAATCTAGGATCAGGGGTTGCAGATTGAGAACAATGGGCACCTCATTTGGGAATGAGATGAGGAGAAATGTCTACATTCAGATGAACTTTTGAAATTCTCTAGCGAGGAGGGCAGTGGAGGTTCAGCCATGGAGTTCATTTAAATTAGACATCGATAGATTTCTGGTCGTTATGGAGTGAGCTGCAAAATGACACTGAGGTAGATCAGCTATGATCTTGGTGAATGGAGAAGCCGGTTCGAAGGGCTGGATGGCCTTCTCTTGCTCCTCTTTCTTATCTTATACCATTGAGGAGTCATGTCAATAAAATGGGCTCTGGAACTGAATGCTGGTGGCAAATATACAAGAAACATTCAATGCCAAAACAACCCTCAGGAATGCAAGGTGTGTCCTGTCCTCTGCCTAACGGTCCGAGTTCCCTGCCATCTAGTTGGGCTGTGGATTGAAACTGAACCCAATCTATTCAATTCAAGCAACTGCTTTCATATTACACTGCACACATTGGCTTTAATTAGACACAAGAAGATGTTTTATTTAGTTTAATCTTGGCTCCAGGCCCAACATCTGGTAGAAATATTAGGTCCACACAGCTCTGCATATGGGCCCCTTGGTGTGGAGCAGGCTAATGCACTGAACACTTGAATCAGAAAACCACACTATGCCTGTGATTCCAGTGAAATAAAAGGCCAATGAACTTAACATCTGTTTTGTTGACAGAAGCTGGCAAGATTTTATATATAAGGTTAAACATTCCAACCATTCACACAGGACAAGAGCCAATCCTTTCTATAACCCAATCATCTTCACTTCCCCACAGCCTATATCCTATACTTAGGAGTGTCTTGGAATTAGATCAGATCCAACTCCGGAACCCAGAAACCTCCGAAACACTCTGGAACCCAGGAAATGTCACATAAGATGTGACTGGCCCTCGAGGCTGGCAGCGGAGGTGTTATCTGAGGTGCCATCTTCTATATGGTCATATTTTTACCCAACCCAAACTGCCAGGTGATCCTTTGCACAGCACAGCAGCTCACTGGACCAGGTCGTAAGACATTCCATGATAAGGTCCCACAAGGTTCCTTGATAAGGTCCCACATAGGAGATTAGTGGGCAAAATTAGGGCACATGGTATTGGGGGTAGAGTGCTGACATGGATACAGAAGTGGGTGGCAGACAGGAAACAAAGAGTAGGGATTAACGGGTCCCTTTCAGAATGGCAGGCAGTGACTAGTGGGGTACCGCAAGGCTCGGTACTGGGACCGCAGCTATTTACAATATACATCAATGATTTGGATGAAGGGATTCAAAGTAACATTAGCAAATTTGCAGATGACACAAAGCTGGGTGGCCGTGTGAACTGTGAGGAGGATGTTATGAGGATGCAGGGTGACTTGGACAGGTTGGGGGAGTGGGCAGATACATGGCAGATGAAGTTTAATGCAGATAAATGTGAGGTTATCCACTTTGGTAGCAAAAACAGGAAGGCAGATTACTATCTAAATGGAGTCAAGTTGGGAAAAGGGGAAGTACAACGGGATCTGGGGGTCGTTGTACATCAGTCTATGAAAGTAAGCATGCAGGTACAGCAGGCAATGAAGAAAGCGAGTGGCATGTTGGCCTTTATAACAAGAGGAATAGAATATAGGAGCAAAGAGGTCCTTCTGCAGTTGTACAGAGGCCTAGTGAGACCACCCCTGGAGTATTGTATGCAGTTTTGGTCCCCTAATTTGAGGGAGGCCATTCTTGCTATTGAGGGAGTGTAACGTAGGTTTACAAGGTTAATTCCCGGGATGGCAGGAATGTCATATGCTGAGAGAATGGAGCAGCTGGGCTTGTACACTCTGGAGTTTAGAAGGATGAGAGGGGATCTCATTGAGACATATAAGTTTGTTAAGGGCTTGGACACATTAGAGGCAGGAAACATGTTCCCGATGTTGGGGGAGTCCAGAACCAGGGGCCACAGTTCAAGAATAAGGAGTAAGCCATTTAGAACGGAGATGAGGAAACACTTTTTCTCACAGAGAGTGGCGAGTCTGTGGAATTCTCTGCCTCAGAAGGTGGTGGAGGCAGGTTCTCTGGATGCTTTCAAGAGAGAGCTAGATAGGGCTCATAAAAATAGCCGAGTCAGGGGATATGGGGAGAATATAGGGGTTTTGGGGGTACTGATTGGGGATGACTGGGAGGGGGAGTTGTAGTTTTGATTAAGAACATTGCGGGTTATAGTCCAAGATGTAGCTACGGAGTGGTTATCCTGTTTATGGGTGGGCTACGAAATAACATGATCACCTTGTTGGCTATATACTAGAGTCCTCAAATAGTCAATGGGAATTAGAGGGACAAATATGCAGGGTAATTGTGTAATGTTGCAAGAATAATGGGTATTTCATATAAACCGTAACTTTTCAATTAGAGACTAGTATTGCCATAATACTAAGGACTTAGATAGCTTGGAATTTGTTGAGCATATTCAGGAAAGTTTCCACATGCACTCTATTGAGGGCCCAACAAGGAAGAGGGCAAAGTTTAGCCTACTTTTGGGAAATGGGGCAGGGTAAGTGATTGGGGTGTAAGGGAGCATGGTTCGGTTAGTTTTGAGATAGTTAGGAAAAAGAACAAAACTTGTCCACAAGTTGAAATTCTAAATGTGGGAAAGGGGAATTTTGAGGGTATTTTTGAGAGAATTTTGAGAGGCAGGAGCCAGCAAAAGTTGATTGGAGTAAATTGTTTGCAGGCAATGGGACATTCAGCAAGTGGGAGACTATTTGAAAGTGAGATAGGAAGAGATCAAAGTCTGCGTGTTCTTGAAGACAAGAGATATTGAGGTTCCAGTCAGAAGAGGAAAGGAGCCATGGATCAGGTACAGGCAGCTGGGATTGTGAATTTGTGGAGGAATATAGGGGATACAAGAGTATACAAGGAGGAAATCAGGAAGGCAAAAAAGGACACTAGATAGCTTTGGCAGAGAAGATTAAACACAATTGCAAAATATTTATGTACATTATAGGAAAAGGAGTAGCTAGAGAGAGAATTTACATCCATGTGCGGAGTTGCAGGACATGGGTGAAGTCCTCAATGAAAATTCTCCCGTTTTTACCATGGAGAAAGACACGACGATTACGCAACTCAGTAAATATAATAAAGATGTCTTGGAGATAGTCGGCATTACAGTAGATGAGGTGCAGAACAACTTAAAATGTGTGACGGTAGACAATGGTGTGCCTCAGAGGTCATTGTTAGGCCCATTGATGTTGGTTATCTGTATCAATGATTTGGATGTGAATGTAAAAAGCATGATTTGTAAGTTTGTAGATGACACTAGAATAGCTGGTAATGTAGATAGTGAAGAAGGATATCAAGAAGTATAGTGTAGTGGTATCTTTATAAACCTGGTAAATCGGGCAAGGAATGGCAAATGTTTAATTAAGATAAGTGCAAGTTATTATTATTTTGGAAGTAAAACCATAATAGGAATTTTCACAGTGAATGGTAGGGCCACGAGGAGTATTACAGAACAGATGACTTTGGAAGTTTAGATCACGTGGGATTCAGGGAAAGCCAGCTCATTGAATAGCCTTTATTGGCTTGATGGTAGTAGGTATATTTTCTCCGAAAGTGGCGACACAGCTAGACAGGGTGGTGAAGAGGACCTTCAGTATGCTGGCCTTCCTTAGTTGGGGTATTCAATATAGAAGTTGGGATGTTATGTTACAGTTGTGTAAGACACTGGTGAGAACGTACTTGGATATTGTGTTCTGTTTTGATCACCGTGCCACAGGAAAGATGCCAATAAGCTAGAAAGAGTACAAAAAAGATTTGAGAGGTTGCTGCCAGGACTCAAGGGACTGAGTTATAGGCAGAGATTTGGCAGGCTAAGACTTTACTCCTTAAAGCTTGGAACACTGAGGGAGTGGTTGAGGCAAGTAGAATGCAATGTTTAAAAGACAATTGGACATGTACATGAATAGGAAGGGTTCAGAGGGAAATGGGTCAAATCTGGGAAAATGGGCTTACCTTAGATGGAGCATCTTAGTTGGCGTGGAAGAGTTGGGCCAAAGGACCTGTTCCTGTGCTGTATGGCTCCAGGACGCTAACTTACGCGACCTTTACAGGCGACTGCCGACACCTGTGATATGTCGCCAAAATTTTCAACATGTTGAAAATTCAGCAGCGACCAGAAAGACGCTACGCCTCTTTGGATATCTCTCACGACCATTGAAGACCTTCCATAATCATACAGGCCGTATGAGTCGTGAGAGGTTTCCAAAGAGTTGGAGCGTCTTTCTGGTCGCCGCTGAATTTTCAACATGTTGAACATTTCGGCGACCTATCACGGGTGCCAGCAGTCGCCTGTAAAGGTTGCGGAAGTAGGACAGGCCCTTAAGTGCAATAACTTTATTGTCAGATGGACGGGATGTTAAAGCCCTATCTGCTGCCCGGTTAAACTACTAGATTGGAAATGCTGGGGAGGTTTCAGTGGAGTCCTGTCCAATATTTATCCTCCCCTTAATAAAAATAAAAATTGATTATCTGATCGTTATCACGTTATTGTTTTGGGATCTTGTGTGTCATTTCGATGACATTCTTGTATTACAACTGAACTGCAAAGTAATTTGGATTGTCTTAAGACCGCAAAGACAAAGAGTAGATCAGAATGAGAGTGTAGATGTGTACAGTCCACACTCCTATCTGCCCCCCTGCCTCCCCCCACAGATTCTCCCCTGACCGACACACAGGGGCAATTTACAATGGATGTGGGAGGAAACCGGACCACCCGGAGGAAATTTATGTTGTTGCAGGGAGAACATGTAAACTCCACAAGTCAGGATCGAATTGAGAGGAGAGTTGGACTTCTCAGAGTGATCAGGTCCTCGGAATCCCAGTGTCAGGATACAAACCGCAATTTATTGGCCAAATGATTAACCCGCAAAACTGATTACTTTCTCCGTCAATCTATTGGAATCATACACATCGATTTATATTCAGGCGAGGCAAAGCTGAAGGTGTTCACCAGAACTTACTGAAGTAAAATCCTCGATCACCACAAACAAACTGCAGCGTATCCACCAGCTCTGAACCACAGAGCGTCTCAGCAACCACAGTCCATGGAGGCAGGACAGAGAGGCAGAGCAGAGTGTACAACATCCAGAAGTGGTTCAGTGCACGGACCTGTCCAACGAAGGAATAAAGAACAGCGTCAGACCAGCTGAAGGTACACTCAGAGAGCTAAGCTTGGCGTTTACACTGCGCCGTATGGCACACACACTCAGTGCCTTTTGGAGCCGGATGATAAACAGCCTCAGGGCCCCAAACATTTGCAATCCTGGACATCCCAACTCAGTTGAACTAAAGCCAGGAATGACTTCCCTCTTTTCCCTTTTTCAATCCCTTGCACCTTCCACTAGTCTTAATTGAGGACCACAAGGTAACAATTAGATTCCTCAACAACACAGAATGGCAATTTCAGGACACCATCAGATTCAGTCAACAATCTGTTGGAGGAACTCAGCAGATTGAGCAGAATATGTGCAGGGAAATGGACAATCAATGTTTCAGGTCAGGACCCTTCATGTCATATTTTCCACCACTTGAAAATGAGAACCAGGTGCAAAATTGGCACCATAGGAGACTGCAGATGCTGGAATCATAAACAAAAAATAAACTGCTGGAGGAACTCAGATTGATGAAGATCTGAACAATCATCCTGACCCAAAATGTTGTCTGTTGATTGGCTCTCTCGGTTCCTCTAGCATTTTGTTTACTGCTGTAACAATTACGCTGGTTTGTTATTGAGTGTCTAACATGATGAGATATCATGTGGATAGTCACTGCCTGGGATACAATGCAGTCCCAGAGATATAAAACAAGATTAAATTAAAGGAGTGGATTAAACAAAGAGGAGATATTGTATACAGTCTATCCCAGAATATACACGATCACAGGGCAAGATATTGTATACATACAACAACAGGGTTGGGTATTATACACAGCTGGCCACAGCTTTCTATACTATACAGAGCCAGTCATCAGATGGAAGATGTACACAAAATGCTGGAGTAACTCAGCATGACATGTACATGTCTGGAGAGAAGGAATGGGTGACGTTTTGGGTTGAGACCCTTCTTGAGACCCGAAACATCACCCATTCCTTCTCTCCACAGATGCTGCCTGTCCACTGTCACTCCAACATTTTGTATCTATCTCTGGTGTAAACCAGCATCTGCAGTTCCTTCCGACATAGTCATCAGATGGAATACTTTATACAAGCTTCACAGCATGGGATGCTGTACACAGGCAGATACCGGTGGAACATTGTATACAGGTGATCACAGGTGGAATATTGTGAACAGATATTCACAGGGTGTGCTACAGCACCCAATCAATCATGAGACGGAATATTGTATAAAATCAGTCATGAGGCGGAATATTGTACATAGACATAGGATGTGATACTGTACATTGTCACAGGGTGGGAAACTGTACTCAGTAACAAGGTGGTATACTGATAATCACAGAATAAAACTGCACAATTGGTCGTTTTATCTACTGTATATATATGTAACTAAAAGTCTCATCTTGTATTTATGTATGTATGTTCCCGAAATACAGCCAAAACCGCACTAGACAGCTCAACAATTTTAGGGGCGGCTTACTCACCATTCGCCTGTGGTGTGCTGTATCAAGTTTCGTTATATTTTAATGTAATTCACTTTATTAACTTTAATGAACTTTATACTGTGAATGGGACAAGTTTCAACGTGGCAGTCGTGTGTCTGCGCAGTGCGCTCCCACTTGCCGGATCCGTCATCCGCGAGTGCGCAGTTGGGGAGGGTTGCCGGGCCCTGCAGCTGCGCACCCAGAAGGAATGAAGAGACGGAATTTGAAATAACTGAACGTCTCGAGTATCTCCGAGAAAGAATGTTCCCGATAACCTTACTCACCATTCACCTGCGGTGTGCAGTATCAAGCTTCGTTCAAATTGTTGCGCTATCTTGTACCGTTTTGGCTGTATTTCGGGAACATACATATATATATATATATACACACAAGATGAGATCGCCATTTTCAGATTGTCATTTTGATCTAATACTTCCTTGTGCACTTGACTGTCGTCACAACGGGGATCCAACAGGTCTTCAGTTATGTATAAAAATCATAGGATGGGATGGTTTAGAGCCAGAGTGTGATCCTGTCCAGGTCGGTGACACAGGGGTTGGGAGGGACGGGAGGGGAGAGGTAGAGGGTGGGTATGGGGATGAATGACTGTACAGGAGTAATCACAGCGGGAAACACTCACTGCAGTCAGGCGCAGTTACCTGGTCAGGCACTGGCCCAGGCATCACAGGATGTCCTTCCACATTGTGTAGGAAGGAACTGCATATGCTTGTATGAACCGAAGATAAACACAAAATGTTGGAGTAACTCAGCGGTGTAGGCAACATCTCTGGATTGAAGGAATGGGTGGCATTTCGGGTCGAGACCCATCTTCCATATTGGCAGACACATCTTGCGAGATTGTGGGATGGTACATTGTAAGATAACATTGGGGTAGTATTTTCATTATCAGAGGAAGCCACAGGTCAGATATCATACAGGCAGTCACAGCGTGGAAGAGTAAATGCAGACATTCACACATTAGGATACCGTACAGAAAGTCAAACCATGGGCTTCTATACAAATAGCCATTGGGTGTACTACAGTACATACTCACAGTTGCAGATGGGCATTATATATACAGCAAGCAGAGGTACAGTACACGCAGTCACAGTGGGGCGGTGTTGGTGTACACACAAGCATCTGAGCCTTACACACACAAAGGGTGGATGCAACACACGCAGTGCATGTATTACTCAAACCTATGATTCACCCCGATACATACAGCCACAAAGTGTTATAGGCTCATAGGGCAGTATATTGTAGTCAGAGCCACAAGGTAAAGTACTCTGTAGGTACAGAATCAGCACACAAACTCACAGGGTGGTGTATTATTCATGGTGATTGAATGAATTAGTGGACACACAGTCAAAGGTTAAGGAATTATATATAGAACCTGAGCATATAGTTCAATCATAATATCCAGGAAGATACTTTACATATAGAAAAAGGGAATAATGTACACTCAGACAATAAATGGGACATGTAAACAGAGGAATTTAAATGGACATTGTATACACCAGCACAAAATATTGTACAAAATATATTCCAATAAAAAAGAATACTTTACATGAAAGGCAGACCAATCATAAAGGTTTAACATGCTCAGGCTTCACCTAGACTTTCCACATACAGTACAAGGGACTGGCACTTTGATTTTGGAAGTCCTTCAGATAAAAATTCAAAGCATTTCTTTCCATCACAGGATAGGTTTTTAACTTTATCCATATCTCTAAACTGTTTTGGCGTTAGCCTTCAATAGCTCAGGCAATCCATCGCAGTTGGTTCAGAGACCGCTCACCAACACAGCTGTGAATATTTCTCTTGCCAGGAAGAGAGTTAACAATCAAACACTTAACCAATAAACACCACTATTATTTCAAATCAAGATTCTTAAGCGGATGGAGAAAGCTCTCTAATTCCCTTCATGGTCACTCTGTGTCTTTGCTAATAGTTACACTTCTACAGCTTTTCATTTCTTATGACTGGAATATAACTAATTATTAAACTTTATGCTCATGTTTTAATTGTTAATACCTTCAATATTTCTCCTTCTATTCACATCTAATGTTTCTTCCCATGATCTGCTTCCTTATCCTCTCTCTCACTTTCTCTATTCCTGATATTATCTCACTGTCTCTTTATCTCTTGATTTCTGCTCAGCCCAACTTCCTGTAATTTTTCATCCTATCCCCCTATCCCCTTCTCCCACTGTTTTGTTTTTACCTCTTGGTTCCTTCACATCCTGCTCTCCTTCTTGGTCCTTCTCTCTCTCCTCAACTCTCTGCCTTGACCCACTTTTAATTTGTTTTCTTATGATTGCACATTCAGTGTTCCATGTCTAGCAAGAGCTGAACTTCAAAATCTAATGCCCTGGCAGAAACAATTTAAGCTTCACATTAAATGCCCCATTGCTATTTCAAATGTTTAAAAATATCCCAGCCTAAAATCTCTCTGGTAATAAATAATGGAATTCAATATAAATCATGAGCTTTAAAACAATTACTTGTGGTTGACTTTAGATATCAAACACAAATTGGCAAGATTATTACATAAAAAGGGTCACCTTTAGTGCACAACTGCAGCAGATGGAGCTGTGTGCAGAGTTCATGATGAAGTTTGCTGTATGTCTCTCCTCCCACAGCGATTCCACAGTGTCTGCTAATGTGGAGAGCTGGAGTCCTTTGCTTTATAGCACAAGGGGAAGGTCCTTCCCTCAGTTGCACACGCCTACATCAAAGTTTAACTTAGGCAAAGAAAAACCGTGGTTTTGGTTGCATTCCACTCCTTCCATTAACACACTCTGCATCTTGACTTGCATTCTCCTTAAATCTTATTATCAATGCAGCATATTAAAAAAATGTAAGCCGGTTCTGCTTTTTGGCAGATGTCCTCATTCCACCAGACACGTTGTGAATTCAAGTTCTGTCTAAGTTATTACTCTACATTGTGGGTGTAATGTAAGCTGCTCTCTTCTCTCTAATAATTCAAAACACCAGAGAGACTAGAACTGTCCTATATAGCGGAGGAGGTTAGGAGGGGACGTGACTTGGGTAAAGCTATGAGGGTAGATAGAGCAGACTGCAGGAAACCCCCCCCTTTATCGGAGCACTAATTTCTTGCCATAGGAATAGGAATATGAATACTTTATTGTCACATGTAACTTGGCACAATGAGATTCTTTGTTTGCACACACAATGTATACAAATAGTAGCCACGTACAAGCACTGACAAAGCTAAAAAGCTCCCCCTCACGGTGTTCTTCCTCACTCTCATCGACCGTCGACCTCGGGCCGACCCGCGAGGCATCACCACCGCTGAGGCCCCATCGTCACGAGGCTTCACCGCTGCCGAGGACTCACCGCTGTCGACGCCCCACTTCCCGGCTCCGTGGTGCCGACCATGGCCCCAGCCACAGGCTCCGTCAGCCGCTTCGCCCAACTCGGGCTTCTACCCGTGAGGCCCGACCCAGGCTTCTACGTGGCGATCAAGGAGGCATCAAGACCGTGGCGCCTCGATAAAAGCCTCTGGCCGCGTTCTCAGCCCACAGCCGCGGCCCGTCGGGAGGCCTTCTGGCCACGCGGCATTGCATAAAGGGCTAGGAGCCAAGTGCTGGAGGTTAGGATAAATACCTCCAGGGTACCCTTTACGGGTATAAAGGGTGCCCTTTGATCAGCGTGAATGGGATGGGCTGAATTACCTGTTTCCATGCTGAATGGCTTCAAGACTCATATGGAAGACTGCAGAGTTCCAGCTGCTTATTATAAACATGTGCCAGCTCCTCCTTCCTTTGAACAAGCTGGCAGCGTTCTTGATTAGAACGGGTGTCAAGGGTTATGGGGAGATCTTGTTCCCTTTGTCATACATTTGGGGCGCCACAATGGTGCAGCGGTAGAGTTGCTGCATTAGTGTCAGAAGCCTCAGCCCGATTCTGACTGTGGGTGTTGTCTGTATGGAGTTTGTACGTTCCCCCTGTGACCACATGGATTTTCTCCGGGTAGTCCGGTTTCCTCCTGCACTCCTGGTTTGTAGGTTAATTGACTTTAGTAAATTGTAAATAGTCCCCAGTGTGTAGGATAGTGCTTGTATACGGGGTGATTGCTGGTCGGCGTAGACTCTGTGGGCCAAAGGGCCTGTTTCCTCACTGTATCTCTAAAGTCTAACAATAATCCCAGTGCCCAAGAAGAACAAGGTGACTATCGACCAGTGGCACTAACATCTGTGGTGATGAAGTGCTTTGAGAGGCTGATCATGGCGAATCAACTCATACTTCGACAAAAACCTGGACCCACTGCAGTTCGCTGACCGCCTCAACAGATCAACGGTGGATGCGATCTCACCGGCTCTCCATTCCACTCTGGACCACTTGGACAACAAAAACTCATATGTCAGGCTATTATTCATTGACTACAGCTCAGCATTTAATACCATCATCCCCTCCAAGCTGGTTACCAAGCTCTCAGATCTAGGTCCCTGCGCATCCCTCTGTAATTGGATCCTCGACTTACTTATTCACAGACCACAGTCTGTCCATATTGGTGGAAATATGTCAGCCTCGATAACAATCAGTGCGGGAGCACCTCAAGGTGTGCACAGTCTCCTGCTGTACTCACTCTATACTCATGACTGCGTAGCCGGACATAGTGCAAACTCCATCATCAAGTTCGCTGACAACACCACTGTTGTGGGACGTATCACTGATGGGGACGAGTATAGAAGTGAGATCAACCGATTGACCTAATGATGCCAACACAATAAGCTGGCTCTCAACACCAGCAAAACTAAGGAACTGATTGTGGACTTTAGAAGGGGTAGGATGGGGATCCACAGTCCCGTTTATATCAACGGATTGATGGTTGAAAGGGTTAAGAGCTTCAAATTCCTGGGTGTGCATATTTCTGATCCCTGGTCCCAGAACACTGATGCAATTATAAAGTTCCTCTACCTCCTGAGAAGTATACGGAGAGTTGGTATGACAAGGATGACTCTCTCGAACATCTGCAGGTGCACAGTAGAGAGCATGCTGACCAGTTGCATCGTGGCTTGGTTTGGCAACTTGAGTGCCCAGGAGCGGAAAAGGCTGCAAAAAGTTGTAAACACTGCCCAGTCCATCAATGGCTCTGACCTCCCTATCGCAGTCACTGCCTCAAAAAGGCTGCCAACATCATCAAGGACCCACACCATCCTGGCCACACACTCATCTCACCGCTGCCTTCAGGTAGAAGGTACAGGAGCCTGAAATCTGCAACATCCAGGTTCAGGAACAACTTCTTCCCCACAGCCATCAGACTATTATACACAATTCAAACAAACTCTGAACTTTAACAGCCTATTGCACTTTATCTGCGTATTTCTGTGTGTATATATATATATATATTTACATATATATTCTATGGTATATGGACACACTGATCTGTTCTGTATTTATGCCTACAATGTTCTGTTGTGCTGCAGCAAAGCAAGAATTTCATTGCCCTATCTGGGACACATGACAATAAACTCTCTTGAATCTTGAATCAATGCGGGCGTGCATAGCAACAGACCCCGCAGTGATATAGAGAGTTTTAAAGAAAGGGATAACTCTAAAGTAGTAATGCTGATTACAAGTCAAATGGTTTATAATGCAAGTGTTTGTTATAATTGTATAAGATGTCAGTGAGCATGTGCACACCATTTTGGGCCACGTACATGAAGAGGCTGTATTTAGAAGAATAAACGGTGGTCCTATTGAAACCTATAAGATCCTGGGGGGAAAATGGTAGGATAGCTGTTGGGATGACTTAGAGAGTCTTGAATGAGTGGACATTGTTACAAGGTAAGGGGCTGGTTACATAAAGTTAAGGATCTCTGGATGCCCAGCCCCAGAGAGTTGTGATGACGAGATAATTATAAGTATTTAAAGAGGAGATAGATACATTTTTGAAAGGTCAGGGGATTGAGGGATTTGCAGATCTGGAATTGAGGGCAGGGGGTCGATCAGCCATGATCACATTGAATGGTGTGGCAGGGTAAAGGGGGTAAGTGGCCCCCACCTGCTCCTATTTTCTTACCTTCCTCTGTTTTTGTGACTGAACGGGAAGTGGCGTGAGTACGATTAGTGAGCACCACCACTACCAGATTCACAAACCTTCTTCCTTACTATTAACAGACTCCAAAGAGACCTCTCAGGTCAGGCAGAATTTCCGGTCTTTCAATCTACCTCGTTGCGGTCTTTGAACTTTTTTTAATCTGCATGTTCTCAGCAACATTACATTCTCCACTTTGCTTATATTCTCTTTGGGAGTACCTGATGTACTTATCTGTGATATAGGCTAATGCAACACCTGTACTTATGTTTTTAACTGTATCTTGGTACACATGATTATAACCAATACCATCTTCAACAAAAATCCACCCTCTGCTTTAAGTACTCTGAACAGACTATATACCTTCTCAATTCCCTGCTTTTCTTTAATCTCCACAAAAACACTCCCCTTCTGATGGCACCTCCTTTCTCAACATCAGTGACCCAGTCGGGTTTTCCAGGAGAAACAGCTATAAACTTGTCTGGACTTGCCTCGCATTGACCTTCTTATTAAAGTATTGGACAGCCTTCAGTAGGTTGTGCCAGAGATCAGCACCAGCTGCAGCCTGCAATGTTCCTGAGGCTGACAAGCTGAGTTACTGTGATTGTCTCCGTTCACTGTGAGGTTGGATTCGAGGTTTACTTTTCAGAAATTAGGTTGAAATTCACACAAAATAATTTTGTGTCTTACACACCACCATTGATGTGAACTGGGAGAGTTTAACGGCACAAAAATTGTGCCTGCACTAATGAAAATCTCACCAGGAATTCAGCAGTAAAAGCTGATAAGATACAAATAAATTATGCAACATTGCTGTTTTGCACTCCAAGCCCATTTTCAATCAACAGCAGTGTTTTATTTGGAATTTGCAAAGAGCTTCTAGATCCTTATATTTTAGTTTATTCATAGAACGAGGATGTTGCTGACGAGCGTGCCTGCTGTATTTGCCCTGGAGGCCGTGCTGTTGGGCGATGTTCCTGAAGCTATCCAGCTGATGTGGACTTACTGTGTCTTTAGGTGGTGAATTTCAGGATGCAGATCCAACAGTGATGCAGGAATACACATACTTTACCCAGTTTCAAGGATACTTGTAAGTGATTATAACAAAATTTTTGTGTAATATTATACACAGTGGTTGGGGAGATATTGAAGGTGTTTATGGGCATGTGAGTGGAGGCATGAATGGATTTGAAGAAGGAAAGGAAGGCATATCGGTTGATAAGATTTGGTTGGGTAAGGTAAAGCAGGCCCGTACAAAGCTTTTCAAAAAGGGGGGTGGCATGACAGGATTACAAACATTTTTTGTGAAATAATGTGCTGTTAGTGCACATCACGAGCGCGAATCTCTAAGTCCCTCGCGGCTGTGTTCAGGGGTTTTAGATGCTCTCTGGTGTATTCTGAGCCTTATTTTGGAACATTTTTGCACCAAAATATGACCAATATTTCAGGAATAATTTGGATTGAGTCAAGAGTAATGAGTTGGTGGAATGGTATGATTGGTGTCATTGTGGTATACATTTTAAAAAATCAAGAATAGAAGTTGGCCTTGTTTTAATAATCAAGTTGTACTGTTGTAAAATGTTATGTAAAATGTTATAAAGGAGCATGCAAAAACTGCAAATAAAATACAGTAAGTTTTTGCAGTAAAGAAAACCTTTTTTTAGAAAATGTTTTGTGTGTTGATTTGTTTGCCTGTTACTGTTAGACTGTGTTCATGTGTGCAGTGTACCCCTAATGGTCCTCTTGACCTAACAACTTCACATCACATCAATTTCAACGTGAAATAGTAATGTGAATAGAACATTTACTTCCACTTCAATTTCCATCATGAAAATGGAAGTCAAACTAAATGGTGCATTTACATTACTATGATCGCTTTAAAACTAACCTATTTTACTGTCATAATATTATAACAGATTCTAGTTCCACGATGATTCATAAACAAGATCACAAATAACATTTTGAATTCTCAAACACAATGTGATGTGATGGCTGAAAATAGTAAGATTAAACGAGAACTTACCAGTTTGAAGTTTGATCTTTATTTTATGAGGAGTTACGATGAGGGACTATGTGAAGAACCCCGTCCAACCGCACGTCTGTCAATCTTCAAAGCAGCAGTGTGAAATCACAGGTAAAAATGACTGAAGTATAATAGTAAGATAACAGAAGACTAGAACTACCAGATGATATTTATGAGAGTTGGGAGCGGAAGGCATGTAGTCCTTCATCGTAACTCGTCATAAAATAAAGATCAAACTTCAAACTGGTAAGTTCTCATTTAATCTTACTATTTTACTTCATAGTCACATGAGTGACTATGTGAAGGTTTCAAAGCTCTGTGATTTCATGCCGCAGATTCAAATCCGGCCTCTTACTGCATTGATTGACTCAACATAATTAAATAATCAATAGTGCATCAATCATAACATTGTTCAAATGAACTTACGGTTTATTACAAAGAAAAACAATAGCAACCCCTCTATCTCAGGGGGAAACTATATAGCCAAACTTAAAACAGACTCAGCAAATACCCCCAGCCTTGCAATTGGCTTATGGTAAAATCTCTGGAAGGTCAGCTCACTGGACCATCCTGCTGCCATGAAGATATGGTCTATCGGCACTTCCATCGCCCTGGTCGTGGAAGTTGATGCCACCCTGGTGAAATGAGATTTAAATTTATCAGTATCAATCCCAGCACTTCCCAAAACCTGCTTTAGCCACCTTGAAATTGTTTGCACTGACACCTTACTGTGTGTTTTTTTTGTGGCTAATAAATAATGCTGATTCTGTTCCTCTTAGGACTCTGGTAGCCTCAATGTAATGGGACAAATATGACACTACACACAGACGAGCATCTTTGGGGTATGCTGAAAAAACAATTTTACATCCTGTCATGCCTATTCTACTCTGTTTGAGCACATCATAAACATAAAAAGTGATGACATCGGCCGATACCTGCATTCTGTCTAGCCGTAGCTTCTGCAATGTCTGCATACGTTGGGCTGATAACAACGCCATAAGCATGACCACCTTCATAGTTAGTTTGGCTAGAGATAGGACTGTAACAGGAGTCCACTGGTGAAGGAGCATAAGAACTTCGCTTACATTCCAGATAACCGAATACCTGGGTCTAGGAGGATTAGAATTAAAAACTCCCTTCATAAATCTAGAGACTAACGGATGTGTCCCTATTGAATGTAACTTTAACACCATGGGCAAATAAGAAGACAGAGCACTTCTGGCTGTATTGATCGCACTATAGCTTAACTTTTTATTGAAATAGAGAGGGGATAAGAACTCCAGCACATCTGGGATGCCTGCAGTTTGATATGAGATATTCTGCTGTAAGCAGAATACCTCCCACTTTCGTATCGAGGTGATGTACTGCTTCTGGGTACTATCCCTGCAGGCCGACGTGAGAATGCATCGACCGCTGCTGCGCCAGGGTCTGGTTCCCATGAAACATATTTAGGCAACTGATGGTTCAATCTAGATGCAAACAAATCAATATCTGACATTCCATATCGAGCAACCACCTGATGTCTGCCACTACGTTGAATCTACCTGGTAAATAGATTGCTGAAAGCCAGATGTTTTCGTCAATGCACCAGCCCCAGATATGATTAGCCAATCTGTCACAAGATTTCAACTGAACCCCACACATGCGATTGACATATGCCACTGCTGTAGTGTTGTCAATTTGAACCTGGACATGCATGTGACTCCTGGCAGAGCAATAAGCTTTAAGCCCATAAAAGGTTCCCAAAAGCTCTAAATAATTGATCCCTCTCAATTGCAGAAGGGATGTCATGTCACTATTCCATCTGCCTCCACAACTGGAGGACATATCCGTAGCACCCCAACCTAGACAACTAACATCTGTCTGTAAGACTACAGGTGGTTCAACCAAAACTTCCCTGGAACTTTGAGACATTTGTGATCCACCATTGTATATCTGAAATAGCTTCCGCTGACAACCCCATGGGCCTGTCAAAGTGACCTGCACATGTCCTCAGTGCCTGTTCTTTTGCTCGTTGTAAGTGTTGCTAATGGAGAGGTCCAAACTGCACAGCTGGGAAAGCAGCCTCCAATTTTCCAATTAAACTGGCAATTCCATTTGTCTAATTGAAGGTGATTGCTCACTAAGGAGGTTGATACAACCTTCAATTAGCTGCTGTTTTTTGTCCCTGGGCAGAGTTACTAGCATGTGATCTGAATTAATGGTCAAGCCCAAGTAATAAATAATTTTAACTGGTGATAATTTGAATTTATCTGGATGAATGATGAACCCCAATTGCTCAAACGTGAGTTTAACAACTGAAACAGATGATTCAGCTGCATTCCGAGTCTTCCCGATAATTAAGATATCATCCAAATAGGCCATTACAACATGCCCCTGAGCTCGGAGTAGTGCTAGAACAGGTTTCAACAATTTGGTAAATAATCTAGGGGCTGAGGTTAATCCATTAGGCAATGCGTTGAATTGCCATAACTGACTCATCCAGGTAAACTTTAAATACCTCCTATCATCACAATGAACAGACTGAGTAATATGCATATTTCAGATCTATGCTGGCCATGTAACACCCTTTGGAAACCAGGTGTTTAGCAGTAGAAAAAGTTTCCATTTTGAAATGCCTATATGGTACAAAGGGGTTCAAGCTTGTCAGGTCCAGAATGATTGTACATCCCCCAGTCTTTTTAGACCTAGGAAAAATATTTGACACAAACTAACAGAATTGACGAACTGACTTCTCAATGACCCCTTTTTTGTGTAATATGTTAAGTTCTGCCTGTATCTGCATATTCTCTTCTTGTGAAAATATAAGTGTTCGACGTGGAACATTCTGAATGGGTGGACACACAGTAGGGTAAAATTCTATTTTAACCCCCTCTATACTGCCCAGTATAAATAAATCTGATGTTATCTCCTGCCATTGTTTGAGGAACAAGTGTAATCTGCCCCCAATTTGAACATCTTTCTCACTTAATTTGTATTCCTTAGGAGCAAAATCTCTCACCTGCACGTCCTGACTTCGCTTGTTGCCCCAGGCCCCTTGTAGGGAAATTCGTCCTTCCCCTTGTGCCTGTGGCAGGCTGCCAGCTGTGTATGTGTTTGTGAGACTGAATGGCTCGTCCCTTCACCACCGTCTGTCATAGTACCCCGCCGATAGGGGAAAATCCTCTTGCCTGTTTTGCCACTTGTTTTAATGAGACCTATGGTTTTTGCCTCCTCGTGCAGTTCCTTGACTCGCTTTGCGAAGTCCTCCCCAAACAAAAGATTAGGCGGGTGTGCACTGATTGGATTGCTGATTAGTGCTGCAAATTCTGGATGGATGGCTGGGTGTATGGAACTCCTTCGTAAACTGTTCATTTCGAAAAATGCACTGCACAGGAGCCCCAGCGCATCCTGATGAGCTTCTGTCATGTGCCCCTTGTCCACTGTTCTTGCGAACGCAGTGAGTTCTGCTGAGAGCAACTTGAGCACTTTCTGGAATTTTAACTCTTGCGCCCTTACTGTGACCCCCAAATGTGTCCATATAAGATGGTTAATCATTGGTACTTTTAATATACCACAGTTAACTGCGGCTTCATATTTCTTAGCAGCCTCATCCATTGCTAGCTCTTGAAGTTGATGGGAGAGCATATACTGAATAGCAGCTGCCAACTCTTCCCCTAATGGTTCCCCTGCTTCTCTGGGGATTGCAAAAGTTTCAGCTATGTTCGATATTAGTTCTTGTTGCTCTACATTCTTATGGCTCTGACCAGCCACTGACTCGGCATCAGTATACTCCTGAGCCGGTATACCCTCCTCTAAGAATGGGTAATCATGCAGCCCTATTTCAGGCGCTGCTAGAACAGGCTCTCCAACAGCCTGGTGAGGACATCACTCCTCCTCCCGGAGTGCGTCCCTATCGAGCATCCTTTGCAATAGGACCTCGATTTGGGAGAGCCGTGAGCAAACGGTCTCTCCTTGTGGAGGTGAACTTCCAGGCCCGACTCTGGGTCAATGGGCCTAGTAGATTTTGTTGTAGCCTTACGCCCCACCGGTGTGGCAATGCTGCTCACAGACAGCGGATTTGGTGTCGCCAGCCCCTTTGCTGGCGACGGACTTGGTGAACTAGGCGGGCATCCGCTACCCGCACTCCAAACCTCTTACCCAGGATCGCCACGCCGTCAACTTTTTTACTTTCTGCATCTTGTCAACGGTGTAAATGCTACTGCAAACGCAGAAAGCGACCACAGGAAAAGTTTTAAAAACTTACCTTGAGGTTTTAAACTTACTGCTTGGAGGAGCTCTGCTCCCGTGACTCCGAAGTAATATCAGTATTTTGTTGGGGAAATCGGTATTTCTCACATAAATGCAATCGAACGTACTATACAGAAACTGGATTTTTGAAAATCAGTATTTTGCATTTAACCTCATGTATTCTCATTATCAGTAAGGAATACTGAAAATCCGTACTACTGAATTGTGAAACCATTTTTGAAATGTGACTTTATAATTCTTGATTTTGGTTCAATCATATAACTATTAAAAGTCTGATCTTGGATGTGTGTGTGTTTGTTCGTGTGCGTGTGTGTTTGTTCATGTGTGTGTTGGTATATAATCGCATCTTCTCGAAATAAATGATGTGCTAATGGTAACATTTTTACATATTCCGGTATAGATATTTCCCCTGGAGTCCAAACGCCTTATGTGAAAATGTCATGCTTTATTTCTCGAGTTATTAACTAAAATCTGACAAACTTTGAAGTCTGTGCCGTCTTGCTTGCGCTGCGAGTTTGCCGCCGAAGCCGCCTTCGAAAGCCATGCCCTCAAGTTTTGCAATGTGAGCTGCTCAGACTCGGCACAACAGCAGCGATAGCGGCAACGGGCCGCTCCGGGGGAAGAACAAGCCTCTGCCCTCTCAGTCATCTAGCGCAATGCCAGGGTCATCCAGTGGCTGAACAGCTGCAAGAGGGCCAAGGAGCCCAAAGGCAAGGCTCCCTCTGTCCTGGTGTAGAATAAAAAAATAATGCACCCCAATTGATTGATTTATTTTTTATTCTGGGGGAAATAGGGGAGGGGGTACGACCGTACCAATTGCACCCCTCCTTCGGACGGCCATGTAGAAGACATGGTTGATGAGATTTGGTTGTGAGAGGGTAATATACGGTTGGTGGGGGAAAGGTAGGGTATAGGATTAGCAACACCTAGCATACAGTTTACTGACCAACTTGATTGCTTGAAGTTCAATGTTTGCAGACCAATGTCTGAATTTGAATACTTGAATCTCAAAGTTTCTAACCCATTGATCAAAGTTGAAGATAGAACCCAACTGTTGGACTCAAGATTTGAAACATTTCTCATACCCACCCCCACTCATTCCAGCCCATCTCCTTCTTTAGCTCCCCTTATCCCCCTGGTTCTATCCGCCTACTCCGCAAACATTTTACCTACTGGTTCCCTTCTTCATCCGATAATGTTTCCATCTGTCCTTCACCTCCCCCTTAATGTTTCCCTCTATCACCTTCTTTATTTTTCAGATTCCAGCATTGTAGAATTTGTGTTCCTGGTTATCACCCATCTAGCTGTCTCTGCCTTTACCTTGTCTGTCCTCCACACCTTGCTTCATTTTGCCTTGTTATACATTCCTCCATCCATCATACAGTTGCCTCTGTTTCACAACTCAACCATTCCTCCACTTGGCTCCATCTGTCCTTCATCTTTCATCCCACCTCGGTCCAACAATCACCCTCAAGCCTCCTATCTTATGATTTCCCCTCTCTTCTATATTCTAGCTCATCTCCCTCTCCACTCTTACATTTGCTACAGGGTTTAAACTTGAAATGTTGACAAAATGCTGGAGAAACATAGAAACATAGAAATTAGGTGCAGGAGTAGGCCATTCGGCCCTTTGAGCCTGCACCGCCATTCAATATGATCATGGCTGATCATCCAACTCAGTATCCTGTACCTGCCTTCTCTCCATACCCCCTGATCCCTTTAGCCACAAGGGCCACATCTAACTCCCTCTTAAATATAGCCAATGAACTGGCCTGAACTACCCTCTGTGGCAGAGAGTTCCAGAGACCCACCACTCTCTGTGTGAAAGAATTCCTTCTCATCTCGGTCCTAAAGGATTTCCCCCTTATCCTTAAGCTGTGACCCCTTGTCCTGGACCTCCCCAACATCGGGAACAATCTTCCTGCATCTAGTCTGTCCAACCCCTTAAGAATCTTGTAAGTTTCTATAAGATCCCCTCTCAATCTCCTAAATTCTAGAGAGTATAAACCGAGTCTATGCAGTCTTTGTTCATAAGACAGTCCTGACATCCCAGGAATCAGTCTGGTGAACCTTCGCTGCACTCCCTCTATGGCAATAATGTCCTTCCTCAGATTTGGAGACCAGAACTGTACGCAATACCCCAGGTGTGGCCTCACCAAGACCCTATACAACTGAAGTAGAACCTCCTTGCTCCTATACTCAAATCCTTTTGCTATGAAAACTAACATACCATTGGCTTTCTTCACTGCCTGCTGTACCTGCATGCCTACTTTCAATGACTGGTGTACCATGACACCCAGGTCGCGCTGCATCTCCCCTTTTCCTAATCGGCCTCCATTTAGATAATAGTCTGTTTTCCTATTTTTGCCACCAAAGTGGATAACCTCACATCTATCCACATTATACTGCATCTGCCAAACATTTGCCCACTCACCCAGCCTATCCAAGTCACCTTGCAGTCTCCTAGCATCCTCCTCACAGCTAACACTGCCTCCCAGCTTAGTGTCATCCGCAAACTTGGAGATATTGCCTTCAATTCCCTCATCCAGATCATTTATGTATATTGTAAATAGCTGGGGTCCCAGCACTGAGCCTTGCGGTACCCCACCAGTCACTGCCTGCCATTGTGAAAACGACCCGTTTACTCCTACTCTTTGCTTCCTGTTTGCCAGCCAGTTCTCTATCCACATCAATACTGAACCCCAATGCCGTATGCTTTAAGTTTATATACTAATCTCTTATGTGGGACCTTGTCGAAAGCCTTCTGGACGTCCAGATACACCACATCCAGGCATCTGAGAAGGCATGGGAAATACAGCAGGCCTTGGTGAACAGAGGCTTTCCTTCCTTGGTACATTCCCCGTTCCTGAGTAGCCTATTTCTCTTTTATCCTTGTTCTGTCTAGGGGGAGCAAGAGCAGAACTGCGGGAAGATGTAAGTCCAGATAACTGTAGGAGTCAATGGGTTTATAGGAGACAGGGAGTTTATAATAGTTGATAATCTGTTCTCTGTGGGAAACAGTGATTGAGAAAGGGAAGGGAGATGTCAGAGATAGTCTAAATGAATTTGATAGCAAAGTGGAAGTTAGTGGTAAAGTTGATGAAATTAATGAGTTCTGTACAGGTGCTGGAGGCAACCACGTTGTAGTCACTGATGTAGCGGAGAAATAGTTGGGTGAGGGAGGCAGTGTATGTCTGGAAAAAGGGATGTTCAATGTAACAACAACCAAAGAAGGCATCTTATCTGGACATTTAACAACTTCATTTGTTAACTGCTCTGCTTAAGACAGTAAGAAATTGCAAAGTTAAGCATCCAATATATATCAAAGATTACTCACAAGCCAAACATTCTCTCCTTCCCCTCTGCAATTGGGCAGTAGATATAAGACCTTACCTTCATGGCAAAGCACGCTTGATAGGCCAAGTGGCCTACTCCTGCTTCTGTTTTTTTTAACTTACCTCTGTGGGCGTCAATGAAACTCCTGCTGTCCTGCACGCTTCTGAGACATGGCGGCGGTAGAGTACACAAGAAACAAAGGGCCGGTAAGCAGACTGGCTGCGTGAGGCAGCGGCCTGTTCTACTGTCTTCAGCAGCCTGTTCAACAGTAGAACAGGCCGCTGAAGACCCTACGCTAGTCTTGGGCTCAGCTGGATTCACCGCAGCTCCAAAAGGCTGTGCGCATGGACCGGACATGTCCTGCAGCATCACGGTGTGGTAGAGCAGTGGTGGAGGATCCTGCAATGCCTCCAGAACAGGCCTTTATGGCCAGGTTAAAAACTCTGCATTTATACCAACTTGAAAACGGCGCCTCTTGTAAACTGTCCCAGTGTTCTATTCATAATCATCATTATCATAATCATAATACTACTTTATTAGCCAAGTATATATTGCAACATACAAGGAATTTGATTTGCCATACAGACAAACCAATACAGAGCAACAAGACACTCAAATAAAATTTTAACATGAACCTACACACTTGTACTGAATCCAAAATGTGTTTATGTATAGTAATACTTTTACACATCTGAATGCAAAAATGAATTTCACTGTACCTCGGTACATGTGATAATAAAGCACCATTGACCATTGAATGGGATTAGAGAGTTAAGGGTGTTAGTGTATTTTTTCATTCATATCATTGATGAGGTTGGTCCACATAGTTTGGTGATATTTACACCTAGGATCTCATCATTCTCGACAATCTTCAGTTCAGCACCATTGATGCGAACTGTGACGCTTATTAATGTAGGGTTGTGTCTAAATAGATGGTTGGAAGCTAATCTGATATTCATCTCCAGCAATATAAAGATATGTCATAATCACTATTATCTTTCCTTTGTTAAAAACATTACATCAAATTCAGTGATTGTAAAGTTCTTTGGAATATTGTAAGATCTGCAGTTATAGATGATGCTTTACAGAAGCACGGCAAGATTTCTAAGACAACAACAGCCAAATATGTAAACTCCATAATCAGGAATTACAAGGTTGGTACAGGAATGGAATCAATTTTACATCCAAGTGCTCTCATTGCACACACCAACCAGACTTGATGTTCCTCTATCATAGCTGGATCAAAATCATGTGGAGGACCTTGACCACAATGTGATGTTGGTTCAAGATGAAGCCTCTCCAAAGGCAACTAGGAATTGGAAATAAATTCAGGCCTGGCCAGTGAGGGTCACATTGAATGAATGAATTGTAGAAAAAGAAGGGTGTTGGCAATTGACCTCATAGGACAGTGAGAAGGACGTTATTTCATGGCAAATTGCTAAGGACCAGCTTTTCAAAACAATCTGAGAGCCACAGGAATGTACTGTGCTGCTCTCAAAATAACTGAAGAACTTCAGCAATGTGCCTTGGTTCCAACTATGTAATGGTTTGAAAGATTATTGGTACTTATCTCCAGACTTGGTGAACTCGACCACCTCAAGTTGCTGTTTACTGAACAGCAAATGGCCCATGGCTCCCCTCAAAACAAGCGTGCCTAGTTTCTCTGCATTTCTTTCTGCCAAAAACATTTTCCAGAAAATAATGGTTGAACACACACTTACACAGTGTTTATTTCAACAAGGCACAAAAGAGAATTGAAATGTTTAGAAGGACCAGGACAATTTTCTTACTAGGCAGTCATGATGATGTACTTACATTACTGTATAGCAGTGAAGCTTTATATTTCTTCTGAAATATACCTGCACTTACAAGGATCACCAAAAGTATATTGACATTTCAGGTTTACTCACTTTATTACAGTGGCTTGCAAAAGTTATCATACCCCTTGAACTTTTCCACAAACGTAAATGTATTTTATTGGGATTTTATGTGATAGACCAACACAAAATTGGCGCATAATTATGAAGTGGAAGGAAAATGACACATAGTTTTCAATTTTTTTTACAAATAAAAAACTGAAAAGTGTGGCGTGCAAAAGTATTCAGCCCCCTTTACTCTGATACCCCTAAATAAAATCCAGTGCTACCAATTGCCTTCAGAAGTCAACAAATTAGTAAATCCACTTGTGTGTATCTAATCTAATCTCAGTATAAATACAGCTGTTCTGTGAAGGCCTTAGAGGTTTGTTAGAGAACATTAGTGAACAAACAGCATCATGAAGCCCAGGGAACACACCAGACAGGTGAGGGATAAAGTTGTGGAAAAGTTTAATGCAGTGTTAGGTTATAAAAAAATATCCCAAGTTTTGAACATCTCACGGAGCACTGTTCAATCCATCATCCGAAAATGGAAAGAGTATGGCACAACTGCAAACCTACCATGACATGGCCGTCCACCTAAACTAAAAGGCCGGGCAAGGAGAGCATTGATCAGAGAAGTAGCCAAGTGGCCCATGGTAACTCTGAAGGAGCTGCAGAGATCCACAGCTCAGGTGGGAGAATCTGTCCATAGGAAAACTATTAGTCATGCATTCCACAAATCGGGCCTTTATGGAAGAGTGGCAAGAAGAAAGCCATTGTTGAAACAAAGCCATAAGAAGTCCCGTTTGCAGTTTGCTACAAGCCATGTGGGGGACACAGCAAACATGTGGAGGAAGGTGCTCTGGTCTGATGAGACCAAAATTGAAGTTTTTGGCCTAAATGCAAAACGCTATGTGTGGCGGAAAACTAACACTGCACATCACCCTGACCACACCATCCCCACAGTGAAACATGGTGGTGGCAGCATCATGCTGTGGGGATGCTTTTCTTCAGCAGGGACAGGGAAGCTGGTCAGAGTTGATGGGAAGATGGATGGAGCAAAATACAGGGCAATCTTGGAAGAAAACCTGTTAGAGTCTGCAAAAGACTTGAGACTGGGGCAGAGGTTCACCTTCCAGCAGGACAATGACCCTAAACATTAGGCAGAGCTACAATGGAATAGTTTAGATCAAAGCATATTCATGTGTTAGAATGGCCCAGTTAAAGTCCAGACCTAAATCCAATTGAGAATCTCTGGCAAGACTTGAAGATTGCTGTTCACAGATGCTCTCGATCCAATCTGACTGACCTTGAGCTATTTTGCAAAGACGAATGGGCAAAAATTTCAGTCTCTAGATGTGCAAAGCTGGTAGAGACATACCCCAAAAGACTTGCAGCTGTAATTGCAGCGAAAGGTGGTTCTACAAAGTATTGACTCAGGGGGGCTGAATACGTTTGCATGCCACACTTTTCAGTTTTTTATTTGTAATAACATTTGGAAACCATGTATCATTTTCCTTCCACTTCACAATTATGCACCACTTTATGTTGGTCTATCACATAAAATCTCAATAAAATACATTTACGTTTGTGGTTGTAACGTGACAAAATGTGGAAAAGTTCAAGGGGTATGAAATCTTTTGCAAGCCACTGTAAATATAGAGCTGTCAATGGAATATACTCTTGGAGGTACAACTCTTAGAAAGTATGTATTGTTACAGTAAAGCTCAGTCTAGTACACCTTTTCCCCCAGCACAAATCTTCTGTGAACTTCTCTCCAAGTACAATCCACATTTCCAGATTATAGTATTTATCCCAGTGCAGTTAAAAAAAAAAATGCATTCCTAAGATATGGGTCCCACTGGCAAGGCTGCTAGTTATTGGCTATTTCTCATTGCTCTAGAGAAGATGATTTTGATGAGCCAGCTTCTTGAACTGCTGCAATCATTATAGTGAAGATACATCCGCAGTGCTGTCAGGTAGAGTGTTCCAAGATCCGGCCTTCATGAATGACAATATATTTCCAAGTCAGGACAGTGTCCATCTTGGACAACAACCTCCAGATGGTGGCATTCATGGTTATAAAAGTCAATAGCTCAGAGCCGTTTTTGGTGTACCCTGGGTGATAACTGCCAAGTATCTTGCAAATAGTACAAACTGCAGCCAGCATGCATCAGTGGTAGAGGGAATATATCCTGAATGATGCTGCACCTCCTGATAGTTCTTGGTGTTGAATTCATTCAGGCATATGGATGGCACTCCAGTAGGCTCCCTAGAGTCAGTCAGTCAGCCAGCCTTGATCTACTGCAGTTCACCTACCTTTGGAACAGGTCATAGCAACGATCATCTCCCTGGCCCTATATTCATCGCTGGAACATCAAGATAACAAGGACACATGCACCAGACTCCTATTTGAGCTATACCCACAATATCATAATTCCATCCAAAGTCATTTCCAAACCCCTGGACTTTGGCGCCCCAGTCAGCATTAATGTTGCTAAAGTGGATAGTCGAGAGCTTCAATTTCTAATGTGTAAACATCATACACATTTTTTTCTGGACCAACACATTGAAACTATGGCCAAGAAACACACCAATGGCTCTTCTTCCTGATCATTCCCTCTTCTCACCTCTCCAAGCGGGCAGAAGATACAAATGTTTGAAAGCACAAGATTCAGGAACAGGTTTTGCCCCACTCTTTCTGGACTAGAGTTATAGTCATTGGATTGAATTGCAATTAATTTATTAGCCAAGTATGTAAAACATACAAATAATTCGATTTGCCATACATTCATACCAAAAGAGCAACAAGACACACAACTACATAAAAACTATAGAAAAATTAACATAAACATCCACCACAGCGAACTATGATGGAAAGCAAAAACGTATTATCTTCTTCCCTCCTTTTCTCCCATAATCGGGGCAGTCGAACCATTCGCAGCTGGGATGATCGAAACTCCCGCAGCTGGCGATCGGTGATACAGTGTGGAAACAAGCCCTTCGGCCCAACTTGCCCACAACGACCAACATGTCCCAGCTTCACTCGTACCACCTTCCTGCATTTGGTCCATATCCCTCGAAACCTGTCTAACTGTTTCTTTAATGTTTGATAGTCCCAGCCTCAACTACCTCCTCTGGCAGCTTGTTCCATGTACCCACCACCATGAATCCATGAAGTCCATGAGTTCTGCATGAGTGCAGAGGGTAGCGCCAATGCAGTCATCAAAATAACGGAGAGAGAGTTCGAGAATAGGGCCATTATAAGCCTGGAACAGGGAATGTTCAACACACCCTACAAAGGAGGCAGGCTACGCCTTGGATTTGGAGAAAGTGGGAGTTGAATGAGAAGTTGTTAAGAGTGAGGACCAGCTCTGCTAGGCAAAAGAGGGTGTTAGTAGAGGGAAATTGGCTGGTTCTGCACTCGAGGAAGAAACAGAGGGCTCCAAGTCCTTCCTAGTGGGGGATGGAGGTGTAGAGTGACTGAATGTCCATAATAAAGATAAGGGTCCGGAAAAGTGAATTTCTACACATTCTAATATTGAAGGCAGAATGTTGCAACACAGAAACAACATTTCTGTGTTGCAGAAAATGAGATTGGTGTAGGATACTCGATGGCCATAATGGGTAGTATGGGTTGATGGGTCTATTTCCATCCAATATGACTCTGCCATCTCCATGCGTAGATTTGCACTCCAAGGGCAACTCTTCTCCCTGTAGAATGCCTCTCCCAGTACTGCCCGTTCCTGCACAGCCTGCCTCTTAATACCATGCCCCTTCTGAGTACTGTGCATGTGTTCCCGCCCCCCCCCCCCCCAGTATTGCCCCCTGCAAGTACACTGCCCCTCCTCCAAATCTAATGCCCTCTCACATCACAACTTCCTTCACATTAATTATCATCTTCCTATACATACACTCTCCCAATTCAGCTACTCTTCAAGTCTAGCCCCTCTTCAAATTCAGCCCTTGTCCTACTACAAACGTGCTCATATAAGTGCCCCTCTCTCACAACAGCTCCTTTCTCAATACAACCCTACTCCTACTTCTGTTCCTCTCCCAGTACAATCCTCAGGGAAAAGCATCCCAGGTTCAAGGAACTAGTTCTTAACTGCCAAACCGCATCCCATTAAATGCACCTGTTTCACGGGAAACCACATTCTAAACAATGTGCCATTTGAGAGGCATTAACCAGTAACATCTGGCTGTGTAGCCGTCCATTGTAATTATTTTGATATTCAATAAGTTTAATGTAGTCAGTCTATTATTTATAGTTGGCACAAAGCTATGATATGTGTTACACCAAATGGTGGAAAGTGCTTTACCTTTCTTTGTCTTGTATTTCCAGTGACCTGGGAATGTCACAGAGTCGTAGTTATTCAACTCATCCATTCCTGCCCTAGCTAGTCCCAGTTTCTCTGATTTGCTCATATCCGTCTAAACTTTCCCTACACATATACATGTACAAATATCTTTTAAAAACTGTAATTATTCCTGCCTCTACTGCTTTCTCTGCTTGCTAATCTAAATACCCACCAACATCTGTGTGAAAAACCTGTAAGGCTCCTGTCACCTTAAACCTAGTTTTAGGCTTCCCTGCTCTGGGAAAAATGACTGTAACCATCTACATTATCTTTGCTTCTCGTGATTTTATAAACCTCTATAAGATCACCTCTCAGACTTCGAAGTTCCAGGGAAAACAGTTCCAGCCTATCCAATCTCCTTATAACTCAAGCCATCCATTCCTGGCAACACCCCTGCATGCTGCATGTTGTGGAGTGTTGAGGAAATTTTGCTCTCTATCCAACCTGTAATGATCCTGGCCGGGGAGACTTTCACGAATCACATGCATAAGATACACAGCATATTCAGTTTAGTTTGCCCAGGCTGACCTTTTTCCATTTGAATCTTCCATCGGCTTTCCCCAATCTATTTCTATCACTGTTGGCCTCTCTACCCTTCACCCACATTACCTTGCTCAGCTTCCTCTTAAATGCATCAATATTTATCTTTAGTCAGAGTGTGGAATTCATTGTCACTGAAGGATTTAAGGCAGAGATAGATACATTCTTGATTAGTACGGGTGTCAGGGATTATGAGAAGGCAGGAGAATGGGGTTAGGAGGAAGATATAGATCAGCCATGATTGAATGGCAGAGTAGATTGATGGGCTGAATGGCCTAATTCTGCTCCTATCACTTATGAACATACTTCAATCTCTTCCTGGGGAAGTGAGCTCCACTCTTTGGGCAAACAAATTTTGGCTTAATTTCTCTGGATACGTTATATTGATAGACTGAAGAAATCTGAAGAAGGATCCCGACCTGAAACATTATCAGTCCATTTTCATCCACAGATGTTGCCTGGCCTGCTGAGTACCTCCAGCACTTTGTTTTCTGCAGATTCTTGGCTTCATCTTATATTGATACTCTTCACCAGAGTGGAAATATTTCCCCTGTATCTTAACAATTTATAATTTAATTGACCTCTATTAGGTCATGTCTCATGTTCCAAACACAAAGACCCAGTAAATTAATCCTATATATATATATATATATATATATATATATATATATATATATATATACATTGTATACTCTCTCATTTGTTATTTCCATTCCCTAGTAAATCTTTACCCTGTTCTCTGTGATGTTTCAATGCATATTTAATAAGCATAACCTGAGCTGTACCGCAGATATCGTGTGGTTCTATCTAGGTTTAATACAGGCATAACATAACTTATGAGCAGCACGGTGGTGCAGCAGTAGAACTGCCTAATGGAACCGTAGACCCGGGACTGATCCTGACTATGGATGCTATCTGTACGAATTTGTATGTTCTTCCTGTGACCACATGGGTTTCCTCACGGTGCTCCGGTTTGCTCCCACATTCCAAAGACATGCAAGTTTGTAGGTTAATTGGCTTCTATAAATTGTCCCTCGTGTGTTAAATGCAAAACTGGTATAACGGTAAGATGCGGCACTCAACTAAAGATAACTTCTCTACTTTTCATTTCTCTATCAATCGTGCTTTGTTTGCCTTCTTCATGACGAGACTGATCGTTAATCTTTGCATTTCAAGATCCCTTTATTACAAGTAATCCTATCCTCTGAAGGTTTCTGACTCAAAATGTTGACTATTCCAGTTCCCTCCAGATGCTGACTGACACGCTGAGTTTCTCTAGTAGTTTGTTTCTTGCTCAAGGTTCCAACATCTAGACTCTGTGTCTGCAATGCTACATGTGACTTATTTCCTTCCTGCCAAAACGTCCTACCTCACACTGTTTGAGATGAACTTTATTTGACAATTCTTGGAATGGAATTCCTTTTATTGTCATTCAAACAACTTGGTTTGTACGAAATTGCATTTTCTACAGATTTTTACATTACAAAAAAACCTAAGACCCACACTTAACACAGTTTACATAAACATCCATCACAGTGAGTCTCCATCACTGTGAGTCTCCATCACCTCCTCACTGTGATGGAAGGCAAAGTCTTATCTCTTCCCTTTGTTCTTCTCCCACGGTCCGGCAGTCCAACTGCAGCGTCTAGGCGAACTGGGGCTCCAATGTTAAAGCCCCCCGACGAACGATGGTAAGTCCTGTGGCCATTAAGCCATGCCGGGCGATGTTAGGCCCCGACACTGTATCCTTTAAACCCCGCGGTTCAAGCAGTCCAACCCGCGGTCTAACAGTCCAACTGCAGTGTCTAGGCGAACTGGGGCTCCAATGTTAGAGCCCCCGGCGGACGATGGTAAGTCCCGTGGCCGCTAACCCGCGCTGGGCGATGTTAGGCCCCGCTCCGTGTCCTTTAAACCTCCCGATTCCAGCGGGAGAAGTTGCGGTTGCAGGAGCTCCGAAAAGGCGTCTCCCACCAGGACCTGCAGCCGGAGCTTCCGAAGCTCCAAAGTCGGGTTGCAGCTGCACGCCACCACAGCTCTCCCCGCTCCGAAGATGGCCAGCTCCGCTATGTCTCGTCCGCAGGCTACGCGACTGGAGCTCCCAGATAGGTCCCGACCAGAGGCTGCCGCCGGCTCCACGATGTTAGGGAAAAAGTCGGGTCCCGTACAGGGAAGAGATTAACAGTTTCCCCCACATCCCCCCCTCCACCCCCCATATATGCACAGCTAAAAAATAATAAAAACTAAGCCCAAGACATACATTGAACAAGACAAAAATTAAAAAAAGACGGACGACTGTAGTTATGCGTGTTTATTATTCATATTCTCTTGAAATTTAACGTAATCCCTCTTAGTGCTGACTGTTACCTTGCTCCAAACCCCCAATATGTTATCAAACCTAAATTTAAAAGTAGAGGTGGTCTTTTTACCTCTTACTAAATATTTTGATTACTAATAACAGCCAAAATTACTGGAAATGCTCAACAATTGTGGAACCATCTCTGGGTAAAGAAACAAGAATTCATGTTCCAGATTAACAATCTTTCATCAGAAGTTGAATTTTTTTTTAATTTGTACGACATTGGTGAGGCCGCACTTGGAGTTCAATATCAGTTTTAGTCACCTTGTCCTAGGAAAAATGCCATTAAGCTTGAAATATTGCTGAGATTGATGAGGCTATTGCCACGACTTGATGGCTTGAGTTATACTTAAAACTTCAGGACTCTGAGACTTTATTCCTTGGAGCGTATGAGACTGATGGGTGATCTTACAGTGTTATGTGAAATCATGAATAGTGAATTCACAGTCTTTTTCCCAGGCTTGGTGAGTCAAGAACCAGAGGGCATAGGTTTAAGGTGTAAGAGGATATAATTAATGGGAACCTGAGGGACATCTTCTTCACACACAGGGTGATACATACATGAACAAGCTGCCACAGTTTTGTTTTAGGTTTGTTTAGTTTATTATTGTCTTGTCCACCGAAGTACAGTGAAAAGTTTTTTGTCACGTGCTATCCAGTCAAAGAACACTATACATGATTACCATCAAGCTGTCCTTAATGTACAGAGGCAGGATGATGGGTATAACTGGAGACCTTTGGAAATCTTTAATGGGACTTTATCTTACACTAAGATAAAGTCCCATTAAAGATTTCCAAAGGTCTCCAATGAGGTAGATGGGAAGTCAGGACCACACTTTAGCTAGTGAACCGTTCAGTTGCCTGATAACAACAGAGAAGAAACTGTCCCTGAATCGGGAGGTATGCATACTTGCACTTCTGTACCTCTTGCCTGATAGGAGGTGAGACGAAGGAGTGTCTGGGGTAAGACTGGTCCTTCATTATGCTGGTGGCCAAGCTGAGGAAGTGTTAAGTGTATATAGAGTCCATGGAAGGGAGATCGGTTTACGTGATAGTCTGGGCTATGTCCACAACTCTGCAATTTTTTGCGGTGCTGTGTGGAGTTGTTCCCAAATCATGCTGTGATGCATCCTGATAAAATGCTTTCTATGCACATGTGTTGAAATAGGTGAGGGTTGTTGGACACATGCCGAACCTCCAAAGCTTTTTAAGGAAGTAGATGTGTCGGTCTGCTTTCTCGGCCATTGCTTCAATTTGGTTGGTCCAGGACATATTGCTGTTGATATTTATTCCTAAGAACTTGTAGCATTCAACCATCTCTACTCCGGTTCCATAAATGTACAGGAAGTGTTTGAGAGAGGTATAATAGCAACATTTAAAAGACCGTTGAACAGGTACATAGATATGAAAGGATTAAGACAAAAGTGGGCAAATGGGAACTAGCAGTCCGGCAACTCGGGCGGCACAAACCCTTTGGACTAAGGGGCCTGCTTCATGTTGCATGCCTCTATGATGCTGTAAAGTTGTTTTTAAGTTATAAAGGAGAAGTTGGAATAATTGGAATCATAGAGAGATACTGTGCAAACTCTGACTTTTAAACTAACAGAATCCATGCCAATCATCAATCATTTACATTAATCCTCCATTAATCCTTTTTTAATCCCTGCTATTGACTCTCGTCAATTTCCCCCATATTCTACCACTCACTACACAGAGGGGCAAGCACAGTAAATTCACCCTGATATATCTTCAGCTGTTCACAACTTTTACAATTTTCTTTCAATCAGCACCAAAATCATTTACGTTATTCACACCGTCTCCTTTTCTCCATTTGCCCCCTTGTTGAAAGGTTATGAAATGTTTTCAATCTGAAACGTTAACCTTCTCTTCCACAAATGCTGCCCTATCTACTGAATATTTATGACATTTCCTGCTTTCTCAGGGGTTTGAGCTGATATATTCTGATGGATGAATTCCTGTGAGGAGAATCTGGAACTAGGAAGCAAAGTCTCTGGATAAATCAATACCAATTTAAGACTGAGATGTTGAATCATTTCCTCTAGCAGAGTTCTGTAATTCTTTGGAACTCTCCATCCCAGAGAGATGTTGATGCTGATTCATATTCAAAGCTGAGAAACATATTGTTTAGCGAGAAGGGAATCATGGGGAAGCAGGTAAGAATGAAGTCCATGATCAGATGATCCATGATCTTTTGAATTGTATCACATACTCAAATTGGAGTTGACTTATTCTTGTTTCTGTTTCTTATATGCATGAATTAAACCTTACATGCAATAATCCCTAAATTGCATGAAGGGCCCAGTAAAAAGATTACTGACTTTCCAATCTATCTCGTATGACCCTGAATTACAACTTTTGCGTTTTCCATTTCATAGAAGTTGGGTTGCATAACACTTACAAACATGACAGTTTCATCCCTGACCTATGTTAATAAAGTTCATATTATTGTAGTGAACTGTTGCAGAAATACCAATTATTTGAATGAATGAGTAAATCTGGTGAGTATGTTATGAATTTGCATTTGGATCAACAGTTTATACAGGTTTTGTGCCCAGCCTAAACTTTGAGTTGTTTATTATGATTCAGCTCTTTATCCTGTATAAACTAACGAAGTATGTGTGGCCCAAGGGATGCTGATAATTTTTAACAGGAACTGAGGGAGTGAAGATTTTGGATAATGCATTTTGTCCGCAGCAGTGTAGACAAAGTCGGTATTCTATTGCAGTTGACTTTCACTGACCTGTATTAACTTTCTACTGGACCAAAGCCATCCCCCTCTTCTTGACTTTGTAGACTTTATTAAGCTCATCTAATCCAAGGAAGCATGAGAGGTTTGAAGATTTTTGAATTATCACTACTGACTAATCCTCAATCACTGAATGGGTGATTGAGGATTGGACGTAGTGGTTGGTTGTTTTAATGATGGGAGGCCAGAAGAAACACTGGGGTGGATCAGCCATTTAGCACTTCTTCCTGAAAACAATGGAAAATCCTTCAGCTGGGTTCTTTGAACTCAGGTGTTATACTCCACAACACAGATTTGGGGAGTTCTACAAACACTCATCCCCGTTTTGATCATTTCAATGTCCATTTCCATTCATGAATGAATTTTGAAGGAATGCGAGGATCCATTTGATCCATTGTGGAATCATATAGCTTTGACTAAGGCGGTATAGAGTTATTCAGCATAGAAGCAGGCTCTTCGTCTCAATTTGACAATGTTGACCATGGTGCCTTTCTGAGCTCATACCATTATCCTGCATTTGGCTCTTATCCTCTTAAACCTTTCCATAAACATGAACAATAATATGTTATTTCCACCACTTAGCATAAATGTTGGCCTAACCACCCCCACTTCCAACACAGGAACATCGTACACCATAGGAAGAGAAGAAAGAAGGAGGGGGGAATAGACCTTTTCATTGTGCCTGACCTTCTTAGGCAACAGCCTTCTGAAACTGGCATTTCTGGAGGTGAAGAGAGCAGGTTAGAGCAGTGTTTTGCACATGGTGAGATACCTGACAAGCTTAGGCTGCTGCTAGGTCACTGCCCCAAAGACGAGTATGGAAGTGGACAACATTCATGAGGAATTCTTGCTATTGAGGGAGTGCAGCGTAGGTTATTATAGGAGAGTGGTGAATCTGTGGAATTCTCTGCCTCAGAGGGCGATGGAGGCAGGTTCTCTGGATGCTTTCAAGAGAGAGCTAGATAGGGCTCTTAAAGATAGCTGAGTCAGGGGATATGGGGAGAAGGCAGGAACGGGGTAATGATTGGGGGTGATTAGCCGTAATCACGTTGAATGGAGGTGCTGGCTTGAAGGGCCAAATGGCTTACTCCTGCACATATTGTCTAGTGAATTAATGCAGATGAGAAACAAAATTTCTGCAGCGTTAATCTGTGTCCCAGAACCAGCTGCCCTAAAGAGCACCCAAGATCATGTAGTAGCAGCTATGTTTCCCGCCTCATTTCCTTCACCTTCTTTGTTCTGCTTTCAGTTTCACTACCTCAATTCAGAGGGATGAGTTTTTGCAACTAAAAAGGTTTTGATAATTGATCACTAGAAAGGACTATTGGTTCTGCTCTCCACCTGCTAAAACATCTTGGGTCATGAAAAAGCAGGTTAAAAACCAAAAAAACAATTGCAGATGATAGAAATCTGAAATAAAAGCTGAAAATACTAGAAACATTCAGCAGTCCAGGCAGCATTTGTGGAAAGATAAAGCGAGTTAACATTTCCAATCCAGAGCCATCCATCCAAAGTGTTTTCATGTTTAAAAAAACAGATGTTGCAAATCTGAAATAAAAACAGAAAATGCAGGAAATGCCCAGCAGATCAGACGTCAGGAGAAATGCGATTAACATTTTTAGGTCAAGAGAGTTAGATAGAGCAATTAGGGATAACGGACATCAGGGATATGGAGAGAAGCCAGGAACGGGGTACTGATTGTGGATGATCAGCCATGATCACATTGAATGGCGGTGCTGGCTCAAAGGTCCGAATGGCACCTTTTGTCTAATGTCTATTGTCTTTTCAGCAAAGTTTGGATGAAACATTAAAATTGTTTTTATCTCCCAAATACAGTCTGGTCTGTTGAGTATATACAACTTTTTCTATTTCGACCTTGGGACATTTTGTTGCTAAATAAATTAATTTTATGCTTGCTAGCTCTCTCTCATACTTATTCATTTAGGCTCTGGAATTCTTTCTCAGGAAACTGACTGCACTGACACTAAGCATTTATTATTTATCACTTAACTGAGTAGATATTTAAATGCCAACCACATTGACGGATCTCGAGTCACAAATGGGCCCATTTTCTGAAGACAATAGGCAATGGGTGCAGGAGTAGGTCATTCGGCCCTTCGAGCCATTCAATGAGATCATGGCTGATCATCCACAATCAGTACCTTGTTCCTGCCTTCTCCCCATATTCCCTGACTCCGCTATCTTTAAGAGCCCTATCGAGTTCTCTCTTGAAATCCAGATAACCGGCCTCCACCGCCCTCTGAGGCAGAGAATTCCACAGACTCATAACTCTCTGTGTGAAAAATGTTTCCTCATCTCCGTTCTAAAAGTGAGTAAAGGATTTTTAAACAATCCAGATTATTATTATCTACCTAAGTATCTGATCTTACATTTCTCAGCAGTCCTAGCGGGAATTGAACTCATGACACTAGGTCAACAGTCAAAAGCTCTGGCTGTGAGTCCAGTAACTTAACACAGTGTGGTGCCTTCACAATGGTTTTGCATACAGCCTGTCAGCCTCGCGAGAAGGTCCGGCCACAAGAGCGCAATAACAACTCCAACGTCAGACGCACTAATTGGCCTTCTCTGCACACAGGGTTGTGATTGGTGAAAATTTTGGTAAAAGGGGGTTCTAGAATAAACGTGACACAAGCTGGCTGGCTCAGCTAAGTGTCGTTTGTTCTTTGCTTTCTGTTGTGGGATTCAGTAGATCCTTCAACTGGTGACCCCGTTGCTGCACACAACCTTCCACTTACTCATGAAATGTATGACGATAAAAGTGACATGGTGTCAGTCGACGAAGTAAAACTCGACGTTCCAATTCTTTTTACAACCAACACGAGAGCGTGGTTTTCAATACTAGAAGCTCGGTTTCACTTCCTCAATGTCACGAGCCAACGGACAAATTCAGGTTCCTAGCAACTCGTCTGCGAGAGCAGATCACATGGGAAGTAGAGGACGTGCTCATTAATCCTGAAGAAATGATGCCATACGACATGCTTAAATCTGCTATCTTGGAGTGAACGCGTCCCTCGAAGCAAGCCCACATTTCGGAGCTGCTGGGAGATGATAATCTTGGTGATAGGAGGCCTTCACAAATGCTGCGGAGATGGCGCAGGCTGGCTAAAATATTGACGGCGATGTCTGGCAACAGAAGTTTCTCCGCTGCATGCCTACTCAGGTGCAGGGGCACCTGATAGGTAAGTTTAAATCGACCAGCATAGACAAGCTCGCAAAACAGGCCGACATTGTCATGGAGACAACAACTCCGCTGCAATCGATTGTGATTAATGCAACAACAGTAAAGCCGGAAAATGTACAGCAGGAACAGCAAATTGCAGCACTCACTGCGCAAATCGAGGCTTTGACAGCCCTGCAGAACCATCCCCATTTCAGGTTTAATGCAAACCTTGGGAGTCGGGGACGGCGCTGAGTTGACGCCCAACGCATTTGCTGGAAACACTGGAAATATGGTGCAGCAGCCCGGTCGTGTCAACCTCCTTGCTCCTTCTACAAACATCAACACTCGGAAAACGACGAGGCCCGGCAGTAGAGGCACCTGCTGCCCATGGGCAAACTACCCACCGCTTTTTCTCAGCGACTGCCTTTCGGGTATGCAATATCTCATTGACTCCAGTGCCGCATTATCGGTCGTTCCTCCCAGTTCCCAAGAGCATTTTCACCCTAATCCCGGATGTGTTCTTACCACTGCAAACAATTCTAGCATAGATATTTGGTCAGAAATTAGTCACACTCACGTTTCGCTGGATTTTCAGTCGCCGACATATCAAAACCCATTATCGGAGCGGATTTCCTTTCACACTTTTCTTTACTGGTGGATTTTAAAAATCGGCGCTGAAGTGATTACTGCACCCGCGCACAGGTAAACTGCATCTGCTGTCCGGCAATGACTATCTCTCACCTTACCAGCCCCCAACCCAGCACCGGCCCATGTCAGGAGTTACTTAAACAATTTCCACGACTAATAACTCCGTCTTACCGGCACAATGATATAACTTTGTCACACATCATATTCAGACCTGGTGCCCTCTAATTTTGACAAATCACCTCAAAGTTGATCGCCTCAAAGTTGCAAACATTGAATTTGACCATTCACTAAACAATGCCATTATTCCAGATCGATACAGCAGCCCACATTTGCAGGATTTCTCTGCAAACCTACAGGGTAAGCGGGTGTATGCATACTCGTGCGCGCTTATTATCAAATTCCAGTCGAGCCTGCCGATATTCTCAAGACAGCCGTGGTCACTCCGTTTGGGACGTTCGAATTTCTACGGATATCTTGCTTAACGGAACGCAGCACAATCATTCCAGTCTTTCATGGACCACGTATTCTCCGGCCTCGATTTAGTCTACGCATACATCAACGACGTGTTGGTCGTTAGCTTCAGCAAAGACAAACACCAGAAATACCTCGGATTACTGTTCTGGCCTCTCAATGAATATGGCATTGTCATTGACACGAACAAATGCATGTTTGGTGCTCGCGAACTGACTTTCCTGGGGCATCACGTGATGGAGAACGGCATCCTGACCGCCGACTCAAAGGTGCAGGAAATTCGAAACTACCCAGTGCCAAATTCATTAAACCAATGAAGGCAAATTTTGGGGATGATTAATTTCTACCGCAGCTTTCTACCGAACGCCATGGGTTCCCTATTACCCCTGGCCAACTTACTCAAAGGTTTGGACAAATCGTCTTCAAAGAAACCGTTGTGTTTACCCGAGGATACAGTGCAAACTTTCAACGCCACTAAGAGGACTCTCGCCAATGCAACTATGCTTGTCTATCATAGGCCCAATGCCGTATTTTCACTCACCACTGATGCCTCCATCAACACCGTGGGAGCCGTTGTGGAGCAACGAGTCAATGGCAGGTGGAAGCCTCTGGCATTATTTTCAGCAAAATTATCACCCAGATGGGGTACAGTAGGTTTAGGCGAGAACTTTTGGCCTCGCCGTCAAGCATTTCCGCCATCTGTTGGATGGCCGCCCCTTCACTATTTACACGGATCACCAACCGCTCACATACACTACTCGTACAAGTGTGGGAAAATCTGCCACTTGGACTTTGTTCTGCAATTCTCCAGTGACATCAGGCACAATTAAGGAAAAGCAAATCTGGTTGCTGACACCCTATCAAGACTGGAGGTGGATGCTCTGAATGCGGCCACACTCATCGATTTTTATGCCATGGCTCACACGCAGCATACTGATCCCGATCTTATCCATTAGCACCAGACGCATACAGCCCTAAAATTGGAAGATATAGCTATTGGTGACACGAGATAAACCATCATATGTGACACTTCCACTGGCAAACCAAGGCCATTTGTACCTAGAACGATGCGTTCAATGCATCGATGCAAAACAGCGCCGTCCTTCAACCTCTTCAAAAAGCATATGATGGCCCTTACCAAGCCATCTAACGCCTAACCAAGAGTTTCGTGATCTATCGGAACGGAAAAACTGACACCGTATCCATCGACAGGTTAAAGCCAACATACTTCGAGAACCAACCGACTACCTCACCCACTGAACCAGCAAAGTCACAAGACCCCAACACTGTCAAAGACCTCGCACACTGCAGTACCAAACAAGATCAGGCGGTAAAAATCAACCCGCCAGACCGGTACGGGGCAGGACAAAGGCAGGCAGTTACCACCTTGTATGAATCGGTGGATGAGGGGGGAGCTGTGGCGCCTTCAAGCCCACGGTGGTTTAGCATACAGCCTGTCACGGCAGGCGACTCGCCAGCAGCCTCACAAAAAAGTCCAGCCACAAGAGTTCAATTACGACAAGAACAGACGCACTAATTGGCCTTATCTGCACACGGGTTATGATTGATGAGAATGTAAAAGGGGCTTCTGGAATAAATGTGACACAAGGTGGCTGGTTCAGCTAAGTGTCGTTTGTTTTTTGCTTTCTGTTGTTGAATTCAGTAGATCCTACAACTGTGTTAGCCTGCCACCTGTCAACACTCATGACTATTTCTAAAACATTCATCCTAGTGGCCAGCTCCCATTGCAGTGTTAACACTACTAATAGTATACCAATCACTGGTTTGTTAAGGGCCTGTCCCACTGCGGGGACCTAACTCACAAGTTTAGAAGAGTTTGCCCTCGACTTGTTCTCGCAGCATAGTCGACACGAGGTCCTAGGAGGTCTTTGTAACGCTCGAGAGTGGTCCCCGCGTACCCGAAGCCTCAGCTAGGTCGCGGCGGATTTTTCAACATACAGAAAAATGGCGTGAGTAAAAAACAGTCGCCATGGAAAAAATCGATATTTTTTTTACTCGTAGGTTTAGTCGAGGTAGGTCGTAGTAAGTAATAATGCTATCGTAGGTAGTCAAAGGCAATTGAAGGTAATCGAAGGTAGTCGAAGGTAAAGCTCATTGAGAAAAAAAATGTAAGTAAACCGACCGGTAATGTTAAATGCCCGCTAAACTTTATTAAAAGTTGTCTGGCTTCTTAAAAGTGTCTCCACTCCTTCTCCCCCCCCCCCCCCTCCCCCCCTCTCTCCCCTTCTCTCTCCCCCCCCCCCCTCGCATTCTCTAAAGGACTCACCGTAACTGTGCCAGCCGTCTTTTACCTTTCAGACTGCGCTCCCCCGCTTTCCCTGGCCCCCACCTTTGCGATGTGTTTGTGTATGTGTGCAGACGGTCGATCCGGCTCGCTTTTTCATCGCTGACGATCGATCCAGCTCGAGGTTTTTCAGGCGAGTGCCCTCGAGCTTGAAGGTCGAAGACAGTCGCTGAAAAATCGCGTTAGTGGGACAGGCCCTTTAGGATTGCATGGTTGAATACTTCATTCATTTTATATGCCCCATTGTTTTTCTGAAAGGACAAACTGTTCCTGTTTGCCTAATCCCAGCATTATTACGATCGGAAGGACTCATTCAGAAATCATCTGTTCCTGTTCCTTATTCATTTGCTATGCAGTGGCCAACTGCTCAAAGATCTTGGCATTGTAATAAAATGGTAATTGATGATTTAAAGCAGTGTGGCTTAAAAATTATGTCGCCAACCAAAATGTTAATATTTTATATTGACTCCACAACCTTCCACTTGAATGCTCAATTAATTACTGAAGAAAGTTCTAATATTAACTGAGAACATTGGTGCAGCTCTTCAAGTTCGCTGATGACACCACCATTGTTGGACGAATTACAGATGGCGATGAGTCACAGTATAGGAGGGAGATTGAATGGCCATTACAACAATCTTGCTCTCAACGTCAGTAAATCCAAGGAACTGATTGTAGACTTTAGAAGATGAGGATCCACAAACTTGTCTTCATTGACAGGATGGTGGTGGAGAGAGTCAAACACTTCAAATTCCTGGAGATGCATCTCTCTGAAGAGCTGTCCTGGATCCAGCACATTGATGCAATCATAAATAAAGCCCATTAACATTCTACTTCCGGAGTGGATTGAGGATATATATATTATATATATATATATATATATATATATATCCTCAACTCTCTCTCTATATATATATACATATAAGAATATCCATATATATATAAATATATATCTATATATATATGTATACATACTGAACTTTATTTTGTTGTTATTATGGATGTACTATGCTTACATATCTGTTGTGTTGCTGCAAGTAAGAATTTAATTGTTCCATTTTGGACAAATGACAATAAAACCCCCTTGACTCTTGAGCTTGTAGAAAACCTGAACATTGGGAAACACTCTTGAACAGATCTGCGTGACCCTGATCCTGCTTTGGCATGGAGTACTATGGGCTACCTCTCACACTACTACAGATTGTTTTTCTATTTGTGTATTTTTGCACTTGCGCCTTGCATTTTATGTAGTTTTTTTCTTTTTGCAAGCTTGAAGAATTTATGCACGATTTATGTTTCTGTGTATGCTCTGTGAGTCTATGTGCCTGTGATGCTGTTGCAAGCAAGATTTACATTCTACCTTTTTTTCCACTGTAATTGTGCACATGACTATAAACCCGACTTAACACTCAATGAAAGCTTAGAACATGGATCAGTGGCAAGTTAGTTAACCTTTCCGCTGTTAGTTAACCACTCTGCTCTGGACCACTTAGACAACAAAAACTCATAGGTCAGGCTGTTATTCATCGATTTAGGCTCGGCATTGAACACATTCATCCCCTCCAAGCTGGTTACCAAACTCGCAGAACTGGGTCGCTGCGCATCCCTCCGCAATTGGATCATCGACTTCCTCATTCACAGACCACAGTTTGTTTGTATTGGTGGAAATGTGTCAGCCTCGATAACAATCAGCATGGGAGCACCTCAAGGCTGCATGCTCAGGCCCCTGTTGTGTTCACTCTATACTCGTCACAGTGCAAACTCCATCATCATTTTCGCTGATGACATCACAGTTGTGGGACGTATCACTAAGAGTATAGTATAGAGAGATCGAGCAACGGTCTATATGGTGCCAGCACAATAACCTGGCCCTCAACACCAGCAAAACCAAGGAACTGATTGTGGACTTTGGAAAGGGTAGGATGGGGACCCACAGTCCCGTTTACATCAACGGGTCGATGATTGAAAGGGTCAAGAGCTTCAAATTCCTGGGCGTGCACATCTCTGAAGATCTTTCCTGGTCCGAGAACACTAATGCAATTATCAAGAAAGCACATCAGCTCCTCTACTTCCTGAGAAGATTACAGAGAGTCGGTTTGTCAAGGAGGACTCTCTCTAACTTCTACAGGTGCACTGTAGAGAGCATGCTGACCGGTTGCATCGTGGCTTGGTTCGGCAACTTGAGCGCCCTGGAGAGGAAAAGACTCCAAAAAGTAGTAAACATTGCCCAGTCCATCATCGGCTCTGACCTTCCTTCCATCGAGGGGATTTATCGCAGTCGCTGTCTCAAAAAGGCTGGCAGTATCATCAAAGACACACACCATCCTGGCCACACACTCATCTCCTTGCTACCTTCAGGTAGAAGGTACAGGAGCCTGAAGACTGCAACAACCAGGTTCAGGAATAGCTGCTTCCCCACAGCCATCAGGCTATTAAACCTGGCTCGGACAAAACTCTGATTATTAATAACCCATTATCTGTTATTTGCACAGTTTATTTATTCATGTGTGTATATATTTATATTATGGTATATGGACACACTGATCTGTTTTGTAGTAAATGTTTACTACGTTCTTTGCAAAGCAAGAATTTAATTGTCCTATCAGGGACACATGACAATAAACTCACTTGAACTTGAACTTTCCATCACTCAGCAGCAGATGGGAGAACATTCAGAGATTGGACTGGTGGTTATGCTGCTGGCTTTCATACCACTAAAGTTGGGAATCCAAAACTTACTATCAGCAGTTAAGAAGGCTAGATTAACCTATGTCCTACAGGATAAGCAAGCAACTTGGCCAAGCAACCATGCAATTCACAATGTTCTTGGAACAGCTTCAATGGAAAGAATTGTGACATTTTCCAATGTCATCACCAGCCTGAAAACACCAATAATTACAATTGAAAATCCCTTAGGCTTCCCCATTGTCACAGCTATGACACCATTCCAGAGTTGCCTTAATTTCAAAGTATTTGTCATATCAATATCTGCAAGCACTCACGGTTTTTGGAAAACAAAGCAAATAAAGACTCCAGATTCTTCCTGTTTGATCCAAAGGCTGATTCTCCCTGGGTGGGGAAGGACACACAATAAACAGATGTACCAGATCACGCATATTTCATTCATTCCAAATACATGAGGATTTGACTAACCACATCATTATGGTTGATTCAAAAGATGAGCAAGAATTGAGTTCAGAATTAATGGAGTCTCACTCAAAAAAGTCAAATTAAATAGTATTTTCTGAAAATAGTTAGAATAAAGCACTGCAGTCTTGATTTGGTCTTGATTTCAATAGAACTCAACTCAGATGATCACTTAAGTAACAACCTTCACAAGTACATGAATAATATCTGCAAGATGTAGCAAATTCAGCTTGTTCTCTTCAGGTGAATGATCAATATCAAAGGGAAAGTGTACGAGTGGTGTTCTGATGCTTTTATTAAATCACTTGCTGAAGATTAATGAAGCAATGGGAACACCAAATAGGAAGCAGAACTGCTCATCCCAGGGCAAATGCGTGCCTGCAGCTGATAGCATTTTTGCTTTTACGGAGAGTGTAAGGGATTGTATTAATATTTACAGGAAGGCCTTGGGAAATAGCAATATTTAGATAGAACCTCAGGATCTCCATCAGTACTCACATGGAATCCACAAGAGTGCGTCACTATGTACGGAGATTCTGGTAAAACGTCAGAATTTACAAGTACAACTGAACAATTATCAATATTTACAGGGGGTCACTGAGATATCACCATTTACAAGGAATCTCTTGGAGTGCATCAACATTCATATAGTGCACAGCTGTGCTTCAGCATTTGCATGAAGTCCTCAGGAGTGTTACAGCATTTATAAGGAGTAGTTGGAATTGTATAAACATTACAGAGGGATCATGCTCCTTCACCAGATTCCCAGCATGTTGCATTTTGTCAAGAGGGTTTGAACACACCCTTGAATATTTTCCTCTGTCCACACAGTAATCGCTTGCTGTAACAGAGCTTGGAATAGATTCAGGACTGATTCCCTTCATCTGAAACCTCAATTGCTTCTCTCTCCACCAATCCTGCCTAATTTGCCGAGGACCTGCAGTTTCTGAGGAGAAGTTCAGTTGAGTGATCCAGGAGTCCAGCTGAGTGATGTTGAGGCATTTCATGGCTATCCCACTTAATGTTGGGGTTTGCACCATCATTGATCAGAAACATTGGTACGTGTATCAGTACCATCCCCACAACTCTGTACAAAGGTACAACTTCATCAGCCAATTTATCTACCTGCCCACCCACCATTGGGAGGGAACTGGAGCACCTAGAGGACAACCACATCATGCTCACGCAAGCAGCTCTAGTTGTTAAACAACCATTTTTGTCTTTCATGATCGAATTCTGATATGAATTATAGAACTATCCTAATGACCCCACCATCAAAGAGATCTATAGCTAGCACTGCCTTAAAAAGGCAGCCAGCATCAAAGACTCACACTACCCTTATCATATTCTGATTTCACTCCTACCATCGGGAAGAAGGTATAGTAGTCTGCAAGCCCTGCCCACCAGGTTCAATAGCTTTTTCCCCAACCATCAGGCTCTTGAACACGCCACAGTGCTAATCTCAACTAAGAACAACGGTCTGTCATTGGTTGCACTAACTTCAGGCATTTTACACCAGTATTGGGGTAATTAATGTATTGGTTTTTAATATAAATATATATAAACATTACCGGCCTGTTGTACTGCTGCAAGTAAAAAAATAATTGTTCCTTATTGATACTTGTGATAATTAAACACTCTTGATGCCTAACGTTTAGGTATGTTACAAAACGTACCTTTACCAGCGCTGCACTTCTGCCGCTCCCCGTGTGCGTGACTTTCGCGCCTTGCAGAGGGGGGCGGGCTTAAAGTGCCGTTTTTCAACAGGCAGGACAAATCGATCAATGTCGGGCGATTTGGTTGCTGAAGAAAAATCGCTCCGACATTTCATGAATGGTAGTATTTTTTAAATTACTCTACATTATTTATTAACTAGAGTAATTTAAAAATCACATTCAAAAGCCGTGAGCGCAGACAACCGGAAGCATTTTCCGTAGGGGAGAAAAAAAGGTAAATACTTTATTTTTATATTAAAAGTTGGTTTTTCGGGAGGCATTAATAATATTTTTATGTTGCGAAATGGGGTCCCCAAAAAATGTATGAACCCCCAGTATTTTTCCCCCCGACTTCACCGCTAACCGCAACGTTCTAATCCACCGCATTCCACTAAAACCCACTCGCTAGTTGATTTAAATGGCCATTAATTTACAGGCATAAAACACTAAATTCCTTCCATTTGGCCCAGAAATTCATGAAAATGAGATTTAAAAATTATGTTATATTGTGGATTATTGTGTGAATGTTATTTGGACACTTAGGCAATTTAAAAAAAGTTTATCTTTTCTTAAGAAATTGATAGATGTTTAGATCTACTCATTGAATTTTGTAATTAGCTACAATTAGATAACTAACTAATTATAAGCTTTAATTTCAGGTAATCCAAGTAAGATTTTTAATATTTGTTTCAGAATGCTTCAATCTATAATAACTGAAAATTTCATTGAGTTCTCTTAATTTTTAAGAATGTTATGGGCTTTTAACTTTTCCAGATCACAGCTTTTGAGTTAAGTCAATTGAAAGGCAATGGGAAGCAAGATGCTCATTTCCGAGTATGAAAATGGCCATAACTTTCTTAATACTGAAGATACTAAAGTAAATTAGGTGTCAAATTAAACTTCTTTTTATGCTTTATCTGATGGGATAAATTGCAGACTTGATTTTTAAAATCTCAAAATTTTGTAACATTGCTATAACGTTCTTACATTTTAGAGGAGCTCACACCGCGTAGACTTGGTTTGTTCACCGGTCTGTTTAAGAGCTCTCACTGAGGCATATTCGTCCGGGCTGGCATAGGTGTTTGTGAAGTGGTTGCTTTTTACCAAAAATACCTCTGGTATCTTTGCTTTTTATATGAACCGGCCGCTGACCATATTAAAAAGGGCGCGCGTTCCCGCGCAATACGACGAGAGCCAATCACAACGAGAAATTGGCTCCGATGACGGCGATCTCGCCAACCAGCGCGCACGTGGACCCATCGCAACGAACCTAACGACGTCCGCGAGCGCGCGTGGGCCAACGAACCTAACGACGTCCGCGAGCGCGCGTGGACCAACGAACCTAACGACGTCCGCGAGCGCGCGTGGGCCAACGAACCTAACGACGTCCGCGTGCGCGCATGGGCCAACAGAACAACGAAGTCCGCGAGCGCGCGTGGGCCAAGCAGCACAACGCCGTTCCAAGCAAAGAAAGCGCGGGGCGCCACCAGCAAGAAGCGCGCGCAGGTTAGGGAGAAGCGCGTATCAACCGCTGCTGCGATGCCCGAGTGGCGGTGGCGTTGTTCCCGTTCCGTGCCTCGTCTTCCGGGCGGCCGGACGAGGTTGTCTGAAACATCCCACGGTGAATCAACTTTTCCAGGGAAATCTCTGGCGAAAGTCGGCATTGCAGGGAATCCTCGAGAGAGGAAACAATACATTTCAATGTGTTTGTGGGAGTTCAACAACAGAAACCATCCCCTTCGCTACTTAAAAATACAATGATCATAGGAGTGCATTGCAATTTAAAATGAGTCCTGGGGTTGTAATGTATACATCGGTGGTGAATGTATACATCTTGGAGTGCGTTAAAATGAATAGGGTATTGAGCAGAAGATAGCAATGTTACAAAATTTTGAGATTTAAAAAATCAAGTCTGCAATTTATCCCATCAAATAAAGCATAAAAAGAAGTTTAATTTGACACCTAATTCACTTTCATATCTTCAGTATTAAGAAAGTTATGACCATTTTCATACTCGGAAATTAGCATCTTGTTCCCCATTGCCTTTCAATTGACTTAACTCAAAAGCTGTGATCTAGAACCGTTAAAAGCCCATAACTTTCTTAAAAAATAAGAGAACTCAATGAAATTTTCAGTTATTATAGATTGAAGCATTCTGAAACAAATATGAAACCATCTTACTTGGATGACCTGAAATTAAAGCATATAATTAGTTAGTTATCTAATTGTAGCTAATTACAAAATTCAATGAGTAGATCTAAACATCTATCCATTTCTTAAGAAAAGATAAACTTTTTTTAAATTGCCTGTGTCCAAATAACATTCACACAATAATCCACAATATAACACAATTTTTAAATCTCATTTTCATGAATTTCTGGGCCAAATTGAATGAAAATTAATGGCCATTTAAATCAACTAGCGAGTCGGTTTTAGTGGAATGCAGTGGATTGCAACATTGCGGTTTGCTGTGAAGTCGGTATAAAAAATACAGCCGGTTCATACATTTTTTTTGGACCCCATTTTGCAGCATGAAAATATTATTAAAGCCTCCATAAAAACCAAGTTTTAATATAAAAATAAACTATTTACCTTTTTTTCTCCCCTACGCAAAATCCTTCCCGTTGTCGGTTCTCACGGCTTTTGAAGGTGATTTTTAAATTACTCTAGACAATAAATAATCTAGTGTAATTTAAAAATACCTTCATTAATGAAATGTCGTAGCTATTTTTCTTCCGCAACGAAATCGCCCGACATTGATCGATTTGCCCAGTCTGAAGAGAAACGGCACTTTAAGCCCGCCCCCCTCTGAAAGGCGCCAAAGTCATGCACACGGGGAGCGGCAGAACTGCAGCGCCGCTAAAGGTAGGTTTTGTAACATACCTACAGAAGATGCTGGAATTCTGACATGAAACCGGACAACATGGTGATGCTTAGCAAGCGCAGCAGCATCTATGAAGAGACAATACTCGTTTCGCAGAACTGTGAAAGCGAGGAAACAATTAGGTTGGAGATAAAGAGAATATCTCTTCTAGGGTGAGACCATGGTTGTTGTTTATGAAGCTGTCTGTATTGATAGAGGGAAGTGACTGGGGGGGTGACCCTGTCACTTTAATTCACCTTGATCTACTGTCTCTTGCATTGTACAACAATCCTTTTGTGTTCATCTTCTAAGATTGCACAAGTACTTGAGAGTCTTCAAGGTACAGCAGAAAGCTTTATTACATTACTTCAATGCTGACAGCAAGCCAACTCTAAAATGGCTGTAACTCACTGTTAACAGACAGGATAACTATATACAAGACATCTCCCTTTGTCATGTGCAGCGCGACCTACTGCACTGGAGGAGCAACGGGTCCTCCCACCTCACACAGTCCACCAAATTACCCCCTTTCCAGTTTGGACATCTCCATTTGGCTGGACCTCGCTTCACTCTTTTTTTCCAGCCTTTTTTTTTAGCATTCCACAACTCTTGCTAAAGGCTCAGAATCAATGGAGTTTTCCTCAGTGTTCACTTCTGAACAGAAATCAGTATTTGCCTTATCTGTACGCTGTTCTTTCTGCACTTGGCTGTAGTTTTTCTCGGTGGTCGTCAGCGTTTTGGATGCGAACGTGATTGGTTCTTCCTTGCCTTTCGGCGCCGTTTGTGAGATTACAGCTTTGATGGGTCATAGTGGACCAAATGCGTCTTCTGGGCGAGCATTTCCTTCAACATGGTCACACTCGTTGGACCAGTGCCATTCATCGTCCTGTTTTCGCAGATTATTCTCGCACTTGTGGACCATGTTGCAATCCAAGGTCGATGACAATGCCATAGTTCATCCATTGTAGATCGAGGCGTTCATGTCAAACTTGAAAGCATGGATCCAGTCAATGGCGCACAGGGATGTACCTTTACCTACGATGATCAGCGACAACATCTGTGTCGTACCATTACAGGAAACGGCGACAGTGCATTTGCCTTTCGTGGGAATGGGTTGTTATCCGTATCCGAAAAGGCGGATGTTGGCTGGTTTCAGTTTTGGCGATCCGATCCTCTCCCAGATGTCCTGACCCACTAGCGCCGCACCAGTGTCCACCTGGATCTGTAGATTGACATTCGAGACCCGCAGCAAAATCCTCATCTTGTCGGTGATCGTAGACACACCGAGCACTTCAATAGGGATGGTCTCCGCGATTTGGTCGACTGCGTTTTGCGCTTTCTTGTCCTTTCTCCGCTGTCCTACGGATTGACACACTGCCTGAAGATGATCTTTTTGGTAACAGGCATAACAAACGGATATGCGGGCACTCACGGTGATAATGAGCAGTCGAGCCGCACCGGTAGCAGGGTTTTGATCCTCCCTCCACAGGGGCCGGCTCTTCTGAAACTGTCCCACTTTCTCCAGATTTGCTCTGGGTCGATCAACTGTTTTCTGGTGTTGCGGACGAGCCTGATGTATTGTAAGCACCTCCTGAGGGAGCTTTGACAATGTTTCGCAGGCCATTTTGTGCAGTTCATTACTCTGTTCATCTTCTAAGTCTGCACAAGTACTTGAGAGTCTTCAAAGTACAACAAAAAATGTTATTACATTACTTCAATGCTAGCAGCAAGGCAACTAATTGTTCACAGACAGAATAACTATATACAAGACATCTCCCTTTGTCCTGTGCAGCACCACCTACTGCATGGGAGGAGCAACGGGTCCTCCCACCCCACACAGTCCACCAAATATCACAAACCCCCCAGCATAAGCTTGAAGAACTGCCCTCATCTGCTGCCCAGGCATCAGCTTTCACAACTTGATATCGAATTCAACAATTTTAGGTAATTTGCCTTCTCCGTTTGTATGAGAAATTGCCTGGAGGGCTGACATCTTGTGTCTGTATTCCTTGGAGCACATAAGAATAATTGGTGTCATATTCAAACATATAAGATAGTAGGGGGGCTTGATGGGGTAGATGTTGAGATGATGTCACTGGAGGGAGAGTTGCAACCAAAGGCATGCCATTACAAATTAAGGAGCTAATAAAAAGGTTTACTATTGCCGTCATTACAAATCAAGGAACTGATAAAATGTTTCTGGTCCTTGATTATGTTGGCTGTTCTACCATAGCAACATGATGTAGATGGAGTCGATGGGAGGTTGGGGAAATATCTAATTCCTGCAAACTCACGCATCACACTCATCATCAAACATTTTTTCAATGTCTTACCTCGACGGAGATGCATTTTTTTCCGGATCGTATCTCCATCCCCACTGCAGCCTAACATCGTGGAGTGGTGCGGCCTTAATCACCACTCATGATTCGACCCAACAATGGGGGTGTTGTCAGGAAATTTGTAGCTGCCATTTGAGTTCTGTGTAGACACACAGTCCATGGTATAAAGAGAGTAGAGCGGGGGTTAAGCAGGCAACGTTGTAATGCACATGTGTTGATGGTCAGTGAGGAGATGTTATTACCACTCTACACTCATTGACGTCTTCTGTCGAGAAAGGATCCAGTTGCAAAGGGAGATAAAGAGGCCGAGGCCCAGGAATTTGGTGAAAGGTTTGGAGAGGATGATTGTTTTGAATGCCAAGCTGTTGTTGATAAACAGCAACCTAATGTATGCACTTCTGTAATCCAGATGTTCAGAGCAGAGTGCGAGACACAGTTAAATTGAATATTCTGCTGAACTGTTGTGCCGATAGGCAAATTACACTGGATCCAGGTCATTTGTGAAGCAGGAGGTGACTCGTGCCATAAACAACCTTTCAAAGCACTTAATCTTGGTGAACATAAGACCTACCAGATGGTAGCTGAGGCAGGTCACCTTGCTCTTCTTGGGAGCCAGTACAAGAGATGCCTATTTGACAGCTAGGAACCTCAGACCGCGGAAGCGATAGGTTGAAGATGTCCTTAAATACGCCAGTCAGTTGTCCGCACGGGTCTTCAGCATTCAGCCAGATACATCATCTGGGCTGGAGGATTTGCATGGAATCACTCTTATGAAGGATGTTCTGATGTTGGCCTCAGAGACTGAGATCACAGGGTTGTCAGGAACTGTGGGGGCTTGGATATGTGTGTGATTGTTTCCCCAGTGGATGGCCAGTGCTCGCCACAGCAGATTATGAACCTGGTTCATCCAGGGCTTCTGGTTGAGGAAGACTCAAAATGTATTCATACGTACACCGTTGTGTAGTTTATGAAGGCAGTGATGACTGTAGCCTATTTATTCAGGTCCACTGATGAATCCTTGAACATGTCCCAGTTGACCAACTCAAAGCAGCCCTGTAACCTCTCCTCGACCTCCCCTGACCAGTACTTCATTGTCTTATTTGCCAGTACTGCACTGTTCAGTTTCTGCCTGTCCACAGGAGCAAGAATCCCAGCCAGGTTGTCAGATTTTCCAAAGTGTGGGTGAAGTGGAAGCGTTCCTGATAGTAGTATACCAGTGCTCAAGTGTGTTTGGTCTTCTAGTGTTGATGGTAGATCAATACGTCTTCATGGATGAAGTTCGCAGTGATTATATCAAAGGTGTCGAGGCACAGTTTAATACTTTGTGATTGCAGCAATCAATTCCTCAAGTTCTAACTTGATGTTTGCCTACAGTGGGATGTGGACTGCAGCCAGGAAGACAGTGAAGAACTCCCATGGCAGGTAAAACAGTCGGCAATTAATTGCCAGATATTCCTGGTCAGGGGAGCAGGAATGGGACAAGACCACCATGCCCGAATACTACAGCAACATAATGATGAGGCAGATGCTATATCTCTCCCTTTTTATGCTGCCACCATCCAGTTCATGCGGTGGATCGAAAGTCCATCAGACTAAAGCACTTTGTCTGGATAGTTGAGGGTGAGCCATGTCTCTGTGAAATAAAATACACACAGTTCCTCATATCCTTCTGATGCAGCAGTCTAGCTAGTTGGCCTTACATTGCCCAGAAGGATGCTTAGAGCAGGCAGGAGGACAGGGGGGTGTTCTTTGCATATCCCAACACTACCATCTTGGCTGAAGGCCTCCTCGTCGACCATGTTTTCTCTTAGAATGGAAGACGGCCTGATGTTTCCAGGTGCTGGGCTTGTGTTCTTGGGGCGGGGGGGGGGGGGGGGGGGAAAGGGGGAGGAGGGGTTCTATCGAGTCCATTGGATCCATCAAGTGATCAGTCATAAATTATGGGAGGTGTGCCACCACGGTGATCAATTGTAAGATTGCTAATGCATTTAAATGGCATAAAAACCCTTCTGTATTTGTACTGTGGTTGTGGCTGCAGATTTCAGCTTTAAATGGTCAAGACATGAGCAGACTGGTGTTCCACTGTGTCCTCTGCAATATGTCACCACTTTCTGGGGCTGTGTATTATTTTACAGCTGTCAGGTGGTACTTGTACTTGCACATATGCTCAATGAGGTGAGACAGGGCCAAAAATTACTTCTATCCCCACATTGGGGGAAATAAATCCTGATCTACCAATCAAAAGAAGTCAAATTAATTCTCCTGAATTATGTCAACACTGGGATGGGAAGCGATGTAACTTTCTGACAAGAATAAAAGAGAGAAGGGTAACTCAGAACGATCCATCTCATGAAAAAATGCTTGGAATGGGACTTAGTTCCATGAGGTCAAAGAAATGAGCACTCGGCACCATGGAAACACGTCAATGACACCATGTTGAATCTCCACTGCAATAATCCCTCGTGTTTAATAAGTGAGAGGTAGAATCCAGAGGATCATTGATAGGATTGTGGGGATAATAAAATGGGTTATTGAAGGTTTAGTATTAAAATTGGTGCTTCATGGTCATCATTATCTCTATGGGCTGGAGTGCCTGTTTCTGAGGTATATCTCTCTGGGTTGTTTCTTACTGTCTGCTGTAGGTTAAGTAATTGCCTGGATCGGTCCTACTCAACCTCCACCTTCCATGGGCTAAAACTGTTTCCCAAATCATAGTGTGGATTCTGTCTACCCAGTGGATGTAAACTTTACCCTGACAACTCCATGGTAAATGCAATCTTCTTCTTCTTGCATACGGCGTGCACAGCCTAAAGTTGTAGGACAACTTGTTCTATTTGATCTTATTTGATTGTGCACACTAGGTTGATTGCATTAATCGAAACAGGGCGGACCACATGAAGGTTGCAATCTCCCACCCTGGTAAATGCAATGAATTAGATATGGCCTCATCAAACCCCTTTGACTCCACTAATCTAGAGGCTCTATTGGACGATCATAACAGATGCTATAGAGACTGGGAAATGTGGACATGAATTGGGAGTTGGGCTAATTCTCCACATTATATCAACATCTATTATACAGGAGTTAATCAGCATTTAGGGTGATCTTTACAACTCCCTAGGTGTGTGTCAATGTTTACCAGAGTCCTCAAGAGTGAAACATCATTTACAGAAAACCGGAGACACAAGATCTGTTTCTACCAACTCTTTCCATTCCAGTGTTGAAGAAGGGACAAAACCAGAAATGTCTCCTGTCAATTTCTCTCCACAGATGCTACCTGACCCGCTATTTACCTCCAGCTGTTGGTTGTTTCCAGAATGTCTATGGGTGTGATTGCACATCTGCATGAGCTTCACAGAAATGGACTATTATTGAGAGAGAGTTACTAGAGCTATGTTATTTGCCATAGGGAATCCTTGGGAGTGAATAGACATTTACAGGGAGCCTTGGAAGTTAAAGTTCACATTTATTGTCACATGCACCAAATGGTAGAGTTAAATTTGAGTTACTATACAGCCATACAAATATAAAAGGACACAATACACAATAAAATTTACCATAAACATCCACCTCAGTGGAATCAACATTTCTCACTGTGATAGAAAGCAATAAAGTTCAGTCACTCTTCCTCATTTTGTTCACTCGTGGTCGGGACCTAGAACCCTCCGCAGTCGCCGCTACGGACGGCCCGATGTACAGGTCCTCTCGCCGGGATGATTGGCACTCCGACTTCAGGACGGATCGAAACACACTCAGCGGCTTGGAGTTCCCAAATCAGCCGCTTCTTACTGGATACCGCGGCCGAACTGGACGGAGCTCCAACACTGGCGATCCTCGGCAAAAGATACTGGTCTCCGCAATTTTAAGTCAGCACCGCACCCACGGCTAGAACCTCCGCAGACCACAGCTCCACAATGTTAAAGTCAGCAGGCCCAGCGATCGGAGCTCCAACACTGGCGATCCTCGACAAGGATCGCAGGTTGGTAATTCCATGCTGCGCCTGCTGCTGAAGCTCTGGGTCGGTCTCCGGTCGGAAAGACCGCGCCAATCCAGTTGGTAGGCCATGAAGGGGGCGAAGATGCGACACGGAGAAAGACACATCTCCCTCCAGTTAAGTGACTGAAAAAACGGTTTCCCCCTATCCCCCTCTCCCCCTCTCCCCCATCACCCCCCACATAAGACATACTGAGGAACATTAAAACATACATTTAGATGCACTAAAAATAATAAAAAATGTGAAAGGACTGACAAGCTGCTAGCGAGGCAGCTACCACGGTGAGGCCACCCGATGGAAGTGTGTTAAGTTTAACAGTGTAAAGGATACATCTTCTAGATGCGCTGGGACGCATCCTCAGTGATGTGACCTGGGGTCTTCGGGTGTTTCGGGTCTCACAACATCTGACACCCTTGCCCAGGCGACTCAGCCGGGGTTGATCAAGCCCCGACTTGCGTCCCAGCAGCAACCGCCCACGGATCAGCCCTCTTAATCCAAAGCCACCTAGTGGCTATCTCTGCGGCTTCACTTGCGGATTGAATGGCCCTCTTCTTTGCCAGCCCTGTAAAGCCCAACTGGTTGAGGACTTTGCAGAGTGAGCGTCCTGCAAAGCCTCTACAGCCCACCTCTATCGGCTCATAGTATGTCTTCCAGCCTCTGTCCTGGCACATTTCCACCAGTTCCTGGTACTTTGCGCGCTTCCTCTCATTAGCCTCTTCAATACGCTCTTCCCAGGGCACTGTCAGTTCCAGAATGATCAGCTGTTTTGTCACTTCGGAGGTGATGATCATATCTGGCCGGAGTGATGTTGCTGTGATGTGCTGTGGATACTTCAGCTGTTTGCCCAGATCAACGTGCAGCTGCCAGTCAGTGGCTGTGTAGAGGAGGCCCGTTCTTGTTTTTGGTTGTGGTCGGGGCTTCTCTCCAGCTTTGACAATAGTGATTGATTTCTTTGGGGCATGGTGGTGTTTGCTGTTACAGATGGCAGTGGCTATGCTCTCAGCAACCACCTTGAGCACCTGGTCATGCCGCCACCGATAGCGACCTTCCCCAAGAGACTTTGGGCAGCTGCTGAGGAGATGTTCTAATGATCCTCTTCCAGACCAAAGTGGGCAGGAAGGTGTCTCGCTCTTGCCCCAGACGTGGAGGTTTGCTGGACTTGGTAGGGCATCGTAGACAGCTTGGACAAGGAACCGGACGCGCTGGAAGTCTGCCTGCATGATGTTTGACCAGGTAATCCTGCACTGCGGTATGCTCTCCCACCTTGTCCCTACTGCCTGAGCCCCACCGTCCTGCTCACACGCTCTTCCTCCACACCTGAATTACATGGGACCACATGAACATTTAGAGGTAGTCTCCAGTACTGCATCATCACTTGCAGGGGGTTCCTGATAGATTGCAATCAATCAATATCTTTGCTGCCCGTTTCCATCCTACTCTCACTTTCATATGGTCCATTATTCACTCTTCCCTTTCTTGACTTGTTGGTCTCCAGCTCAGGGAATAGGTTAGCAATCAATATCCAATACCCTTAGCTTCCACTGTTCTCCTGATACCACCTGAAACCCTGCTTTTAGCAAGGCTCCATTCTGTTTTGCCTCTTTCCCTGATTCTGTTGCAAGTGTTCCAATGTCTAGAATTTCCTCACTACCATTCGTAACATGTCTTCCTTTCCCCTCCGTTGGCATGTCTCTTAATTATGTTGTCTATCATGTCAATTCCTGTTCATCTGCTCTCACACCCTCTCTTCCTCAGAGCAAGGATCGGGTTCCATTTTTCCTTGTTCTCCACCTCACCAGCCTTCACAGTCAATGGGCCATTCATCTTCAACCAAACACATCTACCCCTCCACTAAATTACCTATTTGTATTGACCTCCCTGGTATGCTCGTTGATCAATACAAACATGGTGGGGCATGAAATCGTTGTGTAATATTCAGCAGCAGAGGTAAGATGAGAATTGTGCAGGTTGGTTCAAGAACCTGATAGTTTAAAGAAAAGTAGCTGTTACTAAACCTGTTGTTGTGTGCCTTCAGGCTTCTGTAGCTCCTGTCCATTGGTAGTAGTGAAAAGAGGACATGGTCTGGATGCCAACCAGGTATCAACCACCCTCTTGAAAATAAAACAATTTGCTCCTTAGATCCCTATTATGTTGCAGCTCTGATAAAAGGTTATATCACTGTAACATTCGCTCAGGTTTTCTCTCACCAGAGATGCTGCTTGACATTTTTAGAGTTTAGAGAGATACAGCGTGAAAACAGGCCCTTTGGCCGACCGAGTCCATGCCGACCATGGACCTGCACACTAAAGTTATCCTACACACACTAGGAAAAATGTACAATTATACCAAACCAATTAACGTACATACCTGGAGTGTGTGAGGAAACCGGAGAATTCAGAGAAAACTCACGCAGGTCACGGAGAGAACGTACAAACTCTGTACAGACAAGCACCCATAATCAGGATCAAACCTGAGTGTCTGGCATGTAAGGCAGCAACTCCACCATGCCACTGTGCCTGATTATTTTCATTCTCTTTCAAGTCAGATTTCCAAAATTGTCATCTTTTAGTTTGTATTTTTCTCCTCTCATCTGTCACCTCATCTGTCATATTTATTATTATATTTTTTTAATATTTTTATTAGAAGCCATACGTATTACAAATAATATAACAGTTTTTTTCAGATATACATATTACATATTTCCAAAGTTATATGAATATTACAAAGCAATATATATAAGCCTCAATTTTATTTTGAGAGTGAAAAGAAAAAAAAGAGTAAAGAGATAATAAATGTTTAATTTTAAAAGTGTGATTAACTAATATTGATTATAATTTTGGTTATATGTGAGAAGAAAAAAATAAATAAATAACCCATATTACTGACAAACAATTATTATACTAAAAGAAAAAAAAATTGAAGTATACATCTTAACAATGAATGGAACAATTTCTAATAACAATATATATAGAGACGAGTATACAAATCTCAGATTAAACCTTTTCATCTGATCTTATCACCGGGTACTTGTTGAGTTATAATGCTGAGCCCAGCTACCCCTTCATATAATCAGTGGATGGAGACCATATTTGTTCAAAAGGTTTGTATTTATCCATTAGGATAAACCTAATTCTCTCCAATTCCAACGTCTCCAACATTTCCACTGTCCACATTTTGATTGTAGGGGATAATGGTCCCTTACAGAATTTTAATATTAATTTTTTTCCAACCATTAAACAGTAATCAAGAAAATTTCTTTGATTTACTGTTAATGTTTGATTTGAATCTAAAACACCAAATATTATTAGCTTTGGGTCAGGATTTAATATAATCTTAAGAACTATAGAAATAATTTTTAAAAATTCAGTCCAATAACTGTTAAGTTTTGTGCATGTTACAAAACTATGTGTTAAATCAGCTTCTATGTGCTGACATTTATTACACAATGGGGATATGTTAGGAAAAATTCTATTTAATTTCATTTTTGAATAATGTAATCTATGTAATACTTTGAATTGTATCAAAGTACGTCTGGCATTTAACGAACAACAGTGTATATGTTGTAAACTTTCTTCCCAAAAGTCTTTTAATATCGGTAAACCAATTTCCTTTTCCCATATTTGTCGAAATGATTCTGTTGTTGGTATTTCCCTGTCCAAAAGGATATTATATATATATGCTATTAATTTATCTGTGTTTGGTTGCTTATTGAGCACATTATCCAATAATCCTGGTTCTCTATTTCTATAATCTTGCATATTCCATTTAACATAATCTCTGATTTGTAAATACCTAAATACGTTATTTGAGTGCGATCCATAAATATCTTTCAACTCTTGAAATGAGAGAAATTTCCCATTCCTATAAAGATGTTCTATCCTTATAATTCCTAAATTTTTCCATTGTCCAAACCCCCCATCCAATAAAGAGGGTTTAAACAAAGGATTATTCATAATTGGTAAGCAAAGCGACATATTTTCTAAATGTAAAGTCCAAATTTGTTTCCAAATACGTATATTGCTTAAAATTATAGGATTTTCCATATAATTTTTTTTTTGTACCACCCTTGGGGCAAGGAGTATCGTACTTATATCAAAAGGTAAACAATCTTCCTTTTCCATTTTTAACCAAGCTGGGTCCTGATCCATGTTTACCAACCAAAAATTCATATTCTTGATCTGAACCGCCCAGAAATAATATAAAAAATTAGGTAGTGCCAGTCCACCATTTACCTTAGATTTACATAAATGCCTTTTACTTATTCTGTGATTTTTATAATCCCAAATAAAGCTATTGACAATAAAATCAATTTAAAAAAAAAATTTTTAGGAATATATAGCGGGATAGCTTGAAATAAATATAGTAGTTGTGGTAAAAAAATCATTTTAATGGCATTTATTCTGCCGAGCATTGATATTGGTAATGTTTTCCAATATAAGATATTATCTTTTAGTTTATTCAGTAATTGGGGGAGATTTGATTTAAATAGAGAATTATAAGATTTAGATACATTAACTCCAAGATATTTAATTTGGTCAGTAACTATTTTATATGGAATTTTTTGTAATTTATTTAATTTTATTCCTGTTATAGGCATAATTTCACTTTTATTCCAATTAATTCTATATCCTGAGAACATACTAAATTCAGTTATAACATTAAGTAACTTAGGGATACTAATCTCTGGTTTTGTTATGTATATTAAGGCGTCATCTGCGTATAAAGATATTTTATTCATTGTGGTATTGGTGTTATATCCATAAATTTCTGGTTCTGATCTAATCCTTTTGGCTAATAATTCTATTGCAAGAGCGAATAATAAAGGTGATAACGGACATCCTTGTCTACAACCCCTAGAGAGATTAAATTTGGCTGATATCATTTGATTTGTTAAGATTCTTGCTGTTGGGCTAGAATATAAAATCCTAACCCATTTACAGAATCCTTCCCCCAGTTGAAATTTCTGCATTATCCTAAATAGGTAAGGCCATTCAACCTGGTCAAATGCTTTTTCTGCGTCCAGGGATATAACAGCTAATTCAATATCATTCATTCTTTTTGAATATATGATATTGAATAGACATCTCAAATTATAAGTAGAATAGCATTTAGGGATAAAGCCTGTTTGATCATTATGTATTAATTTATTGATCACTAAACTTAACCTTTGAGATAACATTTTAGTTAATATTTTTTGATCCGTATTTAGAAGAGCAATTGCTCTATATGATCCTGGATCTTCCAGATCTTTATCTACTTAAGGAATGAGTGTAATTGTAGACTCATTTAGGGTTTCTGGTAGCTGTTCTTGCTCATAGGCATCTTTATATATTGTTTGTAGACGTGGGGAAATAAAATCATGAAACTTCTTATAAAATTCAACACCTAAACCGTCGGGGCCAGCAGCTTTACCATTTTTCAATGATCTGATTGATTCCTCAATATCTTTTACTGATATTTCAGCATCTAACAAGTCTCTTCCTTCCTGATCCAATCCATTAATATGACATTCATGTAGGAATGCTTCCATTCCATCAGATTGACTCGTCAGTTTGGATGTATAAAGTTTTTGATAGTAATGCTGGAATCTATCATTAATATCTTTTGGTAAAGTTAGTATTCCTCCTTGTTCAGATCTGACTTTATATATCATTTTTTCTTCATCTGATTTTCTAAGTTGGCGAGATAGAAGTTTATGTGGTTTATCCCCAAATTCAAAATGTACTTGTTTAGTCTGTTGAAAAAGTTTAATAACATAATTTGATTGGATCTCATTTAACTTATATTTTATTGTTGCGATTTTGTTATATATCACCCTAGATGGTGATATAGCATTTTCCATGTCTAATTGCTTTATTTCATTTTCCAAATTCCGTTGACTCTTTAGGTTTTCCTTATTAAGGTGTGCTTGCGCAGATATTATAGCACCACGTATAAAAGCTTTAAATGTGTCCCACAGAAGAAACAAAGAAATTCCAGGTTTATCATTAGTCTCAAAAAATAGTTTAATCTGTTTAACCAGATAATCGTAACAAGCCTTATCACTTAATATTTGAGGGTTGAGTCTCCATTGAGAATATCGATTAGTTATACCCTTTAAATTAATCTTGAATGTTAATAGGGCATGATCCGAAATAATAATATTATGATATTTTGAGTCATACGTGAATGGGATAAGCTTTGAATCTATTAAAAAATAATCTATCCTAGAATAAGTTCCGAATACTGGAGAATAGAATGAGTATTCCCGACCAGTGGGATTATCATTTCTCCAAGCATCCTTGACATTAACGGAACTGATAAACAAATTTATGAATTCGCTTGATTTAGATGTAGCCTTCCTTTTAGTTGATGATCTATCTAAATAGTTATCCAAAGTACAATTTAAATCACCCCCGATTGTTAAATTATGTTGTGTGACTATAGGAATAGTGTTAAATATTTTCTTAAAAAACAACGGATTATCGAAATTTGGTCCATATATATTCATAAGAACGACCTTCTTCGAGTATAATTCACCCGTAACTATTATGTATCTACCTTCAGGATCTTCTATTATTGAGCTATGTTTAAATTGGATACCTTTACGAATAAGTATTGCAACCCCTCTGGACTTATGAGTAAATGAAAAGTGGTACACTCTAGAAATCCATTTTGCCGTTAGTCTATATTGTGCAACCTTTTTTAGGTGAGTCTCTTGAAGATAAATTATGTCTGATTTAATTCTATTTAACGGAGCCAAAACCTTACCTGTTTTAATTGGTTCGTTAATTTCCTTTACATTCCAACTACAGAAGGTGATTCCATCACCCCCATTTTTCCTATTAATGTCTTGCATTCTAGTATTAAGGTGGATTATAATGAGGCAGATGCCTCAGCATATTCATCCCAATTTCATACCCTTGTTTCTGATCAACGAATATTAATACTAATAACTTTTTCTTACAGACATATCTCTTCAAGTCTACTGTATGATACCATTCATAACTAAAGTAATGTAGTACAGTATATGACATATAAAACACAAAATAAAAATATAAAATAAAAAAAGTTAGTAATGTTAATAGAAAGGTGCAGGAAATGAAAAGTGACTACTACTAAATTGAGTGCGGTTAGTGTAAGCCACACTAGCGTGGCTATTAATCTACAGACTTCCTTCAGTAAAAAAAAAGGATGTTTATAATTCCAGCTCCGTAAATGCCTTAAGGGCAATATATTTAGGGGTGGGGCGTTAAATTTCAGTGCTTATTAATGCTTTATTATTTTTAACTACTACTATCGATTTAAACTATTTAAGGAGGAATAACATACATTTGTGAATAATAATTAATACTAAACTATTTCTATTGTATATTAGTTTGTTATTAATAATCATTACACTCTCAGTGTCCAGTAATTTTAAAAGTTCATAATTCTTCCTCCTTCTCTCTGGGTAAACAGTATCATCAGGTAAGTGTTAAGTATAATTCGAGTTTGTTATTCTTCATCCTCATCTTCTTCTTCTTCCAGTGTTTCCACTACTTCTTCCTCTTCCAGCTTCTTCTCGATATTACGAGCAAACTCAAGCACTTCGGTATGCTTGATAAAGTGATGCTCTTTATTATCATAGCTTACTCGTAGTGTGGCAGGATACATCAGGCCATATCTCAGGCCCCTTATATTCTTGAGGATGTTTCTTGTTTCAGTAAATAAAGCTCCTCTCTTGGCCACTTCCGCAGGGTAATCTCTGAATATGCTGATCTTGTCGCCATCATAAAACAGATTCTTCTTCCGAATTATTATCTTCATCATATCTTCCAAGACATGATCATAAACCACCTTCACAATCAGTTGTCTTGGGGGTGAGCCCGTCTTTGGGCGTCGTCTCAATGCCCTGTGCGCTCGGCCAAGCAGGGGTACTTGCTCCAGATTCAAAACATTTTTCAGAAGATTTGCAGCAAATTCTCTGGTATCTTGTTCTCCCTCCTTGCCTTCACGCACTCCAACAATACGCAGATTCTGGCGCCTTTGCCTTGCCTCCAAGTCAATACATTTCTCATTTTATTCAATAATTCTGTTAAACGCTTGTTCTCGGAGAGATGTTTCTCATTCGCCTTAGCACTTGAGTCAGCAATACTGGTCAGTTCCTTTATTGCCTCGTGTTGTTGATCAAGTGATCTTAAAATAGGTTCCAACTTGAAATCAACCGCCGATTCCATAACCACCGACTTTAAGATTTACTTCATCCATCTGTTGTTTCAGATCAGCATCCGCTTTTGTTTTCCAGTCATCCATCATAGTTCTTACTGTGATTATGACTTTTTCAATTCATCTTTAACTTGTTCTTTAAACAATTCAATATCTGCTCTAAGTAACTTTAAATCTTCTTTATATTCCTTTTTCATTTTTCTCAGCTCACCCATAATTGTAGTTTTCAGATCTTCCATCTCGGATTTCCTCCTTGAAATATCCTCCTGGGAGGCAGTCAAACTTTAGGCCGAGGCTCCAGCCGGGCCTACTTCTTTTTTCGGTACGATTTTTATCTCTTTGGTGGGGTTCGTTGAGTCGACATTACTGTCGGTAAAGTCGTGCGCCTGATGACATCACGCACCTTATCAAGCTGCCGATGCCGTTCACAGACGTTCTTCTCTGGTAAGTGACTTTAAATCACCCCGTTTTTTCCCGTTTTTCATACAATTTTTATGGAGCTGGTTGGCGCGAGTTCCACCTACTCCATAGCGCCACCGGAAGTCCATCTGTCTCATATTTATGTTGTATTTACGTGGATCAGACATGATTGCTGAGCTTTCACCACCCTCTATCTCTTTGTATCACTATCACTTCTGTGATTTATTTCTTGTGCACAGCATGTAGAGCCACTGCCTCAGCGGCAGAGACCGTGTTCAATCCCAACCACCAGCCTCTGCCAATGTGGGGAGGTAAAATGGGTTTGGACCATTGTCAGAGATATGAAGGATGGGCAGAAATTTGAAATTAAGCCGCTAAGTTTATGCAATGAGGTCAGGAGTTTGATGGGCCTCAGTTTGGAATCCAGGCTGCTTGTTGTAAAGATCTGCAAAGTGGCCTTTTTTCTTCGGAGTCACGTGAGTGATTCCGTGAAGACCTCGCCAGTGCGCATGCGCGTCAATACATCGTTCGCATGGTGCAGCGACTGACTGGCAGGCGCAATGGTCCTGTCCTGCCAGCGGTAAATTTAAACATACAAGTAAGTTTTGTGTTTCTTACCAGGTTTTGTTTTCTCTTGCAGGAACCTCTTCTTATAGAGGTTTCCTGCTGGATATTGTCGCGAAGTCATGCGAGCCTTAGGGAAACCGGTTTGGGCTGTGGGGAGACTCCGGTCCGAACCGCGGAATCCGGCGGCCGTTGGGTTCGTGACTCCAGTCGCTGACAATACGGTCAGCGACTTCCAAACTGCCGTGGTTCCCGTCGAGGGGTAAATCTAGGAGGCGGTAGCACCACCAGAGGTGCCGACAGTACAGTCAGTGGCTCCCACACTGCTGTGGTCCCCAGGACATGGGGTATAACCAACGATAAAGTGGTCAGGCCTATGGACTCGGGACGAGTCGGGCTGGGAGGGTTCCCCTCTGGTGATGCTTAAACAGTTTGGAAATTGGATGGAGCTCTTAATGGAGAGGATGTTCCGCCAAGACACCCTCCAACAGGAGGAGTAGTGTCAGTGCCGGCCTATGGGAGAGCCTGCGCCAACAGAGCCTATTCAGGACTGCTTAATGTCTCCCTCTTGGAAGAGGAGGGCATGCGGGGCCAGAATTATTCTGCCGCCGAGTATGTTTCATTCTGGTATAGGTCTCTTGGGAGGCCATATCAGCGCAGGTACCCTCAGGGGCCTGAGCCAGTACCTGTTCAGGGCTGTCTACGATCTCCCCCTTTATGGAGTGGAGTGCAAATGGTCAGTAGGTAACTGACTTCAAATTCTAAAGTATGTCCGTGGAACATACGGGAGCACATGCGTATGGGTTCAAGACAATCCTCGCAGACGAAGGTGTTGCTGCCAGAAGAGTTGGTTACCAGCCATTGGCAGAATACCTGGAAGGCTTCAGAGTTCCCCTCACGCTACAAGTGCCAGCAGTGAACAGAGCTCTAGCCGCCAAATCTTCTATTCAGGTAAGACCTATTTAACAGGCAAAACCTGGTTGAGGAAACAAAAGCTGCTGGACCAATCAAGGTACCAATGACAAGCAAAGCTTCATCGGTTCGGCGACAACACACTCCACACCTCCATTGGCATTGAGAGGTTCACCGAAGGTATGGCAGTGTGAAAACTAGATAGACGTTCCATGCACTCTACCAGTCCTACTCTATAACCAGGCAGGTAGGTCCGGCAATTCCGAAACATGGGGTAAGTGGACGACTTATAAGTTGGTAATTTTACACTTGTTTATACAACACGTGTGGTTAAGGCATTGTCACCTAACCATGTAACACTACACAATACTAACATTCCAAGTAGGTTTGGAATTAGGGCCAGTACTGTCTTTTAAGGCTGGCTCAGTGTTATGACCAAGATCGGTTCGAGTCAGGATCGAAATATGGCCAGAGTAAACATTTAGAGGCAGGTTTAGAATTATGAGGTAGGTTCATTATTATGGCCAGGATTGCCTTCCAAGACGTGCTCGTAAATCGGGCCAGAGTTGTCGTTCCAGGCAGGCACGGAATGCTGACAGACGTGGCCGTTCATTGTTAAGATGGAGAAGGTTGTGTAACTCGTATGTGCAGTATAAACCTTCCGAATAGGAAACTTATTCCTGACTAACAACTGATTTTCATAAGGATCTCAAAGATACATTCTATTCAGTTCCCATTTACAGGGATCACCGGAGACATTTAAAATTATCAGGAGAATGATAACAGTAATGATAATTTGCTAATGATGACGCAATGATAACAGTAGTAATAACGGTAAAACATTGCAAGATGGGATAAATTATTTACCCAGGCATTTACCAAATTACTAAAATCGGTGCTTTGGCTACTCAGAGTTCAAACTTGTTATCGCTAGTCTGGATGATATTCTAACGCTCTATTTGCAAAAATCTATGTTCAGCCTCAAACTATTTGATAAATTTGATAAATTCCAAGAAAGAGCTTTGTAGGATCCTTCATCTCTCCAGTTAAAATTAAGTAGTTACCAATAGATTCATTGGTTATTGGGATTTACCTTCAACTATTAATTAGCCTGTGACTCTGCCCTGGGACAAGAGATTGGAGTTAATGGGAACCTGTAACAACCTTGTTGTTATAGGCAGCCGTCTATTCATCAAGAGTAATTGGCAATATTGTAGCTGTGTTCAGCTGTGAAGTAGCAACCTCTCAAGTGTCGGCTAGGTCATTGTTAAACAGACCTATACTATTACCAGCTGAAGCTAATAAAGTCATAATGATGGACGAACACTATTCAGCTTTGCTCCACTAGTTTGGTCAGTAAAAACTCAGGTATATTACAAACTGATGCTAAATGCTCTAAGGTGGAATATTGCGAATGTCACCACTAGTTCAGAAGTGGAGGAGATTATATCAATTACCAATTCTTCAGTTATTGCTATCAACTATCTATAGAACCTAGGTGCATTATATGGGTAAACGGTTATGGCCCAAATATGCATAATATGCAAGCTCAACTTCAGGTTGATACACAATGGTGCTGGCATGTTAGTCACATGAGTGCAATCAAGTAAAAGCATCCTGTACTAATTTACATAATATCATTTGCCACTGGTGTATCATCAATGCCAACACAGATCATATGCCAACACAGAATGAGTGTTGGATCACAAAGTATTTATGAAATTATGGTTCGATGGAACACTGAATATTGATGTGATGTTTGATGCTTATTCACGTCTGCAAAACTATGTGGCATAACAGTGGCGAGAGATGCATTATCGCTACAAGAAGGAGGAATGTTCGTTATGTCTTCCTCCATCTCACCCATCAGTCAGATCTTGAAATAAGTCAGCAAGATCCCGCTTAGGTTTTTGTACTGGCTGACTTTACTATGCAGCCTTGATTCCTGATTGTCAGGAATATTAATACAACCTTATAGAGTTATTCGAAACGTAAAGCTTTGCTGGTCAGCCTGTGGCTCTGAAAACCAGCTTTTGCATGATAAAATCAATTTATTCTTGCAGATTCTGAGTAGACTGCTCCTTTGGCTGGGGTTGTCACACCGACCCATGTATGTACTCACTGCAGAGGGCAGGGATAGCATCCCAAAAAAGCAGTACAGTTTTCGCCAGGAGATGGGAAGAGCTTTGTTTAATGCTATGTTACATTTAATATGGTACAGATACTGACGACTTTAAGTTCATTTTCAAATAGGTCTTTGACAATAATTGAGTATAGGGCCATTAACTGTGCTTAATGTGCCTTCCCTTCATATTTGCTGCAGCGAATTGGATCCACTCTGTTGGGCTCACCCCGGATATCGAGTTTGTAAAGGATCATTAACACAAGTACAGGGCAGTATGGGATACTGACATTGTGCTGGCACTGCTTGGCCGGGGGCTCCTGCTACATCCTAGCTTTGGCCGTCTCATAAGGTGGTTATCCTCACGGTGCTGGTTACAGTGCAACGGGTCCAGTCACTACATAATTGCGACTGGATAGGATGGTTACATCTGCAAGTAATATTATATTTATGTTTTAGTTAAGCAGAGCAGAAGGGGAGTCAGGTCCCAAATTAGTTTCATGACATATTCAGGGGCCTTCAGTTATGTGACATCACACATTTACAACTATATGTCAAGGTCACCAAGAGCCTAGAGGCTCCAAACTAGCAATGTTGTTAGTTCCAAAAAAGCTTTCTAAGAAGGTGTCAGTTCAGACCATCCCCAGGCGGTGAAACGGGGTTTGGTTTATATGGGAGTAGATACAAGTTAAATCACTCCACCAGGTCTGCTACAACATCAGTAGCAAGGGTTATTTACATTCTGATGGACCACATCCTAGCAGCTGCAGGACGGTCGAATGAGCGAACATTCCAAACACTTATAATAACCCATTGTCAGACCAGGAATTATTTGCCAACTCTATATTACGTTCAGTTGTATAATCCCTCTCGGATGAGAGGGGCTACTATTATGATTATTTATTCATTATGAATGTTTCCCTCATACTGTCAATGAAGCAGCTGTGGTTGTGTAGACTCGTTTCTCACAGCATGAAAGCACAGAGCTTTGAAATCTTCATGGAATCACTCACGTGACTCTGAAATAAAAAAGTAAGATTAAATGAGAACTTACCAGTTTGAAGTTTGATCTTTATTTTATGAGGAGTAACGATGAGGGATTATGTGCCCTCTGCTCCCAACCCTCATATCACAAAGGTCATCTGGTAGTTCGAGGTTTATAATCGTACTATGTCACTTCAATTACTGTTATCTGTGATTTCACACTGTTGCTTTGAAGATTCACACGCATGCTCACTGCCTGGGTCTTCACGTAATCCCTCATTGTTACTCCACATAAAATAGAGATCAAACTTCAAACTGGTAAGTTCTCATTTAATCTTACTATTTTCAACCTCTATTTCTGACTATGGTCTTTTCCACCCAGCACAATCAGGAAATCAACATATCGAGGAATTACAGTAGTGAAACCTTTTGCTGTCTAATTGAGTTCCACCATTGAGCTGCATTTACTCAGAGTAGACTTGACATCAGTGCAGTCTGGTAGGAACCAGCGGCAATGCATCATGTGGAATCAGAGATCATGGGAGCATGTTTGTATTTTTAATTTTGCTTTTCTTAGAACAATGAGAAAAGTAAACCAGCAAAATTGGTAAATAGTCTAAAAGAGTAGTGTTTAAGAATTCCAACTGTACAGTAAACAAAAACAGATGTCTGAATGGTGGACAGATGATACACACTGCACCAAAATGAAACAACTGGTTTGATCAACAGCAGCATACTGAACTGTGTCCTATTGCACAATCCTATTCCAGCTCTGATTGTTTCAAAGAATTCAAGTTTAATGGGAGCCAGCTGAGTGGAAGGTTCCAACTGACAGATTGGGCGATTGAGAACAGGGTAACTGATTGATGTATAATGGACTGAGATGCTTAGGGATTGGAAATGAACCAGCAAAGTATCTTTGTACAGATACAACTTGGGGAGAATACTAATAACACCCTGGACTTGCAAGGTGATTATGTCCTCTAATATGTGTAAAGTGGGATAACATTGTATATAAATACAAACATATGAATTAGGAGTGGGAGCAGGCTAGTTAAGTCTCTTCCATCATTTAATGAGATTGTGGATCATCCAACCCCGCAACATTAATTCTGCATTAGTTGGTCATATAGCAAGGAAATAGGCACATTAGCTCACTGAGACTGCACCAACCATCAAGCAACCATTTACACTAATTCCAGTTTATTCTCCCCACATTCCCATCAATTGCATCTCACATTCCACCACTCACCAACATACTGGGAATAATTTACAGTGCCCAGTGAACACACATCTTTGGGGTGTGGTAGCAAAGTTAGCAGGAGAATGTATCTTTGCCTGCACTCTAACGCAGGCAAAGCCTGAAGTTAGGATTAACCACAGGTCATTAAAGCTGCCCTTCATGGCTCCACCAGCTGCACACTGGGCATTCCCATCTACCCTCACTAACCTTCTATTTCCAAGCTTATCAAGAGTCTATTTAGCTCTGTCATAAAATGCACACAGACTCAAATTATTTGAGGAAGAGAGTTCCAAAGACTAACGAGGGAATAAAAATTGCTTGTGGAAATTACTTCATCTGTTTGGGAGCACTTGTCGAGACAAGAACAGAATTATAATTTCAGGTCAATGAGCTGTCAACGGAACAGAAAAGTAGAAAGCAAACATGTTTTAAGTTGTGGAGAAAAGCAATAAATAGAGGAATAAAAAGGTAGAATGGGGAGACCAAGTCATAGTCACAAAGCGATACAGCATAGAAATATACTGAATCCACACCAATCATTTGCACAAATTACATTTCTCTTCACATTTCCCACTCCCTCAGATTCTATCACTCAATGCAGGCAATTTATGGTGACCAATTAACCTACCAACCTGTTTGCCTTTGAGATGTAGGAAACCAAAGGACCTGGAAAAAAATCCATGCAGTCAGCGGGAGAATGCGCAAATTTCACACAGACCAACCCAGAGGTCAGGGTTGAACTGGGTCTCTGAAGCTGCAAGGCAGCAGCTCTACCAACTGCAACACTGCACTGCCATTAATATGTGCATATATTGTTTTTTTAAGGTGAATTAAAATCTTTGCAAACTGAGCAGTCATGAGATAATATTGATACATTGTTGTATCGGCAAAAAAAAACTATTGCTTTTAGTGGAGAGTTACTGCCTTCAATGAAGGATGCTCCATTTATTACCCAATATCTAATATTGATTGGTCTTTGCCAGCAGCAGCACAAATAACCTTACCAGCAATATATCTTTCATTTACTTTCCTCTACACAATATCAGAATAAGCAGTGGTGAGTATTCTCAAAGTCACAATCAGTGTGAAGTCTTCAGTGTGTCATGGTGATTTGGAAACAGAAAGGAGACGCAGTCACTAATGAGATGTAGTGTGAATACAGTGCCTGTGATCAAAAAGGTGTATCATATAGTCACAAACATTGGGAGAGCACTGGTGAGAATACAGGTCCATCAAAGGAGATCAGTCACAAGCGGTTCCTGTTCACTGTATTGATAGTTGCACTGAACATCCATAGCCATGATTCTCGGTTTCCCAGTCTTCTGGTGAAGTGAGTGCCAATATTTGACCATTTCATGGAGAGGGTATTGGTACTGTCCTGATTGTGAAAACCAGTAGCAAACTTTCACAGATTTTTATATTATCTGTGTGTATTGCGATTACAGGCGTGTTAAGCTGCTGCAAGTGTGAATTTCATTGTTCTGTTCTTGGCACATATGACAATTAAACATTCTTGACTCTTGATTCTTGCTGTGCTGACCCAATTAATTTGGGTTGTCTGTTAATATTTACAGGTCTTGATGTATATTTGTTTGTGCCCAGCCCTGATCTCATGAGGATTCTTAACTATAAATCTATAGTATTTATATTGCTAATGATGCGTGTATGGAGAGGTAAACTCTTAATCTGGTAAATTATTTACATTGCCACTTTTATAAACATTAACAATTTAAACGTTTTTAATTAGATTAATAGCAACAAGATTTTGTTCCAAAATGACAAGGCGACATATTAAATTAAACCAGCAGTCAAATTATCATAGAATCATAGAATCATAGAAAATAGGTGCAGGAGTAGGCCATTCGGCCCTTCGAGCCTGCACCGCCATTCAATATGATCATGGCTGATCATCCAACTCAGTATCCTGTACCTGTCTTCCCTCCAAACCCCCTGATCCTTTTAGCCACATCTAGCTCCCTCCTAAATATAGCCAATGAACTGGCCTCAACTACCTTCTGTGGCAGAGAATTCCACAGACTCACCACTCTCTGTGTGAAAAAAGATCTTCTCATCTCGGCCCTAAAAGACTTCCCCCTTATCCTTAAACTGTGACCCCTTGTTCTGGAGTTCCCCAACATCGGGAACAATCTTCCTGCATCTAGCCTGTCCAACCCCTTAAGAATTTTGTAAGCCTCTATAAGATCCCCCCTCAATCTCCTAAATTCCAGTGAGTACAAGCCGAGTCTATCCAGTCTTTCTTCATATGGAAGTCCTGCCATCCCAGGAATCAGTCTGGTGAACCTTCTCTGTACTCCCTCTATGGCAAGAATGTCTTTCCTCAGATTAGGAGACCAAAACTGTACGCAATACTCCAGGTGTGGCCTCACCAAGACCCTGTACAACTGCAGTAGAACCTCCCTGCTCTTGTACTCAAATCCTTTTGCTATGAATGCCAACATACCATTCGCTTTCTTCACAGCCTGCTGCACCCGCATGCCTAGTTTCAATGACTGGTGTACCATGACACCCAGGTCTCGTTGCATCTCCCCTTTTCCTAATCGGCCACCATTCAGATAATAATCTACTCTCCTGTTTTTGCCGCCAAAGTGGATAACCTCACATTTATCCACATTATACTGCATCTACCATGCATTTGCCCACTCACCCAACCTATCCAAGTCACCTTGCAGCCTCCTAGCATCCTCCTCACAGCTAACACTGCCCCCCAGTTTCGTGTCATCTGCAAACTTGGAGATGTTGCATTTAATTCCCTCATCCAGATCATTAATATATATAGTAAATAGCTGGGGTTCCAGCACTTAGCCTTGCGGTAGCCCACTAGTCACTGCCTGCCATTCTGAAAATGACCCGTTTACTCCTACTCTTTGCTTCCTGTCTACCAGCCCGTTCACTTGATTGGCTATCCACATCAATACTGAACCCCCAATACCATGTGTTTTAAGTTTGTATGCTAATCTCTTATAACAACTACAAAATAAAAACTGGTGTAGGATGTTGAGGGATTTGCAGATGTTGTGTATTTCTGAGCTATCACAGATCCTAGGCACAGTGAGAGAAGAAACAGAGAATCAGGGTGCGACTTTTAAAGAGTTGCTTCTGCTCTTAAAATAAGTCTATTGCAACTTATTCCTCTGTGTTGCAAACTAAGAGATCTGATACCTTGTGGCGCCATCTGATGGTCGAGCCACTTATTGCTAGAACCCTCGCCAGTAGAGTTGGAACTCTCATGTGAGTGGTGTTGTCGGGAGTTAGTGAAGGAGCCGTCGTCAGTCAGTCAACCGGTGTGCTCCAGAACAATGGCAGGAACTTTGCTCTAGATATCACTAAATGCATGTGTGTGCCAAAATCGTACTTGTTAATAAAGACATTGTTTTGTACACAATATTAGGATCTCTACAATGGTGACCCCGACGATCCACAAAATAGTTTATTTTGGATTTCCACCATGGAAGCAGCCGACAACCCACAACAGCAAAATGCAGTTTCCATCAAGCTGCTCATTTTCTGGACATCCCAGCCCCACGTGTGGTTCGAACAGGCTGATGCCCAGTTCCACATTTGACAATTTACGGCTGATGCCACAAAATAGTACTACGTAGTCAGTGCACTGGACCAGGACACCACTGGTCACCTCATTGATTACCTTCGCCTGCCGCCGGCAGGAATGAGGGCCTCAAGTGCTCCTGTTGTGCATTTTCAGGCTCAGTCTCCGCGACCGGGCAACTTGACTCCTGCACATGGATAACCTCGGCAACTGCAAGCCGTCCGTCCTCATGAACGAGATTCTTGCCTTAATGGATGGCCATGAGACATGCCTCCTGTTTGAGCAGCTTTTCCTCGACCAGATGCCCGATGATGTTCACCTGCTCCTCTCGGAAGACGATTTCTCCGACCCCCGAGCAAGCGCAAGCGACGATGCTGGTCCATCCATGGGCCAACACACCGACCGCTCTTACGGTTGATGCCTCAGACACTGCTGTTGGCGGTGTGCTGGAGCAGCTGATCGATGGATGCTGGCAGCCCCTTGGCTTTTTCAGTTGTTACCTGTGACCTCCTGAGCAGAAGTACAGAGCTTTCGACCGTGGGCTCCTTGAGTGCTACTTGGCCAACCAGCATTTCCGTTATTTCCTCGAGGGCTGAGATTTCACACCTTTTACTGATCACAAGCCACTTATGCTTTTGTGAAGGTCTGATCCGTGGTCATCAATTGGCCTACATCTCGGAGAAAACGACCTGCATCCAATTCGTGGGTAAGAGCAACCGGGTCGCAGATGCGTTGTCCCGCACCACCGTCAATGCTTCCACCGCCGTCCACGCTTTGGCCCCGGGCATCAACTACACGGTTCTGGTGGCTGCACAGCATGAGGATGAGGAAATGCTCGCGTACCGCGCCGCCATTTCCAGCCTGTGGTTGGAGGATGCGCAGATCAGGCCCGCTGGCACCACGGTTCTTTGCAATGTGTCTACCGGTCAGCCGAGGCCCATCATCCCCGCAGCTCGGTGTTGCTGGATATTTGACATGGTTCATGCTTTGGCTCACCCTTCCATCCGGGCAACTATGGCACTGGCGGCGGACAAGTTTATGTTGCAAGGGTTGCGCTAGCAGGTCGGCAACTGGGCCCAGGCGTGTATTACCTGTCAAACATCCAAGGTTCAGCGTCACATCATGGCGCCTTTGCAGGATTTTGTCTTGAGGACCAGCGTTATGACCATATCCATGTTGACCTCGTGGGACCAGAGGTATTACCCACCTTCTCAATATCGTGAACCGCTCCACGCGATGGCCGGAGGCTGTTCCACTCGCAGATACCTCCACTGCAACGTGCGCACGTGCCCTCGCTGCCCACTGGATCGTCTGGGTGTACCAATGGACACCTATTCTGACAGGGGTGCTCAGTTGTGGTCTGCAATGGCCCGGCTGCTGGGTGCTCAGCTACACCACACCATGGCCTACTACTACGGCCTATCATCCAGTGCATTTTCATCGCCACCTGAAAGCGTCCTTAAAGGCAAGTCTCACGGGCCCGGACTGGGTGGACAAGTTGCCGTGGGTCCTGCTGAGAATCTGCACTGCCCCGAAGGAGGACCTAGCTACTTCCTCGGCTACGCTGGTGTATGCGCCCCGCTTACGATCCCGGGGGATTTGATCCTGGCAACACATGGGCATCAGGATCTGCCCTCGACCATGCTGACGCACCTCTGGGAGAAGGTGGGCACACTCTCTCTCATCCCGACGTCCCGCCATGGACTTACTCCCTCGCAAGTCCTGTCCACCCTCAAGAACTGCCAGTATGTTTTCCTGCACCATGAATCTCACCGTACGCCACTACAGAGCCCTTACGAAGGTCCTTTACAGGTACTGCACCACGGCACCTCGACTTTTGTGCACAATATGGGCAGCAGGCACGAGACTGTTTCTGTGGCCCATCTTCAGCTGGCTCATTTGGACATTGGTCAGCCAGTGCAGGGGGCACCCACCATCACAACCGCACCTGCTTTCATCTCTGCCGGTTGAGGCCCTGTGCACGGGAAATGTGTACACGAGATCAGGCTGCCTCACTCATACACCTGCTCATTTCCGTTAGTCTGGTTCTGGTGGTGGGGGGGGAGGGGGGGGGGGGGGGAAAGAGGTCATGTGATGCCATCTGGTGGTCAAGCTACTTATTGCTAGCACCTTCTTCAGTGGAGCTGGAACTCTCATGTGAGCATTGTTGGCGGGGGTTTGTGAATGATGAGTCGTGGATTTGGAGCTGAAACTTGGCACCTACAGCAGACACCTCGAGCCCTTGAATCCTCTCACCAGAGGTTTCTGGAAAATCCTTTGGAAAGACAGGCACACTAACGTCAGTGTGTTAAAAGAGGTTTACCACCACCACCATAATCCACCACCAGCTCAGACCCCAAAACAAATTCTCTACTCAAAACTACTGGGAGAACTGTGAGGCCAGATGTAGCACAACAATGATAAATCAGGACCAACTTCAAAAGGTGTGACATCAGCCCCCCCCACCAACTTGGGACAGGACAGTACAATATGTAGAATCATTGTTCATGAAGGAGTTGCATTCCATGAAGAGAATTTTGGACAGACTGCAAAACATAAGTGGCAGCAATGAAGGGAAATATTCCCCATCTAGAAGGCCCAAATACATCCCCCCACCAATACCATTCATCGATGCCCACATTGCAATAAAGTTTGGGGCTCCAGGATCAGCCATCTCAAGACCCATAGAAAGGACCTACCAGCAGTACAAGCATGATCTCCTTTGAGAAGTCATTGATGATGATGAGGATGACGTGTTATATACATAGTTTATGATTGAAAGAGGCATTAGACACAAGTGCAGTCAAAGTTCCCAGCTCCAATCTGTAAATCAGCTTACACTTCAAGTCATTAAAAAAATGTGCTATGGAATTAAATTCCTGGACCAATAATTTTGGTTTAATATCCTTTCCAATTTTTCTGAAATTTTCCTGATCAAAAGTGTTTCATCATCTTCACAAGGGTCTTCGGCCATCTCTGACACTAATATTTTCCCTTCAGATTTTATATTTACCCTTCAGTGAATCCTCTTATCTTCATTGATTTAAAGCACTATCCTCCACTCTTTATGTCATCTGCCTGAACAGTTGCTTCTTCTGCCAGTTTTGCAAAATTTAAATGTTTGATTTTTCAGTTCTATTGCTGCACTCCAAATGTGGAATATGACCTTTACATAATTAATCTGGTTACGACTCCTCTTTCGTCTTGTTAAAATAATCTGCAATTATGGTGGAAGGGTTATAAACCAAGACATTCAACCTTATTAAGTCACCATGCTAAGCAAAGGATGGGTGTGGTGCAACAGTAATCTAAAGAAAATCCTGAAAAACGATTGAAAGTTATGAGTCATCAGAAGTCATCCCTATGTTTTAAAGAGAGTGCAAGTGAGAGTCATCGAGTTATAGAGTGATACAGTGTGGAAACAGGCTCTTCAGCCCAACACGACCACACCGGCCAACAATGTCTCAGCTACCCTAGTCCCAATTGTCTGCGCCTGGTCCATAACCCTCCAAACCTGTGCTCTCCATGTACCTGTCCAACTGTTTCTTAAACCATGGGATTGTCCCAGCTTCAACTACCTCCTCTGGCAGCTTGTTCCATACACCCACCACCCTCTGTGTGAAAAAGTTACCCCTCGGATTCCTATTAAATCTTTTCCCCTTCAGCTTGAACCTATGTCCTCTGGTCCTCGATTCCCCTTCTCTGGGTAAAAGACTGTGTATCTTCCCGATCTATTCCTCTCATGATTTTGTATACCTCTATAAGATCACCCCTCATGCTCCTACGCTCCATGGAATAGAGACCCAGCCTACTCAACCTCTCCCTATATCTCACACCCTCTATTCCTGGCAACATCCTCGTAAATCTTTTCTGAACCCTTTCAAGCTTGACAATATCTTTCCTATACATGGTGACCAGAACTGAACACAATATTCTAAATGCGGTCTCACCAACATCTTTTACAACTGCAACATGACCTCCCAACTTCTATACTTAATACTCTGACTGATGAAGGCCAAAGTGCCAAAAGCCTTTTCGACCACCTTATCTACCTGTGACTCGACCTTCAGGAACTATGCACTTGTACTCCCAGATACCTCTGCTCTTCAACACTACTCAGAGGCCTACCACTTCCTGTTTAGGTCCTGCCCTTATTCGGTGTCCCAAAATGCAACACCTCACATTTCTCTGTATTAAATTCCCACAACCATTACTCCACCCATCTGGCCAATCAATCCACATCCTGCTGCAATCTTTCACAACCATCTTCACTTTCTGCAAAATCTCTAACTTTTGTATCGTCAGCAAACTTGCTAATCTTGCCCTGCATGTTCTCATCCAAATCATTGATGTAGATGACAAATAGTAATGGGCCCAGCACTGAACTCTGTGTCACACCACTAGTCATAGGCCTCCATTCTGAGAACCAACCTTCCACCATTACACTCTGCTTCCTTCCATGGAGTCAATTTGCTATCCATTCAGCTTTCTCTCCTTAGATCCCATGAGATCAAAACTTCCAGAGCAGCCTACCATGTGGCACCTTGTCGAACGCCTTACTAAAGTCCATGTACACAACATCTACACCTCTGCCTTCATCAACCTTTTTGCTCAAGTCTTCAAAAAGTTCAATCCGATTTGTGAGACATGACCTCCCACGTACAAAACCATGCGGACTGTCCCTAATCAGCCCTTGCCCATGCAAATGCCTGTATATCCTATCCCTCAGAATACTCTGCAGTAATCTATCAACTACGAATGTTAAGATCACCGGCCTATAGTTCCCAGCATTTTCCTTGCAACCCTTCTTGAAAAGAGGCACAACATTTGCCACCCTCCAATCCACTGGCACCTCTCGTATTTAAGGACAGCTCATAAATTTCAACGAGGGCTCCCGCAATTTCCTCTCTAGTTTCCCGCAATGTCCTCGGATATATCTGATCAGGCCCTGGAGATTTGTCTATCTTCTAACAGGACAGTACCTTCAGTACTTCCTCGACAGTAACCCTGACTGTCTCTCATGACACTTCCCGTGACTATTCCAATTTCCTCCGTCCTACTGTCTTTCTCCTTGGTAAATACAGAGGAGAAATACTCATTGAGGACCTTGCCCATCTACTGTGGCTCTACACAGAGATGACAGCTTTTATTCCTGAGAGGTCCCACTCTCTCTCTAGTTACCCTTTTCCCCCTTATGTATTTATAAAATCTTTTGGGATTTTATGCCACCTGCCAGAGCTATCTCCTGGCCCCTTTTTGCCCTTCTGATCTCCGTTTTTATTTTGCTCCTTAGTCCCTGAAACTCCTCCAGGGATGCACTTGATCCCAGCTGCCTATACCAGTCCCATGCATCCTTCTTGTTTTTGACTAACATCTCAATTCCCCTCGTCGGCCAAGCTTCCTTACTTTTGCATGCTTTGCCTTTCACTCTAAAGGGGATGTACACATCCTGAGCTCTCTTCAGTACACTTTTATAAACATCCCACTTGGCCGATGTTCCTTTCCCCTCAAATAACCTGCTCCATCAACTTGAGCGACACCTTCTCTCATACCCTCAAAGTTGGCCTTATCCCAGTTGAGCATTTTCCACACGTGGACCCTCTCCGTCCCGATCCAAAACTATCTTAAACCTAATCGAACTGTGGTCACTCGTCCCAAAAGGCTCCTCCACAAATACTTCATTAACTTGCCCTTCCCAATTTCCCTAATACTAGATCCAGCCTTGCCCTCTCACGTGTGGGGGCCTCCACATACTGTTTAAGAAAACTCTCCTGAACACTTGAGGCATTGCACCTCATTTAAACCTTTCCCGCTATGATTTTCCCAGTCTATATTGGGAAAGTTGAAATCCCCTACTACAACAATCTTATTTGACCTGCAGCAGTCTGCAATCTCCCAAAACATTTGCTCTTCTAATTCGCATTGACTATTTGGAGGTCTGTAGTATACCCCCAACAAGGTGATTATCCTTTTCTTGTTCCTCAGCTCCACCCATATAGCCTCACTAGATGAATCCTCCTCATCCAACAATGCAACTCCCCCTCCTTTTTTTCCTCACCGCTGTCTCTCCAGAAGCTCCTGTACCCTGCAACATTGAGCTGCCAGTTCTGCCCCTCCCTTAACCAGGTTTCAGTCATGGCTACAATGTCCCAGTCGCTCGTATCTATCCACGCCCTAAGCTCATCTGCCTTACCCGTCAAGCCCCTTGCATTAAAATATGTGAAGTTTAAACCAACCCTCCTTCCTCGCTCTCCAGCTATTTGCCCATTCTGTCCATTAACCTTTCCCACATCACCCTCCATACCAACTTCTAGCCTCCTGTGCCTCCATCCTGCACGAGATCCCACCCCCTTGCCAATCTAGTTAAAACCCTCCTGTGTAGCATTAGCAAACCTTCCCACTAGGATGTTAGTCCCCCTACAGTTTAGGTGCAACCCGTCCCTTTTAAACAGGACACCCCTGCCCCGGAAGAGATCCCAATGATCCAGAAATCCAAATCCCTGCCCCGTGCACCAACTCTTCAGCCATACATTCATATCCTCTATCTTCCTATTCTTACCTTCACTAGCACAAGATACTGGAAGCAATCCTGAGATCACTACCCTGCAGGTCCTGCTTTTTAGACTTCTGCCCAATTCCATAAAATCTTGTTGCAGAACCTCCTTCCTCTTCTGACCTATATCATTCGTGCCAACATGCACAACAATCTCCGGCTGCACCTCCTCACTCTTGAGGATGTCGTGCAGCCTCTCCGACACGTCCTGGACCCTGGCACCAGGGAGGCAACACATCATCCTGGAGTCTCGACTGTTGCCGCAGAATCTCCTGTCCGCACCTCTGACGATGGAGTCTCCCACCACTACGGCTCTGCCTGACGTCACTCTTCCCCATTGAGCCTCAGCACCAGGGTTGGAATCACAGCCCTGGCTACCATGCAATCTTGTCAGGTCATCCGCTTCCAAGAGGGTGTACCTGTTTTCAGTAGGCACAGTGAATGGAGTCTCCTGCACTCCACGTTTATACCTCTTTCTCACAGTCACCCACCTTCGCTCTTCCTTGGTGTGACAACCTCCCTGTAGGTCCTGTCCAGGAAATTCTCATTTTTCCGGATGGCTCTGAGGTCATCCAACTGCTGCTCCAGTTCCCTAACACGTTCATTCAGGAGCTGCACCTGGACACAATTTCCGCAGGTGTGGTTTCCAGAGGTACCAGCAGTGTCCCTGACTTCCCACATCCTGTAGGAAACACAGCACCAACCTACCTGCCATTTCTTCAATGGACAAAAACATCATAGCTTTCGAATCAAGTGTAGCCTCCTTGCCTCAATCTCCTTGCCAAAGACTCTTGAGCCAAAGACTCACACTTTTTTTTTCACACAGAGAGTGGTGGGTCTCTGGAACTCTCTGCCACAGAGGGTAGTTGAGGCCAGTTCATTGGCTATATTTAAGAGGGAGTTAAATGTGGCCCTTGTGGCAAAGGGGATCAGAGGGTATGGAGAGAAGGTAGGTACGGGATACTGAGTTGGATGATCAGCCATGATCATATTGAATGGCGGTGCAGGCTCGAAGGGCCGAATGGCCTACTCCTGCACCTAATTTCTATGTTTCTATGTTTACTCACCAAGACTCTTGAGCCAAAGACTCACACTTTACTCACCAAGGCACTTCACCTCAGCAAGATGGCTCTCAACAGCGACACTTGTTTTTAATCTCCTACCTAAAAGGTCTGTCCCACTTAGGCGACCTCCACCCCATGTTCTGGCAACTTTGCAGCAGCCCTTTTGCTTCACAGCCTTTTAACAAAGGCAGAAGGAAAGAACAAGAGTGAAGAGGAAGCACAAGAAGAGGTCTCAGTGGATGAAGCCCCACTTTCAAAGAAGATCCAGGCTTGGACAGTATGAGAACCTGAGAAATGTACTGCAAGAGGAGGATTTGTCTGCTTTTCAAAACTTCGCAAGAATATCCCGAGCTGTTCGATGAGCTGAAGGCAAACGTGGGCCCCCTGCTGAGAAAAAAGGGGACCTATATGAGAAGGCCACTCTCAAAACTCTTTAGATTCTGGAGTAGTTCCTGAGGATTGGCAGGGAGCAAACGTAACCCCTCTTTGTAAGAAGGGAGGGAGAGAGAAAATGGGGAATTACAGACCAGTTAGTCTAACATCAGCAGGTGGGAAACTGCTAGAGTCAGTTATTAAAGATGGGATAGCAGCACATTTGGAAAGTGGTGAAATCATTGGACAAAGTCAGCATGGATTTACGAAAGGTAAATCATGTCTGACGAATCTTGTGGAATTCTTCGAGGATGTAACTAGTAGCGTGGATAGGGGAGAACCAGTGTATCTGGACTTCCAGAAGGCTTTCAACAAGGTCCCACATAAGAGATTAGTATACAAACTTAAAGCATACGGCATTGGGGGTTCAGTATTGATGTGGATAGAGAACTGGCTGGCAAACAGGAAGCAAAGAGTAGGAGTAAACGGGTCGTTTTTCACAATGGTAGGCAGTGACGAGTGGGGTACCGCAAGGCTCAGTGCTGGGACCCCAGCTATTTACAATATACATTAATGATCTGGATGAGGGAATGGAAGGCAATATCTCCAAGTTTGCGGATGACACTAAGCTGGGGGGCAGTGTTAGCTGTGAGGAGGAAGCTAGGAGACTGCAAGGTGACTTGGATAGGCTGGGTTAGTGGGCAAATGTTTGGCAGATGCAGTATAATGTGGATAAATGTGAGGTTATCCACTTTGGTGGCAAAAACAGGAAAGCAGACTATTATCTAAATGGTGGCCGATTAGGAAAAGGGGAGATGCAGCGCGACCTGGGTGTCATGGTACACCAGTCATTGAAAGTAGGCATGCAGGTGCAGCAGGCTAAGGGGATCAGAGGGTATGGAGAGAAGGCAGGTACGGGAGTAGGCCGCCATTCAATATGATCATGGCTGATCATCCACCTCAGTATCCTATACCTGCCTTCTCTCCATTCCCCCTGATTCCTTTAGCCACAAGGGACACATCTAACTCCCTCTTAAATATAGCCAATGAACTGGCCTCAACTACCTTCTGTGGCAGAGAATTCCACAGATTCACCACTCTCTGTGTGAAAAATTGTTTTCTCATCTCGGTCCTAAAAGACTTCCCCCTTATCCTTAAACTGTGACCCCTTGTTTTGGACTTGCCCAACATCAGGAACAATCTTCCTGCATCTAGCCTGTCCAACCCCCTAAGAATTTTGTAAGTTTCTATAAATTTCTCCCCCCTCAATCTTCTAAATTCTAGCGAGTACAAGCCGAGTCTATCCAGTCTTTCTTCATATGAAAGTCCTGCCATCCCAGGAATCAGTCTGGTGAACCTTCTCTGTACTCCCTCTATGGCAAGAATGTCTTTCCTCAGATTAGGAGAACAAAACTGTACGCAATACTCCAGGTATGGTCTCACTAAGACCCTGTATAACTGCAGTAGAACCTCCCTGCTCATATACTCAAATCCTTTTGCTATGAATGCTAACACGACCTACTACGACCGACTTCGACTAGAACTACGAGTAAAAAAGTATTGATTTTTCCCACAAAGTTTCATTCAAAGATGAGGATTCAATTCTGTCTGCACCGTGGCGGTACAGTGGTCCAGTCATAGAGTTGCTGCCTTACAGCACCAGAAACGCAGGTTCAATCCTGATTACGGGAGCTATTCTCCCTGTGACTGCATGGGTTTCATAGGAATATAGAAATAAGGTACAGGAGTAGGCCATTCGGCCCTTTGAGCCAGCACCGGCATTCAATAAGATCATGGCTGATCATCCAAAATCAGTATCCTGTTCCTCCTTTCTTTCCACATCCCTTGATTTCATTAGCCCTAAGAACTATATCTAATTCACTTTCTTGAAGACATCCAGTGAATTGGCCTCCACTGCCTCTGTGGCAGAAAATTCCACAGATTCACAACTCTCTGGGTGCAAATATTTTTCCTCATCTTAGTCCGAAATGGCCTCCCACTTATTCTTAAACTTTGACCCCTTGTTCTGGCTCCCCCAACATCGGGAACATTTTTCCTGCATCTAGCCTGTACAATCCCTTAAGAATTTTACATGTTTCTATAAGATCCCCTCTCATCCTTCTAAATTCCAGGGAATACAAGCCCGGTCCCTCTTGTCCTCACCTTCCACCCTACTAGCCGTCACATCCAACAGATAATCCTCTGACATTTTCGCCACCTCCAATGGGATCCCACCACTGGCCACATCTTCCCCGATTCTCCCCTTTCAGCTTTTCGCAGAGACCGACCCTCCGTAACTCCCTGGTCAATTCCTCCCTTCCCACCCAAACCACCCTCTCTCCTGTTACTTTCCCTTTCAACCGCAGGAAATGCACCACTTGTCGCTTTACCCCTCCCCTTGACTCCATCCAAGGACCCAAGCAGTCTTTCCAGGTGAGGCAGATCTTCACCTACACCTCCTCATACCTCATCTATTGCATCCGCTGTTCCAGGTGTCAACTGCTCTACATGGGTGAGACCAAGTGCAGGCTTGGCGATTGCTTCACCCAACACCTCCGCTCAGTTCGCAATAACCAACCTGATCTCCCGATGGCTCAGCACCTGAACTCCCCCTCCCATTCCGAATCTGACCTGTCTGGCCTGGGCCTCCTCCATGGTCAGAGTGAGTCCTACCGCAAATTGGAGGAGCAGCACCTCATATTTCGCTTGGGTAACTTACATCCCAGTGATATCAACATTGACTTCTTCAATTTCAGGTAGTCCTTGCTTTCTCTCTCCTTCCCCTCCCCTTCCCAGCTCTCCCACAGCCTACTGTCTCTGCCTCTTCCTTTCTTGTGGATTTATCTGCCTTCCAACCCAACAGTTTACCTAACACCATTTCCTGACTATTGTGAATTTCCTTCTGTTCCTCCCTCTCGCTGGATCCTCAGTCCCCAAGACATCCACCATTTTAGGAGGATATGAATTTGTGTTAGTTCATGCTAATGTAATAGTAACTGTAAAATGTTTATTCAAAATGTGGTTGTCAATACCGCAAGAGCGGTTCAGGCAAATGTGGTCGATAGGGTATTGATTACACCTGCTAAGTACATAAGCGAGAGAAGATTGGAAATATATGTTGATTAGATTAAGTTGATGTCAATGATGAAATTCAAATGATGGAATTCTATTTAAAGATATGGAAAAAAATGTAGTTAATTGAAGCCTCTCTCACTTGCCAAGTCAGAATCATAGGAAACCAAGGATTGGATCATTCCTTGATGTGCCTCAAGATTCAAGATTCAAGATATATTTGTCATGTGCGCCAATTGGCACAGTGAAATGAAATCACCATGCAGCCATACAGTAAAAATAAAGAACACACATAGAGTTGATAGAATTCGACATAAAACATCCCCACACAGCAGGATCAAAATTTCCTACTGTGAGGGAAGGCACCAAAGTCAGTCTCTTCCCCTGAAGTTCCCCACTGTTCCCCCATGGTCGGGGCCTCCCCGACCACGGGGGAACACTACTGAGACAAGTGTTGAGTTAGTGGTGAGATATGGCAGATTGAGCCAGTTCAGGCTCAGAAAACGGGGCAGAAGAGTACCCCCAGGTTAATTGAAGAACTCTTGGTTGACACAAGCTGCACATTGATTTTGACAGAATCCAATTTCCAGAATTCTGCCCTAATGCTAATGGAGAGAGAGTTGGATATCAATAGAGCTTGAAGGTCCTAATTCAAACATTTTCACAGCTGTGGATTTTGCACTTTCTTTGTCTCCTGTAACAAAGTGTTGCTTTATCTCACGACCAAAGGTTAATATCTCAAACCTGTAATGAGCTTTCAGTAGTATCCCTGGAATGTATCTGTAGAATGTACTATTGATTGTTTAGAATTATTACTGTTTTTAGCGACATTGACACTATCACAGCCATGATCACATTGAATGGCGGTGCTGGCTCAAAGGGCCAAATGGCCTATTCCTGCACCTATTGTTTATGTATCTATGTCTATGTACTACATTGGGAATATATGATCATGTGTTCAAGTAATAATGGTTAATATGGAACTTGCGAGAAGCTATCTGTCTTTGAGGAAGAAAACTATCAAATGTTTTTTCCGGATAATGCACTGACGCAGTGGTAGAGCTGCTGCCTCACAGCACCAGAGACGCAGGTTCAATCCTGCATATAAAATTCCAGATAGCGTCTTATCAAGGTTGTAGACAGGTGTATTAAAGCATGCTGAGTTCTGGGCTCAAATCCTCATGCAATGAAGGCCAATATACTCTTTGCCTGCCTAACTGTTTGCTGCGCTGGATCGCTTGTGAGCAGCACTGACCCAGCAGAGTGAGAATAACACAGCATGACTGTAGTTTCCAGGAGAACAACAACAACAGGGACCAGACCTAGAAGAATGCTCTATCAATCAGCACACAGGGACTGGAAAGGTGTTTGGATGATTTTCTTTCCTTTATTATTTTCATTATAATACAAGTGAAAATATTTTTGCTTTGGAATGTATGCAGAAATGCTACGGCAGGATGTTGTCTGGAACGGAGTCTTTCAGCCTTACGGAGAGATTGAATAGGCTGGAATTGTTTTCCTTGGTGCAGTGAAGAACGGGGAGGGGGAGGGGGAATGTGGTGGACTGTGGTAGAGATATACAAAATTGTGAGGAGTATAAACAGAGTTGACTGTGAGCAACCTTTTCCCTCAGCTGTAATGTGTGAAACAAGGAAGCATGGGTTAATGGAAACTGGTAGGTAATTTTGAGGGAATTTGACCAGGATTTGTTTTCACCGAAGAGGTGGTTGAAATCAGGAAAGCACTGCCTAAGATCCTGGAAGAAGGTATCCTGACATCATTTAAGATCTATTTAAATGGATTTGGAATGCCAATGCATAGATGGCTGAAAAATGGGATTAATATAGATAGATACTTGATGGTTGGCACAGGCACAGTGAGCTGGAGGACATGTTTCCACGCTGTATGATTCTGTGATAATCTACAATACAAGGTGATACTGATCGCTAATTATCAATGCTAGTTTAAAGCTGTACCTTAACAACTGTATTCTGTGTTCTCTGTGTTATTCCAACATTCCTAAGTATCGAATTTTACAGAAGCACTCTGTCCCCATGGAAGGAAACCACAGTAAGGATGCCGTCTGCACAATGAAAACATTTTCTTATTTAACAAAAGTACCCCGAGGTAGATAATTTGAGCAACCTTTTTTTCAGAGACAGATTCTGATATCCTCTCCCTCCACAATGAGCCATATAATCATATAACATGAGAATAGATTCTGCCACCATCAACCACTTGCAATAATCCTACATTAATCGCATTTTTATTCTCCTGACATTCATATCAACTACCCCAGTTCTACCATTTCCTGGCTGAATTTAAATTGGCCAATTAACCTACCAAACTCGCACATCTTTATGATGTGAAAGGAAACCAGAGCACCCAGAATAAACTCACATGGTCACAGGGAAACTCAACACAAACTAAGCCCAGGATTGGGATTGAACTCAGTCTCTGGCGCTGTGATGTAGCAGCTCTACCAACAGCGCCAATTGGTCACCCATGCTTGACTTATAGACTCCAGCGGCATCTACTGCTGAGTTTCACCTGACTTGGCCACCAAATGGCTTCAGATTAGTACATGCGACCAGATCTAATGTGTTGCCACACCAACTACCTTGGTTAGCTGCCAGTTGCACCTTCCGAAGAGTTACATCTCAGATAATGAATGCAGTGTACTTGGATCTCCAGATGCACTAGCCTGGGCCCACTATGGCTCTTGGATCTACCTGTTACATTGACAGCCTCCATTGTTCCTTTATTTCTTCAGCAGGTGTAAACATTAAACATACGCCTTCAGTCAAATGTCTCACGTGGAGATGCCTTGGTCAATTCTGTCACCTACTGGACTGTACATTTACAAATACAGCCACAAGTTTGGATCAGTTGTTACAAGTTTTTTTGCTGTACGACAGGTAGACCAACTTCTAGTAAGATTCACAGACTGCATCTTTCCTTCCAGTCACCCTAGCATCTGACCTAGCGTCAGTTATTAGAGATGGGATAGCAGCACATTTGAAAAGTGGTGAAATCATTGGATTTACGAAAGGTAAATCATGTCTGACGAATCTTGTGGAATTTTTCGAGGGTGTAACTAGTAGCGTGGATAAGGGAGAACCAGTGGATGTGATGTATCTGGACTTCCAGAAGGCTTTCGACAAGGTCCCACATAAGAGATTAGTATACAAACTTAAAGCATATGGCATTGAGGATTCAGTATTGATGTGGATAGAGAACTGGCTGGCAACCAGGAAGCAAAGAGTAGGAGTAAACGGGTCCTTTTCACAATGGCAGGCAGTGACTAGTGGGGTACCGCAAGGCTCAGTGCTGGCACCCCAGCTATTTACAATATATATTAATGATCTGGATGAGGGAATTGAAGGCAATATCTCCAAGTTTGCGGATGACACTAAGCTGGGGGGCAGTGTTAGCTGTGATGAGGATGCTAGGAAACTGCAAGGTGACTTGGATAGGCTGGGTTAGTGGGCAAATGTTTGGCAGATGCAGTATAATGTGGATAAATGTGAGGTTATCCACTTTGGTGGCAAAAACAGGAAAGCAGACTATTATCTAAATGGTGGCCGATTAGGAAAAGGGGAGATGCAGCGAGACCTGGGTGTCATGGTACACCAGTCATTGAAAGTAGGCATGCAGGTGCAGCAGGCAGTGAAGAAAGTGAATGGTATATTAGCTTTCATAGCAAAAGGATTTGAGTACAGGAGCAGGGAGGTTTTACTTCAGTTGTACAGGGTCTTGGTGAGACCACACCTGGAGTATTGCGTACAGTTTTGGTCTCCAAATCTGAGGAAGGACATTATTGCCATAGAGGGAGTGCAGAGAAGGTTCACCAGACTGATTCCTGGGATGTCAGGACTGTCTTATGAAGAAAGACTGGATAGACTCGGTTTATATTCTCTAGAATTTAGGAGATTAAGAGGGGATCTTATAGAAACTTACAAAATTCTTAAGGGGTTGGACAGGCTAGATGCAGGAAGATTGTTCCCGATGTTGGGGAAGACCAGGACAAGGGGTCACAGCTTAAGGATAAGGGGGATATCCTTTAAGACCGAGATGAGAAAGACTTTTTTCACACAGAGAGGTGAGTCTCTGGAACTCTCTGCCACAGAGGGTAGTTGAGGCCAGTTTATTGACTATATTTAAGAGGGAGTTAGATGTGGCCCTTGTGCCTACGGGGATCAGAGGGTGTGGAGAGAAGGCAGATACGGAATACTGAGTTGGATGATCAGCCATGATCATATTGAATGGCGGTGCAGGCTCGAAGGGCCGAATGGCCTACTCCTGCACCTAATTTCTATGTTTCTATGACCTGCTGAATCAGAGAGACACCTCGGCAGGTGCAGTTATGTCTGATGGACATTTTGGATACTTCAGTTGACAAGGCACAATCTCACAGACGACAGAGACATTCATGCAACACCTAAGGTCTTTGCAAGGTCTGCTTCAGCACAGTTTAAAGGCAGATCTTGACATGAAGGTCAACACTGAAAACCCACTTAATGTCAGTACAATTGGCTCCTCCTTGACTGTTCTTCTACAGTGGATCCAACTACATTCAATTACAACATCCCAAACACTTCAACGTAACTTCTACCATCCATGCAACACAATCAGATGCCTCAAATCACACTATGCATCCTCATAGCCACCTCCCACTACAAGATACCAACCCTTACCCACCACAATTCTCTTACCCTTATATCTACCCATTACCACAATGGTAAAGGTAGCTGAACAAATTACTCTGAAAGTGTTGAATGTGCTTTCCTCTGATATTGATGTATTTATCAAAAAGTCACACAACACAGAAACCATATCCAAGCAAACATTTTTAAAGATGAATTACGGATCCCCCAATCTACCTCATTTACTATGTATTAATGCTTTGGGTGAAGGAGCCAGCAAATATAGCCATGTCTGTTGATGATAGAGAAATCAGTGGAAAACATAATCTGAGCAAGGACATCAACAAAGAAAAAGAGTTCAGATGGAGTATAATGTGGGGAAGTATAAGGCTATCCACTTAAGAAAAAAGAATGAGGAAACAGAAGATCATTGAAATGGTGAGAGACAATTAGATTTTCATATAAATACAGAAAATATTGGAAACACTCAGCCGATCAGGCAGCATCTGTGGAAAGAGAAACAATTAACATTTCAGGTTGATAGCCTTTTGTCAGAACTTGGAAAGAGAGCAAACCTGTTACCTCTGATAGGGTGAGGCCAAGTAAGTGAATTGAAGTATTAATTGAAATTAGATTATTCTTCTTTGTGCAATATTAGACTGTACCATTAGTGGAAGAAAACATAGAAACACACGAACTAGAACAATAGAGTTTCTGCTTCCATCAAGGAGACTCAAAATTAGCCACTAGCACTGCAGATGAGAAAGTGAAGAGAAAACTTGAACCAAGGCACCATCTAGGTATTAAAAGATAATAATGCGTTCCATGTTCCTGCAGTTTGGTAGATGGTATTCCAGTCAGGTGTTGAAGCAAGTTTTGAGCCTTTTCTCTACACACTAGATTTTCTTTGCTAGGTCTACTTAAATACATAAATGGCTGCTTACAGGCAAAGGCCACTGAAATCATGATGAAAGATAATCAACCTGAAACATATAGGGAAAAATCAAAAATTCCAGATGGTGAAAATCTAAACTTAAAACAGAAAATGCTGGAAATACTCGACAAGTCAGGCTGCATCTGAATTAACCTAAAACATTAAATATGTTTCTCTTCCCAGTGTTGAGTGTTTCCAACATTCTCTGTGTTCATATCTGTGGTTATCCTTGGAATTTGTGGCTTGGGAAGATGATAAATTACATCACTTGGGTTTCAGCATTAGTGCTGGTTTTTAGGTTTTAGTATCATTCTGGAAAGGAGAGAAGCAAAATCAGCCAGTCTTTAAGTGAAGAGGTAATGACCTATTTGAGTCCTCTCAGTGCTTGAGCTCACACAATAGAGAGCCTCATGTCAGTGGTAGGGAAGCTATTGGAGAGGACTCCTCACTATAGGACTTACTCCCATTTGGAAAAATAGGCTAATTAGCGACAGTATTGCTTTGTATGCAACAGGTCATGTCGTAACTTGATCGACTTTATTGAGGAGGCGACAAAGGTGACTTAGAGGGTACGGTAGTGGATGTCACCTAAATGGATTTTAGTAGGGTATTTGATAAAGTTCCCCATGGTAGCTGATATAGAAGATTAAGATGCATGGGATTCAGAACCGTCTTACTAATAGAAGACAAAAGGTTGTGGTAGAAGGACGTTATTCAGGTTGGATGCCTAGGACCAGTGAAGTTCACAAGGATCTGTGCTGGGACCTCTGTTGTTTGCAGTGTATATAAATGATTTGGAGTAAACATACATGGGTTGGTTAGTAATTTTGCAGATAACATCCAGATTACTGGAGACATTGAGGAAGGCTGTCAAAGTATACGTCGGGATATAGATCAGCTCCAGAAATCGGCATGTAAATGGCAGATGTTTAATTTGAGCAAGTGTAAGGTGTTGCACTTTGGGAGATCAAATATAAGGAGAAGGTATTCAGTTGATAGCAAGACCCTGAACAGCATTGATGTGCAGAGCGATCTTGGGGTGCAGGTCCACAGCTCCCTGAAAGTGGCAACACATGCAGATAGAGTGGTAAAGAAGGCATATGGTATGCCTGCCTTCAATGGTCGTGGCATTGTATAAGAGTCAGGAAGTCATGGTGTAGCTCTTGGCCGCATTTGCAGTATTGTGTTGAAACTCTCTGCATCTTGGAGCTCCCAAATCGATCTCTAACCAGGAATCACGGGCTCCACGATGTTAGAGTCCACAGGCCCGTGGTTGGAGCTCTCCATAGTTGATCCCCGGCAAAGGGATCGCAAGCTCCACGATGGTACGTCCGCACCACGCCTGCAGTTGAAGCCCCAGGTCAGTCTCCAGTAAAGGCCTCACCACTCCACGATGTTAGGCCACAGTGGGGACGGAGATACAATACGCGAAAAAATCGCAACTCCGTCGAGGTAGGAGATTGAAAAAAAGGTTACTGCAAGAGAGGATGTTGGATGGTTGGAGACATCTTTGACAAGGTGGGGTTGCCATGAAATAAATGTGGCCAAGGAAGCACATTTTATTTAGTAACTCAGAAGCCTAAACTAAAAATCCGGACAACAGTATTTATATCTATGTCAGCTGGAAACTTCAGTTGTTAGTAAATGACAAAGCTTGTGGATTCTTGGATAAAACTGTATGCTGTTTTTCGGGAGATGTAGAGAGAGTTATCCTGAACTAAGCTGGGTAACATGTGACTTTAAAGTTCCCTCTGAAATGGCCTCAATTGCTAGCAAGCCACATAAGTTATATGAAAGGAGCCCAGGATAAACAATAAGCACTTGCCTTGCCAGTGACACCCACATCCATATTTCATAGATTTAAAAATCCTGAGCAGCTTGGAGGCATTTATTAAGCAACTGCAAAACATCAGGAATAAAAACAGAAAGTGCTGGGAATACACAGCACGTCAGATAGCATGCCATGCTGAACATTTGCAGAGTTTTCTGCTTTTGATTCTGTCTTCCAGCATTTTCAGCTTTTTGTTTTTGTGAAATGCTGAGGTTCACCAGCTTCAGAGTCTCAAATCAATCTCGGAGGCCAAAGCAGGAGATTTATTTGGTTACATGAAATAGAAGCCCTTTACCGTAAGTGTTCGCCATGGGAGGTCCTTCACCCATGGAATGACAGCCATGAAACACAAAACCAGTCCCACTGAAATGCAACAAGTTCCAGTAAACTAGCTCAACAAGGAAAAGATAATCGCAAATCTTCTGAGCTCAGAACTAAAAATACATTAATCACTGGATTACAATAATTTGCATTGGAACAATAATTTAGCTGATGGAAAGCTGCCAAGTCGTTTCCGTTGCTGCATTACATCCAATTCAGGCAAAACACAAATTTAATGTATTAGTGGTGTTCAGCTCCACTGCTGCATCAAAGGTTTAGTTATTTTATCCATTGATTTATTTCCATTAAGATGTTTCATATTTTTGGATCATCAAAGCATTATCAATCATGAATTCTTACTTCAATTCTAATAGCAATTACTGCAAGTAAGAATGCTATTGTTCCTTTGTAGGCACATATGATAATTAAACACTCATGACTTCACTCTTGTTCATTAACTGAGCCACTGGGAGCTATTGGTAAAGGCAACCAGGAGCCTAGTTAAAAGCACCTCAAGTGGAGGAAGAGAAAGATAGTTGAAACCACAAAAAGATACAGTACAATATCAGGCCCCTCGGCCCACTGATTGGATACTGATTATTATCTAACCATTTACATGAATCCTTTCCGAACACACTTTATTCGACCCAGATTCCCATCAAATGTCCTTCCCACCCCACCCCTAGGCTCTTCCACTCAATCACATTCAAGGGGCAATTCACTATTAACCTACCCACACACGTCTTCAGAATGCAGGAGGAAACCGGAGCACACATGGAAGAGCCATGCTGACAACTCCAGAGGATTGAACCTGCTTTGTGGAAACTATGGCAATGGCTCTCCCAGCTGAACCACCATGTCACCGAGGTAGAGAAATAGAGGAGTCAAAGGTGAAAATGGCAGGTCCTGCAAATATAGCCCAGAGATTCCAGTGATGAAGTCATTAAACTGGGCACTGGCAAGAGACCAGGATGACAGGATTGCAGAAACCTTGGAGAAAGTTACAGAGGATCTGAAAACCAGGATGGGAATTTTAAAAACTGAGGCATTACTATCCATGAACTATTTACAGAGCCTGGTGCAGTCATGTAAGTGTCTTCCCATAGGTCATATCACAAATATACACAGCGAGTGGTTGCTATCTGGAACATGGTGGCAGAGGAGATGTTGGAGTCAAATACAATCACTCCATTTGAGAGGCAATTTAGGCATACATTTAAGTGGGCAAGGATACAATTCTAAAGTGGGTGAATGGGATCAGTGCAGATAGATAAAGAAGTCAGCCCGGACAGTGCACAGATGGCCCATTTCTGTTCCAGTTGATTCTATGACTCTAGCATCAGCTCCATTTGTACTGGAATACAGTTTTGGCTCATACTGGCTCATTTCTATTGTGGATTATTATGGGAAAATTTGAAAACAGGACTAGGGCAGTCATATTGCAATTGTACAGGGTCTTGGTGAGACTGCATCTGGAAATGGTTTGGTCCCAATATCTAACAATGGATGTGTTTTCCGTGGATGGTAAGCAGTGGAGGATCGCTAGATTGGTTCAAAAAATGACAGATTTGCCACAAGGTATGAGATTGAGGAGAATGACAGTGCATTCTCCAGAGATCTGATGAAGGAGGGGATTTCATCGAAAATCTTAGAGGGTTTGATAAACTATACACAAGAGGATGTTTCACCTGGCTGACTCATCTTGAACTTGGGGCATCGGTTCAGATGAAGGTTGTGATGAGGAGACACTTCTTCATTCAGAGAACAGTAAACCTTTGGAATACTCTGCCCTGGAAAGTTGGAGCTTTGTCACTGAATTACCTCACAACAATCCATGGCTTTCTGGACATTGAAGGGATAATGGAGGTGGTGCAACAAAATGGCACTGAGATGCAAGACGACATGCTCCTTATGCTGACGAGGAGCAGTGGGGATGACAGATTTGAAGGGCAAGGGTACCTGAGCAGACAGAAGCTATGCACAAAATTAATCAAGACAAGAGGAGGGAAGGGAACTTTTACTTCGGAGTCACGTGAGTGACTACGTGATGAACCCGTCAGTTTCGCATGCGCGTCATTACGTCAAAAGCATGGCGCTCTGAATGGCTGGTGGTTTGTCGCTCCTCCAGTGGTAAGTTTAAAAGGCCTCCAGGTAAGTTCTTGAACTTAGTCTGCGGTTGTGTTTTCTTCTGTCTTGTTGTAGCAAGAACACCATGGATAAGGCGAGGGACAGTCTTGACGGTCTGCAGGAAGAACCGCTTCCGATGAACGTGGCAGTGCGGTCAGCAGGCGACAGTCTGTTTCACCTTTGCGGTCGCTGATACCACACCTAGCGACCCCGGGCTCGGTGCCCATGGACAGCGCATTGGCTACCCCGTGGGTCGGGAGGGCCAAGTGCAAGTCCAACAGGCCAGTGGACTCGGACGAGTCCGGCCGGGAGGGTTCGCCTCCTAGAGCGGGAACCGTCGGCGGATGCCTTTCTCGCATGGAGCATCTTATGGAGATCTTATGGCTCCTTGGTCCGGAGTCATATCATAGCGGGCTTCGAGGGCCCACAGCAGCGCCTGGTGCAGGGCTGCATTATGTATCCCCATCTGATTATGGTAGTACAGACCACCAGTCCTGGGCGGTGGACCCCTCGGTGCGAGACCCGTGGGAAGCGAAGGTGCCAACCATGGTCTCAAAATTTGCAGTTCCATCACTGGTTGCGGAGCCGCTGGAAGAAGAGCTGGTGGCCAGCATTAATTACCTCGTTTCCCACCAGCTTCAGGAACAAGTCATGATGGAGATAGCCATGAGGTACCACGTTCCCAGCAACTGTGCTTCCCTCAAGGTACCGGTGGTGAACAGTTCCATCTGGAGTTTATTGGGGGCGGCATAAAGACCCAAGAGGTCAAACTGAAAAGAATTTTAAACCTGCAGTCATCGGGGTTGACAGCATTCGCCAGGTTGGTGGACGGCTGCGTATTATCTGAGGCTCAACGGGTTGCAATGGCATTGTTGTGCAATGCACAATTCGAAATTAATTGCTTTCGTAAGAACGCCATTCATCCTGTATTCTACCCCAAGTTTGCGGGGTTGTGTAAGGCCAGTAATGTGCAGCCGCACAATTTACTGTTTGGAGAAGACCTGTCCAGGCAGTTGAAAGACTTGGATGACGAGTCGAAGGCTGTGGGGCTACTTCGGGCTCCACCACCAAACAGTCAGTCGTCGTTTTGATGCCAGCACCCCTATGCCTCAACCAGCACAAGACCAGCTGCGGAGACCACCTCCACCTCGAAGACCCAAATAACCGGCCGGAAGTCTTTTTTGGGACATGGCCCAAACCGGCCGACAGCCAAAATGCGCAGCTGGCGCACAACAGCACCTCAAGTTCCCAAACATCGGGGAAGGAAATAAATATCCAGAATCCACCAACTAACACGGAAGTAGGTGGGTCTGGGTCTCAATGTAACATACCGGGTGTGGGTTCATTGCATGTTGGTGGTTGGTTACGTTTCTTTTTGCATGAGTGGCGGTGGTTAACTTGTGACTTGTTCATACTGTGTAGCATAGATGGGTTCAAAATTGAATTTGCGGGCTCTCTCCCACCCACGCAGCATGCTCCAAACCGTACCTTTGCTCGTTCAAAACGGGATGGTTTGGAAGTTCAGGCTGCAATTGAAACATTAAGTGCTAAAAGAGTGGTTGAAAAAAACGGTCATGAACCTCATGAATTTGTATCCAATATTTTCACCAAGGAAAAGAAGGAAGGGGGGAGGTACCGCATCATTTGGACTTAACCCAACTTAATACCTTTGTGTAGTACAAACATTTCAAAAGGGAAAGGTTTGTGACTGCAAAACAGTTAATTTTCAGGATGTGTTACATGGCATGCATTGATATTAAAGTTGCTTATTATTCTGTACCTGTTCACAAGGATCACAAAAAATACTTGAAATTTAAACTGATGGGGCAGCTATGGCAGTTTAAAGCGTTGCCGAATGGGTTAACCTCAGCTCCCAGGTTATTCACAAAAATATTGAAACCTGTTCTTGCTCTATTAAGAGAGCAGAAACACATAGTAATGGCTTATTTGGACGATATCCTCATTATAGGGAAAACTATGGAATTGGTCTCAGCCACCAATCTTGCGTTTGAGCAGTTGGGGTTCCTAATTCACCCAGTAAAATCCAGGTTGACTCCATCCAGGGTTATGGATTATTTGGGATTTACTATTAACTCCGATCACCTGTTAGTCATTTTGCCTGAGGGCAAGAGATTGAAGTTAATAGAAGCCTGCAATCATCTTATCACACAGCAGCTGCCTTCAATTCAACAAGTAGCAAGCTTGATTGGAAAATTGGTGGCTGCATTTCCAGCAGCCAAATATGGGCCTTTGCACTATCAGCAATTACAAAGAGCAAAAGTGCAGGCACTCAAACATAATTTTGGCCACTTTAACAGAATGATGCAATTACTGGCCAAAGCCATTGATGAGCTACAGTGGTGGAAAGCCAATATTGTCCATTGTTCTGGCAATATTTCAATTGATAGCCCTCTCTGGGGTGGGGCACCACTGACACCGCTTCTAGCTGCGGTGGCAGATGGAACATGCATGAGATATCTTTTCTGCAGTTGCATGGTGCTAACTATTTGGAATTGCTTGCAGCCCTTTATGGTCTGAAAGCTTGTGTGCATGTTCAATTACAGATAGATAACACCACACCAGTGACATTCATAAATCACATGAGTGGTATCAAGTCAGTATCCTGTGACAAATTGGCATGCCTCATTTGGAACTGGTGTCTCATTAAACATATTTGGGTTTCAGCTATCTACCTCCCAGGTAGATTCAACACAGTGGCGGACACCAGGTCATGTAAATTCAATGACAACACAGAATGGGTGTTGAATCATAGAGTGTTTAAGGATATTGTTTCTAGTTATGGAACATCGGATATGGATTTGTCCGCTTCAAGATTAAATAATCAATTACCAAAGTATGTTGCATGGGAACCAGACCCAGGGGCAGTAGCGATAGACGTGTTCTCGCTACATTGGGGTGCAATGTTTTTCTATGCATTTCCCCCATTTTGCCTTGTCAGTCGCTGTCTGCAAAAAAATCAGCAGGACTCTGCCTCCGGCATTCTGGTTGTCCCTGACTGGCCGACACAGCCATGGTATCCTTTTATTTTGAGCATGGTTGTAGAACCTGGGTGGAAGGTTCCTAAAGGCAGGTCTTTGTTAACAAACCCTGTTTCTGGCAAAGTACACCCTCTGCATGATCGGCTCAATTTATTGATTTGCAGGTTTTAAGAAGACCTTTCCTTGGACTGGGACTAGCTGATCTTACAGTGGTTGTGCTAACTGTGGCCTGGAGAAGCAGTACTCAAAAACAATATGCCTCATACATTAGGAAATAGGAAGTGTTCTGTGCACATTCCGACATTTCTTATGAGGCAGTGCACATTACTACTGTTCTGGAGTTCCTCTCGAAATTGCATTTGCTCTAAGTGCAACTACAATTAAACTACAGTGCTCTAAATTGTGCCAGAAGTGCGCTGTCATCTTACCTGCTGCCAATTTCAGAACACCAATTAGTGGGGTCTCACCCTTTAGTGTCTAGATTCATGAGGGGAGTCTTCAATTCGAAACCTCCTAGGCCCAGGTATTCTGAAATCTGAGATGTAGGGGTTGTTTTAACTTTACTCCGGTCATGGTCTCCGCCAACGTCCCTGTCTCTACTCCGACTCATGCACAAAGTGGCTATGCTCATGGGGTTAGTTTCAGCTCAAAGAGTCCAGTCCTTGCAAAAGCTACGATTGGACAGGATGCTCACTTCTACCGGTAGTTTCACCTTTTTTGTGTACGACCCTATAAAACAGAGTGGATTAGATACCTCGGGATTGAAATTACAGTTCATGGCATATCCTTTGGATTCCAATTTGTGTGTAGTTGCTCACCTCCGGCAATACATTAGCCTCACCAAGGGGCTTCGGGGGTCTGAGTTAGCATTACTGATTAGCCACAAGAAACCATGTAAGCAGGTCTCAACTCAGACCATTTTCCAGGTGGCTAAAACAAGTTCTAACAGAGGCTGGGATTGATACTAAAATGTTTGAACCAGGGCTGCAGCTACATCAGCAGCGAGGGTCATGGATGTCCCGCTAGACCAGATTTTATCGGATGCAGGATGGTCCTCAGCACGCACTTTTCAGCTGTTTTTGTAACAAACCTTTAGCCGGAACGAGCGTGTTTGCTACCTCAGTTTTTAGTTTGCGTCAATAGCCCTCTCGGTAGAGAGGGAACTGTTATTGTTATTGTTTAATTACACATTAAATTGTCAATTTGTTCATTATGTCATGACTGAACAGTTTTGTCCACTCTTCTTGGTCAACTATACAGTGTGTGACGCATGGATTCGTTCCACGGCATGGAGTCACAGAGCTTTAAAATCTTCACCTAGTCACTCACGTGACTCCGAAATAAAATAGTAAGATTAAATGAGAACTTACCAGTTTGAAGTTTGATCTTTATTTGATGAGGAGTTACGATGAGGGATTACGTGCCCACCGCTCCCAACCCCTCCTAATAAAACCAGCTGGTAGTTCTAGTTTCTTCGATCTTACTATTCTCAGGCCAATGTTTGTCTGTCTGTAACTCCACACCACTGCTTTGAAGGTTGACGCACATGCGGGGCTGACGGGTTCTTCACATAATCCCTCATCGTAACTCCTCATACAATAAAGATCAAACTTCAAACTGGTAAGTTCTCATTTAATCTTACTATTAATGCTCAGTGAAGGGTGGAAGTAGAATCACGGGATCAGAGTATTCTGATCAGGAAAAGCATTCAAAGTCCATGATGAGAGAATAACAAGAGAAAGGTTTGCAATTGTCCCAGTTATTATCCCAGCTACACTAGTTCCACATGCCTGCGTTTGATTAATATCCCTCCAAACCTGACCTATCCATGTACCTGTCTAACTGTTTCTTAAACGATGGGATAGTCGCAGCCTCAACTACCTCCTCTGGCAGCATGTTCCATACACCTACCACCCTTTGCATGAAAAAGTTACCCCTCTGATTTATATTAAATCTTTTCCCCTTCACCTAGAATCTATATCCTCCGGTCCTCGATCCCCCTACTCTGGGCAAAAGACTCTGTGTATCTACTGTACCCAATCTATTCCTCTCATGATTTTGTATACCCCTGTAAGATCTCCACTCATCCTCCTGGCTCCATGGAATAGAGACCCAACCTACTCAACCTCTCCCTATAGCTCATACCCTCTACTCCTGGCAACATCTTTGTAAATCTTTTCTGCACCCTTTCAAGCTTGACAATATCTTTCCTATGACATGGTGCCCAGAACTGAACACAATATTCTAAATGCGGTCTTACCAACGCCTTATACAACTGCAACATGACCTCCCAACTTCTTTACTCAATACTCTGACTGATGAAGGCCAAAATGCCAAAAGCCTTTTTGACCACCTTATCTACCTGAGACACGACCTTCAAGGAACCATACACCTGTACTCCTAGATTCGTCTGCTCCACAACACTACCCAGAAGTCTGCCATTTACTGTGTATGTTCTGCCATTGTTCGACATCACAAAATGCAACACCTCACCCTTCTCTGAATTAAATTCCATCAACCATTCCCTCCGCCCACCTGGCCAATCAATCCAGATCCTGTTGCAATCGTTCACAACCATCTTCACTATCTACAAAACCACTAAGTTTTGTCTCATCAGCAAACTTGTTAATTTTACCCTGAATGTTCTCATCCAAATATTTATGTATATGACAAACAGTAACGGGCCCAGCACTGAACCTTGAGGCACACCACTAGTCACAGGCATCCAGTCTGAGAAGCAACCTTCCACCATTACCCACTGCTTCCATCCATAGAGCCAATTTGCTATCCATTCAGCTATCTCTCCTTGGATCCCATGCAATCTAACATTCCAGAGCAGCCTACCATGCGGAACCTTGTCGAACACCTCATTGAAGTTCATGTACACGACTTCTACAGTTCTGCCCTCATCAATCTCTTTGGTCACGTCTTCAAAAAAATCAATCAGATTTGTGAGACACGACCTCCCACGTACAAAACCATGCTGACAGTCCCGAATCAGCCCTTGCCTATCCAAATGCCTGTATATCCTATCCCTCAGAATACTCTCCAGTAACTAACCAACTACAAATGCTCAGCTCACCGGCCGATAGTTCCCAGAATTTTCCCCGCCGCCCTTCTTGAAAAGAGGTACAACATTTGCCACCCTCCAGTCTTCCGGCACCTCTGCTGTATTTAATGACTACTCGAAAATTTCAACCACTGCTCCTGCAATTTCTTCTCTAGTTTCCCACAATGTCCTCAGACATCCTTGTGATTGAGGCAGTGCAGCGTAAGTTCACGAGATTGATCTCTGGGATGGCGGGAGTGTCATATGAGGTAAGATTGAAAGGACTAAGCTTGTATTCACTGGAGTTTAGAAGGATGAGGGGAGATCTTATGGAGACATATAAAATTATAAAAGGACTGGACAAGCTAGATGCAGGAAAAATGGTCCCAATGTGGGGTGAGTCCAGAACCAGGGGCCACAGTCAGGGCTGGATTTAGATGAAGCGAGGCCCTAAGCGATTTCACTTGTGAGGCCCCCCCCCCCTCCCAATCCCCCACCCCCACGACTAGAGGACCATGACTACCCGACAGTGACAGTGTGACACTTTTAGATCCTACTGTATGTTGTCATTAAACAGTTGGTTTTAAAATACATAGTGGATGCATCGCAGAGCAGGCAATGCCTTACCTGGATCGCGTTTGAAGCTCTGGAGTGTTGGGCCTGCTGCTTCAACATCATGGAGCTGTGGTTTGCGGAGCTCCCAGTCTCAGGCCGCGCTGATTTCAACATCGCGGAGCCCTGGGATCCCTGTGCCGAGGGCCGCCAGTGTGAATCTCCGCCCAGCGCAGCCTGTGGACTTCGGGAGCCGCCGTAGGAAGTGGCCGATTCGGAAGTCCAAGCCCCTGAGAATGTTCTCCCGTTCCGACATCGGATGGTGACCCCAAATTTCATTGTACCAATTGGTGCATGTGGCAATAAGTGTCTCTTGAATTGAATGTGGAATATTAAGAAATAAAGAAACTACAAATACACTGAGCAAAAATGTTTTTTTCTCGCCTTCTTCATAGCAAAATCATCCAGAAGTTCACCAAGATCTGTTTGTCTATATTTGTCACTCCTTTTTTTAAATTTATTTTTATTTTTATTTTTGTTAGAAGCAAATACACTAATGTAGTACATAAGTACCTGTTGCATACAGACATATTGCAATTCTTGTACAACTTCTTATTTTTAGTTTAATAATAAAACAGCCAGTATGAAAAGCAATGATAGAAAGAAGAAAATAAAAAGTGTTGAAGGAAATGGTGATGGTGCTAGTTCGTGATATAATAAGAAAAGCCCGAAAAAAGAGATAGATAGACAAGAGAGTAGAAACGACTAGCGAGAGAAACAGAAAGAAGTAAGAAGAAGCTAGAGAAAAAAAAGAAGGAAAAGAGATTAAGAGAGATATACCTATTTAATATCTTTACCCACCCGTCACCCGGTTCTGAACGATTTAATTTCTAAGGTTATGTTGCACCATATGCTTGTAAAAAGTCGATAAAAGGAGACCAAATCTTTAAGAATTGGTCTGCTTTGCCTAATAGGAGGAATCTCATTTCTTCAAGATGTAACATTTCCGACATATTTGAAATCCACATTTTAAACGTTGGTGTGGATGCGTTTTTCCAAAATTTAAGTATACATTTTTTTGCTGTTATTAAACCATAATTAAAGAGAGATTCTTGAAACGTAGTTAGCTTGCGTCCATCTTCCATTGATCCGAAGATAATCAGTTCTGTATTGGGGTTCAATTTTATGTTAAATAGTTTTGTACAAGCACAGGAGACAAAGGAATGTGTTATGGTGGCATTTTGAGATAGACATTTGTCACAAATGGGGGAGACGTTTGGAACCATTTTATTCAGTCTAGTTTTCAATTAATATAGTCTATGTAAAATTTTAAATTGAATTAAGATATGTCTTACATTAATCGGACATTTATGTACATATAGGTATTTTTCCCATCTGTCTTTTGGAATTCTTATCAATAATTCTCGTTCCCAGTCCCTTCTAATTGCCTCTGTCGTTGGTGTTTCTATATTTAAAATTATATTATATAGATATAATATTAAATTGCTTGATTCTGCCTTTCTGTTCATTCCTTCATCTAATAAATCTGAGGTTAGAGTTTGATATCCTTGTATGTGTTTTTTCAAATAATCTCAAATTTGAAGTATTTGAAATATTGATTACTTTTCAGATTATATTTTAGTTGTAATTGTTGGAATGATAGAAGTTTTCCTATTTCATATATGTCTCCAATCATTTTAATTCCTATTCTTTCCCAATGGATAAACTTTTTATCAATAATAGATGGTTTGAATGAGGGATTGTTAACTATTGGGGAAAGAAGCGATAAATTTCTTAATTTTAAAGCTAATTTTATTTGTTTCCAAATTCGTATTATACTGTGAATAAATGGATTCTTCTTATATATTGTATTGTTCAGTTTTATCTGAAATATAAGTATCTGAGAGAGAAGAATTGCTCCTATATTATAGGGGGAACAATCCTCTTTCTCCATTTTTATCCAGTCTACTTGTTGGGCAGAACTGTCCTACCAGTAAATTATATTTTTGATATTCACTGCCCAATAGTAGTACAGCAAGTTGGGGAGTGTCAGTCCCCCAAATTCTTTAGGTTTACACAGATGTTTTCTTTGGATTCTATGTGATCTATAGTCCCATATGAAATTTGTAATATCAGAGTCTAATTTTGTAAATACATTTTTTGGTAAGTATATTGGTATTGATTGAAATAGGTACAGTATTTGTGGTAACAAGATTATTTTTATAGCATTTATTCTGCCTATTAAGGACATTGACAATGTTTTCCAGAATTTAATCAACACATTCAATTTAGTTTATAAAGCATGTGGTTTGCATTAAATAATGATTTATATTTTCTAGTAAATTGGATACCCAAATACTTGAATTTTTCGGCTGCAATTCTAAACGGGAATTTTAACAGATGTGTCGGCTCTTGAGGTTTTATCGTCATAATTTTGCTTTTATTCCAATTTATTCTCTATCCTGAAAAGGAACCAAATTCCTCTATTTAATTTAATATAGGTTTGTCACTCACAATGCACAGAATGCTCATTGCAGACAACCTCTCTTGAGACATTGTGGACCTTAATTCATTTTTAATTCTTTTGAGTCTTGAAAAAGACCTCTCTCCCGAGCAGTTGATGACCATTAAGCGAAGAAACAGCCACAAGATTGCTTCCACATTAGGGTAGGCTATCTGAATTGTTTCCTTGTATATTATTTGATAACAGTCTGTATGAGACAGAGAGTGCTCTGCTGTATGCCTATGGCTTTGTCTCGCATACGAGTGAAAGTGAAAAATATCATCAGTAAGTTTCAGGTCAACATCTTCTGGGTATGCTTCCATCAAAAGTTCAACACCTTGCTAATTTCTTGCTTAGATGCGGTCAGATTGGCAAGAAAGAAAAACATTTGTGCAACTTCACTGTGCACAGTACCTCTTCTTCTTAAATTGGTTTCAAGTGCATCTAGTATAGGAATAAATGATTTTATCCTTAACTTATCTCTTGAAGAGAGTTTATCTAAAGCATCAGGACCAGGTGCATCTCCATCATTTCCTTGCCATTTCCTCACTCTTTGTCTACCTGTGACAGTTCTGTACTTAACATCTGGCAAGGTGGCTTTTGCTTGTTGCTCAAGCTCATCAAAATCTTCTCTAATTTTGCTTACCAAATCCTGAAGTGAACTTGCACAAGTACTCAATAACAGTTTGGATTTATGAATGGCTTTGTTGACCTTGTGGAAATTACGTAGCAGACGGGTCCAAAAATGCAGCATAAACACAAATTACAGTTCTTCCATTTTCTGCAAATGATTTTTAGCTTGAAGCTTGGTATCATCCTTCACATTAACATCAGAGTACAAATTACTGAGGACATCAGTGATAGCGCTGTAACTTTCCAAAATAGCTTCTGTGGCTTTTGCATGTGCCTCCCACCTAGTGTCCGATAAATATTTAGGCACTTTTGACTGAGGTTGCAAAAATGATTTTAGAACTGCCCATCTCTTTGTGGAGGATGAAAAGAAGGTATAAATTTCATTGATAATTCCAAAACAGTTCACTGCATCAAGGCAGCAATCAACAGCCGAACAGCCCACCAAATTTAATGAGTGAGCAGCACATGGAATAAATCTTGCAAATTTGGTTTTTTTGAGGATTTTTTGCTGCATACCATTGTACCTACCAGCCATGTTAGCAGCATTGTCATAAGACTGCCCTCGGAAGAAGAGCTTCGAATCGCGGCGGGCGCGGAACTCATTGAGGTGGGGATGGAGGGGGACAAAGGTATGGCCTCTGCTGCGGATAGACTGTTCGGTATCTGAGAGGAGGAGGTCAGGGGGGGATGATGAACACATGGCAGGGATGGGGGTTGGGGCCAGAGGAAGGCAGGTGAGTGGACTGAGGCCGAGGCAATGTCTCGTGGGGGGCTGGTGGGTGGTCAGGTGGTAGGAAGGTATGAGGACTGTAGTGTGGGTGGGGAAGAGCTGGGGTCCAATGGCTTGAGGGGAATGGGGAAGACCCGTGGAACAGCCACTGAGGTTACCAGGGTTGGGGAGACTAGCACTAGGACCCACCGCAGTCAATCTCAGGGGAATTGGAGTCTGCAGCATGGAAACTTCAGGCCCGGTGCTGAGTCCAGGCTGCAGGTAAGGTGACAGCTGCGGGCTCCTGGAGGGCGGTGGAGTGGCGATGGTCAGTGGGCAAAGCATGGGATGTCCCGGTGGGTGGGAAACCAGCCCCATCAGAGACTGAGCATGGTTAATTATAGTAAGGCCCATTCCGCCTATCGTAACGGGTGGCTGCTCATTCCCACCCACCCTTTACCCCGCCCGGAGCCTTATCTTTTCTCCCCTGAACCAGTACTAAGGTTGGGCACAGTTGGAGCTGGTTCTGACCTTGTTAAATTTGCAGCCGCGCACCGACTTGAACACTCCTGACTGTTGAAAGGACAGGCCCAGAAAATACGAAATATGTACAAAAATATGTCAAAGGTTTTATACACCTTGGTGAAGCGGCCGAGGCCCCCCTAGATCTCAAGGTCCTAAGCTTAAGTTCGTCTAGCTTATACGCAAATCCGGCCCTGGCCACAGTCTTAAAATAAAGGGGAGGTCATTTAAGACTGAGGTGAGAAAAAGCTTTTTCACCCAGAGAGTTGTGAATTTATGGAGTTCCCTGCCACAGAGAACAGTGGAGGCCAAGTCCCTGAATGGATTTAAGAGAGAGTTAGATAGAGCTCTAGGGGCTAGTGGAGTCAAGGGATATGGGGAGAAGGCAGGCACGGGTTATTGATAGGGGACGATCAGCCATGATCACAATGAATGGCGGTGCTGGCTTGAAGGGCCGGATGGCCTCCTTCTGCACCTATTTTCTATGTTTCTATGTTTTTAGATATATATCAGATCAGGCCCAAGAAATTTGTCTTCAAACACGACAGTACCTTCAGTACTTCTTCGACAGTAACCCTGACTGTTCTCAAGGCACGTCCAGTGACTGCTCCAATTTCCTCCGTCCTACAGCTTGATTATTACAGAGGAGATATACTGATTTAGGCCTTTGCCCATCTCCTGTGGCTCCACACAGAGGTGACCATTTAGCATTGGCCTTTAAACCTCTTCACATATCACAGTGTGCAAATAATCATTGACATTTGGCGGTGCAGTGGTGCAGGTGATAGAGTTGCTGCCTCACAGCACCAGAGACCTTGGTTTGATCCTGAATTTGGGTGCTGTCTTTGTGGAGTTTGCACATGCTGCCTCTGACCACATGGATTTCCGTCCACATTCAAAAGATGCGTGTTTTTTAGGTTAATTGTCATCTGTAAAATGCTCCGATTGTGTGTGGAGTGGATGAGAAAGTGGGATAACATACAGGTACAACTAGTGTGCATGGGATTTTGGTGGTTGGCTTGTACTCAGTAGGCCGAAGAGCCTGTTTCCATGCTGTATCTGTCAACTGTAAACTAAATTTCAAAAGGTAATCCTTGGAAACGTTGCAGCATTTGAGAATGCAGTTTCTGATGTTCAGCCAGGTAAGAGTTACATGCAGCAGGAGCTGTACTGATTACTCAGCAAGTTCACGCTTACTCGCTGTGCATTTACTTGCAGTTGTTGCTCACCCAACAGGGAATGGGTTACCCGACCATTAAGTTACAGCACAGATGATAGGCATGAGATCTGTCACGCTTTTCTGGCAATAGCATTTTACAAGAAGAGATATAATTCGATCATCCCTCGATATTCTTTATTTTCAAATGTCTATTTTTCTTAACTTGATCAGCATCCCTTGACACCAATACTCCAAAAAAGTCTAAGAAGAATGAAAAATCCAATTGTCCTAACAATCTGAGACGAGAGCACCAGATGTTTTGAGAAAGTGCTCTCTGATTTGTAGCTAAATAGCCTGGCTCCCACTGTCTGTTCTGGATGCCTCCAATAACACAAATAATTTTAAAATCTATATTTAATTTAATTTTTTAAGCATTAAGACAACATTGATTACCTTTCAACTTTTTAACCAATGGCTTCTACAGGATTAAATGACAACTTTATGTAGCCTAACCTATTGATTGAACTCTTTGGACATTAATATAATTCCGATGCGCCCCATGGCAACATTTCCAGGGACAAGGACAGCAGGCCTCATGGAATACCACCACTGCAGGTTCCCATCCAACTTGCACAATTTCTTAGTTTGGAAAGATATCATTGTTGCTGGGTCCATATCCTGGAATTCACTCTCTGACAGCCCTGTGGCAGCACCTTCACTAGAAAGACTGCTGTGGTTCATGAACAAATCGAGTGGTTATTAAATGTTGACCTTGCCAATGATGACAAGATCCCAATAAATGAATTAATTAATAAAATAGGAATGTTCACAGTAAATTGTGACTTGCTCCCCTTTGTATCCCAACCCCCTATGGGTAAAGGTCAACATTCCCAAACTACTTGATCTCTTGCATTGTTAAGAGCCGAGATTCATGATTTTTTGGAAGAATATGTAGAGCACTTTCAGCATGTTGGAAGCACACTCAACTAATCAACATCTCTGATAATCTGTCCTGGGTCCACCATATTGATCCAATTACAACATAACTCACCAACGCCTCTACTTCCTGGCATGTCACCGAATACTCTATTGAACATGGGTCCCATTTCAGGGCTGATGAATGTTGACCTCTAACTTCAAGTAACCCTTGCTTTCCCTCTCCCACTCTCCATCCCTCCCCCTTCCCAGTTCTCCGACCAATCTGACTGTCTCCCTGAATATATTTTATCTCTGTATGCCTCATTGTCGACTTCTCCTAGCTAAGAATGATCTATTCTACATTTTTCTTGATTTTCATCCCCTTTGATGTCTCGTTTTCACACCTTACACTTCCTTATCTCTGTCTCCCTCTCCCTGACTCTCAGTCTGAAGACGGGGCCTAACCCAAAACATCACCCAATTCCTTGCATCCAGAAATGCTGCCTGTCCCGCTGAGTTACTCCAGCATTTTGTGTCAATCTTCAGTGTCAACTAGCATCTACAGTTCCTTCCTACATTCTATAGTTACAAAAGAAAGCATACTGACTGGTTGCATCACAGCCTCGTTGGGTAATTAGAACATTCAGGTTAAAGGAGGCTATCATGTGTATTGACCTCCCTACCATCGAAGGGACCTCCAGGAGCTGCAACCTCATGATGGAAGCTAATATCAAAGACCCACACACCCCGGTGATGCTCTCTTCACAATCCCATCATGGGAAAGAAGGTACAGGAGCATGAGAATCATTACCTCCAGGTTCAAAAACTGTTTTTTCCCATCAATATCAGACTCTTCAACCACTCTGCACAACGTTAACCACAACCTCACGGCAGTACCAAACTACTATGGACATTACAATTCATACTTTGCTTGCACTATCATGCATTTGCTTTGCTTGAATAATTAATAAGTTACTTTGTGTTCATTTGTTGTGTTGTTTTTAATGTACTTGTAAAACTGCAGCAAGTAAGAATTGTAATTATTCTGGTACCAGTACATATGACAATTAAACAATCTTGACTATTGACACTAATTGTGTCCAGTTATGTGCTGGACGAAAGCAACTCCTACATCAACAAGCATGGTGATGGCTTAAACAGATTGGTGTCATTAATGCAGAGGACAAGAAAAGCTCCAAGAACTTGGAACATGCTGTTTCCTTACATCTGACAAGTGAACACATCAGGGTGGAATTTCCTGTGTTTTTTAAATCCAGGGAGAAGACAAATTTAATGATATTGGTGCTGTATTGTAGAACAATACCCAATGTAAAAAGTAAAGCTATGTTAGGGGCAAGTATGTTACCCATGTAATTATGCTAGGTCTGAATTGCTAGGCTCTTTAATCGCTGCGTCCAATCACATCCCAGTCAATTCTCAGTGTTCCACTCCGTGGTCTAAGAGCTATGCCCAAAAATTCTTGGAATAACAGTGGTTCCAGACGTTTATAAAATTAAGCCCAGGATTTTTAGCCACAGCAAAAAACAATCATTTTCTTCTGATGGTTTTTTTCTTTGCAATTTTGAGTGACCACTTTGTCCTCAGCATCCTTTTTGATTTGGGCCTAGGTTGCTGAAATACAAGTGGGATCCCAGTTCCAACATCAGGTCGCAACTGCACCACCTCAGACAGGACAAGCTCAAAGAAGAAAAAGCTAAGAGGACAATCAGGTACCTTAAGAAGGAGCAGTCAGGCAGTTTGTAACGCTTTCCTAATATGTTTCCGAGGTTAGTAATGGGCCTGTCCCATTTGGGCAACTTTTTAGATGGCTGCAGGAGACTATGCAGTCGCCACAGGTTCGCGGGTGGTTGCCGGTGAGTCGCCTTCATGGTCGTGAGGAGTTTCCACATTCTGGGAACTCGTTGTGGCCTCATTATGGTCGTCGTGAATTTTTCAACATATTGAAAAATTAGCGGCGACTAGAATGAAGACGCCATGGAGAATAGCGAGAATTCTCGAGCCGTAGGTGGGGTGCCAGGAGTTCCTAATGGGTTGCCAGGAGGTTGAAGGTTCTCGGAGGGTCTCATAGGTTGTAGCTGGTGTATTCCATTGGCTCATTGGGAAAAAAAAGGTAAGCAGTAGTTTTCAGAACCAAGGATAACTGACCAGTGATGTTAAATGTCTGCCGAGCTTCACAGCCGTGTATTTCTGGCTTCTTAAAAGTTGTCCCCACTCCTTCTTCCCCTTCTCCCCCTCCCCCCTCTTTTAAAGGACTTGCCATACACTGTGCTTTAGCCATCTTTTTACAGCGCCAACCTTCCTGTTAATCGCGGTGTGTGTCTGTTTCACCTTGGCTTTGCATTGTGTGAATTTTTTAGACAGTGCTCCCCCCGCTTGCCCTGTCTCCCGCCTGCATAACGGGCTGGTGAAGGAAGCAATGTGTTTGTGTGTGTGTGTGTGTTCCACTCTGACAGTTGCCAGCAGTCCGCTGAAAAATCGCCGAAGTGGGACAGGCCCATAAGAAATCATCTGGCAGCAGAGGGAACGGTTAATTTGGAAGGAAATTCACAATTTCCACCACCCAGAAAACTAATTACCTAATTTGGAGAGATACCCATCTTACCCAGTTGCATCTTCAAGATACCACTGTGAAGTAGAAATTTATAAATAGGATTATCTGTGTATGTTTTGGGAGGGAAATTATTATTAAAAGTAATGAAAATCAAGCATCAAATACCCTTTGCACAAAGCAGAACAAAGGCAAATGGACACAGTGCCATTACCGCAATTACAGTGAGGGGCAGCCTACATTTGTAAGTTATATTCCTGTGTAAGTCCCTGCCAAAAATGTTTCTTCCATCAACTTCACATCTGTAGGCACTTGCCTGGATTAAAAACAAACCAAAACATTCAAAGCGATGTACTGAGAGGGGGGATAAACAGCAGTGAGAGTAAGTATCCTTCTCAAAAAAAAATGCTGAACTAGCAATTGTGTTTTGGAGAGTGCAGCAGGAAATTTGTAGCAACAAAGGGTGCTTCTGTGGCTGACTCTCAGTAAAGCCAGCTGGACCTGGTTATCCAACCCTGCCGTCGAGAACAGCCTGAGCTCCTGAATCTAACAGCCCTCCACTTGCCATCTGTTTGGGGTTCTGTGCCCTCTGCGGCTGGCACTGGGATCTGAGTGGCAGAGAAATTACTAAATAAAAACGCTGGCCAGCATCAGGAGGCCAGTTGAGAGTGGCTTTCCTCCCTCAGGACTGTCATTGATCTATCCTCTTGTCAAAGATTGGAGATAACAGGCACTACCCTGTATAGTTTCAATAAAACATTGGGCGTGAAGGAGAATGGGGACTGTCATAGGTTCCATGATCCCCTAAGTGTGTCTCACGCACTTAGGCGGGGTGGGAGATTGCAACCTTCATGTGGTCCACCATGTTTCGACTAATGCAATCAACCCGACGTGCACAAGCAAAAGATCAAATAGAACAAGTTGACCGACAACTTTAGGCTGTGCACGCCATATGCAAGAAGAAGACGCACTAAGGCAAAGAGCCTAGGGATGTACAATGGCATCCAAACTGCCACTTCCAGAATGAACTCACATTTGGCATTGGTGTGGATGGGTATTCAATGCTCAGCTTAGATATGGTGGGCAGAAGGTCCAGCCATATGACTGTATAACCCTGCAAAGATTGTTGGACAGGTTTCCTCTCCCATACATTCATCAGTCACCTCTTGCATTGGACAGATACTTAAATTGAAAAGTAAATTGAAGATATCATACACAATATGGTCAATATTAATGTGGAGTGTTGGCACATGCACATCGATGGAATTATTTCCTGATGCTCATGGTTTTTAGAGTGAAAAATCCAATTCAAGAAACCTCTCTAACCTTATGCTTCTATATTGCGAGATCAGCCAACATTTCCTGAAACCTACTTCTCTCTATCCATTCTGTTTACACCTTCATGTCTTTAAGTACTGACATGATCCATTTACCACCTTTTCTGATCCATTGGTGAACAACCCTTACTTCTCCAAACAATCTATAACCACAATCCATCATCCCTGGAATCATTGCTCCATCTCCCAAGTCTTTGCACCTCTTTCAAAGTGCAATGTCCAAAGAGGATAAAATGCTCCACTCAAAAGGGTTTTACAAGGAGCTGCCTTTTAAGACAGAAATTTGTACTTTACTTGTAACCTATATCTGAACAAGTCAGTTTATTAAAGATCTTAGCGATGTACATCAGGAAACAGTGTGAGGAGACTTAAACTGCCTCAACATGCCACAGTACAGAGCATTTAGATCATATGGTCATGTGATAGTAGTAGAATTAGGCCATTCAGCCCATCAAGTCTACTCCACCATTCAATCAGGGCTAATCTATCTCTCCCTCCTCACTCCTGCCTTCTCCCCATAACCTCTGACACCTGTACTACTCACAAATCTATCTCTGCCTTAAAAATATCCACTGTCTTGGCCTCTACAGCCTTTTGTGGCAAAGAATTCCACAGATTCACCATCCTCCAATTAAATTTCTCCTTGTGTCCTTCCTAAAAGAATGTCCTTTAATTCTGAGGCTATGACCTCTAGTCCTAGACTCTCCCACTAGTGGAATAACATTTTTTATATCCTCATGACACAATGGTTACTTGTGGAGTTGAAATAAATCATTAATCAATGTCTCTGTAACTTTCCATCTTTCCCCAGAGTTAACTTTATCCTTGCGATTCTTGTTGTTTTCAGAATCTCTCTCCCATATGTCTAAGAAATAGATACCATTATGTCAATGTCCCTAGTCTTGAATCTACTTCCTAAATGGAGTCCCCTCATTAAAGACGTCATTTGTTAACTTTTGGGAGACTTGCCTGCTAACCACAGTAATAAAGAGCAGCTGTAATCTCAAGATTGCAACAGATAAGAACATAGACAAACTATGAAGGGCTGCCCACCCCCAAATAGATAAGAAAGCAGAATGTCTATGTTACCTATTTTCCCATCATGCTTCCCCAGTATGTGAGCTCTATGGTTTACCAAACTATAAATGGTTGAATGAATGAATAAGTTTATTAGCCACATATTCACATACAAGAAATTTGCCTTGGTGCTCCGCCCCCAAGTGACAACATGACATACAGTGACAGTTAGGAATGACACATAAAACATTAAACATTAATAATAAAACATTATCGATTAAATATGTGAATTAAATAAAATACCAGAGCAAAAGGAGGCTACAGATTTTAGGTTATTGAGTAGAACTACTACTCGTGGATAAAAGCTGTTTTTATGTCTGGCTGTGGCAGCTTTGATAGTCCAGAGTCGCCTTCCAGAGGGAAGTGATTCAAAGAGTTTGTCGCCAGGGTGAGAGAGGTCAGAGATGATCTCACTTGCTTGATTCCTGGCCCTTGCAGTAGTGTACAGTTCGTCAATGGAGGGAAGGTTGCAGCCAATAACCTTCTCAGCTGATCGGACGATTCGCTGCAGCCTCTGAATGTCGTGCTTGGTGGCTGAGCCAAACCAGACCATGATGGAGAAGCTGAGGACAGACTCTACGATGGCCGTATAGAATTGGACCATTAGTGCCTATGGCAGATTGTGCTTCCTCAGCTGCCGCAGGAAGTACATCCTCTGTTGTGCCTTTTTGACTGGCCCCCCATTTAAGGTCTGTGGAGATGATGGTTCCCAGGAACTTGAAAGACTCCACAGATGTGACTGTGGTGTTGTTGATGATGAGTGGGGTGAGGGGAGGGTAAACTCTCCTAAAGTCCACAATCAATTCCATTGTCTTAAGAGCATTGAGCTCTAGGTTGTTGCGATGGCACCAGGATGCCAGCTGTGTCCCTTCCTGTCTGTAGGCAGATTCCTCCCCTTCCTGGATCAGTCCAATCAGTGTTGAGAAGCTTGACAGAGGTGTCTGTGGAGGTACAGTTGTTGGTGTAGAGAGAGTAGAGGAGAGGAGAGAGTATGCAGCCTTGCTGTACTCCTATGCTGAGTCTTTGCGGGTTCGAGATGTGTTTTCCCAGCCTCACATGCTGTTTCCTGTCTGTCAGAAAGCTGGTGATCCACTGACAGAGGGGTTCAGGCACAGTCAACTTGGAAAGTTTGGAGTGTAGTAGCTCTGGAACAATGGTGTTGAATGCAGAGCTAAAATCAACAAACAATATCCTCGCATAGGTTCCCTCACGGTCTAGGTGCTGGAGGATGAAGTGCAGGCCAAGGTTGACTGTGTCATCCACAGATCTATTGGTCCGATATGCAAACTGCAGAGGGTCTAGCAGGGGATTCGTGATATTTTTCAGCTTGGCCAGCACAAGCTTTTCAAGGGTCTTAATAACTACAGAGGTTAGTGCAACAGGCCTGTAGTGATTAAGACCAGTAATCCTTGCCTTTTTGGGTAATGTGACAATAGTGGAGACTTTGAAGCAAGCAGGGACAGTACAGGTTTTCAGGGAGTAGTTGAAAATGTCTGTGTCGACAGGTGCCAGTTGTTCTGCACAGAGCTTGAGAGTAGAGGGGAAAACATTCATTCATTCATTCATTCATTCATTCATTCAGTCATTCGCCAGGTTTAGTAACAGCCACTCTCCTCAACTATTAGGTTCTTGAATCGATCCACACAAGAGTAATCTTACAATGACTACAAAACACCACAGTCCACCACTTGCATAATCATGGACTTGATTGTGTTTTTTTTAAACTAGTGTCTTGTTTTTGCACACTTTATTTGGGTGGGGGAAAGCGTTAGTCTCTTCCCCGTTCGGGGACTCGACCTTTCCCTGTCGGGTCTCTGGTGTCGTTGGGCCTAACATCGTGGAGTCGGCGGCGGCCTCCAACTGGAACTAACCTGAGGGCTCCAATCGCAAAGCCTGCGGACTCACCATCGCGGAGCTGGCCGACTTCGGAGCGGTGAGAGCTGTGGTGACTGCAACCCGACTTCGGAGCTTCGGAGGCTCCAGCCGCAGGCCCGGTGGACAGGAACATTGTGAGCTCGCAGGTCCCTGGTGGGAGACCGCTTTTCGGAGCTCCTGCAACGGCATCTTCTCCTGCTGGAATCATGGGGTTTAAATGACTCAGAGCGGGGCCTAACATCGCCCAGCATGGCTTAAATGGCCGCGGTACTTACCATCGCCCACAGGGGGTTAAACATCGTGAGCCCCAGTCGCCTCGACATTGGTTTTAAAGACCCATGAGATTCTAAGGCAGGCTCCGTGGGAGTTTCCATACACTAAGTATGGTGCCTATAAAGAATGAGAATCTCATTCACCAGTACCTTGCATAGGTCTGGATAAAGTCCTTAGAGCAAGGTAAAATGCTCAAAACCCTAAACAATTAAGGGTTTTAAGACCCATGAGATTCTAAGGCAGGCTCCGAAGGAATTTTCATACAATGAGTATGGTGCCTATGAAGAATGAGAATCTCATTCACCAGTGCCTTGCATAGGTCTGGATGAAGTCTCCCTAGAGCAAGACTCGGGAGTACCAGGGCAGGATGAAACTGACCCTGAAGCTGGTGTCCCTACTCATGTGAATACACCAGAGCACAATAGAAATATTCCGGGTGTTCCCGATGTAGCACCAAGTTTTGCTATATCGGTATGGACTGGTGAGGCTATGGATGAACCTGGCGGCCAACATTATTTGGTTTCTCACCTACTCCAAGATACTGTTATGACTGAAACAGTAAATAATATATAAAAATATATAAAACACCCGTCTATTGTGCTTTGCTCAGGGTGCCAACAGTAACTCAGTAATTAGGCACCCATGAGTCAATGATGCGAGGACAGGAAATGTGTTCCAGTATGTCCTCTAGCTGATATTCAGTTGGCATAATTGTATTTGGGGAAGACATACAAGGGTCGATAATGTCCAATACTTTTAAGACATGCTTGCATTACTCTGCAATGCATATTCAAACCCAATTGTATGATGCAAATTGCCATTTGGCTAACATTATCCCCAAAAAATGCAGGATTATGTGGGCAAGCTATAACCAGATTTATGATTGATGAAAAAGCACCCCTATATTAAGAAGAAGGAGATCTTCGGGTTCATTTATGGAAGTACAGAAACATCATTCCATTACACATGGAATTTCTGGGGAAACAACCTCTGGTTGGTTAAGATTACAATTGTTTGAATGTACCAGAAACTCGTCAGGTAGAGATAATATATCCCAGACACAAGTATGGGGGTTGCAGAGTCAATCTAGGACTCACAAACTTAAATTTATAGTTCAGTATGAACATTTAAAAAAGTACACTTCAGCATTATTAAGAAGTTGTTACCACAAGGCTGCTATGTGGTTATTTTTTAGAGTTAAAAAAGATGCCTTATTATTCAGGTACTTCAATTAATTGGATGGGTCAGCTGAAGGAATTTCCTAATGGGTTAAATTCAGCCCTCAAATTGCTCACACAATTATTGAAACCAGCACTGGTGTTAATGAGGGCTCAGAATCACATTGTAATGACTTATCTAGAGGATATGTTAATTGTAAATGGGAGACAGCTGAAGAACTGAGTTCAGCAACCATAAACCTATTGAAAGGCTAAGGTTCTGTACATCCAAATAACATGGAAGTTACAGGCATCCCAAACAATTGATTAATGGGGGATGGGGGGGGGGGGTTATTGATTAGGTCCATGCAGTTACCAACTAAAGGTTGAGTTGAATTCAATGATGGATTCTCAATGTTGCACAAGCTACTAGAAGTAAAAATGTGCTTGTTCAGAAGCCTTCAGTGTTATTACAGACTGATGAGAGTGCTCTCGGATGGGGAGCTTAGGACAGCGACACCAGTTGTGGTGGTCGATGGACTGTCCAAGACGATTAATTCTCCAAATACATCGTTGAATTATTTGGAGTTATCAGTGGTGTTTTTTGCATTGATAGCTGTTCTACAATAAAGAACTTACATGTTCAATTACGAGTAGACAATACCACAACTGTGGGAGAATACAATACTGTGGTAAGACAACAGATCACGAAAATGCAAATTACAATACAGAATGAATGTTAAAATTCAAAAAGATTGTCAGACAGTATGTGTACCAAATGTTGATCTGTTGTGTCTGGATTAAAACTCCAGTGTCTAAATGTGTCTCGTGGGAGTCAGACCCAGGAGCATTAGCGGTGGATGCATTCTCGCTACATTGGTGAAGTATAGACTTTTATGATTTCCCTATTTTGTCTGATTGGACAATGTGTCACCAAAATAGAGCAAGTCGTCCGTGCCCTCCGCTCCCAACTCTCATAATATAAATGATCATCTGGTAGTTTTAATCTTTGTGAGCCTTACTATCTTACTCTGGCTATTGGTTCTGTGTTTTTCACACCGCTGCTTTGAAGTATGCCGAACATGCGCCTGGTGGGGCTTCTTCACGTAATCCCTCATCGTAACTCCTCATAAAATAAAGATCAAACTTCGAACAGGTAAGTTCTCGTTTAATCTTACTATTTTCAAACAAAGAATGGGAAGCCATGCAAACTCTGGGTAACCGACACCATCATCAGAAAGGAGAAAGAAAGGACCTACCCTAGTACCCAACTGTAGTATCACCTGGTTACTAGAAGAGTAAAAGGAAGGAGAATAAAGGACACTTTAAACATCTTTGAAGGAAATAACACCAATGATTTATAATGATATCTGGGACAAACCTCACTCTAAAGGACTGATTTCAAATAAAATATTTATCTGTGGTTTGGAGTAGAATAGCTGAATTGCATCCAAAGTATGGGATTTAGAAATAAATCTATAAATTTCGGATTCGGTCTTGTAATTGTGCGGTAAGGAATTGGAGGGACTTTAAAATTTTCAAGATTGGGAATAGACATGTGGAATCAGACTTGGGACTAATTGGAGTTAGATTATTAACTGACATTGTTATTATCTCGTCCTCTGAAAGGCAGACAAAGATGGAAAGGATTGTTCAAAGGGCATCAGGAATGATGGAACTTGGGAAGATCTGGTAATATGGAATTACTTAGGGAATATGAGAGTTGGAATTAAAATTGGATTTAAAATTGGAATTGGTATATAATTGGACATGGTCAAAAGAGGAACTGTGAGCAACAGGACTTCCCTTTGAGAGACTGGATTAAGAAATTATTCAGTAGTTAAGAACTGTAAAAGCGAGAACCCCTAGACAACGAACTAAGCCAATAGTATAAAACCGAGAACAAAGCCAACATAGTAAAAAGCCAGTGTAGTAATAGCTAATAGAGTAGAGAATCAACATAGTGGAAAATTAGCATAGTAACTAGTTATCATAAATAAGGGAAATGGAGGACAGACTTGGTTAATTGTAGGGGAAAAGTTGGATTGGATTGGGAATAGTAGAGCCGATGTGTATTCACCCGATGGATTTGAATTGTTTAACCCTTGATGGTAAAGAGGCTTATATTGTCAAGGTGGAAATAAATTATCCCTGGATTTGGCATTTTTAATTGGATTTAGGATGAAATTAATAGTAAAGAAATTGATTGTTTAAATTTGAACAGCTGGGAATTCCACAGGAATCGGGAATTGTATTATTGGCTACAATGCTGTGGAAACAAGAAAAGGAAATGGGCATTGAAATTTGAAATAGTAAATTGAAGGCTGAGACTGAATTTGGTTAAATTGGAACATTTATTATGGTTTGCTTCAAATTAAAGTCACGCTTGTAGGGGAATCTGGACTGAACCCAGCTGAAATTCCGAATGTATGGGAAAGCATGAGTGCATGATGGTAACTTGCTTTGTCTCAAGCTTCTAAGAATTTTTTAGGGTTTAGGTTCGACTGTGGAAGGTGATGGAAGACTGGGCAGGAACACGGATGGAGGGAATTCGCGCCTACAAAAACTCAGGAGGTGAAGACTCCTCAGACAGAACTTGTGAAGTCATGCCCATGAAAACTCGGGACGTTTTGCAAGATTCTGAGAAGAAACATCATCATCTTATGTTACTGATGGATTGGAAATGTAAAGCACACTTATGTGTATCTGGTTGGTTGATTATTGATCCACATTGGTTATCATTAATGATGGGTTATCATAATGATAAAAGGAACAAATGTTAATCCTGGTTAAATTGGACTTCAAAATGGGATTAAGTTTCACGGTTGCTGGGAGATTTGGTCAAATTGGAATTACTCTCTGCGGAGCTGGGGCAAGCTGCGAGAGATGCCAGTGTCTGGACCTTAGATGCAATTTGCGAGCAAAGAATGGTAAGCCTTGCATACCCTGTCAATCTGGTGCAAAAAGCATAGAATGGATTGGATGGTTGCAAACCAGACATACACCTTGTATATAGTTGTAAATAATGTTGCAGAGTCTGACTTTACCAGGTATTGATTAGGTAAGGTGTTGAGCCATGCCTGAGTTTTCAGTTAATCAGGGTAAATGTTTCCAAGTTGACTTCATCTCGAAGTCTGTTGTGAATACAATGTATTGAAATGTTGTATCATTGGGTTAGGGAAATGCCTGTTATGTATGAGGTTAATGGATATCTGTAATTGGATAATTGTGAGACCACCCCCATGTGGTTCGGCCTCTTGAGGTCCGGGGTCACATAAAGGTCCATGATCACGAGGCTCAACGTCGATCTTCTGGAAGGGCACTCAGGACTGTGTAACCTTTTGGAATGCCTCTGTCTGAGCAAGGCCTAGAGGGCTTGAACAGACAGATGCGAGGATCGAACCCGCGGTGGGATAGGTACAGTGTGTGATCTGTGATGCGTTTTGGTAAAATAAAATTTCAAGTGCTTGATTCAGTGTTTTTACTGAAACTAGACTGGGGGGAAGCTTAGAAACGAGCAATTATCAAAAGTGTTTCCACGGTGCCATTGGGCATGAGTTTCACAATTTAAACCCGGTAACAGGGATGTATTTCCAGATCAGGACTGCGTGCAGCTTCGAGAGGAGGTAATGGTGTTCTTGAAAAAGTATGTAAAATTATGGGAGGCTTATCAAGGGTAGATAGAGTTTTTTTTTCTCAGGGTTGAAATTTCAAACACTGGAGGTGAGAGGGTGAAAGCTTAAAGGAGAATTACATGTTATGTTTTTTTGTACACAGTGTGTAGATGGACTGGAATACCCTGCCATGGGAAGTGCTGGAAGCATTTATGATACCAACATTTAAGAGGCATTTAGACAGGCCATGACAGCTAGGAAATGGAAGGATGAGATCATGTGTGGGCAGATGGGATTAGTTTCAATTGACATCATGGTCGGCATATACATGGGGGCTGAAGGGTCTGTTCCTATGTTCTAATTGTTGTATATTCTAAGTTGTTGCTACATAGCGTGGTTGAATAGTATGTTTGGGAAGTGCTATCAAAGTAGTATCTGAGGAGTTGCTTCAGTGCAATGGATGGTATACACTGTAGTGACAGACAGTATACCAGTGGTGGAAGGAATGAATGCTTAATCTTCAATTAATATCACAATATAGCATTAGGTCAGCACAATTTTACAGGAGATGCTCTGTTCTTTCGATGAACAATATACGTAAGAGTGGCACATTGACACAGCTAGTAGAACCACTGCCTCACAGATCCAGCGATACAGGTTCAATCCGGACCTCTGGTAATGTCGGTGTGGAATTTGCACATTCTACTTGTGACTACACCCGTCTCGGGTAGTCGAGTTTCCTTCCACATCCCTAGGTTTGGGGATTAACTGGTCACTGTGTAAGTGAATGGTAAAATTGCTGCTCCCTGTGTAAGTGAGTGGTAAAATTGTGAGGTGGAGGAGGAGAGGAGGGAGGGGCGGGGAGGGATGTGATGGGAATATGAGGAGAAAAAAATGGGATTAATATAGGGTTAGTGTAAATTGCCACTTGATTATTGCCATAGACTCAGTGGCTGAAGGGCATATTTCTGTGCAGGCTGATCATTTTGTTGCGTACATATGATGTGAATGCTTACAGCATTGATTAACTGAGAAGACAAGAAGGAGTCCAAGAACACTGAGCTTTTACATAGACCTAGGCACGTGGAAAATTTACAACCCAGGAGGACGCCATTCAACCCATTGTGTCTGTGCTGGTCTTGATAGAGTCATCAGCATAACCCACCTCCTATTACTGTGAACAAGGAAATTCTCATCTTCTCTCAAATCAAAGTAAATAGACAATTGACAATAGGTACAGGAGGAGGCCATTCGGCTCTTCAAGCCAGCACCGCCATTCAATGTGATCATGGCTGATCATCCACAATCAGTACCCTGTTCCTGCCTTCTCCCCATATCCCCTGACTCCGCTATCTTTAAGAGCCCTATCTAGGTCTTTCTTGAAAGTATTCAGAGAATCGGCCTCGACCACCCTCTGAGGCAGAGAATTCCACCGATTCACAACTCTCTGTGTGAAAAAGTGTTTCCTCATCTCCGTTCTAAATGGCTTATCCTTTATTCTTAAACTGTGGCCCCTGGTTCTGGACTCCCCCAACATCGGGAACATGTTTCCTGCCTCTAGTGTGACCAAACCCTTAATAATCTTATATGTTTCAATAAGATCCCCTCTCATCCTTCTAATACAAACCCATTCTCTCAGCATATGACAGTCCCGCCATCCTGGGAATTAACCTTGAGGGAATTAACACTGCACTCCCTCAATAGCAAGAATGTCCTTCCTCAAATTTGGAGACTAAAGCTGCACACAATACTCCAGGTGTGGTTTCTCTAGGGCCCTGTACAACTGCAGAAGGACCTCTTTGCTCCTATACTCAACTCTTCTTGTTATAAAGGCCAACATGCCATTCGCTTTCTGCCTGCTGTACTAGCATGCTTACTTTAATTGACTGATAAACAAGGACCCCCAGATTCCATTGTACATCCCCTTTTCCCAACTTGACACCATTTAGATAATAATCTTCCTTCCTGTTTTTGCTACCAAAGTGGATAACCTCATATTTATCCACATTAAACTGCATCTGCCATGCATTTGCCCACTCACCCAACCTGTCCAAGTCACCCTGCATTCTCATAGCATCCTCTTCACAGTTCACACTGCCACCCAGCTTTGTGTCATCTGCAAATTTGCTAATTAATCCCTTCATCTAAATCATTAATATATATAGTAAATGGCTGTGGTTCCAGCACCGAGCCTTGTGGTACACCACTAGTCGCTGCCTGCCATTCTGAAAGGGACCCGTTAATCCCTACTCTTTGTTTCCTGTCTGCCAACCAATTTTCTATCCATGTCGGCACTCTACCCCCAATACCATGCCAGGTGATTTCCCACACACCAAGCCACTCTCACTATTCTTAGTTAATTAGTCCTTACCTTTTCAAAAGCTTATAGAACCTATCTCTCAGAACCCTTCAATAACTTACCTATACTGATAATCTGTTGTTCCCATGCATTTTGCTGTAATTTTTCTTAAAGGAGGCACCCTCCAGTCTTTTTGCACCTCATTGTCACTTTAATTTCATGTTTCATGTATTTTATGTTTTATGACTGTTGGAAGATTAATTTCCCTCCTGGGATAATAAAGTTCTATCGTATCGTTATGTATCCATGTTATTGATGATACAACGATGTCTGACCAAGGATTGAATTCATTGATAGGGTTACAAAGAGAGTTGATAAGGACACTGTGCTTGATGTAGACACAAAATGCTGAAGTAACTCAGCGGGACAGGCAGCATCTCATGAGAGAAGGAATGGGTGATGATTTGGGTTGAGACCCTTCTGTATTTGGCAAGGCATTTGATTTGAGCTTACATGGCAGGTTAGTCAAATTAGTGAAAGATTGGGGATCCATGGAAAAGGGGACACATTGGATTCAAAGTTGACAGTGGCAGGAAGCAAAGGGTAATGCTTGGCAGGTGTTTTTATGTGACAGGAAGGATATCCCTAACAGTATTCCATGAGGCACAGTACTCACTCTCTTGTTTTTTATTGCATGCATCAATGAATTAGACTTAACTTTTGCAGATGTGGTTGAGTGAGAGGAGGAAGGTTTCACACAAGACAGAGGTGGACTAGTTGCTTGCGAAGGATCGGTCCAAGTTAGCATGGATTTGCGAAGGGAAAATCATGCTTGACTAATCTTCGGGAATTTTTTGAGGATATAACTAAGGAAATGGACGAGGGAGAGCCAGTGGATATAGTGTACCTGGACTTTCAGAAAGCATTTGATAAGGTCCCAAATAGGAGATTAGTGGGCAGAATTACAGGACCTGGTATTGGGGGTAGGGTGCTGACAAGAATAGAAAATTGGTTGGCAGATTGGAAACAAAGAGTAGGGATTAACGGGTCCCTTTCAGAATGGCAGGCAGTGACTAGCTGGGTACAGCAAGGCTCGGTGCTGGGACTGCAGCTAGTTACAATATACATTTAAATGAAGGGATTAAGAGTTACATTAGCAAATTTACAGGTGACACAAAGCTGGGTGGCAGTGTGAAGTGTGAGGAGGATGCTATGAGGATGCTGGGTGACTTGGACAGGTTGGGTGAGTGGGCAAATGCATGGCAGATGCAATTTAATGTGGATAAATGTGAGGTTATCCACTTTGGTGGCAAAAACAGGAAGGCAGATTTTTATCTGATGGTGTCAAGTTAGGAAAAAGGGAAGTACAACGAGATCTAGGTGCCCTTTTTCATCGGTCACTGAAAGTAAGCATGCAGATACAGCAGGCAGTGAAGAAACCTAATGGCATGTTGGCCTTCATAACAAGAGGAATTGAGAATAGGAGCAAAGATTCTACAGTTGTACAGGGCCTTAGTGAGAACACACCTGGAGTATTGAGTGCAGTTTTAGTCTCCAAATTTGAGGAGGACATTCTTGCTGCTGAGGGAGTGCAGCGTAGGTTCACAAGGTTAATTCCCATGATGGAGGGACAGTCACATGTTGAAAGAATGGAGCAGCTGGGCTTGTCTACACTGGAATTGATAGGGATGAGAGGGGATCATATTGAAACATATAAGATTATTGAGTTGATTGGACATGCTAGAGGCAGGAAACATGTTCCCGAAGTTGGAGGAGTCCAGAACCATGGGTCATAGTTTAAGAATAAGGGGTAGGCCATTTAGAACAGAGATTTGGAAAAACTTTTTCAGCCAGTGAGTTGTGAATCTGTGGAATTCTCTGCCTCCGAAGGCAGTGGAGGCCAATTCTCTGTAGGCTTTCAAGAGAGATTTAATTCAAGTTCTTAAAGATAGTGGAATCAAGGGAATGGGGAGAATGCAGGAACGGGGTACTGATTATGGATGATCAACTATGATCACAGTAAATGGCGGTGTGGGCTCAAAGGGCCGAATGGCCTAATCCTGTACCTATTGTTATTGATTATTGTCTATTCACCATTCATTACCTTCTCTTAATATGGAAAAAAAATAGTTGGGGAAACAGGCAAGAATGTCCTTCAAATTCAGGCAATGAGAGGCATGGGTCTTAATGGCTTTTGCCAGAGGATTGTGAAATCTGAAAACAGACCAATATCTATCTATCGATCTATCGATCTATCTATCGATCATTCCGATCGGTTGAATGTTGTAAAAGTTAGCGAGGTTTAAAAATCTTAAAAACCGCGCGTGCGCAGATCGATCTTTTCTCCTGCCCTCCAGCGCTGTGTAGATTAGTCTCTTCCCCTGTCACTCCCCACGACGGTCCACCCCTTCCTGCGTCATCGTGTCTTTAGTAGAGCTGAAGATAGCCAGCGGAGGTTTCCAACCGGACTTTCAGAGGGACCCGAAGCAGGCCCGCCCCAAGCAGCAGCCCAGCGGCCTGGCAGCCCGGCAATGTTGCCAAACGGAAAGCGGAGAGTCTGATCCCGGCAGAGGAAAGCATCCAGCGCCCGCTGTGAGCCCCAAACGCACCACCATCACAACCACCCGCGGCTCCACCCCTTTCCCCTCTGGTCCCCCTCGCTGGCTCCTGCGCCCTCCCCCGTGATACCCCTCTCTCCCCCATGGCTCTTCCCCCATCTTTTCTCCAAGCCCTCTACCCCCGCCCACATGCCAGCACGGCCAAAGCTGCTGGTGCTTCCGGGCCGAACCGAGGCCTGGCTCTGAGGGCACCGATGGCTGATGCTCCTCCAGGGCACGCAAGAAGGGAGAGGAGCGGCAACCTCGAGATTGTGGGGTAGGAGAAGGGAGAGGAGGGGAGAGGAGTTACTGAGGGTAGGGGAAAGGAGAGGGAGGGAGTAGTGAGAGATAGATTTGGGGAGGGGAGAAGGAGAGGGAAAAGAAGAAGGCAGAGGTGAGGAGGGAGAGTGGGGTAGGAAGGGGAATAGAGGGATTGGAGGGGGGAGTAGAGGAGGGGGAAGTGTAGGAGGTAGGGATTGGGGAATAGAGGGTGAGGAGGGCAGTGGGAGAGTTGGGGATGGATAGTTGGGGGGACAGGTGTGAGGAGTGGGGGATAGAGGGATAGGAGAGGGTAGGGAGGGGAGAGGAGTAATGGAGGGAGGGAGGAGTGACAGAGTAGGTGAAAGGAGAGGAAGAGTGAGGTGAGGGAGGGATTGGGAAGGGGAGGATGAGAGGTGAAAGAAGAGGGAGGGTTGAGGAGGGGGAGAGAGTGCTAGGGATGAGGGGAAAAGAGCTGCTCCTGTGCAGTGGGGGCTATGGGTGAGTGGTGGAATATTGTGTGGGGACCAAGCCTCCTGTGTGACAGGGACCCAACGGGTCCCACTTAGTCTAGTAAGTATTAACACTAATGAAAGTAGCTGGAAATACTCAGTAGGTCAGGCAGCATCGACAGAGAGAGAAACAGGGATAACATTTCAATGTAAGAATTTGTCATAATTTAATTAGACATTATGCAGTCTCACAGATGTAGAGCAAGCTGCAGCAGGGTGGGAAAAACAAATGGGAAGGTCTGTAATATGATGGCGGCCAAGAGAAATGGGAGAAGCAAAACCAAACCTTGGAATCTCTGAACCCAGTAGTGACAGCCAATGCTGAAAAACTGTGTGCCGTTCTGTAAACCCTTTTGCAGGAAGAATGTTAAGGCGTTGTTGCCTGGATTTGAGGGTATTAATATAAGGTTGGACATACTTGGATTGTTTTCTCAAGAACATCAGAGGTTGAAGGAAGACCAGATAGAAGTATATAAATTTATGAGAAGCATAGATATGCTAGACAGCCAGAATCTATTACCCAGGGTGTAAATGTCAAGGACTAGAGGGCATACAGTGGCATGCAAATGTTTTCATACCCCTTGAACTTTTCCACATTTTGGCACGTTACAACCACAAACGTAAATATATTTTATTGGGATTTTATGTGATAGACCAACACAAAGTGGTGCATAATTGTGAAATGGAAAACGATACATGGTTTCCAAATTATATTACAAATAAAAAACTGAAAAGTGTGGTGTGGAAAAGTATTCAGCCCTCCTGAGTCAATACTTTGTAGAACCACCTTTTGCAGCAATTACAGCTGCAAGTTTTTTGGGGTATGTCTCTACCAACTTTGCACATCTAGAGATTAACATTTTTGCCCATTCTTCTTTGCAAAATAGCTCAAGCTCAGTCAGATTGGATGGAGAGCGTCTGTGAATAGCAATTTTCAAGTCTTGCCAGAGATTCTCAATTGGATTTAGGTCTGGATTTTGACTGGGCCATTCTAACACATGAATATGCTTTGATCTAAACCATTCCATTGTAACTCTGGCTGTATATTTAGGGTCATTGTCCTGCTGGAAGGTGAACCTCTGCCCCAGTCTCAAGTCTTTTGCAGACTCTAACAGGTTTTCTTCCAAGATTGCCCTGTATTTGGCTCCATCCATCTTCCCATCAACTCTGACCAGCTTCCCTGTCCCTGCTGAAGAAAAGCATCCCCACAGCATGATGCTGCCACCACCATGTTTCACAGTGTGAATGGTGTGTTCAGGGTGATGTGCAGTGTTGGTCTCATTTTGGTCTCATCAGACCAGAGCACCTTCCTCCACATGTTTGCTGTGCCCCCACATGGCTTGTGGCAAACTGCAAACGGGACTTCTTATGGCTTTGTTTCAACAATGGCTTTCTTCTTGCCACTCTTCCATAAAGGCCTGCTTTGTGGAGAGCACGACTAATAGTTGTCCTGTGGACAGATTCTCCCACCTGAGCTGTGGATCTCTGCAGCTCCTCCAGAGTTACCATGGGTCTCTTGGCTGCTTCTCTGATCAATGCTCTCTTTGCCCAGCCTGTCAGTTTAGGTGGGCGGCCATGTCTTGGTAGGTTTGCAATTGTGCTATACTCTTTCCATTTTCAGATGATGGATTGAACAGTGCTCCGTGAGATGTTCAAAGCTTGGGATATTTTTTTATAACCTAACCTTGCTTTAAACTTCTCCACAACATTATCCCTGACCTGTCTGGTGTGTTCCTTGGGCTTCATGATGCTGTTTGTTCACTAATGTTCTCTAACAAACCTCTGAGGCCTTCACAGAACAGCTGTATTTATACTGAGATTAGATTACACACAAGTGGACTCTATTTACTAATTAGGTGACTTCTGAAGGCAATTGGTTGCACTGGATTTTATTTAGGGGTATCAGAGTAAAGGGGGCTGAATACTTTTGCACGCCACACTTTTCAGTTTTTTATTTGTAAAAAAATTTGAAAACCATGTATCATTTTCCTTCCACTTCACAATTATGCGCCACTTTATGTTGGTCTATCACATAAAATCCCAATAAAATACATTTACGTTTGTGGTTGTAACGTGACAAAATGTGGAAAAGTTCAAGGGGTATGAAAACTTTTGCAAGCCACTGTAGTTTTAAGGTGAGAGAGTAAAAATTTAAAGGAGATGTGCGAGGCAAGTCTTTTACACAGACTATGGTGGGTGCCTGGAATGTGATGCCAGGGATGGTGGTGGATGCTGATATGGTAGTGACATTTAAGAAGCTTTTAGACAGGCAATGGATAAGCAGGGAATGGAGGGATGTGGAGAGCATACAGCAGATGGGATAATTTTATGTTCATCATGTTTGGCATGGATAATTTGGGCTGAACGGCCTGTTCCTGTCGTCTACTGTTCTGTATCCTAGACTTCATTAAAAGTATGTGAGAGGCTGACAGATGTTTCAGAGTAGGGTGTAGAATTAAATTAATTTATTGAATGCACACATTAGTAAATGATATGTACCCCGAAAGATAATTAACGAGTTGTGGGTATTACTTCTTTAGACTGCTTATAGGTGTTTCTTCTGCGGACAGGTTATAAAATATGTAACTTTTTAAGTCAGAACATGAAAAGAACAACGGAGAAAGTTGGACTATATCTGATCAGGCTTGTTATGCTGAATATACAGAAAATGTATTGTTTGTAGGTTTATGAAGTAATTGGATGCAACTGTCTTCTAAGAAACAGATTCTCATCTTCAGATTCATAATTTTTTATGTCAAGATATTACTTTTGTGATAATGAGTTTAATTTGTACAGTAGAGGTAAGGAAGGCTGGAACATGAAGAAAAGTATGCCCATGGTTTAGGAGAGACCTGAATGAAGTATAAGAAATAATGTTAAGTATTGATAGGGTTGACAGCCAGAACCTTTATGTCAGGGTATCAATGTCAAAGACCAAAGCATAGTTTTAAAACAAGAGGCACAACATTTAAGGGAGATGTGCAGGGCAAGTATTTTGCACCGAGTGTGGTGGACGCCTGGAATGTTCTCCCATGGGTGGTGGTGGAGGCAGATACAATTGTGGCTTTTAAGAAGCTTTTGGAGAGGCACAAGGATGGACATGGAATAGAGGGATATGGATCATGTGCAGGCAGATCAGATTAGTTTATCTTGGCATCATGTTCGGCACAAACATTGTGGGCCAAAAGGCGGGTTCCTGTGCTGTACGGTTGTATGTTCTATGAAAGGACATGGGTCACAGAATAAATTGTTTGGGATGTAAGAGAAACTTGTTTATGATGGGGGATTTGTTAGTTTGGATGACTTGCCATTCCATTCAATGGGAAGTTGTTCAATTTACTACATCACTTGTCCCTGCTCTGCTGATTGTCGAGTTGTTAAAGGAATGTTCCCATACCACATTGATTACTCTGTCTTGTGGAATGCACAATCCTGGACTGGGAAATCCATTGTTATGTCCGTAGCATGCTTCATCCAAAACAACCGAGACATTTCCCAAAAGCTCGACTGTGTGGTATGGCCACATGCCAGGTGGTGAGGCTGGTCCCTGCTCTGTTCGCCAGTTGATCTAAGCCCAGATGGGACATTGCAACTGACTCCATCAAGCCTTGCATGAAGGATGGGAATTAGAGCAGCCCTTGCCTTCAACTCCAATCCTTTTTATCCAGAAACGGCTGACGATGTTTGGAAACTGAGGGTGGTCTGATCCATTGCTTCCCACAACACAAAGGGAGGTGCTGGGCAACATTAGTGCTAGTTTCCTTTGTTAGTTCCATGTTTGGTTAGTAAACCTCAGCTCCTGAGCCCTGTGCAGACGCTTCTATTGCCACAATTAAAACAACAAACTGAAATGCATCCTTTGGTGTTGTTCTCAGTGAGTTCGAAGCTTTACTATTAGAATAATATTGACGCAGCACAGAAACAGGCCTTTTGGGCCTATGCAAAGAGCACAGAAACAGACCTATGCAAACCAAGATGCATTATCTATGCTTGTCTCAATGACCAGCATTTGCTCCATAGCCCTCTGAAGCTTCCCAATCCATGTACCTGTCCAAATGTCTTGTAAATGTTGTTATAGAATCTGCCTCAACTACCTCCTCTGGCAGCCAGTTCCATATACCCACCGCCCTCTGAGTGAGAAAGTTGCCCCTCTAATACCTACCAAATCTTTTTCCCTCTTGCCTTAAATCAATGTCCTCTGGTTCTTGTTTCCCCTACTCTGGGTAAAATATTCTGCACATTTACCCTATCTATTCCCCTCATGATTTTTAAAGCATTGGCAATTGGCTGTAATAATTCAAGGTTATACTGGGATGATTTGGTGACTGTTTGACTCAACTACTCGTGAAACAGGAAGAGGTTGCGGTACCTCTCAAATATCCAAAGCCATTTGATAAGATTATGGCTGGTCTGTACCCTAACTACACACATCCACCATTACCCCAACTAATTGAAACCCTTTCTTGGCAAACAACTGGATAAAGATTAAAAACATACAATTTAATCTCCTGTCCTGTGCCGAGGGTGGTTTCAAATTTGTACCACTATAGAATCTAAAAAATGATTGCTCATTTTGCCTCAGAAAGACCTAACCTTTGGCCTCTTCCCTGCCAGCAAGACCCAATCCTACACTCCCCACCAGTGGAAAAGGTTCTCTTTATCCTTATCAGTTCTCTTATACCAACTTAAAATGTTCCATAGAATCATCTCCTAATCTTCCAAATTCTGGGAAATACTAGGCAAGTTTCTATAAACTTAGGAAAAACGTATTCTTCCAGATTTTTGGGACCCAATGTCGCCCTCAGCACTCCAGGGTGGCATATCTAGGACTTTTTATAGGTGTAATATAACATCTAACCCTTTTGCTGTAAGGGCCAGCGATCCATTGGACTTTTTTTTCAAAATATTGATGAGATTAGATATTGAGTTTGGAATTGTGTTTAATAGGCACTTAGAAAATCACTGAAATAGATAAGGAATGGAAGGATAGAGTCCTAATGTGGAATAAAGGGAACTTCTTCTTATCGAGTCCACACACAATATTAGACGTTGTTCAACCAGAGCTGAACACACTTCTCGGCCTCTGCATACAATGGTGTCTGTCTTGTCGCTTCTTGTGCTTACTATTGGTTGAAAGATTGGTGGAAACATGGCCGCGACATGAACGCTCTTTCCTTGACCCCAGTGAAGGGATGTGTAGATAGGTAAAAGGGTCAGCGTGGTGTGGTGAAAGAAAGGCCTATTTCAGTGTAGTAGGACGCTACGAGGATATCACCAGTGACAAAATGCCTGCCAACAAAACTATCAGAGGGGTCAGTTAGTACATAGACTGTCCGCTGTGGGAGGTATAGGATTTTGGTGTTTGTGCCTTATCATCATTCCTTATAATACTATGTACGACAGTGATTGCAACTTCTACTGAAGAGTGGATGGCCGTTGGCTCGCTGGAAGTTCATCCGCCCTTTGAGGTTTTGATTTTACTCCTGCTGGGGGTCCGCAGCCCCCTCCTCACCTGGCAAACCAGGTGGGGGAGACGGTTTAGTTGCCGACTATCCGACCATGGAGAAGGTAGCATGGGATTACGTGGTACCTGTGGCAGGGGGGCGGGGGGGATCTTCCCCCAACCTGATCTGATTACAAGTGTTGCAATGAAAGGGCAAAAGCAGAGAGTGTGGGAAATATTCAGCAGGTCAGGTTGGATCTGTGGAGAGAGGAAAAGAGTCAATGGTCAGGTTGAAGCTCTGTTTCTCTTCCTGCAGATGTTGCCTGACCTGCTATTGTTCTGAAACTTTACGTTTTTATTTTTAGATTTCCAGCATCTGCACTCCTTACATTTTTAATTCAGTGAAAGAGCCAGTTTAAATTCCCAATTTAAGGTTTGCAAATCTTAAAAGATGGTGATGAGATCTATGGGTTCCCAAGTCAGAGGGCGGTGGGAAGCCTATAGTTCTGGTGGCTGCAGACACAAGAAACTGCAGGTGATGGTTTACAAAAAAATACACAAAATGCTGGAGTAATTCAGCAGATCAAGGTACATCTCTGGTGAAGATGGATAGGTGATGTTTCAATTCAGGATCCTTCTTTAGATTGATTGTTGTGGGAGGGGTGAAAGTAGGAAGAGTAGGAGCGGGACAAAGCCTGGCAAGTGAGGTGGATACAGGTGTTGATGGGTTTTGATTGGACAAAGGCCAAGGATGAAAAAGACAAAAAGTGTGAGATAAGGTTAGAAGAGATCCTTCCTCTGGCGTCCTTCCTACCCTGATCTCACACGTTTTAACTTTTCATCTCTGAACTATGACCAACTATTTGCCAATCAGAAAATCTCATCACCTGTATCCACCCATCAACTGCCAAGCTTTGTCCTGCTCCCACTTCTCTTCCAGCTTTCTTCCCTCCCACCACAGTCTGAAGAAGGTCTCTGACCCGAAATGTCACATCCTTGTTCTCCAGAAATGTTGCTAGACACATTGAGTTACTCCAGCACTTTGTGTCTGGTTCTGGCAGTAAATGGGCTGAAGTCATATAATTCTACATTAACAGCACTTCCAATATACAGCATCTGGCTATTGAAGTGTGGTGAGCCAGATACCCTACTCACAGAATACACTGTCCTGGTACGCTCTGTGCTGGAACAATGCATGAACACTTTAATGGTCTGCAAATGTCTATGTGAATCTGTAAGTGCGTTGTGTTCCATCACTTTCTGAACTAACACATGTTATATAACATTTCTATCAACTTATACCTGCAGTAGGAAGTGTGTGTTGTATCATGCCTAGGAAAATTATTCTCTTCCAAGCTTTTAGATTCTTAAAGAACTGCGAAAATACACACCATCCTTGGGAATCTTAACAGTCAAATGAATGCCAATGGATTGACATAAGTAATGGAGTGGTTCTGGCTTTGCAGGGGTTTCCCTCAAGTTAAATCACTTATAATAAGGAATGTTATGAGGCAAGGAATAACTAGCTCTGGTCAGAATTCTGTTCCAAACATAATTTGATACGAATGTTGCAATTCTTCATTCATTTGAGAGGGAAGCCAAACTTTCAAAACAACTGGACTCATTTTTGTGAGACGGCCAATTCATTTCAAAGGAAAGGTTACCCAAATCCAGAAAGTTGCAGTGATGTTTACAAAGTCATTGAGGAGCCACGGTTGTTAGATTTGAGTCAAGAGAATTCAGACAAAATGTGAGGGAAAAACTCAAGGAAAGTTGCACTGTCAAAGGGACTTTGACAGGTTTTCCTTATCAAGGCTAGACAATAGCTTTCCAAATATTTCATCTGGTGTTTATGCAGAAATGGAAAAGCTGCATGGAATTAAAAGATCAAAAAAGGCCATTTGCCTGAACCCATTCAGTGCTGTGATCCGGATTCCACAGAAGAAAATACTCTCCACCATTGAAACCAGCCATATATAAAACAGCAGTCATAAATGTATACTGCTCAAAAATGGGCCACATGATTCCACAGACATTATCTTTGTAGGGAGAGTAGTTTTGAGTGAACCACAGTTGTGGAAACTTTGTGACAGTCAATTGGTTGCAAATGGTCTATTTGAGCACCTTCAAATTAGCTCCAATCATGACTTTCCCTGGTTCATCTTACTGTTTACCTGCAGCTAATCTTTTTGACTTAAATTTACCAGATTTCTTCGCTTAGCTGCTATGGAAGCTTCTCCTTAATTATTTATTGAATTTCCTATGCTTGTGATCTGTAGTTTTGAGCGACTTCACCATTGGAAATATTGTTCCACATCTACCATCCAAAATGTAGTCATTTCAGGGATGTCCCCCTTCGTTATTTCCCAGAGATTAAATCCAGCAAGTTTAATGTTTCATAGCAGGTGGAACCATTTAGCTCTGGACCCAGCTCACATCCTGATGAAAGAAGACAGTGCAAAACCTCATTGCCCTTATCCATTTTTTCCCTCGACTATTCAATGACATTGACGACACTAACAATCGATATACATTTTCATTGAGGTCACTTCTGAACTTACTTTTCGCAGCATCTTCCGTCTCCGTTTGGGCTGGCGTGGCATGACATGCTCACTCGTTTAAACAAAATGACGCAGTTCCTAAGACTAGCAGGAAGGCACAACCTCAGATAAAAAGAGTCATCAACAGTGGCTTCTCTAATGCACTCTCTACTCTGTCCCTGCCATTGCCTCACTGCCATTTCCCACTTCCCCATATTTTGTATCCTTATGTCTCTTGTATCATCCATTTGTTGGCCTACCTCCTGTCTGAATGCTCATCCATGTCTTTACCTTCAAACTGGACTAGGTCAGATGTTTAAATGTTTAAATTTATTCTGGATAATCCCTTGAGATGGACAATCATCTCGTTTTCGAGGGGGTCCAACATAGAACATACAACACAAGACATAACATATATAGAGGCTCTCATTGACCCACCTACCCACACACCAATCCCAAAACCCCTCCATCCCCATATTATTTCATAGTATTGTGACATAATACAATATAAGACCTTGTTACACTATGCAATACAATAATACATAAGTGTACTGGCCATGCATATACAATAGCTATGACAAATGATCACACACAAAGCAAGCTAGATAAAGAAGCTCGAAGACCCTAATACTAGAAACAGGTACATGGTTTTATAAGTAAGGGTAAAAGTGTATTTTTAAATAGACAAAATGAGCTAATAGTTCTTGTGGTACTAGGCAGAGTGTTCCAGTCAGAAGGAGCTTTGAATTTAAATGCACGTCTCCCAATTTCTTTGTTAGTTCTTGGAATGAGAAACATAGAAACATAGAAAATAGGTGCAGGAGTAGGCCATTCGGCCCTTCGAGCCTGCACCGCCATTCAATGTGATCATGGCTGATCGTCCAACTCAGTATCCCGTACCTGCCTTCTCTCCATACCCCCTGATCCCTTTAGCCACAAGTGCCACATCTAACGCCCTCTTAAATATAGCCAATGAACTGGCCTCAACTACCTTCTGTGGCAGAGAATTCCAGAGACTCACCACTCTCTGTGTAAAGAATGTTTTCCTCATTTCGGTCCTAAAGGAATTCCCCCTTATCCTTAGACTGTGACCCCTTGTTCTGGACTCCCCCAACATCGGGAACAATCTTCCAGCATCTAGCTTGTCCAACCCCTTAAGAATTTTGTAAGTTTCTATAAGATCCCCCCTCAATCTTCTAAATTCCAGCGAGTACAAGCCGAGTCTATCCAATCTTTCCTCATATGAAAGTCCTGACATCCCAGGAATCAGTCTGGTGAATCTTCTCTGTACCCCCTCTATGGCAAGGATGTCTTTCCTCAGATTTGGAGACCAAAACTGTACGCAATACTCCAGGTGTAGCCTCACCAAAACCCTGTACAACTGCAGTAGAACCTCCCTGCTCCTATACTCAAATCCTTTCACTATGAATGCTAACATACCATTTGCTTTCTTCACTGCCTGCTGCACCTGCATGCCTACTTTCAATGACTGGTGTACCATGACACCCAGGTCTCGTTGCATCTCCCCCTTTCCTAATCTGCCACCATTCAGATAATAGTCTACCCTCATGTTTTTGCCACCAAAGTGGATAACCTCACATTTATCCACATTATACTGCATCTGCCATGCATCTTCCCATTCACTCAGCCTATCCAAATCACCCTGCAGCCTCCAAGCATCCTCCTCACACCTAACTATACCCCCCAGCTTGGTGTCATCTGCAAATTTGGAGATGTTGCATTGAATTCCATCGTCCAAATCATTAATATATATTGTGTGCTTTAAGTTTGTATGCTAATCTCTTGTGCGGGACCTTGTCGAAAGCCTTCTGAAAGTCTAGATATAACACATCCACTGGTTCTTCCTTGCGCCAGAGACCCAGGTTCGATCCTGACCTCGGGTGCTGTCTGTATGAAGTTTGCCCCTCTCCCTGTGACTTCTCTTCTTCTTGCCTATGGCTTGCACAGCCTAAAGTTGTAGGTCAACCTGTTCTATTTGATCTATTTGTTTGTGCACATCGGGTTGATTGCATTTAGAAGCATAGAACATAGAAAAATAGCCCCTTTATGGCAAGGATATCTTTCCTCAGATTTGGAGACCAAAACTGTACGCAATGCTCCAGGTGTGGCCTCACCAAAACCCTGTACAAATGCAGTAGAACCTCCCTGCTCCTATACTCAAATCCTTTTGCTATGAATGCTATTTGTCGAAACCGGATGGACCACGTGAAGGTTGCAATCTTTCACCCCTCTCCCTGTGATCATGTAGGTTTACTCTGGGTTTTTCAGTTTCCTCCCAAAGACATGCAGATTGGTACATTAATTGGCTGCTGTAAATTGCTGCTGTAAAGTGTGGAGATGAAAAGTAGAGTCTGGGTGAGTTGATGTGAATGTGGGGAGAATAAAAAAATGGGATTAATGGGTAATTGGAGTAAATAGGTAGTTAATGGTCAGTGCGGAGTTGATGGGCCGAAGGGCCTGGATTCATGGTGTATTTTTCAGTATCTATGTAACCACGGCAATCCCTGACCTTGCACCCACTTTAGATTATATTCCCTCCCTCTCCTGGTATTTGCCAGCAGATGTGCCAGTTTATATTTCTTGGCATGAAAATTAATCCATCAATGTGTCCACCCATCAACATAGTATTTCCACATTGCCTTAAAAGCTATTGCACTTCTCCCTAATGTGTTGTCATCCTTCCAAATTTTGCAAAAACTTTGAATTTTGAAATTGTCTCTTGTACATCCAAACCTGTGCCATTAATATACAATAAACCAGTGATCCCACTGCCAACTCCTAGAAGCCAGACTATTTGCTACGCACCAGACTCAAAAACAACCATTAATCACTATTCCCTGAGTTTGGAGCTATTCCCTTCTTGCTTCCAAGGCTTCCTACACACAGCCGAGTAATGTTGCCTTCATCAACTCCTTCTTGCATCTGGGAAAAACATTCAATCAACTCCATAAAAAATAAGTAAAAACAGTTAACGCTGTAGACACTCAGAAGCCAGACACCCAACATGTAAAGAGAAAGAATCGATGTTTCGTATCAGAGTTGGGAAAGTGTGAAACAGATTACCGTATTGTCGTTTTATGTTATGAAGATGATGAGGACAATGGAGTATCTCTGAAAGGGCAAGGCTGGGATTGCTGAGGTGTTTTACAACAGAGTCTGACTAAAGAATTGACAAGGACACTGCAGTGCACAATCCCCGATACCAGAATATCCAAGTGCCACTGATGACTATCTAAACTCCCAATGCTCACCAGCCTGTGCTGAGGTTTTGACCCAGAATAATCTTCACCTCTGTCTTCATGCTGTGGGTGTGTCAGCCGCACCCCTGCTGTGACAAGTAATCAGTGGCTCCATTAAACTCAATAGAACTCCTAACCTTTACGAATCACTTTTGCAACAGCACAGTTTGCTTCCACTCTTGGTTTTCTGAAATCAAGATGTACAGTGAGTTTACTCTTGGGATCTAAGAGTTTTCAAGGAACCATCCTTGCCAACTGGCCTGTAATTACACAAATTAGATGTTTAAAAATGGCTATTCCAGTTCACTGGCACATATCCAGCCTCAGACTGTTTTATCTACTGTAAAGAGTTGCTTTAAATTCCCTTGACCTCAGTTAGCCCAAGTCCTCCTTCATTCACAGACCCATACCTTTCCTTTTATTTTATTTATTGAAGGGATGTGGGCTTTGCAGGCTGAGCCAGCATTTAATTGCCCATTCACAATTAGCCTTGTGACCTGTTAGAGATAATGAGTTTTGAAGATGCTGTCTGAGGAGTCTTGTTGAGTTACTGCAGTGCATCCCATGGATGGTATAGACTTCTGCTACTGTGCATTGGTGGTGGACTGCGAGAATGATTGTGAATGGGGTGTCTATCAAGCGGCTGCTATGCCTTGTATGGGGTTGAGCTTCTTGAGTGTTGTTGAAGCTGCACCCAGTACTCCAGACTTGAGCTTTGTAGATGGTCGACTTTTGATCGGGCTCTTTCTCCTGAGCAGTTCTAAGCACGATTACTCTCTTTAATGAATGTTGATGACCATCTTTTCAACCATTTGCCCCCCCCCCCCCATCTTATTTAATCAATTCTCCTTTACCAATCTGTTCCTCTTCTCCTTGTTTCCATGATTTTCCTCTTCACTCCAATTTGGTATCAGTTTTGGTTTATTATCGTCACATGTAGAACAAAGGAAAAAGGACAAAGGACATTGGACAAAGGACATTTATTGTCACACACACCAATTGGTGCAGTGAAATTTGAGTTACCATGCAGCACACAAATAAGATAAACACACTAAAGAATTTAACATAAAACGTCAAACATCCCCCATAGCAGAATCAACGTTTCCCACTGTGAGGGAAGGCAATAAAAGTTCAGTCCACTTCCTCTTGTTCACCCATGGTCGGGGCCTATTAGAGGCCTCCGCAGTCGCTGCTACGGATGGCCCGATGTTTCAGGCCCTCTCGCCGGATGATGGTACTCCGGCGTCGGAAGAACACTCTCAGCGGATTGGAGTGTCCGAATCGGCCGCTTCCCAACGGTGACCGCGGTTCCCGAAGTCCACAGGCCGAACTGGACGGAGCTCCAACACTGGCGACTTCGGGGAAAGATCCCAGGCCTCCGCGATGTTAAATTCAGTGCCGGCCGCGGCTGGAGGCTCTGCAGCCCACAGTTCCACGGTGTTAAAGTCGGCAGTCCCAGCACTCCGGAGCTTTAACACAGCGACCTCGGTAAGGCATCGTCGGTTCTGCGATGGTACCTCAGTGCTGCGCCGCCGCTGAAGCTGAAGTTCTGGCTGGTCTCCGGCAGGAAAGGCCGCGCCAAACCAGATGGTAGGCCGCGAGGAGGGGCCGAAGATGCGGTTCAGAGGAAAGACGCATCCTCAACCCAGGTAGTGACTGTGAAAAACAGTTCCCCCCCCCCCCCCACATAAAAAGACTAAAAGAGCTTCACGATAAAACTTTTTGACGGACTAAAAATGTAAAAAAGGATGAAAGTACGAACAGCTGCAGGCGAGGCTGCCACACTCGATGGCGCCACCACTCGATCACATGTACTGATATACTGTGAAAATCTTAGTTTTGTCTGCTGCCCAGGCAAATGATACCATTCATGAGTACAACAAGGGGTGCAAAATGGGAAAATAAATAAAATGTAGAAAATAGTGTTACAGCTCTAAAGTCCAGAATAAAATAAAGAACAACAGCTGCAACAAGGTATATTGGGAGACCGGGACGAAACCTTCAGTTTAAGAGCGGTCCGCTCAAGTCTGATAGCAGCAGGAAAGAAGTTATTGTTGAATCCGATGGCTTCAAGCCTTTGTATCTTCTGCTCAATTAATGTGGGGCGAAGTGGGAATGACTGGGATGCGAGTTGTCCTTCGTTACGTTGGCTTCTTTCCCATGGTAGCGTGAAGAGAAGATGGAGTTAATGGGAGGTGGACATAAATACTGGAGAAACTCGGCGGGTGAGGCAGCATCTATGGAGCGCAGGAATAGGTGATGTTTCGGGTCGAGACCCTTCTTCAGATGTGGGGGTGTAGGGGAGCGGGAAGAAGAAGGGAAGAGGCGGAGACAGTGGGCTGTGGGAGAGCTGGGAAGGGGAGGGGAAAGAGGGAGAAAGCAAGGACTACCTGAAATTGGAGAAGTCAATGTTCATACCGCTGGGGTGTAAATTACCCAAGCGAAATATGAGGTGCTGCTCCTCCAATTTGCGGTGGTATGGTACTCACTCTGGCCATGGAGGAGGCCCAGGACATAGTAGATATCAGTCAGTAGTCAGTTACCTGCGATGGAAATAGTGAGGGAGATAGTGAGATAGACCTCACTATCTCCATCGCAGGCAACCGACTACTGACCGATATCTACTACAAACCCACTGACTCCCATGGTTATCTGGACTATACTTCTTCCCACCCTGCTTCCTGTAAGGACTCTATCCCCAACTCCCAATTCCTCCATCTGCGCCGAATCTACACCCTGTATGAGGTGTTCCAAACCAGGGCATCGGAGATGTCCTCATTCTTCAGGGAAGGGGGTTCCCACCTTCGTCCATAGATGAGGCTCTCACCAGGGTCTCTTCTATATCCCGTAGCTCTGTTCTCACTCCCCATCCCCCCACTGATAACAAGGGCAGAGTCCCCCTTGCCCTCGCCTTCCACCCTACCAGCCTCCACATACACCAGATAATCCTCTGACATTTTCGCCACCTCCAACGGGATCCCACCACTGGCCATATCTTCCCATCTTCTCCCCTTTTGACTTTCCGCAGAGACCGCTCCCTCCGCAACTCCCTGGTCAATTTGTCCCTTCCCATCCAAACCACCCCTTCCCCTGGTACTTTCCCTTGCAATCACAGGAAATGCTACATGTGTCGTTTTACCTCCCCCCACGACTCCATCCAAGGACCTAAGCAGTCTTTCCAGGTGAGGCAGAGGTTCACCTGCACCTCCTCCAACCTCATCTATTGCATCTGCTGCTCTAGGTGTCAACTGCTCTACATCGGTGAGACCAAGCGTAGGCTTGGAGATCGCTTCACCCAACACCTCCGCACAGTTCGCATTAACGAACCCAATCTCCCGGTGGCTCAGCACTTCAACTCCCCCTCCCATTCCGTACCGGACCTTTCTGTCCTGGGCCTCCTCCATGGCCAGAGTGGGCCCCACGCAAATTGGAGGAGCAGCAACTCATATTTTGCTTGGGTACTTTACACCCCAGTGGTATGAACAGTGACTTGTCCAATTTCAGCCAGTCCTTGCTTTCTCCCTCCTTCCCCTCCCCTTCCGAGCTCTCTCACAGCCCACTGTCTCTGCCTGTTCCTTTCTTCATCCTGCCCCCCTCCCCCACATCAATCTGAAGAAGGGTCTCGACCCAAAACATCACCTATTCCTTCGCTCCATAGAAGCTGCCTCAGCCGCTCAGTTTCTCCAGTATTTTTGTCTACCTTCGATTTTTCCAGCGTCTGCAGTTCTCTCTTAAACATGGAGTTAATGGGAGTAAGGTTGGTTTACATGCTGGACTGGGTTGTATCCACCATACCCTACAGTTTCTTGCAATCTTGGGTGGAACAGTTGCGATGGTTGATGTACCATTAACTGCTTTCTCTGGTACATCCATAGAATTTGGTATGAATCATTGGAGAAATTGCAATTTTCATTCGACTTCCGATGAAGTAGAACCATTAGTGCACTTTCTTGACCTTGATCAAATCTCGGACAAAAGCAATTTACCTTATCTTTGTCATACTCTATCTCTAATTTTGCATTCCATGCATATCCTTACCAGTCTGAATTGTTTTCCAGCCTCTGGTTCTGACATACTGAAGCTTGTTTCTCCAAATAGAAATATTAGACAGTTATTCCTTTGCGTAGGTTTTCCTCTAACCCCATTCCCCAAATCATTTGAGATTGCTCCTATATTCCTCTGGAGGCATATGTTCACTATCTTCTATGTTTCTATGGCCTGACACACATTTCCTTGACGGAGTGGTGGAAGCAGATTCAATAGTCGCTCACCAGAGGAAAGTGAATAAATGCTGAAAGGGGAAAAAATGTTTGATTGCTTGTTGGGAAAGTGTGGGAGGTTGAGACAAATCAGTAATTCTTTCAAAGAACCAATTCATGCTGAAACCCTACCTTCCTGCTCTGTGTACAGGTCCTGGGCAAGGAACTGAACAGTTATCACAGAGCTGAATGCACGAGACTTTAGTTTCATGAAACAATTGAAACATAGAAACATAGAAAATAGGTGCAGGAGTAGGCCATTCGGCCCTTCGAGCCTGCACCGCCATTCAATGTGATCATGGCTGATCATCCAACTCAGTATCCCGTACCTGCCTTCTCTCCATACCCCCTGATCCCTTTAGCCACAAGTGCCACATCTAACGCCCTCTTAAATATAGCCAATGAACTGGCCTCAACTACCTTCTGTGGCAGAGAATTCCAGAGACTCACCACTCTCTGTGTAAAGAATGTTTTCCTCATTTCGGTCCTAAAGGAATTCCCCCTTATCCTTAGACTGTGACCCCTTGTTCTGGACTCCCCCAACATCGGGAACAATCTTCCAGAATCTAGCTTGTCCAACCCCTTAAGAATTTTGTAGGTTTCTATAAGATCCCCCCTCAATCTTCTAAATTCCATCGAGTACAAACCGAGTCTATCCAATCTTTCCTCATATGAAAGTCCTGACATCCCAGATACAGGAACCAAAATAAAAATCAAAAGGAAGCTAGAGAACTGGCAATGCATGCTATATTTGTAAATGTGATGGAGAATTCAAAGGTACAAAGGTTTAATGCTATTTTATTGTCACGTGTACCAATTAAGGTACAGTGAAATTCGATTTAGACCTTTATGATATCTTTGAACTGCTCCCTTCTGGCAGGATATTTTAGCATTTGCTGCTACCTGCTGGTCAGTGCCAGGATTACAAGATGCCTTTCTTCAGTTGACTGGCGGATGGGAAATAAAGCTCTGATACCATGTAACTTGTTCTACAAGAAACTTGCTGGTATGCCTTGTAGTCCCAAGCTGTTGATGTTCAGGTAGCATTGATGCATATTCAATTATAACAACTTTCAGTTTCTACAACACACTCAAAATTAAAGTATATAAGAAAATATCAGCAAGAGTAGTTTAATGACCATAAGAGCAGAATTACGCAATTGAGTCCACCAATCAATCATGGCAGATCTATTAGTTTAAAGATACAGCATGGAAATAATAATAATAGTAATATATTTTATTATCATTACACATAAGTGCAACGAGATTTGGTTTGCAACTTCAAGATTTCGTTTTGCAACCCCGGGGACAAGGTTTGTAAAAACGAACGACATCAACACAGACTAAAGTGCGAGGCCAGGGGAGACAGTCCATGGGGGGTGGGGGGGGGGGGGGGGGGGGGGGTACTGAGCAGCACTGGTTCAGACCCGCTATAGCTCTGGGAATGAAGCTGTTCCTGAGTCTGGTAGTGCGGGCGTGGAACGCCTTGTAACGTCTGCCGGAAGGGAGTAGTTCGAACAGTCCATTACAAGGGTGAGAGGAGTCTTTATGTATGCTGACGGCCTTCCTGAGGCACCATGTGTGGTAGATGCCCTCCACGGCTGGTAGCTGTGTCCCAATAATCTGTTGCGCTCTGTGGACGACGCGCTGAAGAGCTCTCCTCTCCGCCTCCGTACAGCTGAGATACCACACAGAGATGCCATATGTTAGTATGCCCTCTGTGGTGCAGCGGTAGAAGGTCGTCAGCAGCTGTTGGGGCAGACCAGTCCGTTTCAATGTTCTTAGGAAGAACAGTCCTAAGCTCTTATGTCCTAAGAACAGTCCTAAGCTCTTAAAAACAAGCTCTTATGCCCACTGAGTACAGACTGACCATGCATCACTCGTTCACACTAATTCTATGTTATCCCACTTTCTCATCCACTATGTACACGCTAGGCGTAATTTTTACAGAGACCAATTAACCTACAAATCTGTACGTCTCTATGATGTGGGAGGAAACCAGAACATCCAGAGGAACCCACATATTCACATGGAGAACATTCAAACTCCACACAGATAGCATCTGCTCCATAGAAAATGGAGCAGCTGGGCTTGTACACTCTGGAGTTTAGACGGATGAGAGGGAATCTCATTGAAACATATAAGATTGTTAAGGGCAGGAAACATGTTCCCGATGTTGGGAGAGTCCGGAACCAGGGGCCACAGTTTACGAATAAGGAGTAAGCCATTTAGAACGGAGACGAGGAAACAATTTTTCTCACAGAGTTGTGAATCTGTGGAATTCTCTGCCTCAGAGGGCGGTGCAGGCAGGTTCTCTGGATGCTTTCAAGAGAGAGCTAGAAAGGGATCTTAAAAATAGCGGAGTCAGGGGACATGGGGAGAAGGCAGGAACGGGATACTGATTGGGGATGATCAGCCATGATCACATTGAATGGCGGTGCTGGCTCGAAGGGTCAAATGGCCTACTCCTGCACCTATTGTCTATTGTCATCTAAAGTCAGAATCTAACCCAGATCTCTGACGCCATGAGGCTCTGCAGCTGTACCAACTGCATCACTGTGCCACCGAGTAGGCTACGAGGTCCCTCAAGGCAACCTGCCATTCAGTTTGGTCATGGCTGATATATGCTGGTCTCCACTCCTCTTCTGTGCCAGTTGTCCACCTCGCAATTCCTCGATTTTTCAAATATTTATCGATCTCCACCTTAAATACATCTCATGATCTAGCCTTCACTATTCTCCTTAGTCATAAACACCAGCCCCCTTTGCAAATAAAGACCAACATGCCATTTTCCTCCTTAGGTAAAGGCTAGGGTTCCTTATTGCAACATAATCAAATGGAAACCAAAGGTTTGCACAATTCAATCAGAGGTGGATTTCTGGAATGTGGAGTGGATGCGGAAGGATTTAGAAAAGGCATATGTGTATAAGACTAAAGTGGGACCAAGATGCAGAATTGATAATGAGTGACAATCTAAATGCTGCACATGCTGGAGATCTGAAATAAAATCAGCAAGTGCTGGAATTGTTCAGCAGGTCGGGAAATATCTGTGAAAAGAGAAGCAGCATCAACGCTTCTGGTCAAAGAGGTGTGGTCAGAACTGGGGAAGAGGGAAATTACGTTTTTTAAATTGCAGAGAGGGTGGGTGGGGAATGGGTGGATAGGACAGACAAAACATTTCTGACAGGGTGAGAGTTTATAATCTTGGCTAATTTGAGTGTGTGTGTTGATGCAAAAGGAATGGCAAGGAAAACAGCAACAAGAGAGGCAGAAGAGGTTACTCCCTTTCATATCTTATCAAAACAAGCAAAAGGTTCTCAATGTCAGCAATCATTCATTCATTGGCCTTTCTGTGCCTTTTCATTGCTTTTATAATCTCTTGGGCGCTGTTGCTCCACACAGTCTCCTGATTATTAGTGCTTTGATACAAATGTTGACATGCAGCATTTATGCATATCCGTATATACTGAACAGTGTAAAACGTGGGCAGCACAGTGGTCCAGCAGGTAGAGCCACTGCCTCACAGTGCCAATCATCAAATTTCAATCCTAACCTCAGCGGCTGGAGTCTGCATGTGACCACATGGATTTACTTCCTTGGACGTGTGAACTGACCATGAACAGTGGTCCCTCACCTTGCCCATCGACCTTGTGCCCCAGGGACGCCTCCCGCAGCCGACCATGAAAGCACAGTAGGCCAAACCATGTCACCTTCTACGGGCCTTGCTCCTCGCTCATCATGTCTGTCATCATCACCGGCTCCATCCTCCTGATCTCTGGTCTTCAGGGGACGAGCTTCTCCCCGGTAGGCTGGAAGCTTCTGTCATGCGGCGGGCTGGATCATTGATAAGTTAAAGATGGGATTTGCCATGTTACTATTCAGAAGCTTCTGGGAATGGTTACAGAGTCCAAACTGGTGTCCTGAGGGAAGAGGTGAAAATGGCAATGGCGTCCTGTTATCTTAGGTCGATGAACTAAGGAAGACATAAATAATCTGCCGGAAATAGCAGTGGAACGGAGGTCAAGTAAGATGGAGGAACTGAGTGAAATCCAGGTTGGCCGGGAGGTGGTGTTGGGTAAATTGAATGGCTTGAAGGCCGATGAATCCCCAGGGCCAGATAGTCTGCATCCCAGAGTACTCAAGGAGGTAGCCACAGAAATAGTGGATGCATTAGTGATAATTTTTCAAAATTCCTTAGATTCTGGAGTAGTTCCTGAGGATTGGAGGGTAGCTAATGTAATCCCACTTTTTAAAAAAGGCCGGAGAGAGAAAGCGGGGAATTACAGACCAGTTAGTCTAACATCGGTAGTGGGGAAACTGCTAGAGTCAGTTATTAAAGATGGGATAGCAGCGCATTTGGAAAGTGGTGAAATCATTGGACAAAGTCAGCATGGATTTACGAAAGGTAAATCATGTCTGACAAATCTGATAGAATTTTTTGAGGATGTAACTAGTAGAGTGGATAAGGGAGAACCAGTGGATGTGTTATATCTAGACTTTCAGAAGGCTTTCGACAAGGTCCCGCACAAGAGATTAGCATACAAACTTAAAGCACACAATATATATTAATGATATCCATATATATATTAATGCAACATCCACCTTGGTGCAAAAACATGAGGGTAAACTATTATCTGAATGGTGACAGATTAGGAAAAGGGGAGATGCAACAAGACCTGGGTGTCATGGTACACCAGTCATTGAAAGTAGGCATGCAGGTGCAGCAGGCAGTGAAGAAAGCAAATGATATGTTAGCATTCATAGCGAAAGGATTTGAGTATAGGAGCAGGGAGGTTCTACTGCAGTTGTACAGGGTTTTGGTGAGGCCACACCTGGAGTATTGTGTACAGTTTTGGTCTCCAAATCTGAGGAAAGACATTCTTGCCATAGAGGGGGTACAGAGAAGATTCATCAGACTGATTCCTGGGATGTCAGGACTTTCATATGAGGAAAGACTGGATAGACTCGGCTTGTACTCGCTGGAATTTAGAAGATTGAGGGGGGGGGGGTCTTATAGAAACTGTCAAAATTCTTAAGGGGTTGGACAAGCTAGATGCTGGAAGATTGTTCCCGATGTTGGGGGAGTCCAGAACAAGGGGCCACAGTCTAAGGATAAGGGGGAATTCCTTTAGGACCAAGATGAGGAAAACATTCTTTACACAGAGAGTGGTGAGTCTCCGGAATTTCATTTCGGAGTCACGTGAGTGACTTCGTGAAGAGCCCGCCGGCGCGCATGCTCGACATATCGTCGTATCGCGTTGCTGCGACGGCTGGCGGTGGAGCGCGCTCCTCGCCAGCCCTTCATCAGGGAACCACTGAGGTAAGTATCCTACCTTAAGTTGGTGATTCTTGTTGTGTTTTGTTTTCACAGCAAGGACATGGATGGGAGCTTTAAAGGCCGGAGAACGTCTGGACGAGGTCGCCGGTCAACAGTCCCGGAGCCAGTGATATCGGCGGTACCTGCAGCGCAGGCCGGGACAGGGGCGGAAATGTCGGTGAGCCCTGTGTTTACAGGTCCGGATCCGCCAGCACACCACAGCTCGGAGGAGTTCGACGAGGAGGAGTGTGGTGTGCCGCCAGAGCAGGAGGATCCTGCCATGGCAGTCAGGTCGTCAGCAGGCTTGCTGGCGGCCTCGAGCAGAAGGGTGCGTGCGGCTGCACGGCCCTTTTCACCCAGCCCTCCGAGGAGGGGAAGGGCAGGAGCCCGGAAGTCTAACCCCTTGGGGCTAAGGCTTTACCTGCCGCCGAGGAGCGGTCAGGTTCCAGGGCGGGACCCGGGGCGGCTGTGAGGTCCAGTCGACGCCCCCCAACTCTCGACGCCGGGACGGGTCGGTTGGGTCGGGTCTCGTCGCGGTCGTCGAGCCCCCCATGGATGGGTGGGCGAGACCATGCGTCAGCGAGGTCCACGACGTGGGCTGCCGGCAAGCCTGCGCGGGCATCTGGTATCCAGGCTGCGGCTGGTGCCAACATCACGCCGCAAGTGTCCTTAGTGGCAGCGGCGTCCGCTCCCGCTATACGGGGTTGAACACGCCCGCGCAGGAATCGCGCAGTTTCGCTTCGGCGGCTGCTAGCGACGACTACCGGCACCGGGTGGGCCTCGATGAGGTGCGGGCCGATGATAGGGGCCCCGGCCATTTTTCAGAGCCGGAGGACTCCGACCACCTGAGTGTTCAGGGTGAAGGGCGTATTGACCGGATGCAGCGGCTGCTGGAGCTCCTGCTTCACGGTCAACAGCAGCAAGCGTCCAGCAGCGACAGGCACAGGGCTGTTTCACCATCTTCCACCATCAGCCTGGAGCAGCAGGAAGAGGAGGTTTTGGCGATCCCATCCCACCTCCGTCCGATTTACCAGCGGAGGGCCTTCTCGATGTGGCCACTAAGCAACAACCATCAGCTCCAGGAGGAGGTTCTCCTTCAGGCCATGAGCCGTCACAAGGCTCCATCCAACTGCAACTCCCTCAACGTGCCTGTGGTCAATACGCCGATATGGGGCAACATCAGTGCGGCTATCCGTCAACAGGAGCTGAAAATTCAGCGGATCCTGAAGCTCCTCACTGCCGGTATTACCGCCTTTGTGCGGTCGGTTGATGGGGATGACTTAAATTTGGACCAGGAGGATGCTCTGGCTCTATTGTGCGCAACTCAACATGAAATCAATGGGTTCCGCAAAAGCAGCATCCGCCCGGCGCTCAACCCTAAGTTTGCAGGGTTGTGCAAACCACCGCCGCCGCCGCCGCCCCGTCAGCTCTTTGGCGAGGATCTCTCTAAGAGGGTCAAAGGGCTTGATGAACAAGCCAAAACGGTGGGACTCATGCGCCCTCATGGTGCCCCCACGCCGTCGGGCTCGAAAGCTCCGCTTGTTCGACCACGAGGGTCTGCCAGCACCTCTACGAGGACCTACCCTCCAGCTCCACCCCGTTACCAACCGCCCCAGCACCAGGGGGCTTTTTTAGGACAAGGTCGGCAGAAACCCTGGTGGAAGATGAGGACGCCGTGCCCTCAAGCCAACCCAGCACCTCCACGTCCACCCACACGTGTCAAAGACCGCCGGTAACCACGGAGGTGAGGCGGGCTGGTTCTCTCTTTTCCCTTTGTCTAATCTCACATGTTGGTGGGCGCCTTCGGTTCTTTTTGGGTGCATGGGGTGATATTACTGGTGATGAGTATGTGTTACGAAATGTTCAGGGTCATAGCATTGAGTTTCTTAATGGGGACATTCCTCCATCCCAGCACAGGCCTGGTCGAACATTTAAATTGTCTGCTGCAGAACAGGCAGCAGGCTATAAGGAAATTTTGAGGCTAGAACAGAAGGGAGTGATAGAGAAAACGGTTCATGAGCCCGTGGAATTTGTTTCCAATATATTCACTCGACCAAAGAAGGATGGAGGCTGTCGAGTCATCATTGACCTGACTAGTTTAAATACTTTTGTAACATATACTCATTTCAAAATGGACACTTTTGAAACAGCCAAATCATTGATTTCACATGGTTGCTTTATGGCATGCATTGATTTACAAGATGCGTACTATACTGTATTCATTCAAAAATATTATAGGAGGTTTCTGAAATTTATCTGGATGGGTCAACTCTGGCAATATAGGGCTTTGCCCAATGGGCTTACCACAGCCCCTCGATTATTCACTAAATTGGTGAAGCCAATTATGGCCTATTTATGACAACGACATCATATAGTAATGGCCTATTTAGATGATATCTTAATTGTGGGCCACACCCTGAAATTGGCTCAACAGGGTGTTGCAGCTGCAGTCAATTTATTTCAGCAGCTGGGGTTCATTGTCCATCCAGCCAAATCAAAGTTCTGCCCCTCCCAGGTAATTCATTATCTGCGGTTTACGGTGGACTCTATTCGCATGAGGGTCACCATACCACCTAATAAGGTTGAGGAGGTCACCCAGGTGTGTCAAGGTTTAATCACCGCGGGTATACCATCGATTCGTCATACAGCTACAGTAATTGGCAAACTTGTAGCTTTGTTTCCGGCAGCCCGATATGGGCCTTTGCATTATCAGAATTTGCAAAGGGCCAAGATCGCTGCGTTAAGACAGCACGCTGGTCATTATGATCGACCAATGCAGCTGCCGCCTGAAGCGATGGATGAGTTACGATGGTGGGTGCGCCACATTAGTAACTTGTTTAAGCCTATTATTGAGGCTAATCCGGTGGTATACTTGCAAACTGATGCGAGCTCTTATGGCTGGGGAGCTACGGATCATTCCTCTAGTTGCGGAGGCAGATGGGATACCCTTGAGGCTACTATGTTGTTGTCACACGGGATCAGCTATTTGGAGCTACTTGCAGCGTTCCACGGACTTCGTGCTCATTGTTCCAAGTATTTTGGGGCACATGTCCGTCTCCAAATAGACAACACCACAGCGGTGGCATATTTAAACCATATGGGCGGTACCAGGTCAGTTTCGGGTGATAAATTGGCTAACTCAATTTGGCTCTGGTGTGTTCAGAGAGACATTTGGATTTCAGCTACCTATTTGCCAGGTGAGCTTAATACTGTGGCGGACACCAGGTCACGCAAGTTCAATGACAATATTGAATGGATGTTGCATCCTGAAATTTTTGCCAAAATCACAGCCAAATTTGGGAAACCGGATATTGACCTTTTTGCATCCCGGTTGAACCATCAGGTACCAACCTACGTTTCGTGGGAACCAGATCCTGGGGCTATGGCGCTAGATGCATTCTCGCTGGACTGGGGGAATTGGTTTTTCTATGCATTCCCCCCGTTTTGCCTCATCAGTCGGGTATTACGAAAGATTCAGATGGATGCAGCTAAGGGCATCCTTATTATACCCGACTGGCCTACACAGCCGTGGTATCCGGTGGTCCTTGACATGCTCAGTGAGCCTTGGGTCCTTTTGAAGGGTTGCCCAGAATTAGTTACTCACCCTGTCTCAGGGGAGCCACATCCCTACCATGGCTATTTGCATTTGTTGGCTTGCAGGTTTTGAACAGGCCGTTAGCCCAATACGGCCTCTCAACTCGGACCATGGATACCATTGCGGCGATGTGTCGAGAGTCAACAAGGCGAAGATACCGCTCACATATCAAGAAGTGGGAAGCCTTCTGCAGCCGCTCTCGCATCACGTACGATGCCGTGACTATAACCGACGTCCTGGAATTCCTCGCGGGGTTGCACCATGATGAACACTTAAGTTACAGTGTCATCAACAGCGCCAGGAGCGCGCTGTCATTCTACCTCAAGATTGAGGTGGGATCCAACAGGCTAGTGTCCAGGCTCATGCGGGGTATATTCAATATGAATCCACCTACACCACGCTACAATATCACCTGGGATGTCAGGGACGTTTTAACCCTGCTCAGGACGTGGTCCCCCATGGAAGGGCTCCAGCTGGACAAACTCACCATGAAGCTGGTGATGTTGCTAGCGCTGACTTCAGCACAGAGGGTACAGACACTCCATAAACTACGTGTCGACAGAATGATGTCTACCCCTACAGAAGTAGTCTTCTTCGTTGATGAGCTACTAAAGCAGCATAGACCTGGGTGCACAGGGCTGCAGCTGAAGTTCCCGGCATACCCCGCAGATGCTAGGTTGTGTTTAGCCTCACATATCCGTCACTATGTCAAGGTGACGGCATGCATCAGAGGAATGGAGAGATACCTGCTTGTCACTCATAAGAGACCTCATCATCAAGTGACAGTCCAGACGATATCCAGGTGGCTCCGGGTCGTCTTGGGTAAGTCAGGTATCGACACTAATGTGTTCAAGTCTCATTCCACCAGGGCTGCATCGACGTCGGCGGCGAGGGTCATGGAGGTGCCCATGGACCATATTCTCGCCACAGCAGGATGGGCTAATGAAGCTGTGTTTCAGCGATTTTATAACAAGCCTGTTGCTGCTCCTCTACAGTTCGCGGAAGCCGTGCTGAATGCAGGTCAAGAACGTGGAGGTGTCCCCGCATGAGGGGTTTTTGATTTGTTGTTAATCAATATGCTCTTGTTTTGCAGTATGAACTATTTGAGCAAGTTTGTTCCTCCCATCCATCCCTGCTAGTGGTGTGTCAGCATGGACGTGGTCCAGGGCGTGTAATCACAGAAGCTTTGAAGTCTTCACGAAGTCACTCACGTGACTCCGAAATGAAATAGTGAGATTGAACGAGAACTTACCAGTTCGAAGGTTGATCGTTATTTCATGAGGAGTCGCGGTGAGGGATTTCGTGCCCACCACGCCCAACCCTCAATCGCCTTCACCTGGTAATTTGAGTCTCTTTCATCTTACTATGCTAAGTCATTTCTGTTATTGGTTTCTGTGATTCCACACCGCTACTTTGAAGAATGTCGAGCATGCGCGCCGGCGGGCTCTTCACGAAATCCCTCACCGCGACTCCTCATGAAATAACGATCAACCTTCGAACTGGTAAGTTCTCGTTCAATCTTACTATTCTCTGCCACAGAAGGTAGTTGAGGCCAGTTCATTGGCTATATTTAAGAGGGTGTTAGATGTGGCACTTGTGGCTAAAGGGATCAGGGGGTATAGAGAGAAGGCAGGTACGGGATACTGAGTTGGATGATCAGCCATGATCACATTGAATGGCGGTGCAGGCTCAAAGGGCCGAATGGCCTACTCCTGCACTTATTTTTCTATGTTTCTATGTTTCTATCTTTGAATAGCATTTTTCCCTCCACTAAAAAATAATTCACACTACATTACTCAGGTGGCTTATAGTGATTCATAAGTAGAGCCAGGATGTTTAGGCGCTAAAAAACTCTGAAATAGGCAGGCAAAAAGGCATTTATTGACAAAAAAGGCATGTATTTCCACCACCAAAATATGGTTTAAAATGATAATATAAAGGTCTTCTACATTAAATGACCAAAGTTGCCTGGTAGCACATAATTACTAGCATTTTCTTCTAATTATCTGGTGTTAAACTGCCATCTGTCAGACAGAATATGCTTCACTTGTGAAAAACTTATTTCTACCTCAGCTGAGGTTACTGGTGCATACCCGAAACAAGCTACCCACTATATTCATGTTGATATCTTGTGCATTACAACAACCTTTGAGAACTTTAGCTATGTTTTGTATTTCTTCAAGATCTTTGTTGGCTAAATTCACTCTCTCACATTCTCTTTACCTACACCGCCAGGAATTTTACGGATATCGTCAGTTACTTTGTTGAAAACCTGCAAGTTAAGGGTCTGTCCTACAATCATGCAACTCTATGCGATGAACGCGATCAAACTAGAAGTGGGGGCCACGCGGAGGTCGGGTGATCCCCTGTACAGGGCCGTTCCCACCAGCATGCGCCGGCAGTGAGGGCTGCGCGGAGGTTGGGTGAGTGGCGCAACGCGCGCAAAGTGAGGCAAACTTGGAGCGAAGTCTAAGGTAAGTTCGCCAGGACAGAGAGGGGCACACAGAGTAGGGCACAGAGGCACACACACACAGAGGGCCACGGAGTCACATACATAGAGGGTCACGGAGGCACCTACAGATAGGTTCACGGAGGCACGATGTCGGGGCGGTATGTCATGCGTCAAGGCGACTGCGAGCCGACAAGCCGTTGCCGCGCGGAATTTTTGAACATAGTCAGTTTTTCGGAGCCCCGCGCGATGTCGGGACGAACTCCGCACAATTCCGCACGGCTCCGGCGATTGAAGTGGGACCGGCCCCGCGACGCCAGACGGCTCAAACGACCACATTAGGTCACGCTAATCGCATAGAGTTGCATGCTTGTAGGACAGGCCCTTTATTCACTAATGTTTCGCCACATTTCTCAAGGGAAGTGATAGCTTATGGGAAGTTTGCAAAATCGGAAGCAATAAACACAAGATCGCAGTGGAGGGACTTTTTCGGCATGATTTCACTGACGATCCTGACTTCAGCAGATTCTTCTTCTAAACAGTTGACGATTTATTTTATCTTTTCAAAATTTGTAGCATAGTAGAGTACCGCAGAGAGCCATGTACCCCACCTAGTCAAAACGGGCTGAGGAGGTAGGGAATCTCGGGTGCCATTTCCTTGAACGTGACGGTGCTTTGAGGAAGATTTCCTTGACATGGGAACTAGACAATTGACATTTGGAAACAAGCTCTGTATGTGCTTGACAATTCTATGAAGTCCTTGAGCTAAGCATGTCAAATGCAACATTTTGGGGAATAAAACTTTAAGAGCACGAGCAGCTTTTTTCATGTACGGAACTGCATCAATCACAAACAGAAGAACATTCTCTTGTTTTATACCTATTGGCCAAAATACAGCAAGTGAGTATGTAAATAACTGAGCAATAGTTGAGCTGTTTGACTTCTCCAATACTTCTGATGTCAACAAATACTCCTTTGATGGTTGATCAGCCTCCAGTGTACTGATGACCACATTGGCAACATATCTCCCCACAGCATCAGTTGTCTTGTCTAGCCCAGAGGAGACATTCTTAACTATTTTGGACTCTGTCTTTGAGGCAGGGAGCAGTGTCTGTTTTCCCCAATGGTCCCCTTTCTCCGCCCCAGTTGAATAGCTCCCTTTCCTATGATGCTATGGACAGTGTCCATCTATCCCCTACAGTCCTACAACCCGATCTCATCCAAACAGAGAGCAAGAACATGGTATCTGTTGTAATATGCTTTAATTTAAGGGAACAATGCCCCTTAATCTATTGGAAATGTTTATTTGATTATAAATCCTTACCTTGATTGTTTAGTGCCAGTAGTATTAGAAATGGGGCTATGTGCTTCAAACAGATTAATTTAGTGTTTCCAATAATAGTGGTTTTGTTTTTAGCAATTCCCATCAACTAAAAATAACTTTGAAATGACTGGATGCTAACTATATTTGATGTAAAGAATGGTCCGGAATCTATTGGAAAGATGTATTTGATTATATAATTTCACTCTGATTAGCTAGTATCAGAAAAAGCTTACCTGTTTTGAACAATATAATTTGGTATTTGAAATACAGCACAGGAACGGTGTCGAATAAATTAATTTAGAGGGAAAGTAAAAGAAAAATGAAAAGTTACAGACTTCGCAGGTTTGCTTCAAGAGACTTTATTGCATGATATCATTGAGAGATGGCAGCAGTAAACTGCCCACCAGTTCTCTGACTTCCAAGCAGAATTAGCCACAGTTATACTGTGAGGTAAATAACATTTTACTTTTGTTAGATACTATTCTGCAAAAACATTCTATCACCACCTTGGTTCCAACTATTTCATGTCATAACATACTGTTCGCTTGTGTTAATCTTATTCAACAACAGATTGTTAATACAAATCAAACGCAAAACAAGGGAATCTTGACATTATTCTATCTCATCTTTCAAGCAACCCATGTCACCATCCCCATTTTCGAGCCAATCATAAGGCTCCCATTTACTGCAATGTATCTACACTACAAGCGATAAGGGTGCGGGTGATCCACTGTAACTTCTCAGAAATGTAAACAAGCTTTGTTATCTCTTCCCATGTCATGTTTACATTTACCATCCACAATTTGTCACATTCCCAGACTGGAGGTAATATGTCTAATCTTACTTTGCCAATTCCCACAAACATCTTCTGCACCTGGTCAAGCGAGAGCTGGCAATTGTCACATCCAAAACACCCTTTCATTACCATGTTCAATTCCAATTAAATAAAGAAGGATATTAATTTTTCTTCCACAAACGGGCTCTTTGGCTCATTATTTCTGCACTGAACATCATGCATATCTGCCTAATCCCATCTATGTGTGCATGGCCTATTTCCAGCCTGTTCACGAGGGCTAAGGCTCCTCTGGAATCTCTCCTCTCGCTACCTCTACCTGTCTTTTCTGCAGTCCCACCGTCCTCTTCCTGGCCACTCACCTGTTTAATAGTTACTCTAGGGGAGTGACTATCAGAATATCAGAACCAGGTAATCTTTCCCTACCCTGATGCATCCCGGAAGCTCAGACTCCAGCTCACCAACCCTAACAAGCAGCCAACACTTTCTGTAGTCATGGTCACTGTTTCCACGGTGGGGTCCACAAGTTCCCATGTATTGCAACTACGACACATTGTTTTCCCAACCATCAGTTCTAATTAATCAGTTGTATTTATTTATTTAGTTAGTTTGTATTAGATTTTGCCACTTTAAGCTTGCAGAGGTCACTAATGTTGATATGCCCTCAGTTCAAACATGACCAATACATTGCTCTCCAAGATTTGCCTGACAAACGGATGACGCATCATCTCTCATTTAACATGATGTCATGGGAGGGGCAAGAGTGGGGAAAGTGAGCCAAACAATTTTCTATATTCCCAGTGTTTTGCAGTTTTTTTGACACGATCCAAATTACACTAATGAAAAGTGGGAAATTTATCTTATACACGAAATTTCAACCCATCTCTTTAATTGAGAAATACATTTGCGGTTCAACCTTTCCGAGCCTTTAACAGTTTTGTAGCAACACAAAAACTCTGCTGTGCAATCCTGCATCTCTCAGGCCAAAATTAGTGGCTGCTGTGTGCTCAGCCATTGGCCCAATCCGTGGTCCTGAACCTGCTGGTCATAGAGTCATAAAGTCATACAGCATGGAAACAGGCCATTTTCCGCCCAATTTGCCTACACCGACCAACATACCCCATCTACACAACTCCCACCTGCCTGATTTTGGCACATATCCCTCTAACCCTATCCTATCCATGTATCTGTCTGAATGTTTCTTAAACATTGTGATTGTACCTACCTCACCTACCTCCTCCAGCAGCACATTCCATGTACCTACCACCTTCTGTGTAAAAAAAAAACAGCCCCTCAGGTTCAAACTAAATCTTTCCTCCTTCACTTTAAACCTATGTTCTCTGGTTCTCGATTCCCCCATGCTCTGGGCAAAAGACTCTGCATTAACATGATCCATGCTTCTCATAATTTTGCACACCTCTATAAGATTACCCTTTATCCACCTGCATTCCAGGGAATAAAGTCCTTGCCTGCTCAACTTCTGGGTAAAAGATTATGTGCATTTAACCTATCTATTACAGACTCTGCACTAACCCCATATATTCTTGCTAGAGCATACATGAAGAATAGTTGGCATTCTCCTGATAGGCTGTGGGCTGTGCATCAAAAATGTGTCTAGAATTTAGTTTCCAGAGGGCTAGTATGGACATTGTGGGCCAAATGGATTCTTGGGCTGGCGGCTCAGTCACTCAAGCCTGTTGTGCTGGCAGCTCACTCACTCATGGCTGGTAGACTGGCAGTTGACTCACAGCTATACCTTGAAATTCCATTTCAAGCATGGTGCAAGGCCCCAAATTCAAGTGCACTTTCATACCATTTCAAGCAGGGTGCAAGGCCATTAAAGACGGCGAATCGTGACCTCTCTCTCCTCCATCTTGCAGAGACTGAGCCATGCCCACACTTCTGAGTTTTATAATCCCTCCCCCCTCCCACCAGAAGGGGCATTGCCTTCATGGCGTGACTGACAGGAGAGAGAATGTCAACATCTTTTAAACACTAATCACTCTTTTATTTTTCATCGATGGGAAAAATCCTTGGCACCTGATGAGCGGAGGGGGACTGAGTAGGATGGCCAAAAATCACAGCCGTACGTGGTAGCATTTTTTCTAAAATCAATATACAGTGCAAACGGGAAGTGGTCAAGATTAGACGTTTAATTATATAGAAGGCAAGGCAACTTTAATTCGGCAAGGCAACTTTAATTCGGCAAGGCAACTTTAATTCGGCAAGGCAACTTTAATTCGGCAAGGCAACTTTAATTCGGCAAGGCAACTTTAATTAGGCAACACAGCTTTAGCATTTCTAAACCAAAGGCAACACAGCTTTAACATTTCCAAACCAAAGGCAATACAACTTTAGCATTTCCAAACCATATTTTCAAACCACTCACAGTTTAGTAGACATGTGTTCCGTGTTATTCACAGCTCAGAGTGAGAGACGTGACCCTCTCGCTCCCCCATCTTGCAGAGACTGACTGAGGCACTCAAAACCTCCCGGTTTTATAGTCCCTCCGAAAGGGGCATGACCTTCAGGAGAGAGAATCTCAACATTTTCGACACACTAATAACTCTTGGTGAAGTCGGGAGGAAAAATACTGTTTGTTCATACATTTTTTGGGACCCCATTTCGCAACATAAAAATATTATTAAAGCCTCCCGAAAAACCAACTTTTAATATAAAAATAAACTACCTTTTTTTCTCCTCAATGCAAAATCCTTCCGGTTATCAGCGCTCACGGCTTTTGAAGGTGATTTACAATTATCTAGTTAATAAATAATTTAGAGTAATTTAAAAATACCTTCATTCATGAAATGTCGGAGCGATTTTTCTTCCGCCATGAAATCACCCGACATTCATCGATTTTCCAGGTCTGTTGAAAAACGGCACTTTAAGCCCGCCCCCCTCTGAAAGGCACCAGAGTTGCGCACACGGGGAGCGGCAGAACTGCAGCGCTGCTCAAGGTAAGTTTTGCAACATACCTACATGCAGTCGTGGTCCCTATTTTAAAACCGGGCAAAGAGGCATCCGACCCTTGTTCATATCACCCTATAGCGCTCACAGCAGTGCTCTGTAAAATTATGGAGAAGATGGTAACCAACAGACTAGTTTATTTTTTAGAAACCAGAGGACTATTTGTTGATGTACAGAATGGCTTTAGGAATGGAAGGTCTACAATGGAGTCTGTATCAGTTTTGGATCAGGATATTAAAAGGGCATTTAGAAGCAAGGAAACAGTAGTGAGTGTATTTCCTGATATTGAGAAGGCATATGATTCTTTGTGGAAGGAGGGATTAATGATTGACATTTTTGACTTGGGAGTCGGGGGACGAATCCTTAACGGGATTAAGGATTTTTTTATTGAATAGAACAATACAAGTAATGGTTGGTAGTGTCAGCTCAGAGACTGGAGAAATAGAGAATGGAACCCCGCAGGGAAGTGTTATCAGTCCAGTTTTATTTAATATCATGATCAACGACATATTTTGTAAATTAGAGAGATGATTTGGTCTGTCTTTGTTTGCAGATGACGGGGCCATTTGGAAAAGAGGTCGTAATGTAGAGTTTGTTTTAAAACAGATTCAAAGAGTGTTGGTGTCTGTAGAGGAATGGGGGAACACATGAGGCTTTAAAATCTCTGCCTCTAAGACTAAATATATGGTATTTGGTTTTAAAAGGAAGTTACCTAAGTTAGGGTTGTATATGTATGGGTCTCTGTTGGAGAAGGTAAAGGTTTTTAAGTTTTTGGGTGTTTGTTTGAAGAGCGTATGACTTGGACTGTGCATGTAGGTAAAATTGTGTTGAAATGTGAAAAAGTTTTGAATGTTATGAGAAGTCTGGTTGGGTGTGAGTGGAGGGACAACAGGGAGACAATGATGCTAATTTATCAGGCCATGATCAGATCTTCTCTTGACTATGGGTGTTTTGTGTATGGGTCTGTGTCTAAAACTGGTCTGGCTAGGCTAGATGTGTTGCAGACAAAGGCTTTGAGGCTTTGCTGTGGAGCCTTCAGAACTTCCCCAGTTCCTGTCCTGATTGTTGAAATGGCAGAAATGCCCTTATGGTTAAGGCGCATTAAGCTAGGGTTACATTACTGGGCTAAACTTTGTGGGTATAATGATACCTTCTCAGCAAGGTGTTTGTTGCAAGAGGTTGATGATGGTAACAATATAACACATTTTTTGGCATCATAAATCAGTGGGCTAGGAAGCTGGGTTTGGAACAAGGGGGTATTATAGAGCATACAATATGGCTACCTATGCCCTATTGGGTTCTTCCTGAACTGTTTATTGAACTTGCTTTTCTTCAGGAAAAAGATAACCGCGAGGTGACTCCAAGAATAGTGGAATATCTTAATTCAATCAGTGAGAGCACTTTGATTGTTTTTACAGATGGATCTAAAGATCCAGTTAGTGGGAGAGCTGGGTTTGGAGTGTATGTGAAGCAGCTTGGGTTGAAGATTGGCCGACGCATTTCTGATGGAAGCTCTGTTCTCACGACTGAATTAATGGCAATTCATTGGGCTCTATGGTGGATTGAAGAAGCAAGTTTTAGAGAAGTCATTATCTGTTCTGATTCTGCAGCTGCTCTTGAAACTTTAAGAGTAGGGAAATCTAAAGCCCGTCCTGACATTCTAAATGAAATCTTGAGTGTGTTTTCTAGAATTGGATTTGCGTGTAACATCACTTTTTGCTGGGTTCCCGGGCATGCTGGGTAAGGGGGAATGAGCAGGTGGACCTCATAGCAAAGGAGAGTTTAAGAAGAGAAATAGATATCCATGTCAAGTCAAAAGTCAAAGTCAAACAAACTTTATTGTAATTTAGAAATACATTGATATATGCAGTTCCAAATGAAATTACGTTGCATTTGGCTCCCTGTGCAACACGATAAATTAACAGAAGGATAGACATGGATAAAATGGATAAAAAGGATAAAAGGATAAATAGACAATGGTGGCAGCCCATTACATGGCATTCAGGAGTCTGATGGCTCGTGGGAAGAAGCTGTTGCAGAACCTTGATGTTCTGCTCCTTATGCTGCGATATCTTTTTCCCGAGGGCAGCAGAGTGAACAGTCCATGATAGAGATGTGTGGGCTCTTTTATAATACTGCTGGCCTTAGACACGCAACGTTTGGTCGCAATATCCCCGATTGAGGGGAGAGAGGTCCCGATGATTTTTTCCGCTGTCCTCACTACTCTCTGCACGGACTTCCAGTCAGAGGCTCTACAGTCCCCAAACCAGACAGACATACAACTGGTCAAAATACTCTCTATGGTGTCCCTGTAGAAAGTAGTGAGGATGAGATGGGGGAGGAGAGCTCTTCTCATCCGGCGCAGAAAGTGCAACCGCTGCTGCGCTCTCTTAACTGTTGATGAGATGTTATTCGACCAGGTCAGACTGTTAGTGATCTGCACCCCCAGGAACTTTGTGCTACTGACCACCTCCACATCGCTGTCATTGATGTGAAGTGGTGTGGAACTGTGCCGGTTTTTCCTGAAGTCGACGATGACCTCCTTTGTTTTTTCGACATTCAGGATCAGGTTGTTCGTATTGCACCAGTCCACCAGTTGTTTCACCTCCTCCCTGAAAGCCAGCTCATTGTCGTCCCTGATGAGGCCCACCACTGTTGTGTCATCTGCGTACTTCATGATGTGGTTTGTACTAAACCTGGCACAACAGTCGTGAGTCATCAGGGTAAACAGCAGTGGACTCAGGACACAGCCCTGAAGGGAGCCGGTGCTCAGAGAGATGGTGGTAGAGGTGTTATTTCCAACCCTCACAGACTGGGGTCTGTCAGTGAGGAAGTCCAGTAGCCAGTTACACATAGGGGTGCCGAGGCCCAATGGAACCAGTTTGCTTATCAGGTGCTGGGGGATAATGGTGTTGAATGCTGAACTGAAATCCATGAACAGCATTCGCACATAGGTGTTATTCTCCTCTAAATGTTCCAGGCTCAGATGGAGTACGGAGGATATAGCGTCCTCTGTGGAGCGGTTTGGCCTGTAAGCAAACTGGTATGGGTCAAGTGTGGAGGGGAGTCTGGAGGTAATGTGGTCCCTGACCAGCCTCTCGAAGCACTTCATCATTATGGGGGTGAGTGCTACAGGGCGGTAGTCATTGAGACATTGTATGTTGGATTTTCTTTGGCACTGGTATGATGGTGGCGGTCTTGAAACATAATGGGATGACAGCCCGGATCAGCGAGGTGTTAAATATGTCCGTAAGGACATGTGCCAGCTGATCAGCACATTCCCTGAGCACCCGCCCTAGTATGTTATCAGGGCCTGCCGCCTTTCGTGCGTTCACTCCTTTTAGGGTCCTCCGTACATCCACTATGTCAAGACTGAGTGCCTTTTCATCACAGTGAGGAATACCTTTGCTTGCAGGTGTGTTATTTAATGCCTCGAACCGACCAAAATAGTTGTTGAGTTCATTGAGGAAATCAATGTTGTCATCACAGGGTGGTGAAGCAGTCTTATAGTCCGTGATTGATTTGATTCCCTGCCACATGCGCCTGGTGTTCTTGGGGTCATGGAAGAAGCTCTGGATTTTCTGACCATGGGCACGCTTGGCCAGCCTGATGACTCGGTTCAGGTTGGCTCTTGCGGATCTGAGTGCCACCACGTCGCCGGATTTAAACGCGGCATTACGTGCTCTCAGCATTCCACGTACCTCTGTGGTCATCCAGGGTTTCTGATTGGCCCGTACAGTGATGGTCTTGGTGACACAGACATCCTCTATGCACTTCTCCATGTAAGCATTGGGGAGAGTGGAACTGAGAGAAATAATTAAAGAGGGCTTTACAAAAGAATGGCAGAGAGAATGGGAAAAGGAAGTCAGGGGTAGACACTACTTTTCTATACAATCTGAAGTTAGGAAAATATGTTTCTGTACATCTCTGTCCCATAGGGACTCAGTTAAACGGTGTAGATTGAGGTTGGGACACTGTGAGTTAAATTACTATTTGTGCATTGTAGGGAAACATGTTTCTGGCTTGTGTGAATGTGGGAGTAATGAGACAGTTAAGCATGTTTTCCTAGAATGTAAAAAGTATAGGGTAGAAAGAAAGGTATTGTTTGTTAGACTGACAGGACTTGGAGTTGAGGCTTTTTCTGTTTTATCTTTGTTTGGATACAGTGAGAAACATCAACTGATATCCAGGGCTGTTCTTCAATTCCTGCATGTTACAGGACTGTATGTAATAATCTAGTTCAAACTTTGACCTGTGGATGGCAGTAATACGCTTAGCAGCTTCTACACTGCCGGAATCCTACAAGAAGAAGAAGAAGAAGAAGAAGAAGAAGATTTAGAATGTTACCTCTGTAAAAACAAAGCCCCGCGCTGGGTTTTTACACTCACCGCTCGGACGTCGCTCCTCCCTCACCAACGGCTCCTGGGCCTCTGTCTGGTTTCATGATCTGGTTTCCTGTAACCTTCTTTTCGTAAGATTTCCCGGCCACTGAAGACAGTTAGTTATGGTCTCAAAGAATATCACTGTCCATATATGCTGCCTCACCCGCTGAGTTTCTCCAGCTTTTTCTCTACTTTCACTGTTCTTGGAATGCCTCTCAATCTCTTATGTGAGAGATTAACCATAAATTGGACTGCAGTAGGTATCAGTACTAAGTCCCCTTACTAGGTACATGGCACCATGGTGGCACAGCCGGTAGAGCCTCTGTCTCCTACTCCAGACATCCAGATTGTATCGGGCATCATCAGTGTGGAATTTGCATTCTCCCTGAGACCGCTCTGGATTATTCCCGCATTCCAAAGACATATGAATTGGTACGTTAGTTGGCCACTGTAAATTATCCCCTAGCACATATGTGAGTGGTAGAGGCTATAGGGAGATGATGAAAATGTGGGGAGAATAAAAATTGGGATTAATGTAGAATTTTATATCGAAGTCTAGTGATGATATGTTAACACATGGCGCGGGATTCGGAGCAGTTCGAAACTGCTCCGGCAGGTAATTCAATTCTGTTTCAGGAACGGGCCGCTGCTCCAGAAATACGTGCAGCGGGCCCGGAGAAGCTGACGGACGCGGGCCGTACAACTACCGTCGTGGAGGTTCCGAACGGGAGCAGCTGGCGGGGCTGGTCAGACACGACTTAAAACAACTACTGCCTTGAGGCGGATGGGCGCGGCCCGAGCAGCTACTGCCGTAGGGGCTCCAAAAGAGAGCTGGCGGTTGAACGCGGAGAAGCTGATGGGTTTGACCCGTACAGCCACCTCCGTTGAAGCTCTGGAAAGGAGTAGTCGGGAGTCACTAGCTGACCCCGCAAGAACAGCCTGTTGAACCAGGCTTGCAGAACTGGCAGGCGTGACCTGTCCACTGAGCCCCACTGAGGCTCCGAAGGAGCAGCTGGCCATAGGAGCAGCCTGTCGATCCAGGCTGGGAGAAACTCGCAGCGCGATCTGCTCCAGCAAGGCTCCAAAAAAGGCAGAAGGCCCGCAGAAGGAGCCTGTGGAGTGGCGCGGCCTGTTAAATGACCTCTGCTGAGTCTCCGAAGGAGCAGAAGGGGCCGAAGGAGCGGCCTGTCAAACCAGGCTGAGAGTAACTGGTAGCGTGACCTGCACAGTAAGCTCCAGCAAAGATCCAAAGAGGGTGTGGGCCGGAGCAGTCTGTTTGGTAAGCCTGGGGCTGAAGATGTGGTCAGATATGGTCTGCAATGGAACTTCGCTGAATGTCCAACAAGGAGGTCGACATGGGCTCAGAGACGCTGGAAGGTAAGGTCTCTTTACCAACCTCCGTAAAAACTCCGAAATGGAGCAGTCTGTCAACCCGGGTTTGGATTTACTGGCAGCATAGTCTGTTTAATACCTTTCACTGTCTCTGGAAAAGAGCAGGTTGATGCAGTCATTGGCAGGGTGCATTGCACGGCAACCTCTGTAAGTTCCAAGTAGGAACAGTATGGCTACCCTGGTTCAGAGTAGGCCAACTTGAAACTGGCTGTCCATATGGACCATTTTGGCCAGGGAAGCACTGCCTCAACATTTGTGATTGAGGTTATCAGGCTGCTCAGTAGAGTGAGGCAGTTTGAATCCTCAACACATGCTTAATTTGTTCAGCTCAGCTAGTAGAGTTGGCAGCTCGCTGGAACATCATTTGCCATCCTCTCGGGGACAGGTAGCTACCAGCAGAAGGCCGATCTGGCTTGTAACATTTTGTATCTGACTTGCAGGTTCATGTTGTAAATAGTAAATATATATATATTCTGTAGGCTCTCAATACCAGAATTCCTGATTGAGAGGCTGGTCGAAGAGAATGTGTTGTGCACACTGGCGACTGAGACAGGTGGTTCCAGTCAGAGGACTGCGGAGCAATTCCTGGTTCAGGGTTGCATTCTGATATTTTCAACTCTGAGGAGGGGTGTTGAGGATTTGTGGTGACTCTGACGGTGAGGAGTTGACAGGGAACTCGTATTCCCACATCAAGTGGATGTTACGCTTCAACTCTAGTCATAAGGATCTGATATATGTTATGATTCTGCCAGACACTGGAGCTTCGTAGGTTTATGTCACAAGTTGAAGCAAAACAAGTCAAAAGGCCTTATACCCCAGCAAGTTCTGAGTTTTCTCAGGGAAGGATTCTGTAGAAGGATTTGGAAGGTCAGTAGAAGGAATTCTGCTGTCTGATTTATAGTAGACACTTTAGCACTTTTGTGTATTTGCAGTCTAAACTCAATTGTGTTAGGACGGTATAGGCCTGAGGTCTATCCAATTTATGTTAATTTAGTGCAAAAGAATTTCAAGGCTGTGGTGAGTGTGGTAAATACACCCTTTGAGGGTAACACTCCCGTTTACATGCATACATATCATCTCTACCAAGTGAGTGGCAGATACCGCTTCACTGAGGCTGGTTTGGAGCACCAGGCCTACACCTTTAACCAGGCCAGAGGGCTTTTTATTTGCAGGTTTCAGCGATCACCATGGTTGCAGCGCTCTCCTCATACTCAGTATTGTCCCCAGTGGGGCAGGATGTCTTTACAAGGAGATAGAGCAAAATCTATAATCAGTTGACTATTAGTCTTCTGCCTGTGGTCAATTTTTGGTGGTGTCTATCTCAGGGATTGCTGGATCTTCGTGGCGGGGGGTGATAATCACTTTTTGTCTATTATTTTATTAACAGTCTTGGTGTTTTTTATAGCAAGGGCCTTCTCAGAAACTGCCTTGATCACACCTACAGTCATATAACCATATAACAATTACAGCACGGAAACAGGCCTTCTCGGCCCTTCCAGTCCATGCCGACCATTTATTTTCCCCTAGTCCCATTTACCTGCACTCAGACCATACCCCTCCATTCCTTTCCCGTCCATATACCTATCCTCTTCTACCTATCACCATCTGTCTGGTCATGAACAGCAAAGCAACAATGAGGTGGAGGTTGTTGAGTATGCGAATGTTATTACATCAGTCGCATGAGATGTGCTGTCGATATTCAAGTCAGAGATAAGTAAGACTGTTCGATATAAGTAAGACTGTTCAACGGTTATAAGATTCAGTTTTCTGGTTGAATAATTCCTTTGCGGCAAGAGAAGCCAAGATTTCCGTACTTATGGTTCAAAGAGGAAACTATGGCTATCCAAGTCAATCAGAGACATCTCACAAAGGAAGAGCAGTTTGCCCAAGAACTAGAGGGTTATATTCTAATATTCTCTCAAGGTTGAAGAAAAATGGAGGATGCCAACTCAGGCTTGGATTTGGCAAGCCTGATCATGTGGTTGGTATAACCAGTTTAAGATGGATAATTGTCATTCAGCAATTTAGCTGATTACAGAGGATTTAGGGCCTCAATCGATCTTGAAGATGGATATCTTTCCATATCAATACACAAGAGGCACAGATATATCTGGTGTTTTATGGTAAGGCCAGTGTTGGAAATTTTAGCTTCTACCTAAGGGGTTGACTTCAGTTCTAGGCTATTTATAAAGATTCTAAAGTTAATGCTGCCCTACTCAGATCTAAAGCACATTTTGTCAAGGAGTTTTAGATGAAATGAATTATAGTAGTGCCAGTTTGGCCTACTCACCCAGGCCTTCCATTGTAGATAAGTCCGCTGAAAGAAGCTCCTATATTTTGGCGAAGACACGAGTGGTGGCTAGATCAGCCTATTTCTCGTGCATCTATCCTTGCATGGTTGTATGGAAAGTTTGTGAAGAGATACATGTGAGCTACTTTAAACGGAAGTAGCAGAAGTTTGTGGTTTCTTTCAGTTTGGGTTTAAGAGAAGTGATTATGTTATAGCACAATTGACACTGCTCTTGCTGTTTTGTCATTGTATCTAGATCTATAAGTGGGAAAACAAATTATTGGTTATTCACCCACTGTTATCTAAGGTTATGAACGGTGTCTTTTATATGAACACTCTAAATCCTAGATTCAAAGTAGTGTGGAATGTGTAATCAGTATAAATGATTGTGCAGATATTCATCAACTGTATTCCTAATGATGGAGCAGCATCTTTTAAGTTAATTATGCTTATGACAACTAATTTCAGCGCAAAGAGCGCAGTCTTCACACAATCTCTGTCTGGATCTCTGGGTCATATCTGACATAACGGTAGCTTTTATGGGAATGAACTCGTAAAGCAAACAGGAACTGTTGGGTAAGTTGGAGTTGACAGCATACCCACCGGATCGGACATTAGGGGTGTTTATTATGTAAAAAGATACACTGAGCTTACTAGTACCTATGAAATGATGGCTAGTTTCTTCATAGTTATTTAATGGTTTCACAAGAGATTGTTGGTGTAGATGGATTTCAAGATGGATAGAGTGTGAGCATCTAAAAGCAGGAATGAATTCAAATAATTTCAAGTATCACTCTACTGGGGGACTGGCTCGTTAGCATCCAATAGAATGGATTTTCCCCTTTGATCATCTTGCAACAGCAGGAGGCTCAGATAAGCGCACTTTCAGAAGTTATCAAATTTCCTTGAACGTGTCTGGATGGCAGATAGAATTCTGAACAGTGTTGCATGAGCTATTGTCTAACCCAAAGGCAATTGGGACTGTGGTCCGATTAAGGGCAATGTACATGTATGTAAGTTAGCATCATTTGTTAATAGCCCATGTCTTTTCTACCATTTAGGATATATCTGTTTAGTGTTTTCACACACAGATTGATTTACTGCAAGAAACCACAGAGCTTCGTAGGCTTCACGTAGTCTCATCACGAGACTTCGATATAAAATAGAAAGATTAAACGAAAACTTACCATTTGAAGTTTGATCTTTATTTTATGAGATGTTGGAGTGAGTGACTAGGTACCCTCCCAACTCTGAATCTCAAAAAGATCATTCGGTAAGTCAAGCGTTATTAATCTTTCTATAGTTTAAATTCCTGCAAGTGGTCTGTGGTTTCATACAGCTGCTTTGAAGATTGGCGCGCATGCAGGCTGGCGGGTTCTTCACGTAGTCTCTCACTCCAACTTCTCATAAAATAAAGATCAAACTTCAAACGGTAAGTTTTCATTTAATCTTTCTATTAATATAAATGGCATTAATGGTCAGCATGGACACAACGGGCCAAGACCTGTTTCCATGCTGTAAGGCTCTACAAGACACACTGCCCACTCTAGGTTGTGGCCTATTACATGTAATTACATAGCTCAGGAAATCAGTCGGGGCTTTTCTCAACCCATACAGCTGAGATCACCAAATTAGCAGTGTTTTATCGCCGGAAGGTCCAGTCAATAATTTGCACACTAGGATTGGGAAAACAAGCTAATCCCATTGAAACGGCAAGCTAAAAAATCCTCACCAGCAAATCTAATTGAAAATCAATTGCCTTTTACTTTTCATTGTCTGGTAAGTGCTGGAGGATTTTATTTTCTATTCAGTAACAATTCAGAACAGGTCCCTGACTTGCTACTGAGGTACAATGCATTGATCTTACAAAGTGTATAGAATTCTAAATAAATAGAAAATAACAGCACAAATTCCTCCAAAAGAACTCGCAAACCATCCCTGGACGAAGGGATATTTCATTGATCACATTACATTGTAAAATTGATGGGAAGATTATTTTGTTTTTGCTTCAATGAAATAGGGGGAAAGCGTTACAATGACGAAGAAAATTAAGGAATGTTGGAGTTTAGGATATGGGTGCAGATTGCAGAAAAGTGAAGGGATTTTATGGTACTTCGATAAGTAAGTCATAGGAGTAGAATTAGGCCACTCATCAAGTCCACTCTGCCATTCAAGCATGGCGCGATGTACGAACCAACATAAACTGGTTGGGCCAAGCTCTCAGGTTAGATAGAAACAATGAAACATAGAAATTAGGTGCAGAAGTAGGCCATTCGGCCCTTCAAGCCTGCACCGCCATTCAATATGATCATGGCTGATCATCCAACTCAGTATCCCGTACCTGCCTTCTCTCCATACCCTCTGATCCCCTCGGCCACAAGGGCCACATCTATTTCCCTCTTAAATATAGCCAAAGATATTGTAATCTGCATGAGGTTTAGACTCCTTGGAAGTCACACATGTCGAATCTACCCTTTTAAAATAAAGGGAACGAAAGAATACGTCTGTGTGGTTTGCTGGTTTTCCTTGCGATCCTCTCGATATTCTTGTTTCCTCAAAGACATGTCGTTTAGCATGTTAATTAGCCATTGTCCACTGCCCCAGTGAGTGGGTGAGTGTGGAATCTGGGGGAGCTGATGGAAAGGTCAGGAAAATAAAGAGCAAGATTAATGTAGGATTAGTGTAAATGAGTAGTTGATGGTTGGTGCAAACCAGGGTGGTTGGGTGGCAAAGGGTCCGTTTCTGTGCTGCATCTCACTGTGACTCATTTGCATTTACATAGGACGATTGTCACAGTGAGATGCCCCAAAATGGTTTGCAGTGAGAATCAAACTAACACAAACCACATCAGATAACAGGGCATGACGTTAGGAACTGCAGATACTGATTTATTCCAAAGATAGACATAAAGTGCTGGAGTATCTCAGCGGGTCAAGCAGCATCTCTGGAGAAAAAGGATGGGTGACATTTTGTGTCAGAACCCTTCTTCAGATACAGTTGACCACAAAATAGGTCAATGAGTTAGATCTAATATAAGATCATACTTTAGTGGAAGAAAGTGATAGTGTGGCTAAATGGCTGAGTGGAGAAATTCCAGTATCGATTTTTAAAGATGAAGAGAGTGGAAATTCAGACAGGAGATTCTGCAGACAATAAGCTGAAGCTGGAGTGAGAGGGAAATTGAATGGTGTGTGATGAAGGAGCCTGAAGTCCAGTTCAGGATTATGTGGGCACTTTGTTTCTACTTAATCAAAACAGCTCCGAAGAGGAATGGAACTGCTACCAAGTGAAAATAAGGTTTAATCAGTCATGTGGTGACTGTGATTAAGTGAATAAACATTTGTCATTAACGTTGGTTCCCAAATGATGATGGACCAATGGAAATCTCCCTTTTTGTTCCTTTGCACATTGAAAATATAAAGCTGAGAAAATATTTGGGTTTATAAAGCATATAATCATAAGTTCATAAGTTCATTTATTGTCACATACACCAATTGGTGTAGTGAAATTCACTGGCCAGGTCAGTCATACAAATTTAAAAAGCAACAGACTCAAAAAACACATTTTTTATTTTATTTTTTTTTTAATATTTTTTTATTAAAGTTAATCAATTACAATGTTTTAAACCACTTTACAAACATCAACTTAATTCAATTTTTATACAACTAAAACATTAATAATACTTATCTTCTATTTTTTTAGAAATAAAGAGAGAAAGAATAGAGCAGTTATAAATCATTAAGAGTGTGATTAAATAATAATTTGATTATATATAAGAAGGAAAAGAGAAAAGAGAAAAAAAGTTAACAAAAAAGTGAAAAAATATAATATATATATAATGAAAAACAACAGTATGTATTGTTAATAAAACTATTACAAATGATAATATCGATAAGAGTATACTAATCCCAATATGAAAATGAATTATTCTCATCAAATCCCGTAGGGTGTCCGCCGAGCTGTGTTGCCAAGAACAGCTACTTCTCTAAATACTGTATATATGGAGACCATGTCTGTTTGAAGGAATTATATTTGTCCAATAGGACAAATCTAATTCTTTCCAAATGTAACGTCTCCAACATCTCTGCTGCCCACATTTTGATTGTGGGGGATAATGTTCCCTTCCAAAATTTCAATATAATTTTTTTCCCAATTATCAAACAGTAATCAAAGAAATTTATTTGATTTACTGTAAGAATCAAATTTAAGTCCGGAATTCCAAATATTATTAACTTTGGCTCAGGGTCCAATTTAACTTTAAGAACTTCAGAAATAACTTTAAAAATTTCTAACCAGTAATAATTCAATTTAGGACATGTAACAAAACTATGTATTAAATTTGCTTCTAAATTCTTACATTTATCAGAAATAGAGGAGAGATTAGGAAAAATACTATTTAATTTAGTTTTCGAATAATGTAATCTATATAATACTTTGAATTGTATCAATGTATGCCTGGCGTTTAATGAGCATCAATGTTTTCGTTGTAAACTTTCTTCCCAGTTTTCTTTTGTTATAGCTAATCCAATTTCATTTTCCCATGCTTGACGATATGTTTCAGTTATTGGATTCTCCTTATCCAAAATGATGTTATATATATAAGCTATTAATTTTTCTGTATTTGGGTGTAAATTAAACAGTTCATCTAACAATCCTGGTTCTTTATTTTTATAATCTTGTGTATTGGATTTAATATAATCTCTAATTTGTAAATACCTAAACAAATGTTGTGGAGATAATCCATAGATATCTTGTAACTCCTGGAATAAAAGAAATTTTCCTTTTCTATAAAGGTGTTCTATCCTTGTAATTCCTAAATCATCCCAGTGTCTAAACCCCCCATCTAATATAGAAGGCTTAAATAATGGGTTATTCATAATTGGAAGTCTGAGTGAGAGGTTGTCTAAATGTAGTCTTAACAATTTGTTTCCAAATACGTCTATTGTTATGAATTATTGGGTTGTCCCTATAAATTTTTTTTTGTACTTCCTTTGGTGCAAAGATAATCAAGCCTACATTGAAAGGTAGACAGTCTTCCTTTTCTATATGTAACCATGTTGGTTCATGATCCATATTTACCCACCAAAAATTCATATTCTTAATCTGAACAGCCCAAAAATAATATAAAAAATTTGGGAGTGCTAATCCTCCATTTATCTTAGATTTACATAAATGTTTTTACTTATTCTATGATTTTTATAATCCCAAATAAAACTATTAACAATATTATCAATTTTTTTGAAAAAGGTTTTCGGGAGAAAAAAAGGGATAGCCTGAAACAAATATAACAGTTGTGGTAAAAAAACCATCTTTATGGCATTTATTCTACCGATCATAGATATAGGAAGTGTTTTCCAATATAAAATATTTTTTCTAAGTTTATCTAATAATTGAGGATAGTTAGATTTAATTAATGAATTATAAGATTTAGTTACATTAATCCCTAAATATTTGAATTTATCTGTAACTACTTTTAGTGGATATTGTTGTAGTATATTTAAATTTATTCCTGTTATTGGCATAATATCACTTTTATTCCAATTAATCCTATATCCAGAAAAAGCACCAAACTTAGTTATAACATTAAACAGGTTGGGAATACTGATTTCCGGTTTTGTAATATAAATCAAAACATCATCTGCATATAAAGATATTTTATTAACTGTTGTATCAGTATTATAGCCATATATTTCAGGTTCAGATCTAATTTTTTCCGCCAAGGGTTCTATCGCCAAAGCGAACAGTAAGGGCGATAATGAACATCACAGTTTATGAACAATGAACAAACACATTTTAACAAAACATCCATCACTGTGACTCCTACACATTCCACACTGTGATGGAAGACGAAAATAAAGTTCCAAGTCCTTCCCTTGTTGTTCTTCCTTGGTCGGGGGCCTCGAGCTCCCCGTTGACGGGACGGTCTTGAGTCCCATAGCCGGCAGCGTCGGGCCCTCCACATCGAGGCGTTCAGCTCCTGCCTCGGGGGGGGTTGTCAGCTCCCCCGCGCCGGGCGATCGAACCTCGCGTCGGGGATGGACGAACCTTCTGCGGTGTTGGAGCTCCCGACTTGCCTCTCCCGAGACTGTGAGGCCTTGATGGTAAGTCCGTAGTCCGCGGTGGGAGCGATCCCAGGCAAGGGATCCACTCCGATGGTAAGTCTGCGTGGGGCTCACGACACTCCAAGGTGGCTTTCAGCTCCAGCGATGGTAGGCCGCAGAGCCCGGGGAATGTGATCCGAAACTTGATCACCTCTCCGGGAAGGTAAGAACCTGAAAGGAAAAGTTTCCCCCGACCCCCACATAAAACAAACGGAAGAGCATTAAAACAAACTTTAAACAAACGCTAAAAATAACAAAAAGGATGAAAAAAACGAACAGACTGCCGGCAGGGCTGCCATTTCCCTCCTCCGGCGCCCCCTAGAGACACATCCGCTGTGACTATTGAAAATCAGCGGATCAGTGGTGCAATGTTGTGTTTTCTAACATATTAATGCATTATGGTAAGGTCACACTGTAATGTAGTGTAGCAATGTAATACAGGGGATGTATTGTAATTATGTCACTTGATACAGGAGAAATTAGAATACATTCAAATAAGTCAACAGGCATTAAATACAAGTACATAAAGTTTGACATCAGACATAATGGATGCCAACAATATCCATTGGAATCGACCAGTGCCAATTTTCAGAACTCTCCTCTATAAATAAGGTGCACGTTTGATCTTTGTGGAATTTTTTTTAAAAAGCACCTGTATCAAAGCAGATGTCAGTTACAGGGCACAGGCACAGGGTGGCTTGGGACTGAACCTTTTGAATTTCCTCTGCCTTGGGCTGTTGGATTTGTAAGTTTCTTCCTCATGGCCAGAAAATGAGGCTTTGAATGGGGAGAGCAGTATGATATGAAGTGGTGAATGAAATCGAATGGTTCATTCCTGCTCAATTCTACATTCTGACTTCCAACACTAGCATTGAATTCACAGTAACATTGAGGAGGAGACAGCAGTAGAACTAGTGCTTCCTGCCACTTCTCCTCCTTAGTGCTATCATAACCTTGTTCGCTGACGTTCTGGAACCTTCTTTGGCAACTTTCCCAGCAGTGCCATTAAAGCAGTGAGACCACACCTGGAGTATTGTGTGCATTTTTGGTCCGCTAATTTCAGGAGTGACATTCTTGCTATTGAGGGAGTGCAGCATAGGTGTACAAGGTTAATTCAAGGGGTGGCGGGACTGTCATATGCTGAAAGAATGGAGCAGCTGGGCCGATACACTCTGGAGTTTAGAAGGATGAGAGGGAATCTCATTGAAACATATAAGATTGTTAAGGGCTTAGACACGCTAGAGGCAGGAAACATGTTCTCGATGTTGAGGGAGTCCAGAACCAGGGGCCACAGTTTAAAAATAAGGTGTAAGCCATTTAGAACTGAGACGAAGAAACACTTTTTCTCACAGAGAGTGGAGAGTGGGGAATTCTCTGCCTCAGAGGGCGGTGGAGGCAGGTTTTCTGGGTGCTTTCAAGAGAGAGCTTGTTAGGGCTCTTAAAAATAGCAGAGCCAAGGATATGGGGAGAAGGCAGGAACGGGGTACTGATTGGGAATCAGCTATGATCAAATTGAATGGAGGTGCTGGCTCGAAGGGCCGAATGGCCTACTCCTGCACCTACTGTCTATTGACTCTGGGAGGGGCTCAAGTCCCGACTTGCATGCTTGCTTCTGTTTGAATCTTCGCTCTCTGGAATCATCTTTTTTGCAGTAATTTTGAAATCCAGTTGGCAGAATTGAAGGACTTTTTATCCAAATATTCATCCTGAAATAAAACAAAATAAGTATTATACCTATTTCCAAATGCTCATTTAATGAACAGAATTGCATGCATGGGCTGGGATTATCAAGGTAAGATAGAAACGTCCTTCAGTGCATCGAGCCTGCAATCACCATCAAGTTCCCATTCACACGAGCTTACATAGAAACATAGAAAATAGGTGCAGGAGGAGGCCATTCGGCCCTTTGAGCCAACACCGCCATTCATTGGGATCATGGCTGATCGTTCCCAATCAATAACCCGTGCCTGCCTTCTCCCCATATCCCTTGTTTCACTAGCCCCGAGAGCTCTATCTAACTCTCTCTTAAATCCATCCAGTGACTTGGCCTCCACTGCCCTCTGTGCCAGGGAATTCCACAAATTCACAACTCTCTGGGTGAAGACGTTTTTTCTCACCTCAGTCTTAAATGGCTTCCCCTTTATTCTAAGACTGTGGCCCCTGGTTCTGGACTCATCCAACATTGAATACATTTTTCGTGCATCTAACTTGTCCAGTCCTTTTATAATTGTATATTTTTCTATAAGAACCCCCCTCATCCTTCTAAACTCTAATGAATACAAGCCTAGTCTTTTCAATCTTTCCTCATATGACAGGCCTGCCATCCCAGGGATCAATCTCATGAACCTACGCTGCACTGCCTCAATCACAAGGATGTCCTTCCTCAAATTCGGAGACCAAACTCCAGATGTGGTCTCACCAGAGCCCTATACAACTATATTTAATTCTCCTCATATTCCCTTCAACTCACAGCAGATTCCACCCCTCACCTGCACACTAGCGGATTGGTCAATTAGCCCAACAAACCGCACATTTTCAGGATGCGAGAGGAAACTGCAGCATCTGGAAGAAGCCCATGCGGTTACAGTGAAAATGGGCATACTCCATATGGTCTAAAAGAATGTCCTGATCACTGTGAATGTCCAGCTATCATGAGTGATTGAGCAAACTGGGACTCTTTTCAAGGGGATGAAAATTACCCGATTGGGATCTTTAAAATTCTGGGGTGATCGGAATGGAAGCATGTGTAGAAACTGCTTCTAGTTGCATGCAACTGAAGAATATAAGCCAACAAACTAAATGGAGACTCACAGAGGAATTCCCTCACATAGACAATGGGAAGAATATAAAGCTCATTAAAAAGTAAATGGTGGAAACACGGATATACTGATATGAAAGTTTGATGGACTCGCAAGGTTTGAGAGGAATCTGGTGTAGGGTGGGAAGAGACTGTTGAGGTGTATGGCGTATGAGCAAGGGTTAGTTGTAGATGTGCTGGAGTTCCTGTTCAGATTACTTTAGTCACAATGTCACATGAGTACAAAACCTGTACAAAGCATTTCATATTTCACATTACTGCTGAATGTGTCAGCAATCAAAGATATCAGGGTTTTTCTGACCACCTAAGGCTGGAGCTTTGGGGAACCTTCCAGGCAGATAGTCTTTCTCCACAACACCAGGAGAAATAACTAATAGTAATGTTGATTACTGTTTAGTTTAGAGATACAGCGTAGAAATAGGCACTTCAGTCCACCGATTCTTTACTCACCATCGATCGCCCGTTCACACTAGTTCAAAGTTATCCCACTTTTGCATCCAATCCCAACACACCAGGGTCAATTTACAGAGGCTAATTAACCTACAAATGAGCACATCTTTGAAACAGTGGAGGAAATCGCAGCTCCCACAGGAAACCCACGCGAGGGAAAAGATGCAAACTCCTCACAGACAGCACTCGAGGTCAGGATGGAGCCCAGTCTCTGGTGCTGTGAGGCAGCAGTTCTACCAGCAGCTCTGCCCTGAACACATGCTGCTCTGATCACAGCTTTTGTGTCAGTTAATCAGAGTTTCACAGCAGTGAGTTTGGCAGAGGGATAATTGCTGACTCCTTGCAGAACCTGGTCCACTCACCTGGTGCTGGCCGGTGGGCAACTGAGGCATAGAACTCGTTTTAGGATACCCGCAGTACATTTCCAGTGTACGTAAGCCACAAGTTGCGTAGCAGCATTTATCCACAATCCCTCTAGCTGGCCTCTCGTCATTGGAGGGCGGGGGTTTCTCACCTGCAGAGAACAGTTCACAGTTATTTCTTGACATTGAACATGGCATTTCCTGGTTAACTATATCCTAATCAATCGGAATACTTCTTGGCAAAGAAAGATTCCAAGCCAGCAAACCTCAGCATACCTGGGCCAACATTATGTGTGCAATGTCATTCTCAGTCAGTGAGTCCCAGCTCTTCCCAGCAAAGATCTTTGCTTCCCAGTGGAAGGGCTCCCTGGGCCAGCTCACTTTGTGCCATAATGAAATTTTGTAAGACTGCAAACACCGGAGAACTGAAATAAAACAAAAACTGTTGGAAACAGTAGGTCAGGCTGCTTCTGTGGTCAAAGAATACTTTAGATCAGGGCTCTTTGTCATAACAGGGAAGTGAGAAAGCAACATATGTTCAGGAGAAGGGAAGCTGGAGAGGGATGGGATGAGCAAAGGGAATATCTCTGCTAGGATGAGACAAATTGAGTTGAAGCAGCAGTAGGAATGGTGGTTAGCTTCATATTAGGATCCTTTGCTTGTGTAAGAGATTGATATTAGTTAGACTATTCAACATATCCAGCTGGTCAGATTGTACTAATAAAAAGAGAACAACTGAGCCAAAATGATGAATGGCAGAAATTACCACTTCTGATACAGACTGAAAGAAAGAGTTACCTAAAGTTGGAAATTCAACATCCAGTCTGGTAGGCAGCCATAGAAGAAAGAACATGGCTGAGGTACAGACACTTTGGCACATGACGTCTCGGCTGATCGTGATGCCAATTTGAGCTGTTCATCTGCCGACGCAGTTGGCATCTCTCCATTCCCTGGCTGTTCATGCGCCTGTCCACATGTATCCTAAATGTTGCTATCGTATCTGATTCCACCACCGCCTATAGTGCGATCCAGGCACTTGCCACCCCATGGAAAACAAATTACCTTGTGAATCTCCTTTTAACTTCCCATCCTCCCACCTTAAATCTATACCCTTGTATTTGACATTTCCACCCTGTGGGAAAATAATTATCTCTCCCATTCATGCCTGCCAATATAGCAGAACTCCCCTCATCCTCCAACACCCCAGAGAAAACAACCCAAGCTTGCCCAACTTCTCCTTATAGCTAAGATAGACATAAAATGCTGGAGTAACTCAGTGGTCAGTTGGCATCTCTGGATAAAGTGGACAGGTGACGTTTCAGGTCGGAACCATTCTTCATCTTGTAATCTTGTAATCCAAGGAGGCCCCATAATTTCAAGTACGATCCCACGGTTGAGATTCTTGGGAGGTGAATTGTCCTTGGTGTGTAGATGTGTGGTAAAAGCTGGAGAGAGTTGACGGGCATTTGGGGAGAAACAAATAGGATTTGTGTAATCCTGCACTAGCATAAACTCAGTGTGCTGAAGGGCCTGCTCCCGTGCTGTTGGATTGTATATATCAACCATTGCATCACATCACTGCAGCAACTCAGCCAGGCTTCAGTGACAGTGCCTTCGCAACTAAACCTCCTGGAAAGGCTAGGGCAGTAAGTGCACTAGAACCCCATCACCAGCAAACTCCATACCAAATTGCACATTTCCCTGGCTTTGAAATGTATTGCTGTTCCTTCTTACTTTATGAGACTATATCAGGCATTTATGTAGGCAAACCAGAGATGGATACAGTCCTAAGGCAGTTCTAATGTTTCCCCTGGCTGAGGAATCTAGGATCAGGGGTTGCAGATTGAGAACAATGGGCACCTCATCTGGGAATGAGATGAGGAGAAATGTTTACATGCAGATGAATTTTGGAATTCTCTATCCGGGAGTGCAGCGAAGGTTCAGCCATGGAGTTCATTTCAATGATAGATTAAATGACAGACATTGATGGATTTCTGGTCGTTAAGGAGTGAGCTGCAAAATGGCTCTGAGGTAGAAGATCAGCCATGATCTTGATGAATGGAGGACTGGATGGCCTTCTCTTGCTCCTCTTTGTTATCATATGCCATTGAGGAGTCATGTCAATAAAATAGGCTCTGGAACTGAATGCTGGTGGCAAATATAAAAGAAACATTCAATACCAAACCAACCCTCAGGAATGCAAAGTATGTCCAGTCCTCTGCCTAACGGTCCGAGTTCCCTGCCATCTAGTTGGGCTTTGGATTGAAAATGAACCCAATCTATTCAATTCAATCAACTGCTTTCATATTACACTGCACACATTGGCTTTAAATAGACACAAGAAGAAGTTTTATTTAGTTTTATCTTGGCTCCAGGCCCAACATCTGGTATAAATATTAGCTCTGCATCTGGGCGCCTTGGTGTAGAGCAGGGCTAAAGCACTGGACACTAGAATCAGAAAACCACATCATGCCCCTGGCTCAACTTATTATCATTGTCCTGAGCTGTAAATGCAACAAGCTTTGTTCTGATCTATGGTACATTTTAAAAGTTATTAAGGTTTACAAAACCTTAAAAACCGCACATGCGCAGTTGGGGGAGAGTTCCCGTGCACTTCTTTACTGGCATCCTACGGGTCCTCAGCCACACCTGCACAGTTGGGGCCTTATCAGAATTGAGATCACGGCGTCGGCGGCAGCAGGTCAAGTTAACGATCCGGGGCCTGCGCGCTGAGACTTGTGGTGCTGGCTGGGTTCGGTTTCGGCCAGCACCGGGGATGGGGTCCAGCCACATGACAATCCGGGGCATGGGCACTGATGCTGGTGGCGGCGTCCGGCTCCGGGAGCAGGCCGAGGCCACGTCGAGGATCCGAGCCCTGGGCGCTGAGCCTGGTTCAGAGGGCGGCAGCGCTGCTGGCTCCGGACACGCAAAGAGGGAAATAAGCTGCAGCCTCGATATCCTGAGGAGGTGAGGAGGGAGCATGGGGGGATTGAGGGAGAGGAGAGGGTAGGGAGGGAGATGGGGAAAGTTGGAGAGGTGAGGAGGGAGAGTGGGGGAGGAGGAGGAAGAGAGGGAGAGGAGTAGGGGAGGTAGGGAATAGAGGGAGAGGTGGGCAGTGGGGGAGGAGAGGAGGGATAGTGGGGGGGGTATGGGTGGTGAAGAGTGGGGATAGAGGGATAGGAGAGGAATTGGGAGTGGAGAGGAGTTATTGAGGGAGAGAGGAAGGGAGGGAGGGAGTGACTGAGGGTAGGGGAAATGAGAGAGGAGGGATTTGGGGAGGGGAGGAGGAGAGGGGAAAAAAGAGGGAGGGTGAAGAGGAGGTGAAGGAAGTGCTGGGGATGAGGGAAATGAGCCGTGCCTGTGCAGTTGGGGAAACGGGTAAGTGGTAGAATATTGCGTTAGGAAACGGGTTGCATTGGAGGACCAGGCCTCCCATGTGACAGGAACCCAACAGATCCCACTTAGTCTATACTGTATAAGGTTAAACATTCCAACCACACAGGACAAGAGCCAATCCTTCCTATAACCCAATCATCTTCACTTACCCACAGCCTATATCCGATACTTAGGAGTGTCTTGGAATTAGATCAGATCCAACTCCTGAACACCCTGGAACCCAGGAAACAGATTCATACATGTCACATAAGATGTGACTGGCCCTGGAGGCTGTCAGTGGAGGTGTCATCTGAGGTGCCATCTTCTCTATGGTCATATTTTTACCCATCCAAAACTGCCAGGTGATCCTTTGTACAGCACAGCAGCTCACTGGACCAGGTCGTAAGACATTCAGGAGGCAAGCAGAGAGTGTAATTTTGAATAGCAGATAAGAGATAAGAGGTGAAGGATAAGAACAGATATGAGCAGATGCAGGATGACACATTCAATACTTCAGAAACATTCATAAATGAGCATTTTTATATCACAATGCTATTGGCCTTCATAAGAATTATAGGAGCCAATTGCACCAGTTCTGCCATTCAAATAAATCATAACTCATCAATTGACCTCAGCTGAACTTGAATTCAAGGGAGTGAGTAAAATTCGTATGAGGTGGGGGGTGAGGATGCAGAGGGAAGTGGAATTGGGATATCAAAACCATTTCAGAACATGGAGGAATTAACACTTCCATGTTCCAGAGAGCTGCAAGTGAGACAGGTGGAGTGGAAATAGAGGAGGGGAGGGGGAGTTGTAGTTTTGATTAAGAATTGCGGGTTATAGTCCAAGATGTAGCTACAGAGTGGTTATCCTGTTTATGGGTGGGCTAAGAAATAGCACGATCACCTTGATGGCTATGTACTATAGTCCTCAAATAGTCAATGAGAATTAGAGGAACAAATATGCAGGGTAATTGTGTAATGTTGCAAGAATAATGGGTATTTCATAGTAGAAGGTTTTAACTTTTCAATTAGAGACTAGTATTGCCATAATACTAAGAACTTGGATAGCTTGGAATATGTTGAGCATATTCATGAAAGTTTCCACAGGCACTCTATCGAGGGCTCTACAAAGTTTAACCTACTTTTGCGAAATAGGGCAGGGCAAGTGACTGGAGTGTCAGGGAGCATGGTTCGGTTAGTTTTGAGATATTTAGGGAAAAGAACAAAACCTGTCCATAAGTTGGAATTCTAAATGTGGGAATGGGGAATTTTAAGGGTTTTTTTAAATTTTTTTTTTTTTTATTTGTTAGAAGCAAATGTACAAAAATATAACCAATGGCATATGAAATAATACAATTATTGTACAGCTTCAATTTTAACTTTTAGCTATAGTTAGAAGACAAGAAAGGAGAAAAAGCAAGGAAGAGAAAAAGTGAAATGTGCAAAGATTAACAAAGTGATGTAGCCAAAGAGTGAATAAATGAAAGAAAGATGAAAGGAATAAAATAAATAAGAAAAATAAAAAGACAAAAAGAGAAGGGGAAAAATGGTGATATACCTGCCTCGCATCCCTCCCCATCCATCTCACCCAACATGTAATTAGATTTAACTCCAGAGTTGTGTTGTACCATACTATCCTTGTAATAGGTCAATGAATGGTGTCCATGTCTTCGAAAAGTGATCTAGTTTTTCCGCTAAGATAAGTCTAATATTTTCAAGATGTAGCGTCTCATACATGTTTGTAATCCACATCTTAAGGCAGGCGCGTGCCGTCAAGGTAGGCACTGCCTACCCTGACTAAAATTATGAAATGGCAATTATTAAATATAAATAGTAAAGGCATGGGAGAATTATGCCTATGTAAGAGACCGATCTCTTAGGTAGGCATAATTCTCCGTGCCTTTCATCCGCAGCGCTTGTGACACGGGAAGCTCTGTGCAGCCCACGTGCTGTCAGCGCTGCCTGAAGCCGTCAATTTCAATCGGGGCTGAAGGCAGCAGAAATTCTGCCTTTGCAGCACTGCGCATGCGCAGCATCATACTGCGCATGCACATCAGTCTACTGTGCATGCGCAGCGCAAGTTTTTTGGCGGGGTTTTCGACCATGGTTTGTCATGTACCAATGATGTGGTAAGTACATTTTGTGATTATTTTTTTTTAAATACCGTATTTCCCGGGGTGTGGGGGCAGGGGTGGGGTGGGGGGGGGGGGGGGGGGGGAGAGCTCCTTTCACAGCGTTTGGGGAGTCTGGCCCAGGGTAACATTGCGGGGAGGGCACGAATGTTATGAATGAGGGGTCGGGGGCATCCACTTACGACGTTCCTTGCAAGGGGGCGTGGAATGACACCGCTCTGAGGCCGGGGGGGGGGGGGGGAGAGAGAGAGAAGTAGCTCGGGTGGCTGAGCGGCCACCACCTTAGCTCCTTCTGCCGGTCCCCGCCCACCTCTGGCAGCTCTCCATCTAAAACAAAGGATTATTGGCATTTGGTGAAAGAAGAGATAAGTTTCTCAGTTTAAGGGTTGACTTCACTTGTCTCCAAATTTGTAAAGTACTGTGGATAATCGGATTTTTCTCATATAGTGTTTTCTTCAAATTTATTGTAGAGAGAAAAATTGCACCTATATTAAAAGGTGAACAATCCTCTCTCCATTATTAACCAATTTACCTGTTGGCCTGTATTGTCCAACCAATAGATTACCTTTTTAATATTTGTTGCCCAATAATTGTAAAAGAAGTTGGGGTAAGCCAATCCACCAGTTTCTTTGGGTTTACATAGGTGCCGTTTATGAATTATATGTGTTTTATAATCCCAAATAAAGTTTGTAATCAGAGAATCAAGTTTTTGGAGAAAAAAAATTCGGAAGATATATCGGTATTGATTGGAATAAGTACAGGATTTGTGGGAGGAAGGTAATCTTTATGGCATTTATTCTGCCAATTAGAGACATCGGAAGCGTTTTCCAAAATTGATTAAGAGCATGTAATTTATTAACTAATGAAGGAAAGTTTGCATTAAATGGAGATGTATATTTTCTGGTTACCTGAACACCCAGATATTTGAATTTTTCCGTAGCAATTCTGAAAGTGAATTTTAGGAGGTGTGTCGGCTCTTGAGGTTTTATTGACTTAATTTCACTTTTGTTCCAGTTTATTCTATATCCTGAAATGGAACCGAATTCCTCTGTAAGATTTAATATTCCTGGAATGCTAACTTGGGAGTTGGTGATATATGATAATACATCATCTGCATATAATGATATTTTATTATTGGAGTATTTAGTGTTATAGCCGTGAATGTTCGGATGTACTCTTATACTTTCCGCTAGAGGTTCAATCGCAAGGCCAAATAACAGGGGTGATAATGCACATCCCTATCTATTGCCCCTGGATAACTGAAATTTAGGTGAGAGTATATGGTTAGTCAGTATTCTGGCATCGGCTTATCATATAACAGTTTTATCCATGAGATAAAATGTTCTCCCAACTGAAATGTTTCCAATACTGTAAAAAGACATTTCCATCCTACTTGATCAAATGCTTTTTCTGCGTCTAATGAAATAATTGATAAGTCTTCTTTTATCATTCTGTGTGAGCACATTATGTTTAACAGGCGTCTCAAATTGTTAAACCAGCGTCTTTTGGGTATAAACCCAGTTTGATATGAGTGCCAATCACATGGGATTCAAGGAAAGTCAGCTCATTGAATAGATAATTGGCTTGATCGGAGTAGGTATATTGTTCTCCGAAAGTGGTGACACAGCTAGACAGGGTGGTGAAGAGGACCTTCAGTATGCTGACCTCCCTTACGTTACAACTGAGCTGCAAAGTAATTTGGAATGCCTTAAGACTGCAAAGACATAGAATAGATCAGATTGAGAGAGTAGATGTGTGCAGGCCACATTCCCATCTAAGCCCTTCTTCCCTGACCGACATGCAGGGGGCAATTTAGTTTTTTTTTAACTCAACATTTATTGACCTTAACGAAATACCAATACAGACAAAACAATGAGACACACAAAAGACAATTGCAAAATGACAAAATGCAAATCACCTAACCTCTATTTGCATCACATCGGATCCTCTTAACATTCTATCATAGAAGCATCTTATTCACAGGCAACATAGCAAGCTCATCCATTCATATCCTTAATCATTTGTAATAGTACCGGTTTCCATATAATATTAAAGGCCTCAGTCCTCAACTGGAGTTTAGCAGTTATACTTTCCATCAAGTATACATTTTTCACTCTTTCCCTCCACTGTTGAACATTTGGTAAAATGTCCTTTCTCCATAGCACTGTTATCATCTTTTTAGCAATCAATAGCATCACACCAAGCATGTATTTCTGATTTTGAATATCTGTTGCTACTGGAGTATCTCCTAATATAAAACAAGCCAGTTCCAAAGGTAGATCCACTCCCAGAATTAATTTAATCTCTACCTGGATGTCTCTCCAGTATTGGTACAATTTGGGACAATCCCAAAAAATGTGTGTAATCACCGATCTTCCCACATTGTCTCTAGCATAAATTTCAGGTGTTACTGTATCTTGCCAACACTAAAGGGGTCCTAAATACTCTCATTTTAATTTTCCAGTCAAACTCCCTCCAAGAGGGGCTGCTTGTCAGCTTATGGCCAAAGTGACATGTCCTTTCCCATATTTCATCTGTAATAATAATGTTCATTTCCAATTCCCATTTGTGTTTTGTTTCTATTGTATTTCCTCTTATATAGTCTTGAAGTCCTTGATATAAATGGGATATCTAATTCTTTTGTAACACTCCCTCTATAGTCCTCAAGAAACTATAGAAGGTAGTCTACATATCTGCTCCCAATTACATGTGTCTGTAAGTAGTGCTGTATTTGGAGGAACCTAAAGAAATCCGACCCTGACAGACCAAATTCATTCTGCAAGTGTTCATAAGATTTCATGACTCCCCCACATAAAAGCTGGTCCACAGTAATAAGCCCTTTATCTGCCCAGTTTCTAAATCGCTTATCAATTTTGCTGGGTATAAAATTGGGACTAGCAGCTATCTTCATTGCTCTAGATATCGAATTTAAAATATTTAATTGCTTTCTGATAGCTAACCACGTTTTCATCGTGAATTTAATTCAATCGTTATCTATTTTTAATTTCTTCCAATTTACTTGAGTTAGAAATGGGAGCCCAACCAGGGCAATACTAGGACATGCATTTTGTTCTATTTTCACCAATCCCGTTTCCTCATTGTTCGTTAACCATGCTATCAAGGTTCTCAGCTGCGTTGCCCAATAAAAATATTTAAAGTTGGGCATATTTAGGCCCCCTTTTGGTTTTGATAACAATAGTGTCTTAAGTCTGACTCTGGGTCTCTTATTTTGCCACACAAATCTTGTTAACTCTTTGTCTAACTCCTTAAATGCCGCGCCAGGGACCCCTACTGGTAATGATTGAAATAAGAACAGCAGTCAGGGCAAAATGTTCATTCAAACAACTTCCACTCTACCAATTAAAGATAAAGGGAGAATATCCCAAATGTGCATTTCTACCTTAATATTATTGAGTAATTTGCCATAGATGTGATAGAGTAGATGTGTACAGTACACATTCCCATCTGCTTCCCCCCCCCGCTTCTATCCTGACCGACATGCAAGGGGCAATTTACAATGGCCACTGCATTCACAAACGCGCATCTTTAGGATGTTGGAGGAAACCAGACCACCCAGAGGAAATCTATGTAGTTACAGGGAGAACATGTAAACTCCACGCAGACAAGTCGGGATCGAATTGGAGGAGAGTTGGACTTCTCAGAGGTCTGCTATGGTCCTCGGAATCCCAGTGTCAGGACACAGCTGCAATTTATTGGCCAAATGATTAGCCACAAAAGTGGAAACTTTCTACGTCAATCTATTGGAATCATACACATTGATTTACATTTAGGCGAAGCAAAGCTGAAGGTGTTCATCAGAACTTACCACCGTAAAATCCTCGATCACCACATATAAATTCCAGTGCTTCTACCAGTGCGGCACCACAGAGGTTCTGAGCAACCACAGGCCATGGAGGCAGGACAGAGAGGCAGAGCAGAGTGTACAGCATCCAGAAGTGATTCAGTGCACGGAACTGTCCAGCGAAGGTATAAAGAACAGCGTCAGACCAGCTGAAGGTAACATATATAACAATTACAGCACAGAAACAGGCCATCTCGGCCCTTCAAGTCCGTGCCGAACAACTTTTTTCCCTTAGTCCCACCTGCCTGCACTCATACCATAACCCTCCATACCCTTCTCATCCATATGCCTATCCAATTTATTTTTAAATGATACCAACGAACCTGCCGCCACCACTTCCACTGGAAGCTCATTCCACACCGCTACCACTCTCTGAGTAAAGAAGTTCCCCCTCATGTTACCTCTAAACTTCTGTCCCTTAATTCTAAAGTCATGTCCTCTTGTTTGAATCTTCCCTATTCTCAAAGGGAAAAGCTTGTCCACATCAACTCTGTCTATCCCTCTCATCATTTTAAAGACCTCTATCAAGTCCCCCCTTAACCTTCTGCGCTCCAGAGAATAAAGACCTAACTTATTCAACCTATCTCTGTAACTTAGCTGTTGAAACCCAGGCAACATTCTAGTAAATCTCCTCTGTACCCTCTCTATTTTGTTGACATCCTTCCTATAATTGGGCGACCAAAATTGTACACCATACTCCAGATTTTGTCTCACCAATGCCTTGTACAATGTTAACATTACATCCCAGCTTCTCGCAACATTCCGTGGGAACAGTTTATGTGTTTTTAAATGTTTTAAATGTTTTTTAAAATGTTCTTTTTAAACGGCACATACCTTGTACGATGTTGGTTTAAACCGAAGAGAGACACAAAAGGCTGGAGTAAATCAGCAGATCAAGCAGCATCTCTGAAGAGGACTAGGTGATATTTTGGGTTGACTTTTTCGATAGCTGCCATGAAGGGAGAATCGCCGGCACCAAGAGCGAGCGAACACACGGACAGACGGACGAAAATAACGATCATAGAGCGGCAGCAGTTGACATTTCGGGTAGAGACCCTTCTTCAGACTGACAGTCAAGGGAAAGGGAAACGGGAGATATAGGCATATCTTCCATTCATTTGTCCTTACTACCGTCTTTATCTCTTGCTCCTCTTTCCCCTGACTTAATCTGAAGAAGGGTCTCGACCTGAAATATCACCTACAAAGATCTTTGGTCATTTATTCCGCTCTTTGATCATTGCTTTCGTCCGTCTGTCCGCGTGTTCGCTTGCGCTTTGTGCTGGCGGTTCTCCCCTCAGACTCCGCCAAACAAACACACACAGCATGCCCGGCAGATGAGATCGGTGCGGTCCGAGACCAGGAGCAGCTTTGAGGAGCAGGGTGAAGGGTGACATATAACGGGCCATGGCAGCTATCGAAAAAGTACAGAAATGGTAAGGGGGAAATTAAAAACCATCCGAAGGAAATAGATGTTTACCCCAAAAGAATGGGGCCGGCAATCGTTCCGTGTCGGAGGCGGGGGGGGGGGGGGGGGGGGGAGAGAGAGAGGACGGTTTAAGTTACTCTTTCTCCTGACTCCGTCTGAAGAACAGGTCTCGACCTGAAATGTCACCTATTCCTTTTGTCCAGAAATGGCGCCCAACCCGCTGCATTTTTGTCTATCCTTTAATCTCTCAGCGTTGCTTTGGAGTAATCTATTCTCGTCCGGGTGGAGGGGGTAGAGATAGTAGAGGGGGAAGAAAGGGGTAGATGGGGAGGGGGGAATGAGGCTGAACGCCCCCCTGAACACTAACTACCCCCCCGCACGCACACTATCAACCTCCTTGATAATTTGCTCCTTTTACCCCGTAACCCCTCAATGCACTGACGCATAGCCCCCGACTCACAGGCGCGTCTAGAGGGGTGGGGGGTAGAAAGTGAGAGCAGAAAGAGAATGAGGTGAGACAAAGATAAAGGGGCAGACACAGAAGGGGAAGAGACAGAGAGGGGGAGTGGGGGAGGAGGGGTGAGTGAGATGGGAGGAGAGAGGAGAGAGAGGGGGGGGTTGAGAGGGGGTGTGTGAGGGGGAGGGAGGGGGAGAGGTAGGGGAGGGGGAGAGGTAGGGGAGGGTGGGGAGGGGATGTGGTGGAGGGAAGGGGGTAGGGGAGGGGTGCAGGGGAGGATGGTGATGATGTAGGGAAGAGAGGGGGAAGAGTGTGGAGGGAGGGGGAGGGGTATGGGGAAATAGGGGGAAGAGTGGGGAGGGAGGAGGAGATGGGGTATGGTAGAGAGCAGAGGGAGGGTGAGAGGGGTAGGGGAGAGAGGGGGAAGAGTAGGGAGAGAGGGGGAGGGAGAGGAGTGGGGGCAGTCTATCTATTCCCCACTCACTATCACCCCCACTCCTCTCCCTCTATTCCCACACTCTCCCTCCCCAGGATTTCACCTGTCCTCCGGATCTGCAGAACGTGCTTGTTCAGAGAGAGGAACATAGAACAGGGAGGAGTCAGAGAGCCAAAGACTTATTTCTTCTCTCGATCGGCAGAGCATTTACCCCGCCCGCCCGTCGCCTTATCTCTACTCCCAATCGGCAGGAGGGAGGTGGTTGGAGGGTGGAATGTGCGTGCGCGATGTCGAGTGAGGCTGCGGACCACACGTCTGCCGTCAAGACGGGCGTACGCAGCGTCACGACGTCGTACGCAGCGTATTGATGGCGTATGCAGCATTTTTGGAGGAGACTGGGCGGTAGCAGCCGTTATGGTGGCTGGCCAGCAGGAGGCTACAAAATGAGTGAGTGGGGGGGGGATATTTTATTTTAAAATGTGTACATAAAAATGTCTAAATGTAATGAGGAGTGCATCAGTGAATGTAAAAGTGTCATGTCTAGCGAAATGGAAAAATTCTCGGAGTTTCAGCGTGTGGCTTTGGCGGACCATGAAATAAAAGGGCAAAAATCTGACACAAATAAACACGCACACACACAGAGGCACACACACACAGAGGCGCACACACACACAGACAGTTTTACAAATAGATGGATGGATGGATGGATGGATGGATGGGTGGGTGGGTGGGTGGATGGATGGATGGATGGATGGATGGATGGAGTTCAGATCCGTTTGGTCCATTAACTCGCAGGCACCTTTTACGTGCACATTTTGATTACTTTCCATTCTACCATAGAGATATAAAGTCTATAATAGCCTTCATTTGTATTTCTATGATTCTACAGACCTTGGCTGGGAACATGGGGCTCACCAAAATTGTTCCCAATTGGACCGCACACCTCCTAAGGCTGGGCCTGGGCTCTGCAGGCACAACTCAGGCCAGGCACATGCCATCAGGGTAGGCAAGGTAAGCACTGCCTACCCTGACAAAAATGATAAAATGGTAATTTTTAAATATAAATAGTAAAGGTGCAGGAGAATTAATCCTTCAAGGACAAGGAGTGCTGAATGCTGCGGATATTCTGCCTTTGCACCGTGGACTGCGTACTGCGCATGCTCAGCAGCGTACTGCGCATGCGCAGCGCAAGCTTCAAACATGGATTGTCATCATCTTGAGTTTCTTAGGAAACAAAGGGAGAAGAATGGAGCTCATGTACCAATAATACGGTAAGTAAATTTCATGGTGCTATGTTTTTAAATACCGAATTTCCTGGCATTGAAGATTTTATTTTTCACCCAAAAATAAGGCACGAAAATTTACCTGCGTCTCGGAGGCCTAAGGTTAGGTTGTTAGCCAAGATAAATAGACTTGGCTATCGCACAGTACAGCAACATCAAGAACGATGTTGTTGTACTGAAGGATAGCCAAGACTATCCCTCATTGCTGGCAGCTCATCGGAAGTGGCTGTAACTAGACAGCACCGCTGGGGGGGGACAGTTCCTTTCACAACGTATGAGGAGTCTGGCCCGGGGTAAAGTTGTGCGGAGGGCAGGAGCGTTGCGAAGGAGGGGGTCAGGGATCATGCTAGCAACTCACTCGCCGCGACGCTCCGGGCGCAGAGCCATCGCATGGTGGCCGGGGAGGGAAGTAGCTTGGATGGCTACAAGCTGCCGCCGGGACCGGACAGTGGAACCTGCCGCCACCTCAGTTCCTTCTGCCAGCCCGCTCACCTCTGGCAGTGCTCTCCATCTGAAAACCTCTCTCCTGCCGCTCGCCGGCCTCACTCATGTCAGCGGCTTCCCGCATAACCTTGAATTCTGACAGCGCGGTCAAGGGACCAATTGAGGTTACTTGGCTGTCGATATTAGCGGGAAGCGGCTGACATGAGCAAGGCAGGTGAGCGGCAGGTGAGAGATGTTCAGACGGAGAGCACTGCCAGATGTGAGCAATTGCAATTTACAAGGAGATTCACAAAATCATGCCATCAAATCTCCTGTCAACCCAGAGCACCAACTGCCATGAAAAGGCAAAATAACAGTCCCGACATCATCAACTCGCTAAATTTCAATAAACTTTGCTACCAATATTCCCTTTACCCAAGGAAGATAAGGGAATGGAACAGGTTGCCTCACAACACATGTGCTGCTCCCGATGTTAAGTCATTTAAAAAGGGGATTGAGCATCTAGATCTCCTCAACGTGGTCAAAAAGGCCCACTTCAAAATGTAATCACTACTCTACTCACTCTGGCCTGCGCGAGATAACCACTGATGAGGTGTTTTCGCAGGAATCAACCAGAACCAGAACCAGAGTGGGCTGGCAGAACGCACTTAGGTGGCAGCCAGTTACGCTGTTCGGTCCCAGCGGCCGCTCACAACCATCCCTGAGCTACTTCCCTCCCCGGCCACAATGTGGTGGCTCCGTACCTGGAGCACCGCAGCGGCGATGAGTGAGTGAGTTACCATCATGATCCCCGACTCCCTCCTTCTCAGAGCTCATGCCCAAAGATCTTAGAGCAGGATCGTTGCTCCTGGCCTCCCGGTGTGCTCCCGTTTTTTCCACCATCTCTCCACCTGCCATTACTCTCCACCCTCCACACTCCACCTATTCAGTAATTCAGAATGAAGGAGATTTGGAAGCCTTGGGCAAATTGAATTGTTACTTTCTTTATTTTATTTTTCAGCGTGAAAAATTCTATGTCCCACCAGCCTTCTTTCAAAATTTAGCAACTCAAAATGGGGGTGCGTCTTCATTGGGAAATATGGTATTTTATTAAAAGATATGGCTTTTGAAGACGTTATAAAAGTCGACTGACAGCTTACGGAAAGAACAATCTGCGCATGCACAGTTTAAGATTTTTTTTAAAGCCGACTGACTGCCTACCCTGAGTAATTACTAATGGCACGTGCCTGACTCAGGAAATGGTTGACCTCAGGGTCGATGTCAGCTTTTGAGGAAAGAAGGTAGGTTAAGTGGTCAACGTTTTTAAGAGTGGTGTCGTCCACTTTTATAGTGGGCTGGGTGCAGCGAGTGGCGACAGGGGCAGGATTGTGAGATCTGGAAGCCCCTAGTCATGAGCTGGCACATCAGGTGGTGGGTGCTAGATTCAGTCGCTGGTCTCTTGGAACGAGGTAGAAGAGCCCTTCGGCAGCTGCACCAACTATGAGCAGTCCTCTTTAGCATCCACTCTGCTCACCCCACTTGGGGAAAAGGCTAGAAAAGGTGCCCTAAAAATAACCTGCCTAAAACTTACCTGAATCACTATATACAGTCAGAAACACAGAAATATTAATATGAACTTTGGAGCATGGAATGGACAAAGGACATTTATTATCACATACACCAATTGGTGTAGTGAAATTTGACTTGCCATCGCAGCACATAAATAAAGATAAGACGCAACATCAAAGAATTTAACAGTAAACATAAAACACATCCCTCCACAATGGTCCCCACTGTGGGGGGAAGGCAGCAAAGTCCAGTCCCATCCCCTGTTCACCCATAGTCGGGCCTATTGAGGCCTCTGCAGTCGCCTCTATGGCAGCCCGATGCTTCAGGCCCACTCTCTGGATGTATCGGGTGAACACTCTCAGCAGCCCGGAGTGCCTGGAGCGGCCGCTTCCTCCCCGCACATTGTGCGCACATTGATGGATAATGCAACCAGTAACAGACAAGAGAGGAGAACCGCATAATTGCTAAAGAACTGAGAAGATGCCGGGTTGATAGAGCTGCCCTTTCTAAAACCCGGCAGGCAAATGAAAGACAACTGAAGGAGGAGAATGGGGCCTACACACTTCTGGAAAGGAGGACTTCTGGAAACATCTATTTTTTCTTTTTTCCCATGATCTGCTTTCTCACTCTTTCTCTCGCTTTCTCTATTCCTGATATTATCTCTTTACCACTTGGTTTCTGCTCAGCCCAACTCCCTGTAATTTTTCATTGTCCTCTCCCCCTATCCCCTTCTCCCACTGTTTTGTTTTTACCTCGTGTTTCCTTCACATCCTGCTCTCCTTGGTCCTTCTCTCTCTCCTCCACTCTCTGCCTTGACCCACTTTTAATTTGTTTTCTTATGATAGCACATTCAGTGTTCCATGTCTCGCAAGAGTCAAACTTCAAAATCTAATGCCCTGGCAAAATCAATTTAAGCTTCAAAATGCCCAATTGCTATTTCAAACGTTAAGAACATCCAGCCAAAAATTTCTCTGTAATAAATAATGGAATTAAATCTAAATCATAAGCTTTAAAACAATGACTTGTGGTTGACTTTAGATATCAAACACAAATTGGCAAAATTATTATATAAAAAGTGTCACCTTTCGTGCGCAACTGCTGCGTGCAGAGTTCATAATGAGGTTTGCTGTCAGTCTCTCCTCCCACAGCGATTCCACGGTGTCTGCTAATGTGGAGAGCTGGAGTCCTTTGCTTTATAGCACAAGGGGAAGGTCCTTCCCTCCGTTGCACACGCCTTCATCAAAGTTTAACTTAGGCAAAACAAAACCGTGGTATTGTTTGTATTCCACTCTTTCCATTAACACACTCAGCATCTTGACTTGCATCTATCTATCTATCTATCTATCTATCTATCTATCTATCTATCTATCTATCTATCTATCTATCTATCTATCTATCTATCTATCTATCTATCTATCTATCTATCTATCTATCTATCTATCTATCTATCATCTTGTTTATTTGTTTGTACCTATATTGGCGGAAAATGCTAGACGATCCCCCCCACCCCAATCCCACCAAGAGTCCCCCGGTTCCCGCTCACAGTGGTCGTACTCGCTCTCATCGTCCATCGACCGTGGGTCGACCTGCGAGGCATTGTCACCGCCACACGGCATCACCACTACCAAGACCCCATCATCGCAAGACTTCACTGCTGAGGCCTCACCACCGTCGAAGCCCCACTTCCTGCCTCTGTGGTGCCGACACAGGCCCCAGCCGCATGCTCCGTCGGCCGCTTCGCCCGACCCGGGCTTCTACCAGAGAGACTCCAGCCGGAACCCGAACCGGGCTTCTACGCAGCAATTTAGGAAGCATCAGACCGCGATGCCTTGATTAAGGCCTCCGGCTGCGTTCTCAGTCCACAGGAGGCTTTTGTCCACGATGTGTTGCATAAAGGGCTAGGAGCCAAGTGCTGGAAGTTAGGATAAATACAGATGGGTGTCCTTTGGTCAGCGTGAATGTGGTGGGCTGAATGACCTGTTTCCATGCTGAATGGCTTCAAAACTCATATGGAAGACAGCAGTGTTCCAGTTGCTTATTGTAAACATGTGCTAGCTCCTCCCTGGGGCAAGCTGGCAGGGTTCTTGATTAGAATGGGTGTCAAGGGTTATGGGGCAACCCTGTTCCCTTTGTCATACATTTGTACCACTACTGCATCTAAAAAATGTTTGCTCATTTTGCCTCACAAAAACCTAACCTTTGGCCTCTTCCCTCCCAACAAGACCCAATCCTAGACTCCCCACCAGTGGAAATGTTTCTCTTTATCCTTATCAGTTCTCTTATACCAACTTAAAATGTTCCATAGAATCACCCCTTAATCTTCCAAATTCTGGGAAATCCTAGCCACGTTTCTCTAAACTCAGGAAGGATGCATTCTTCCAGCACTTTTGAACCCAATATCGTTCTCAGCACTCCAGAGATGGTCTATCTAGGACTTGTTGTGTAATCGTCAGGGATCCATTGGACTTTGTTTTCAAAATATTGATGGGATTAGATATTGCGTTTGGAATGATGTTTAATAGACACTTGAAGTCACTGAAATAGATAAGGATTGGAAGGATAGAGTCCTAATATGGGCTAAAGTGATGTGTAGATAGGTAAAAGGGTCAGTGTGGATGTGGTGGTCGAAAGGCTCATTTCAGTGCTGCATGACTCAACGAGGATATCACCAGTGACAAAATGCCTGCCAACAAAACTGTCAGATAGTTCAGTTTGTGCATGGACCGAGAGTCCCATTTTATTACAACTAGTGCAGTGAAAGGGCAAAAGCAAAGTGTGGGAAGCATTCAGCAGGTCTGATCGAATCTGTGGAGAGAGTAAAAGAGTCAATGGTTCAGGTTGAAGCTCTGTTTCTCTTCCTGCGGATGCTGCCTGACCTACTATTATTCTGAAACTTTTAGTTTTTATTTTGGATTTCCAGCATCTGCACTACTTACATTTTCAATTAAGTGAAAGAGCCAGTTTAAATTCCCAATGTAAGGTTTGCAATTCTTAAAAGATGGTGATGAGATCTATGGGTTCCCAAGTCAGAGGGCTGTGGAAGGCATATAGTTCTGGTGGATGCAGACATAAGAAACTGCAGATGATGTTTTACAAAATCAGGCATAAAGTGCTGGAGTAACTCATCAGATCAGGGTACATCTCTGGTGAACATGGATAGAATGATGTTTCAGTTCGGGATCCTTCTTTAGATTGATTGGTGTGGTAGGGGTGAAAGTAGGAAGAATGGGGGTGGGACAAAGCCTGGCAAGTGATGTCGATACAGGTGTTGATGGTATGAAAAGTATGAAAAGACAAAAAGTGTGAGATAAGGATATAAGAGAGCCTTCCTCCGGCATCACAATTCTTACCTACCCTGATCTCACACGTTTTAACTTTTCATCTCTGTCCAACTATTTGCCAATCAAAAATCCCCACACCTGTATCCACCTACTTCTCTCCCTTCTTTCTTCCCTCCCACCACAGTCTGAAGAAGGTCCCTGACCCGAAATGTCACGTATCCATGTTCTCCAGAGATGTTGCCAGACCCATTAAGTTACTCTAGCACTTTGTGTCTGGTTCTGGTAGTTAATGGGCTGCATTACAGCAATATACAGCACCTGTCTCATGAAGTATGGTGAGCCAGATACCCTACTAGTAGAATATACCGTCCTGGTATGTTCTGTGCTGGAACAATGCATGAACACTTTAATGGTCTGCAAATTTCTATGTGAATCTGTAAGTGCATCGAGTTCCATCACTTTCTAAATATTACATGCGTTATATACCATTTCTCTCAACTTGTACCTGCAGTTGTATCATGCCAAGAAAAATTATTATCTTTCAAGCTTTTCGACGGGACTTTGAAAGGTTTTCCTTATCAAGGCTCGAATATCACTTTCTCAATATTTTCATCTGGTGTTTATGCAGAAATGGAAAAGCTGCATGGAATTAAAAGATCAAAAATGGCCATTTGCTTGAACCCATTCGGTGCTGCGATCTGGATTCCACAGAAGAAAATACTCTCCACCATTGAAAACAGCCACAAATAAAACAGCAGTCATAAATATATACTGCACATAAATGGGTCACATGATTCAACAGACATTATCTTTGCAGGGAGAGTAGGTTTGAGTGAATCAGAGTTGTGGAAACATTGTAACAGTCAATTGGTTGCAAATGGTCTATTTGAGCACTTCAAATTAGCTCCAATCATTACTCCCCCGGTTCATCTTACTGTTTACCTGCAGCTAATCTTTTTGACTTAAATTTACCTGATTTCTTCACAAAACCGCTACGGAAACTTCTCCTTCATTATTTATTGGATTTCTTATGCTTGTGATCTGTAGTTTTGAGCGACTTCACCGTTGGAAATATTGTTCCAAATCTACCATCCAAATGTAGTCATTTCAGGGACGTCCCCCTTAGCTATTTCCCAGAAATTAAATGCAGCAAGTCTAATGTTTCATAGCAGGTGGAACCATTGAGCTCTGGACCCAGCTCATATCCTGATGAAAGAAGACAGTGCAAATCATTTTGCAATACCTCATTGCCCTTATCCACTTTTTCCCGTGACTATTAAATGGCATTGACCATACTAACAATCGATATACATTTAAATTGAGATCACTCAATTGAGGTCTGAAATTACTTTTCGCAGCATCTTCCGTCTCCGTTTGGGCAGAAGTGGCAACGGGCAAACGGGGTCAAATGAGATGGAGATGGAGGAACTGAGTGAAATCCAGGTTAGCCGGGAAGTGGTGTTAGGCAAATTGAATGGATTAAAAGCCGATAAATCCCCAGGGCCTGCATCCCAGAGTACTTAAGGAAGTAGCCCCATAAATAGTGGATGTATTAGTGATAATTTTTCAAAATTCTTTAGATTCTGGAGTGGTTCCTGAGGATTGGAGGGTAGCTAATGTAACCCCACGTTTTCTCTCAGAGAAAACGGGGAATTACAGACCAGTTAGTCTGACATCGGTAGTGAGGAAACTGTTAGAGTCAGTTATTAAAGATGGGGTTGCAGCATATTTGGAATGTGGTGAAATCATTGGACAAAGTCAGCACAGATTTACAAAAGGTAAATCATGTCTGACGAATCTTATAGAATTTTGTGAGGATGTACTTAGTAGAGTGGATAAGGGAGAACCAGTGGATGTATTATGTCTGGACTTTCAGAAGGTTTTCGACAAGGTCCCACATAAGAGATTAGTATACAAACTTAAAGCACACGGTATTGGCGGTTCAGTATTGATGTGGATAGAGAATTGGCTAGCAGACAGGAAGCAAAGGGTAGGAGTAAGCGGGTCCTTTTCAGAATGACAAGCAGTGACTAGTCGGGTACCGCAAGGCTCAGTGCTCGGACCCCAGCTATTTACAATATATATTAATGATTTGGACAAGGGAATCGAATGCAACATCTAAAAGTTTGCGGATGACACGAAGCTGGGGGGCAGTGTTAGCTGTGAGGTGGATGCTAGGAGGATGCAAGGTGACCTGGATAGGCTGGGTGAGTGGGCAAATGCATGGCAGATGCAGTATAATGTGGATAAATGTGAGGTTATCCACTTTGGTGGCAAAAACAGGAAAGTGGACTATTATCTGAATGGTGGCCGATTAGGGAAAGGGGAGATGCAACGAGACCTGGGTGTCATTAGTACACCAGTCATTGAAAGTAGGCATGCAGGTGCAGCAGGCATTGAAGAAAGCGAATGGTATGTTGGCATTCATAGCAAAAGGATTTGAGTATAGGAGCAGGGAGGTTCTACTGCAGTTGTACAGGGTCTTGGTGAGACCACACCTGGAGTATTGCGTACAGTTTTGGTCTCCAAATCTGAGGAAAGACATTCTTGCCAGAGAGGGAGTACAGAGAAGGTTCACCAGACTGATTCCTGGGATGTCAGGGCCTTCATGTGAAGAAAGACTGGATAGACTCGGCTTGTACTCGCTAGAATTTAGAGGTTTGAGGGGGGATCTTATAGAAACTTACAAATTTCTTAAGGGGTTGGACAGGCTAGATGCGGGAAGATTGTTCCCGATGTTGGGGAAGTCCTGAACAAGGGGTCACAGTTTAAGGATAAGGGGGAAATCTTTTAGGACCGAGATGAGAAAAACATTTTTCACACAGAGAGTGGAGAATCTCTGGAATTCTCTCCCACAGAAGGTAGTTGAGGCCACTTCATTGGCTATATTTAAGAGGGAGTTAGATGTGGCCCTTGTGGCCAAAGGGATCATGGGGTATGGAGAGAAGGCAGGTACAGGATACTGAGTTGGATGATCAGCCATGATCATATTGAATGGCGGTGCAGGCTCAAAGGGCCGAATGGCCTACTCCTGCACCTATTTTCTATGTTTTTATGTTTCTATAACAAATCATATCTCAATTGAAGGTCAACTCTATTCTTATAGAGCTCTAAACTAGGAGCTTTGTAATATATTTTATTGATTTCTTTAATCTGATCAACCAATATACGTATTTCTTTTTGACTTTGTTTTTTTAATGAGTGTGATATAATTTGTCCACGAATATATGCCTTAAAAGCATCCCAGACTACACCATTGGATATTTTTTCAGTAGAGTTTGTTATGAAGAAGAAAGCAATCTGATCTTTAATAAAATGAACAAAATTTAAATCTTGAATCAAAGTAACATTAAATCACCATTGGTTAGCACTAAACTTGGAATCAGGTATTTTGATTGATAGTTTCAATGGTGCATGATCAGAAATAGCAATTGCATCATACTCACATGCAGTGACCGATGAAACTAGCTGAGAATCTATTATAAAGTAGTCAATCCTAGAAATACTACGATATACATGAGAAAAAAAGAAAATTCTTTGTCATTTGGGTGTAAGAATCTCCAGACTTCTACCATTCCGGAGTCAAGTAAAAAATAATTGATAAAACTAGGTGATTTATTTGGAAGCACATGATCAGATGTAGATCTGTCAATTGAGGGGTTCAAACAACAGTTAAAATCTCCACCCATTATTAAAAAGTGTTCATTTAAATTAGGAAAGGATGCAATTAACTGTTTAAAAAACTCAGGGTGATCAATATTTGGTGCATAAACATTCACCATAGCAACTTTTTGGTTATAAAGAACACCAGTGATCACCAAAAATCTACCATATGAATCAGAAATTGTTTCATAATGAACAAACCGAATTGAGGAGTCAATAAAAATAGAGACTCCTTTCACCTCAGCCTGTGAATTTGAATGAAACTGCTGTCCCCTCCAAAACTTGGAAAATCATTGATTGTCATCTTGCCTTACATGAGTTTTCTGAACAAAAATAATCTGAGAGTTGAGTTTACGAATAACTTTTTCTTTTTCTCTCTCTTAATGGGATGGTTCAAGCCATTCACATTCCATGAAAGGAAGTTAATAACCTAATCCATATTGTTTGTAATAATCATGTGGGATGTAAAGGGTTATTTTCTTAAAGCATAATAGTTCATGATACTGGAAGAAGAAAACTCTAGGGCGGAGCCAGGTGACGACATTTCAGACATTTTTGTAGTTCAGATTCTGCGCAAATGAAGAACATTAAGCAAAAAACAAAAGACCCCTCCCCCCCCCACCCACCCATGCAAAACCCAAAACTGAACAATAGACAGTCAGTACGCTACCTAATCCCTTCCCTACCCCCATCTCTCCTAACAACAGCACCCAGCGTAAAATAAAAACCATATTTGCCACTCAATAGCCAAAACACAGTCATTGTTATGGTTTTTTTTTAAAAAGTACATGTTGGTAGTGGAACACAAGAGCAAGAGCTACTTCATATTATTTATCCAAGGACAAAATATCAAAAACAAGAACTGCGTTCACTTAATTTGTCTAAAGACAGGGGGGGGGGGGGGGGAATTCCTTCAATATTAAAAATAGAAAAACTAACAAAGAAAATCTTAAAAATTAATATATATAAAAGAAAAACAACTCGTCCAGTTAAATTCTTAGTCATTACCAAACGATATTTGTCAAAATAGGAACAGTAAATCTTCAATTATAACTTAATCAGCAATCAATTGCTCCCGGTCGGAACTTCACCCTCATACGCCTCCAGAAAGCTGGAAGCGTCTTGAGGATTGTTAAAAAATCGGATGTTACCATTTAAAAAGTCATATACACAGTCTAGCTGGATAAAGTGAAGCTGGGGACAACTTTTTGTTAAACAAATCAGACATTACATTGTGGAAAGCCTTTCTGATTTCCAAAAGCTCGTAACTATAATCAGGAACAAACCAAAACTTGCATCCTTCATATTCAACCACACCCAACATTTATGCTGCCTGGAGAATATTCTCCTTCATTTGAAAGAAGTGAAACCGAACAATCAAATGTTTCGGTTTATTACCATATTTCTTCCCAATCCTGTGTGCATTACCCAAAAATGGAAGATTTTCATAGTACTCAATGTTGAAAGTCTCCTTTATCATTTTAGAAGCATATTTTATAACATTATCTCATTTCTTCACCTTTCGGCAAACCAACAATTCGCAAATTCAGTCGACAGCTTCTGTTTTCCAGATCCATATTTTAAATCTTGTATTGCTGGAGTGCTCGAGTATTTTCGTTCATTCTCCGTTCCAGTTTTTCAATCTTCAAATCTCTCTCCTGGCCCAGGGTTCACAAGTTATCAATTTGTTCCTTCTGTTCACGAGATTCATCTTGTAACACAATCAGCATTTCTTGAACTTCCTTCAATTTGCTTGAAACTCCTTTCACCATTTATTCCAAACTACAAAATCTTGTTTTCATTTCATTTTTCAGTTCATTGTTCATTTTCGATATTGCTTCTAAGGTGCTAGAGTCAGAAGCTAAGGCTGTGGCTTTCCCACGTTCCTTCTTTGGAGAGCCTCCTTTCCCTCTTGTCTCCATCCGTTACACGATTAAGAAGTATAAAAGTGTTATCAACACTTTATGAAAAGTTAGACCGTGCCTTGAATTCAAGTAATTACAAGTAACATTGAAAGAGTGGTAAGTAAAAGTTTAAAGTTAAGGGAGCAAACAAATTTGCCACCTTTACAGCATGCTGCCACTAGGAGAGTCCCGTGGAGGATGTTTATGTTAAATTTTATTTTATGTGGCTGTGTGTCTTGTTACTTTTCACTTAGTATGGCTGTCAGGTAACTCAAATTCCATTGTACCTTAATTGGTACATGTGACAATGAACTGACATTGAAGCCTTGACCTTAAATATCCAAGTGGGAATATGATGTAGTGGCAACTCAAAACATGGAACAGTCCAGCACAGGAACAGGCCTTTTGGCCCACGATGTCTGTGTCAAACATAATGCCAAAGTTAATTATCCATTCTGCCTGCATGTGATCCAGTTATTGCATATTCATGGGCCTATCTCAAGAATCAAAAGTGTTTTATTATCATGTGGACAGAAAAAGGTCAATTAAATTCTTACTTGGAGCAATACACCTGCTTTGTAAAGACAGTGGTGCAGCGGTAGATTGTTTACTTTTCAGCACCAGAGACCAAAGTTCAATCTAGACTACGGGTGTTGTCTATATGGAGTTTGTAGGTTCTCCCGGTGTCCCCGTGGGTTTTCTCCCAGTGCTCCAGTTTCCTTCCACATTCCAAAGATGTGCAGGTTTGTAGGTTAATTGGCCTCTGGAAGACAGAACGAGTATGGGCAATATATGGGCAATCGAGGGTCGGCATGGACTCGGTGGGCCGAAGGACCTGATTCCACACTGTATCTCTAAGCTAAACTAAACAGTTAATATAATAAACAAGCAAACTGGATGGATAGCACCTTATGTTCTTCTTGCATAGCTTACAACCCAACGGTATGAACATTAAATTCTCCAACTTTAGGTAACCTCCACAAAACACCCCCCTCCCCTTTCTTGCCATAAACCCCCCCCCCCCCACTTCCCTCCCCTCTTCTGAGCCCTGAGCCATCTGACCTTGCACCTACTGTATCTCTCCCCTTCCCCTCCCCTCCATCGATCTTCCTAAAAGATGAGCCAATCTTCTAGCTTCATAATTTGCAAGTCCTTATTCCTTTTGTCTCACACCGTAAACGTGTTCATTTTTGGCTTTTATCGAACTATCTGCCAATTAAAACTCCCCTTCGACTGTGTTCACCTATGACCTGCCATGTTTTGTCCTTCCCCTCCACTCTTCTAGCATTCTCTCCTCCCACCCCTGCAATCAGTCTGAAGATATAGAAATCAAGAACCATTCACATCTCAGTCATTCTCTCTTCTGCCATGCAGTAGATATAAAACCACATACTACCAAATTCATGAACACCTTCTTCCTTACTATTAACAGACTCCAAACAGACCTCTCATAGAATAAGGCAGAATTTCTGTCTTTCAATCTACCTCTCTGCGGCCTTTGAACTTTTTTTAATCTGCATGTTCTCAGCCGCATTTTCAATCAACAGCCATGTTTTATGTGGAATTTGCAAAGAGCTTGTAGATCCTTATATTTTAGTTTATTCATAGAACGATGATGTTGCTGACAAACGTGCCTGCTGTGCAGTGTTCGCCCTGAAGGCCATGCTGTTGGCCAATGTTCCTGAAGCTATCCAGATGTGGTCTTACTGTGTTGTTAGGGGGTGAATTTCAGGATGCAGATCCAACAGTGATACTGGAATACACATACTTTACCCAGTTTCAAGGATACTTGGACGTGATTATAAAAAAACTCTTGTGTAATATCATACGGTCAACTGGTATATTCGAGTCCTTTAATCTTACTATCTTCAGTCATTGTTGTTATCTGTGATTCCACACCGCTGCTTTGAAGAATGTCGCGCATGCGTGCTGGCGGAGTCTTCACAAAATCCCTCATCGCAACTCCTCATAAAATAAAGATCAAACTTCAAACTGGTAAGTTCTTGTTTAATCCTACTATTATACAGGACTCCATGTTCAGATTTGAAGATGGCACAAAACCTGGAGGAATGAGGAACTGTACAGAAGATTGGAATAAATTTAGATGTTACCTTATGGCAGGAAGAAGCAATCAAAAATTAGGCATATTTCTAAAAAGCAAGACCATGAGATTTGGGGCTTCATCTGCATTGTTCACTGAAAGTGGTGATAAAAACATCTTGCTTCCTAGGATTTATAATTAAAGGCACAGTGTACACAAGCAAGAAACTCGCAATTCATCTTCATAAAGCACTGGCTCGGCCACAATTCAACAATCAAGTCAAGTTTATTGTCATACAAGTACGGTGAGGTACTGGGTACAATGAAAATCTTTCTTACAGCAGCATCAAAGACGTACAGACTCAGACAACATAAAAGAACATAAATTACCCTGACAATGCGGCATGTTGGCTATGCGGTAGAGTTGCTGCTTACAGCGCTTGCAGCGTTGGAGACCTGGGTTCGATCACGACGATGGGTAATGTCTGTACGGAGTATGTACGTTCTTCCCGTGACCGCCTCGGTTTTCTCTGAGATCTTCGGTTTCCTCTCACACTCCAAATAAGTAAAGTATCCTTTATTGTCATTCAGACCTTTTGGTCTGAACGAAATTTTGTTCCAGGCCTACTTACATTTAATTAAAAAAACGAAACACAATAAACACAAATTAACAAATAAATATTGGGGTTTTTAGTAATTTGTACCCACGGAATTTTTAACATATGGGGGACCACCGGGTACCATGGTTGTGTAGACCAGTCAGGTATGATCAGTATGCCTGAAGCAGAATCCAGTTCAATTTTCTGCAATACCCGACTGATGAGGCAGAATGGGGGAAATGCATAGCAGAACCATTTCCCCCAATGGAGAGAAAATGTATCCATTGCTACTGCCCCAGGGTCTGGTTCCCAAGACACATATGTTGGTATCTGATGGTTCAATCGAGACGCAAAAAGGTTGATATATGGTGTACCAAATTTAGCTATAATTTCAGCAAATATTTGGGGATTCAACATCCACTCGATGTTATCATTTAATACTCGTGACCTGGTGTCTGCCACTGTATTGAACTTCGCTGGAAGGTAGGTTGCTGATATCCAAATATTTATTTCAATACACCGGAACCAAATTGTGTTTACCAATTCGTCACAAGATACTGACCTGATACCACCCATATGATCTATGTAAGCCACCACCGTGGTATTATCTATTTGAAGACGCAGCCCATGAAAAGCTCCTAGCATCTCCAAATAGTTTTTTCCTTGTGACTGAAAAAGAGTGGACTCATGAAAATCCCATCTGCCACCACAACTGGACGTGGTGTCAGTTGCTCCCCAACCTTGGGCGCTTGTGTCGGTTTGTAACATGACTGATGGGTTGCAGATAATGATGGGCTTGTAACACTCACTAATATTGTTAGCCCACCATCGTAGCTCAATTTTAGCCTTGATCGGCTGCTGCATAGGTCTGTCAAAATGTCCAGCGTTTGATTTTAATGCTGAAATTATTGCTCTTTGCAAATCTTGATAATGTAATGGCCCGAATTGCGCAACTGGAAATGTAGCTAAGAGTTTCCCAATCACCTTAGCAGCATGTCTGATGGTCGTCACCCTGGCGCAAGCAAGGCTGTTGCATGGTGTGAGGGATAAGATGATTAAACCACCATCATGATGAGGGGCCGAGTGGTTGTAGCCACCGACCTTGTGATGGGCCGAGTAGTTGGAATCACCAACCTTGTGATTCAAACAAACTGTTACTGTCCTTCAGAGCTGTTGATAACAATGTAGAATAACAAGATGAGGTAAGGAATGTAGCTGACAACACAGAAGCTAGATTTTAGGTCAAAGGCAATTAAGTAGGTTAGGGCAACAGCGACTGAGCATGCTTAATGAAATAAATGAATATTAACTTTACGCCCCTCATGACAAAGAACCTAATTTAAATGTACATGCGATGTATGATGTGGGAGAAGAGGGAATGATTGATGACGCACAGAGGGGAGGGTTGGAAGATTGTGAACCTTAGTACCCTGATTGGAAGGGGTCAGAAGGGGAGGTGTCCGATCAATAAAGACTGTATACTGAATTGTATAAAAATAGACATATTTTCTTTGCTCAGTGTGTCTCAATTTGGAGAGGCACCCAATTCTGCAGACTTGCAATAAAGCAATTCTTGTTCTCATGATTTAGTCTCTGAGTAGTGATTGTGAGCACAAAACTACATCTCACAAGTTGGGGGCTCGTCCGCGATCGCCACTCCGGCCGCTTGACGGAGGCACGAAAGGAAGAGAAGGTGCACCCTGTTGATTTCAACAGTCTCTGAATTCCTGGCTTGCCGTCAGCGGTTTGAGCAAGTGATATTCGGACAAGAGACTCTGGGAACAAGAGGGAATCCGGTGAAAGGGATCAATCAATCGAGCAATTCCTGTGCACAGGACCCGGGTAAGAAAATTGACTATTAAGTATTACTCGGGCGATTGGGTTCTGTTGGACAGGAAAAAGTCTGACAGGGATGCGTAACCGGAACGGGCAAAGTAAGGGCCCGGGGAAAAAGGCTCAATGGTGAAGAGCCGCACATTCTGCCTGATAGTCCGTTGGGGCGAATGTGGCAATCTTGGGGAGAAGGAAGCCCCAGGGGTAAAGATATGGAGACTATGATTAAGTTATGTTATTTTTGATTAACCAAAAGAACCAATAAGGAGGAGTTCAGTCTGATGGCCACAGCTGGGCTTTGATGAGGATTGGGCACTTTGGATGCTGTACAGAAAATACAGAGTATCACTCAAACATTGCAAAAATTTAAAAAAAAAAAGCTACAGGAACCTATAAATTATATGTGGAAAAACAGATTTTGAACAAAAATTGACAGAAACTTCAAAGAAATTTCAGGAAATTGAAGAAGCTCATCTTAAGCACATGAAAGAAATATTGAGTTGTTCCACAAAATCTATAGAAGGAACTCATATACAGATTGGTCAGGTACATGAGGAGTTAGTGCAAAATATTGTAGAATAGCAGAAAGTAGAATTGCAATAAGAATAATGTAATATAGTGACTACGAGGACAGAGGAGGTGTAAGGACTGCGTTTCTTGACTGTGGAGATAAAATTGCTGCATTCTCTCTGCTGAGAGATCGACAAAATGTGCTTCTTTGTTTGGAGATTAATGGGAGTGGGGTGTGGTCAGATGTTGAGTGACTAGGATTTTGATTGTTAAAGAAGGAACTGCAGATGCTGGAGAATCGAGGGTTACACAAAAAGCTGGAGAAACTCAGCGGGTGCAGCAGCATCTAAGGAGCGAAGGAGATAGGCGACGTTTCGGGTCGAGACCCTTCTTCAGAAGAAGGGTCTCGACCCGAAACGTCGCCTATCTCCTTCGCTCCTTAGATGCTGCTGCACCCGCTGAGTTTCTCCAGCTTTTTGTGTAACCCAGGATTTTGATTGGTTGTGATCTTAGTGGGGTGTGGGTAGAATTTGAGTGACGGTGAGTCTGACTAATCACGATATGAATCACTATCCAAGCACAGCGCTCAGGAACCTGATTGATAGGGGATTAGACCATCCTACTTTAACTTAAAAGGGGAGATAAGAATTATATAAATGTTAATTTTGAAACTTTAATCTGTGTAGGAAATTATGCAATTTCATTGAAGTAAGAATGGAACGAATATGATTTGTGTGTAAAAACCGGTTTTGACTGAATGAGGAAGTTCATATATGTGATAAGTTTGTTTGTTGTAGGCCACATGCTGTAACGGTAGGTGTGTGTTCCTTTAAGAAATTGTAAGCAATGGGGGAGGTTACGAGCAGCTGTAAGGTAACGAACAACGCTTTGTATCATCGCAACTTAAAAGGGTAAAGTTGGAAAATGTAGGTTGCTTGGTTTTGCTGATGTTTCTATAGATTTCTTTTCAGTAAAGTTAATTTGGAAAATTGTTACTAGTACTAAATAGTGGTAAGAATGGATTGAAATATGATTGTTTGGTGAGATTGTTTGCTGAGATTTTCAGAAACAGTTGTGAGGAAGTGGCCCAAGGAAGGCACTTTCAAGATAAATGTGTGACAAGATGGAAGCGTTAATTACGAATTATATGTCACAGATAAGGTGGAAAGATGGGAAAAGGAGAGAGGAAAGGAATTAGATGTACTTAAGCAGTTTAGAGAGGAAAGGAGAGAGAGGCAGTGAGGAGGTAACAGAAGGAGGAAACGACAGGTGTGAACGTAATAAATCAGGAGTCAGTGGAAGATTTTAAAAGAAAGGTGAATACATTTGCAAAGTAGGATAAACTATCTGAGAAGTAAGAAATTGAGTTTAGAATGAGAAAGAAGGCATATCAGAAAGGATTAAAGTGGGAAGCAGAGGGATAAATTGATGAGTGCTTTAAAACGATAAGAGCAGGCCAGACACAGATTATCCTTTGGGGCACTCATAAACTGAGAGGGCTAAAAATACTTTACCCAATATTCCTGATGGGGCAGGAAATGGATTATGGCTTTGGAGGAGGAGAACGTGGGACGAATATTGGCAATGGGAGATTTGAAGGCACTGTTGGTGAAAATGATAAGAACCACTAAACTGACAGAACTCCTGAAGATGGCTGATACAAAAATGCTGTGAACAATGCAATAAACAATGGCATGCTGTTTGATACAGTCAGGCAGAGGGTATGGCAGGCCCTCAGCCAATAATCCAGCAGCCTATCTGGAGAACAAGCTGAAAAGGTGGAGACTGGCAACTGAACAAGAAATAGAAGGCAACCAGTTAATGAACACTATATTCTGAACCACTGTAGTGGATGTAATTTCTCCTAAAGTCAAGTCCAGATTGGAGGAGGGATTGTCATCTATTTCCCACCCCTGATTCAGTGATGATTTGGTCAATGAGGTTGAGAAATATTGCAAAGATAGGAAAAAGACTTGCAGACGAGCAGGAAGAGGTGCAGAGAAAAATGATGCAAATGTAACTTGAAGAGCTCAAAAAGAAATAGCGTGAAAAAGGAAAGACAATGTTGTCAGTAACAACAGACTTGGTTGAAAAGTCTGAAATAAGTGATGCATCGACACACAGCGAGTCCTATGACAGCCAAACAGGGGCCAGAGAATTCCATGCCAATAATAAATGTATTTGGGAGAGCGTTTCCTCAAATGCCCTATCAGGAGTGAAATAAATCTGGATATAAGCCCAGACTAGACTGGGGTCCCCAAGGGAGGGAGGGATCTCAAAGAGGAGGTCAAGAAAGGCTAGTAAGGAGACAGGTAATGGATAAGATGTGTTGGGGATGTGGACTGGTAATCAAGGAATAATAACAATAATTAAGATAATGGTGAACATAGCTATGGTACGAACATAAAGAAGAGGTACTAAATACACCTAGACTAGGATGCGGCAGGGTTTTAAATACTAGCCCCATGTTTTTAATCAGATGTTAAAGGCAGATTTGGAAGGTGTTGATATAGTATGTGGATGATTTGTTGATTTGTTCCACAAGTGAGAAGCAATGTGAGAGAGACATTGTAATTATCTTGGAAAAGATGGCACAGGAGGTCATAAAGTATCAAGGAAGAAGTTGTTGTTTTGTCAGCAGCAGGTAGAATATTTTGGACGAGTAATATCTAAAGAAGTAAAAGCTATAGAGCAGGATCAAATTGAAGTGATAATTGAAGTTCCCAAACCTCAGACAGTAGGACAGATGATGATGATCTGGGAATGGCAGGATATAGTTCAGACTAGATTGGAAAATATGTTTAAATTGTGATGCCATTAAGGAAAATAATGAAGGAAGAAGGACACACAAGTCTGAGAAATGTTTTACAGTCAGAGCCTTTGGATGAAGGGGACAAAAAGGTTTTGCTTGTGGATGTTTCTTGTTAAAGGGATCATAATAGCAAGTATGCAGGGTTTGAAGTGATGCATCAGGATGAATTAGACTTTAAGGTAATCAAATTGCAAGCTTGCTTGCAATCTTGCTTAGCCCAGTTGGCAGAAATTAAGGCTTTAAGAGCAGCATATGTACATGGAGTCTGGCACATGTTTGGAGCAGTAGGGAAACAGAAAGGCTTTGAAAAAAACAACAGAGACCCCATGCAAAGTTAGCAGTATCCCCCTATGAAATGTTGTTTGGGTTACTTTAGTTGGGAAAGATAGAAGGAATACCCACCATAGAGGGCAGTGATGTATTCTTAAGGAACTATTTACTGGCAGTATCTCGTTCTCTTACAGAATTAAAAGCTAAAGGATTATTGGCTCAAAGCCCACCACTCAACTTTCCAATATATGCTGTAAAGGCCGGCGACTGGGTACTGGTCAAGAATTGGAAGGAGGAGAAATTCCAGCGCCGGTGGACCGGCCCATACCTAGTATTACTGACAACCGAGACAGCAGTACGAACAAAAGAAAAAAGGGTGGACCCACGCGACCCGAGTTAGAGGGCCAGTTGACCCACCCACCCCTGATAAAGAGGAACAGTGGATGGTGAAGCCGGGGAGTAAGCCCCTAGCGTTAACTTTTAGTAAGAAATAAGTGTATGACTAACAGTATGAACGAAGCAGTCGTGGTATTGCTTACTCTGCATGTAATCGTTGTAAAAAAATCTTAATAATTGTGATAAATGCTACCATCCTATCAGATATGGAGGGCGAACAACCAGATCATTTACCTATTATTCCCATGTAAGTGATGATTGTTACGACCTAAGGACTAGAGCTGTTTGTCAGGATGGGGGGAGGGAGTATTATGTAGTAGAAAATAAGGGACATGTAGGAAATTTTGGGCACATTACCTGCCCAAAAGGGGAGAAATGGGTCTGCATGACCAGGAGAGGACAGTTAGGCATCCCTTCCCGAGCCAGGGAGGAAACATTAGACAAAATTAAGGAGGTAGTGATAGGGAAGTTAGCAGAAGCAGTCATCAACAAACCTCCCCCACCTTCCCAGCCCCAACTGCACCAGACTATGTATGATGAAATAAAGCAGCAGATTGAGATCCCAGAAGTGGGGAGAAACCTGTTTGTGGACTTGGCCCTCCGGATAGCCAGAACCCTGAATGTGACTAACTGTTGGGTTTGTGGAGGACCGCTGATGAGCTCACGCTGGCCATGGAGAGGATCTATCATTGAGGTATGGGACCTGATAAAGTGGAATTTGACGGTGGGAAGAGATCGAAGTCCCCAGGCATGGGTCCTGACACACACCCCGGTTGGGACTGAGTGTATCGCTAGGCCCTGGGTAAAGGATGCCATCCTAGTAGGCAGCAGGCCCTGCCAGCGCATCATCACCCAGTGGCCAAATCAATCCCGAGTGTGGTGGCCAGAGAAACCTCAATGGTATCCCACTGTAAAGGATGAAGGAAACTGTACTATCTGGATGAAGACTGATGGAAGCGAATCGACTGGATTATGGAATTGCACCGGGAACAACCCTTACCAGGGAATCCCAGTGTTGCAGGATATATGGAACAATGTTACCTCTAGTGGACCGGCCCCTATAGGATTGCTATGGATATGCAGACACAAGGTATACTCGGTATTGCCAGAAAAATGGAGTGGGACTTGTTTAATTGGACTGGTACAACCAGGGTTTTTTTCTGTTGACCACTGAGGAGGGGCGGTCACTAGGAACACCCATCTTTGACGATCTACACCGAGCGAAGAGAAGAATGGACATCAGAAAATGGGAAAATGATGAGTGGCCACCTGCAAGAATCATCTCATATTATGGACCAGCCACTTGGGCACAGGACGGATCCTGGGGCTACCGGACCCCAGTGTACATGTTGAATCGGATCATAAGACTAGGCAGTGCTGGAAGTAATTACTAACCAGACTGCATCTGCACTAGAGATGTTGGCGAAGCAGCAGACACAGATGAGAACAGCGATATACCAAAACCGTTTGGCCTTAGACTATTTACTAGCTGAAGAGGGAGGAGTATGCGGAAAATTCAACCTCTCTAATTGCTGCCTAAACATAGATGACAACGGGCAAGCAGTAATGGATATATCAGAAGGAATCAGAAAATTAGCACATGTTCCGGTACAGAGATGGAACACAATTATGGGAGCAGGATGGTTGGATTACATCTTGGGAGGAGCCTGGTGGAAAGCGGTGGGACTGGTGATTTTATGGGCATTAGCTGCATTGATCTTTATCCCCTGTGGTATACCATGTCTCAGGGTTCTTATAACTAGAAGTATAAGCCAAATGCAGGCAGTTGTAGTCCCCATGGGGGAGAAAGGGGAAGTCCAGAAGATAATGATAATGAGGCCGAGAGAGGACCCAGAGGAAAGAGAGATAAAAAGAATGTTATTAGCTTTGGAAGAGCAGGAGGTCTAGAAATGGGGTTTAATACAGGATGCGTAGCAAAAGAAAAAGTGAGGATTGTGAGGGATAAGATGATTAAACCACCATCATGATGAGGGGCCGAGTGGTTGTAGCCACCGACCTTGTGATGGGCCGAGTAGTTGGAATCACCAACCTTGTGATTCAAACAAACTGTTACTGTCCTTCAGAGCTGTTGATAACAATGTAGAATAACAAGATGAGGTAAGGAATGTAGCTGACAACACAGAAGCTAGTTTTTAGGTCAAAGGCAATTAAGTAGGTTAGGGCAACAGCGACTGAGCATGCTTAATGAAATAAATGAATATTAACTTTACGCCCCTCATGACAAAGAACCTAATTTAAATGTACATGCGATGTATGATGTGGGAGAAGAGGGAATGATTGATGACGCACAGAGGGGAGGGTTGGAAGATTGTGAACCTTAGTACCCTGATTGGAAGGGGTCAGAAGGGGAGGTGTCCGATCAATAAAGACTGTATACTGAATTGTATAAAAATAGACATCTTTTCTTTGCTCAGTGTGTCTCAATTTGGAGAGGCACCCAATTCTGCAGACTTGCAATAAAGCAATTCTTGTTCTCATGATTTAGTCTCTGAGTAGTGATTGTGAGCACAAAACTACATCTCACAATGGCTAATGCTTTGCCGGCTGGGATAGTGACAATCATTTGGTTGGTGTTAATAGTCAATCCCAGGTAGTCTATGACTTGAGATGGGGTGAACTTGGATTTGTCTGGATGGATGACAAACCCTAATGTCTTGAATAATAATTTGGTAGCTGTAACTGCCAGCTCAGCCAATTCAAGGGTTTTCCCCACTATTAATATATTGTCCAAGTATGCCATGACGATATAATTTTGTTGTCTAAGGGACGCCAAAATAAGTTTGATAATTTTTGTAAATTGCCTAGGGGCTGTTGTAATTCCATTGGGTAAGGCTTTGTGTTGCCATACTTGACCACTCCAGACAAATTTTAAGAATTTCCTGTGATGCTCTATAATAGAGACTCTATAGTATGCATCTTTTAAATCGATGCAAGCTATAAAGTACCCTTGAGTAATCAGCTGTTTAGCCGTTTTGAAAGTTTCCATTTTGAAATGGGTATATTGTACAAAAGTATTCAGATGGGTTAGGTCTATGATAATCCGACATCCACCATCTTTCTTAGTTTTTGTAAAGATTTTGGACACAAACTCAAGAGGTTCATGTGTCGATTTTTCTATCACTCTTTTGGCTGCCAGCCTTAAAATTTCTACATGTCCTTCCTCCTGCTGGCTTCTAGCACTGCCGGCGGATGAAGGTGAGATACTAGGCGACCGCATGATCTGGCTCCTAGACCGCTGGGACCCACGCTCTTGTTGATCCAGGTCTCGCTGGAGTAGTTGCTCCACCATAAGCTCCATCCTGGCCATGCGACCGCCGCCACTAAATGCGGCCGACAAGTCGACTTCCCCAGGTTCTCCTGACACACTGGGGCTTCTACCAGCGAACCGCACCTTGTCAAGGTGATAACAAGGGTCGGCTGGCAGGTAGTCATTGGCTGCCGCTCCTGCGGGGCCGTACGACTCCCGCGCGGACATGCCGCTAATCCGCCGTCGTCTGGACTGTAGCGGTCCCCCTGCCTGATGGGAAGGCAGCAGGGATGAGTCGGTGCCGGCTCCCATAGCCGGGCTCCCCGATGTCCACGCAGGCTTACCGTCACTTCTGACCACACGGGCCTGTGACGGTGCATCGTCGTCGTTACCCGCCTGAGCGGGGCTGCCTGACCGAAATCTGCTGCCACTGGTCTGCGTTCCGGCAGCCTGTTCCGGTGGTATGCCGGTACCTCCTGCTCCTGCAGGGCTCCCCAGCTCACCAGCAGTTCTGCCGCCGGCCTGCAATCTAGCAGGTTTCCCCAGTGGCTTGTTAATGCCTGCCACAACTGCGGGGCTCGACTTCGGTGCAGCTCTTCCCCGGGTCTGCCCTCTGGGGACCTGTAAAAGAGGGGAAGTAGCCCTCGCCCGTGTGCGAGGCATGTTAGGTCATACCTGCTTACTACCAGCCCTGACTTTGGGCGATGGTAGTATGAAGTCGGGGTCTGTTATACCCTGCTCTTGTGCGGAAGTCCGTCCAAGCTGTGGTGGAGGAGAGTCGGGCCCTACTAGCTCCGTAGGGTTCCCCAACTGCCGCACCTTTTTCCCCGGCCATGATACGGGTGCTGCCGGTGTTGTGGGCAGCTCCGAGGATGTTGGCCGCTGGTTTCCTAAAGTCCCTTGGCCCTTGGAAAGCTTGGCTTTCCCTTTTCCTTCCATCACAAATCTGTAGATAGAGAAAAACTACCTACAAAAACTAGCTCATGGTTAGTAATACTTACCTTAAGCGTCCTTTTGAAGGAGCTGCTGGGGAAGTGCACTCCCCCCCCCCCCCCCCCCAGCTTGTCGACAGCAAATGCGAGCAACGATATGTCACGCATGCGTGCTGGCGGGGTCTTCACAAAGTCACTCATGTGCAAAATAGTAAGATTAAATGAGAACTTACCAGTTTGAAGTTTGATCTTTATTTTATGAGGAATTAAGTGGGCGGGCGCGACTCACGTTGCAGCGGCCGCTGCAGCCTGTCTGTCTTTTTAAAAAAATTTTGTCTAGTTAAATGTAGTTGTTCGTGTTTTTTTTGTATTGTTTGTAACTGTGTATATGTGGGGGGTGGGGGGGGGGAAGAGGGGGAAACTTTTAAATCTCTTCCCCGCACGGGAGACCCGACTTTTTCCCTGTCGGGTCTCCGTTGTCGTTGGGGCCTAGCACCATGGAGCGGCCTCCGACCGGGACGACCTGGGTGCTCCAGTCACGGAGCTGCGGACTCACCGTCATGGGGCTGGCTGGCCTCAGAGCGTGGGGAGCGGTGGTGGCTCGCCGCTGCGGTTCGACCCCGGAGCTCCAGCTCCAGCTGCAGCTGTAGACCAGTGGACTATTGGGAGCTCGCGGGTCCGGGGGGGAGACCGCTCTCCGGAGCTCCCGCAACACAGCTTCTCCAGCCCGTGTCGCGGGGTTGGAGCGACCCGGAGCAGGGCCGTACATCGCCCGGCGCGGCTTTCATGGCCGCGGGACATTCCAGCGCCCGCCGGGGGCTCCAACTGTGACCTTTGGGCCTAGAACGGGGCCGTACATCGCCCGGCGCTACCTCAAAGGCCGTGGGACTTAACACCGCCCGCCTGCAGCTTCGACCTCGGGAGAGAGATGGTGCGGGGGAGAGAGAAGACTTTGCCTTCCATCACAGTGAGGATGAGATTCACTGTGATGGATGTTTGTGTGAATTGAATTGTCTGTGTATTTTTTTTATGATTTGTGTATGGCATGTAGAAACGGAGTTTCGTTCGAGCCTCTCTGAGGTTCGAATGACAAATAATAAAATCAAATCAAATCAAATCAAATCAAATTACGGTGAGCGATTACGTGAAGAAGGCTCGCCAGTGCGCATGCGCATCAATTTTCAAAGCAGCGGCGTGAAATCACAGTAACCACAGTCGAAGTAATATAGTAAGACTCAGAAGACTAGAACTTCCAGATGATCTTTGCGATTATGAGGGCCGGAAGCATAGGGCATGTAATCGCTCACCGTAACGCCTCATAAAATAAAGATCAAACTTCAAACTGGTAAGTTCTCATTTAATCTTACTATTTTACTTCGGAATCACGTGAGTGATTCCGTGAAGATTTCAAAGCTCTGTGATTTCGTGCCGTAGATCCAGTTCCATACGACACACTGCTTCGGTTGACACATGATAAACAAATAATGTACTGAACATTGTTTGAATTATACAAATGAATGTTTTAATAACAAAAAGGAACAATAATAACCCCTCTCTCTCAGGGGGAAATTACAAAACATAACCCAAAATAGCATGCCAAAATCCTTCCGTCGTAAGGACAGGTTTGTCATATAACCGTCGAAAAGTCCCTTCACTGGACCATCCTGCAGCCGTGAGGATTTGGTCTAAAGGGACGTCCAGTGCTGAGGATGTTGATGCCGCCCTGGTGGAGTGAGATTTAAACACATCAGTGTCTACTCCAGCACAATCCAAAATCTGTTGCAGCCATCTAGAAATGGTCTGTACCGACACCTTTCTATGAGGTTTTTTGTAACTGATGAGCATCGTTGTTTCGGGGCCTCTAAGACCCTTGGTGACCTCAATATATTGATGCAGGTGCATAACTACACATAGTCTCAGGTCAATGGGGTATGCTCTAAAGCTTATTTTGGTTCCAGACATCCCTGGCCTGCTTTATTTGATTAGATCATATACATAAAACGTAATATTATCTACAGAAGTATGCATGCTGTCCAGTCATAGCTTTTGCAATGTCGGGACCCATTACGCTGAAACGAGCGCCATGAGCATGACCACTTTGAGCGTTAGTATTTGGAAAGACAGAGATGTAACTGGAGCCCATTGCCGAAGTAGTGTGAGAACTATGCTCACATCCCAGATTTCCGTGTATCTAGATCTGAGAGGGTTCTTGTTAAAAATACCTTTCATGAATCAGGTCACCAAGGGATGAGATCCGACAGAGTGTTGTCCCGACCCCTGCCATAAATAGGAGGACAATGCACTCCGAGCACTATTAATGGCACTGTAACTCAATTGCTCTTAATAATGCAATGTAGCAAGGAACTCCAATGCATCAGGTATGTCTGCAGTGTGATAAGATATATTTGATTGTAAGCAAAACATCTCCCATTTCTTAATATGAGATACGTATTGTTTTTCAGTACTATCCCTCCATGCCGCAGTAATCACATCCATGGTCCTACTCGATAGTCTGAACCCCTGGAACGGTCTGGTCAGAAAATGCAAATCAACAGATTAATACGATCTTGTAAAGGGTGACTCACTACTGTTACAGGGTGAACCAACAAGTTGCTGCATTTGGGTATAACCATGAATGGCTGTGTCATCAATCCCAGAACCACTGGGAGCCATGGCTGTGTGGGCCAGTTAGGAACTACCAAAACGCCTGAAGCAGAGTCCTGCTCAATTTTGGTGAGACATTGACTGATGAGGCAGAATGGGGGAAAGTGTAAAAGAACATACCTCCCCAATGTAGCGAGAATGCATCCACCGCTACTGCCCCTGGATCCAGTTCCCATGAGACGTATTTAGGTAATTGGTGATTCAGTCTGGATGCAAACAGATCAGGCACGTGCCGTGAGTAATTACTCAGGGTAGGCACTCAGTCCGCTTTAAAAAAAAATTAAACTGCGCATGCGCAGATTGTTTTCAACGTTAAATAAATAAATAAATGAAAACAGTGACATTTCAATTTGCCCAAGCCTTCCTAGTCCTAGACCAATTGGAACAATTCCTTTCACAGCGTGTGTAGAGTCTGTGCCAGGGGTGGGGAGGGCATGAGTGTTAAGAAGGAGGGTGTCGGGGATACTGCCAGTAACTCGCACACCACTGCCGCAGCTCTCCGGGCGCGAAGCCACGCACTGCAGCTGGGGATAGAAGCAGCTCGGGGAGCTACGAGCGGCCACCGGGGCCTGACAGCAGAACTGGCTGCCACTTCAGCGCCTTCTGCCAGCCCACTCACCTTTGGCAGTGCTCTCCGTCAGAACACCTGTCACCTGCCACTCGCCGACTTCGCTCATGTCAGCAGCTTCCTGCAAATCCTTAAATACCCACGGCCGAGTAACTTCAATCGCGCTGTCAGAATTTAAGGACATGAGTGAGGCCAGCAAGCGGCAGGGCATAGATTTTTAGACGGAGAGCTGCCAGAGGTGAGCGAGAACCGGAAGAAGCAGCTAAAGTGGCGGCTGGTTCCGCTGTCCGGCCCGGCGGCCGCTCAGTCACCCAAGCTACTTCTCTCTCTTCAAACCCCTGCCTCATAACGGTGGCATTCCACACCTCCGTGCAAGGAGCGTCGCAAGTGGATGCTCCCGACCCCTCATTCATAACATTCGTGCGCTCCCCGCAACTTTACCCCGGGCCAGACTCCCCAAACGCTGTGAAAGGAGCGCTCCCCCCACCCCCACACCCCGGAAAATACGGTATTTAAAAACATAAACACAAAATGTACTTACCACATTATTGGTACACGACAAACCATAGTTGAAAACCCCGGCAACAAACTTGCGCTGCGCATGCGCAGTAGGATGATGCACATGCGCAGTTCTGCAAAGGCAGAATTTCTGCTGCCTTCAGCCCCGCTCGAAACTGGCGGCTTCAGGCAGCGCTGACGGCACGTGGGCTGCACAGAGCTTCCCGTGTTGCAAGCACTGTGGATGAAAGGCACGGAGAATTATGCCTACCTAAGAGATCAGTCTCTTACATAGGCATAATTCTCCCATGCCTTTACTATTTATATTTAGTTATTATTATGTTATAATTTTAGTCAGGATAGGCAGTGCCTACCTTGCCTACCCTGATGGCATGTGCATGAAACAGATTTATGTCTGGCAATCCAGACTGGGTGACAATCTTTTTAAAAACTTTTGGATTCAGCATCCATTCTGTGTCATTAAACTTACGTGGCCTGGTGTCTGCCACCACGTTATCTCTACATGGTAGATAGATTGCTGAGACCCAGATGTTCCTAGTAATACACCAGTGCCAGATGAGGTTAGCCAGAAGATCATATGATAATGACTTATTTCCACCCTTGTGATTGATATATGCAACAGCTGTGGTATTGTCAATCTGGAGCTGAACATGTAAATCATGCATTGTTGAACAGTATGCTTTTAGGCCATAGAATGCCCCCAACAATTCTAAATAGTTTATCCCATGCATCTGCAGGATCAATGCCTCTTGCATACTCCATCTGCCGCCACATCTAGAATTGGTATCAGTGGCTCCTCATCCCGAAGCACTCACATCAATTTGTAAAACAATTGAAGGTTGTTTACTCACAATGTTACTAGTACAACGTGAGGCATTAATTATCCACCATTCCAACTCGGTGATAGCTTCGAATGGCAACTGCATTGGTCTATTGAAAAGGCCAGCATATTTTTTGATTGCCTGTTCCTTAGCTCATTGCACATTTTGATAGTGTAGAGGCCCAAATTGCACTCCAGAGAAAGCCGCCACTAATTTGCCAATAACACTGGCCACTCGTAAAATGGAGGGTTGCTGTTCATCTACCAGTTTGCTGCAGTCCTCCATAATTTCTAAATTTTAGGCATAGTCACTGACATGTTAGTTAAATCAATGGTGAACCCCAAATATTCTAGATGGCATCAATTTGGATTTAGATGGATGGATGAGAAAACCTAACCTCTCAAACATATGTTTGGTAACTAAAACCAAAATTTCAGCTGCCTCCTGAGTGTTGCCTATGATCAGAACATCATCCAAGTATGCCATCACAATGTGATTCTGAGCCTGGAGTAGTCCAAATACTGGTTTCAACAATTTTGTAAATCACCTAGGGGCTGAGGTTAACCCATTGGGCATAGTTTAAATTTGCCACAGGTGTCTCATCCAACTAAATTTCAAGTATCTACAGTATTTGTAATGAATTGGTACTGAATAATATGCATCTTTCAGATCTATACTTGCCACATAACTTACTTTGCAAACCAGTTGCTTAGCAGTACTGAAAGTTTCCATTTTAAAGTGCTTATACTGGACATAGGAGTTCAGTCGGGTTAGGTCTGGAAAGACTCGACACCCACTATCCTTCTTTTGCCTGGGGAATATATTAGACACAAATTGCTGAGGCTGATGAGCCGTCCTTTCAATTACCCCTTTTTTGAATAATGTTTTAATTTCATCATTTACCTGTAGAGTTTCTGGTTTTGAAAACACCAATACCCGACTTGGTGTATGTAGTATGGGTGGATATAATTCAGAAATAAACTCAATTCGAAACCCCCGGATACTGTTCAGTATAAACGTATCTGATGCTTTGTAGCACCATTCATCGTAGAACAATTGCAATCTACACCCTACTGGTGACTGGTCTCTAGAGGATATGTCCTGACAAGTCCAGTTGCTCATAGCTCCGTGGTTGCTGGATTCCATTGTCTCCTAGTTCTGTTGGGGGTGTGCACTGGTGTATGCCAATGGCGTAGAGATGGAAGAGCCCGTTTGGTCCTTGCCCCGCACCAGCGTCTGTAACCCGTCTGAAGGGGTATGGTCGATGAGGCGGCATCCTGCCTGAGGAATGCGATTTAATGAGGCCGATCGTCTTCGCCTCATCATCCAAGACCTTGACTTGTTTTGCTAGATCTTCACCAAACAACAATTTTGGTGGCTGAATGTTGGAGGATCTGCATACAGCTGTGAATTTTGAATTGAGCGTAGGCTTGATGGCAGTTTTTCTCAGGCACATCTGCGGAGCTGTGGGGCGGTAGACCTGAGGACCGCAGCAAGTCAGCCCGGGTGTCCGGAGGCGCACACAGATGGCGACGGGCCCGAAAACATCGCCGTGGATCTCCAGGTGGGTTGAAGGCAAGGTTGGAGCAAGCCCCACACAGGCCATCCATCCCTAGCCTTTTCCTTGCCAACGTCCGTACCCTGGCAAACAAGATGGACGACCTCCATCTTCTGATTGCCTCCTGCAACTGGATCAAGGATTGCAGCACCCTACCAGTTTGCATACCGCAAGAACAGGAGCATGGAGGATGCCATCTCAACGGCACTCCACTCCACCCTCTCCCACCTCGACAACAGAAACACTTATGTGAGAATACTGTTCATCGACTACAGCTCAGCATTCAACACCATTATCCCCTCTAAATTGATCGCCAAACTCGATGACCTGGGCATCAACCCCTCCCTCTGCAATTGGTTACTGGACTTTCTAACCAACAGACCACAGTCTGTTAGGTTGGATAACCACTCCTCTTCTATCCTCACCCTGAACACTGGCGTACCCCAGGGCTGCGTGCTGAGCCCCCTCCTCTACTCCCTCTTCACCTATGACTGCATACCTGTACATGGTACCAACACCATCATCAAGTATGCAGATGACATGACGGTGATTAGCCTCATCAGCGACAATGATTAGTCAGCCTATAGGGAGGAGGCTCAGCTCCTAACAGCATGGTGTGCCGACAATAACCTGGCCCTCAACTCCGAGAAGACCAAGGAGCTCATTGTGGACTTCAGGAGATCGAGAGGCTGCACACACAACCCCATCCATATCAACGGGACGGAGGTGGAACGTGTCTCCAGCTTCAGGTTCCGGGGGGTCAACATCTCCAATGACCTCTCCTGGACCCACAACACATCCTCGCTGATCAAGAAGGCTCACCAACGTCTCTTCTTCCTGAGGAGACTTAAGAAGGTCCACCTGTCTCCCCAGATTCTGGTGAACTTCTACCACTGCACCATCAAGAGCATCCTTACCAACTGCATCGCAGTATGGTATGGTAACTGCTCTGTCGCCAACCAGAAAGCTCTGTAGAGGGTGGTGAAGATCACCCAACGCATCACAGGCTCCTCACTCCCCTCCATTGAGTCTGTCCATAGTAAACTTCTTCCCCGCGGCTGTCACACTTCTCAATGCTGCACCTCAATGATTGCCTGTCTCCACCCCTCCCCCCACCCCCCCCCCCCCCCCCCCCCCCCCCCCCCCCCCAGACTATCCAATCACCAGCAAATTGCACGGATACCACTGTATATGTATAGATGTATATACTCATACTACTGCGTAATTACATGTTTATTCGTAAATTCGCCCTTCGGAGATACAACTGCATTTCATTCTCTCTGTATTGTACACTGCACAATGACAATTAAAGATTGAATTGAATTGAATTGAATTTGCCCCCAAATGGCCTGGTTCACTCTGGGCACTCTGAGCGATGCACAATTTGCAGGTGTTTCATACCTCTTAGATGTTTCATCCATAATTAATTCTTGGAGCTGGTGAGAAGTCATATAATTGATGTTTCTGGCCAGATTTTCCTCCATTTCCTCACCAGTTCCTGCCGGTACGGAAAATTTGTATGCCACATCCAACACACCTGGAGCTAAGCTCGTGTGCTTTGGGGTATGCTCCTCTGCTATACCACCAAATTCAGGGTCAGTGTCATACTGCCCTGGCTCTCCCTGCTCATGCATTAGGGAGGTACCATGCAGCCCTTGACCTGGCGCTGCTGGTATGGGCCCTCATGCAGATCCGTGGACATATGGTTCCTCCTGTTGGTACGGGTCTTCCCTGTATGGACCTCTGCTGGAAGTTGCTGCTGCGGGCTGCTGGGGAAACCCCGGGGTATAGAACCCTGGTTGGAACACCTCATGATTGAGTATTCTTTCTAAGAGGTGCTCCATTTTGTCTAGACGTCCCACACTTTTTTCTGGCGGGAGGGGAGTCCTCTTGGCCTGCCTCAGAGTCGATAGGCCTTACTGACTTTCTTTTGGCCTTCCTCCCGACTGGAGTGGCCATAGTGCTCTGAGGTACTGGAGACGCTGCCGCTAGCTGTACGGTCGGCAGTTCTGGAGCCGGCATAAGCGCCCGCCCGCAGACAAAGTCAGTTTCCCTGACTTTGTCGGCGGCACACCCCGCCCTCCCTTTGATTGATTTTTGCATGTTCCTACTGGCTCCTGAAACCAGTCTTATGGAAATAAGGGACATTCGCAGCATAGTTTAAAAAACGTACCTGAGAGTTTTTAACTTACTGCGCTCTCCAGCGCGTCGCTGCACCATGCATCTGGCGTAATGACACGCATGTGTGACTCCAAAGTAAAATCGAGTACAAAACCTTTATTGTGTTGATCCGTGCAAGTAGTATAAATATCTTAAAAAGTAGATTGGTACCAATCCCAATCATTGCACACTTCTCTCCTGCCCACCAAGCTACCTTTCACTAGTGGTGAGCATGGGGGCTGAAGGATCTGTCCCTGTGCTTTACTGTTCTATGTTCTAAGTTCTTGCTACACAGTGAGGTTGAATCGTATGTTTGGGGAGTGCTATCAAAGTAGTATCTGAGGAGTTGCTTCAGTGCAAGTCATGGATGGTATACACTGTAATGACAGACAGTATACCAGTGGTGGAAGGAATGAATGCTTAATCTTCAATTAATATCACAATATAGTATTAGGTCAGCACAATTTTACAGGAGATGCTCTGTTCTTTTGATGAACAATATACTTAAGAGTGGCACATTGACACAGCTAGTAGAACCACTGCCTCACGGCTCCAGTGACCCAGATTCAATCAGGACCTCTGGTAATATCTGTGTGGAATTTGCACATTCTACTTGTGACTACACCTGTCTCTTGGGTGGTCGAGTTTCCTTCCAGATCCCTAGGTTCAGAGATTAACTGGCCACTGTAAATTGCTGCTCCCTGTGTAAGTGAGTGGTAAAATTGTGAGGTGGAGGAGGGGGGAGGGACGTGATGGGAATACGAGGAGAAAAAAAATAGGATTGATATAGGATTAGTGTAAACTGGCACTTGATGATTGGAGTAGACTCAGTGGCTGAGGGGCTTGTTTCTGTGCAGTCTGACCATTTTGTTGTGTACTTTCTATGTGAACGCTTACAGCATTGATTAACTGAGGAGACAAGAAGGAGTCCAAGATCACTGAACATTTGCATAGACCTACACACATGGAAAATTTACAACCCAGGAGTTCGCCATTCAACACATTGTGTCTGTGCTGGTCCTAAAAGATTCATCAGCATAACCCATCTTCTATTACTGGAGCCATAACCCATCAGGTCCCGGCTTTGCAAGTACGCATTGATGTACCATTATAATGTGTTGAGGGTTTCGAATCTCTCATTCCTTTCAGGTGCTGAGTTCCAGATGCTACAATTGTCTTTGAACAAAAATGTCTCATCTTCTCTCAAATCAAAGTCATTTAAGTATATACGCTTGGATTATTTGATGTCTCTGCTAAGTGAAATAGGTTCTTCCCATTTACACTCTCCAGATCGACAATAAACAATCGGTGCAGGAGTAGGCCATTCGGCCCTTCGAATCAACACCACCATTCACTGTGATCATGGCTGATCATCCGTGTACAATCATTACTCCGTTCCTGCCTTCTCCCCATATACTCTGACTCCACAATCTTTAAGAGCTCTATCTAACTCTCTCGAGAAAGCATCCAGAGAATTGGCCTCCACTGCCTTCTGAGGCACAGAATTCCACAGATTCACAACTCTCTGTGTGAAAAGGTTATTCCTCATCTCCGGTCTAAATGACTTACCCCTTATTCTTAAAATGTGGCCCCTGGTTCTGGACACCCCCAACATCGGGAAAACGACCCCAACATCGGGAACCTGCCACTAGCGTGTCCAAACCCTCAATAATCTTACATGTTTCAATAAGAGGACCTCTTATCCTTCTAAATTCTAGTGTATACAAGCCCAGCCGCTCCATTCTATCAACATATGACAGTCCCGCCATCCCAGAAATTAACTTCATGAATCTACGCTGCACTCCAGCAAGAATGTCCTTCCTCAAATTTGGAGACCAAAACTGACCACAATACTCCAGGTGTGGTCTCATTTGGGCCTTGAACAACTGCAGAAGGACCTCTTTGCTCCCATACTCAACTCCTCTCGTTATGAAGCCAACATGCCATTTGCTTTCTTCACTGCCTGCTGTACCTGCATGCTTACTTTCAGTGACTGATGAACAAGGAGGCCCAGATCTCCTTGTACTTCCCCTTTTCTCAACTTGACACCATTCAGATCTTATCACTCAGATTCACCATTTATCCACATTAAACTGCATCGGCCATGCATCTGCCCACTCACCCAACCTGTCCAAATCACCCTGCATCGTCATAGCATCCACCTCACAGTTCATACTGCCACCCAGCTTTGTGTCATCCGCAAATTTGCTAATGTTACTTTGAATCCCTTCATCAAAATCATTAATGTATATTGTAAATAGCTACGGCCCCAGCACCCAGCCTTGTGGTACCCCACTAGTCACTGCCAGCCATTCTGAAAGGGATCTGTTAATCCCTACTCTTTGTTTCCCGTCTGGCAACCAATTTTCTATCTATGTCAGTACCCTACCCCCAAGATGCAGACCATCAGGCCCCAGGGATTTATGAGTCTTTAGTCCCATCAGTCAACCCAATACCATTTCCTACCTAATGTGAATTTCCTTCAGTTCCTCAGTCACCCTAGATCCTCTGGCCACTAGTACATCAGGGAAATTGTTTGTGTCATCCTTTGTGAAGACGGATACAAAGTACCTGTCAACCTATCTGCCTTTTCCTTGTTCCTTGATTCAGTCTTCAAGGGTCCAACTTAGGTCTTAACTTATTTTTCCTCTTCACATACCTAAAGAAGCTTTTACTATCCTTTATATTCTCAGCTAGCTTACCTTGGGACCACATCTTTTCTCCCCGTATTGCCTTTTTAGTTTCTTCTGTTGCTCTTTAAAAGTTTCCCAATCCTCTTGCTTCCCACTTACCTTTGCTATGTTATACTTATTTTTCATTTTTATAATGTCGCTGAATTCCCTTGTCAGCCACGGTCGCCCCTTAATCCCCTTGGAATTTGTCTTCCTCTTTGGAATGAACTGATCCTAAACCCTCTGAATCATTCCCAGAAATACCTGCCATTGTTGTTCGACTGTCATCACTGCAGAGGTATCTTTCCAGTCAACTTTGGCCAGCTCCTCCCTCATGGCTCCAAAGTCCGCTTTATTCAACTGTAATACTGACACTTCCAATTACCCCAACTCATTGAAACCCTTGATTAGCAAATAACTGGATTAAGATTTGAAACACACAATCTATCTATGTATATATTAAAACTGTGTGTTTGTGTGTGTGTGTCGGCATTGTGGATGTATGTCACATTCCATTTTTTGCCATTTGATTCCATGGTCCGCCAAAACCAGAATATGAAACGCCACGATTTTTTCCATTTTGCTAGACATTACGCTTTTACATTCACTAATGCACTCCTCATTACATTCAGGCAATTTTACGTACACATTTTTAATAAAATCCTTCACCCCCCCACCCCACCATTATTTCAAAATGTTAAAAAAAATCAAACTGCTCTCACCCATAGAATGTTGGTGAACATTCCATTGTGTGATGTCACAATGCCCAATGCTCACAGATGTCCAATCGGAATGGATCTCATTTTCATCTGCCTTTGCACCAGCCCCAGCCCCCCTCCCCCCCCCCCCCCGCCACGCCTGATGTTCCAGCACGTTCCATTGTGTGATGCCACAAAGCCATCCCTCACAATGTCCAATCGGAATGGATCTCATTTACATCTGCCTTTGCACGAGCCACAGCCCCCCCCCCCCCCGCAGCCTGTGTCGATGCGCGTGATCATGTGTGTGGGAATAGAGAAAGAGGATTGGGGGTGATAGGGAGTGGGGAATAGATGGACTGCCCCTACCCCTCCCCTCCCTCTCTACCTCCCCACTCATTCCCCTCTCTCCCCCCACCTCCACACATCCCCCCCTCCCTCCCGTACCCCATCTCCCTCATCCCCTCCCTACCCCATCTCCCTCCTCCCTCCCCCCTCCCCCACACCTCTCTCCCCATTCCCCATCCCTCTCTCTCCCACCCCTCTCGCCTCCCCTCTCCATCTCCCTCTCCTCACCTCTCTCCCTCTCCTCCCCTCCTACTCCCACCCCCATGCCTCTCTCCCCCACCTCCCTCCCTCACCCCACCCCTTCCCTCTCTCCCCCACCCCCACCCCCCTTCCCTCTCTCTCCCACCCCCATCCCCCTTCCCCCTTCCCCCTCTCACCCCTATCCCATCTCCCTCCTCCCCTCTCTCCCCCCTCCCCCACCACTCTCTCCTCCCCCTCCATCTCCCTCTCCTCACCCCTCTCCCTCTCCCCCCTCCTCCTCCCACCCTATCCCGCTCTCCCCACCCCTCTTCCCTCTCCCCCACTCCCTTCCCTTTCTCCACACGCCCTCTACCCCCTACCCCTCTGTCCCTCTTCCACCACTCCCTCTACTCCTCTCCCCTCCCGCCCCACTCTTACACTTCTCTCCCCCCTTCTGCCACCCCTCTCCCTCCCCACACCTCTCCCACCCCCACACCTCTCTCTGCCCCTCTCTCTCCCCATCCCTTTTACCTTCCCCTCTCCCTCTTCCACCATGCCCCCCCTCTCCCATTTCTCATACCCCTCTCCCCCTTCCGCCCCACTCTTCCACTTCTCTCCCCCCTTTCTCCACCCCTCTCCCTCGCCACCTCTCCCTCCCCCACCCTCCCTCTCCCCCCACCCCATTCACATAGCCGCCTCTCCCTCTTCCACCATTCCCCCCTCCCCATCCCTCTCTCCCACTTCCACCACTCCCCCCTACACCTCTCCCCCTCCCTCCCCACTCTTCAACTTCTCTCTCTCCCATCCGCCACCCCTCCCATCTCACTAACCCACCCTTCTCTCTCCCCCCTCCGTTCCCTCCCTCCCCACTCTTCCCGCTCTCTCCGCTCTCCCCCTCCCTCCCCACTCTACCACCCCTTCCTCCTTCCCCTGTCTCCTCCTTCATCCTCCCCGCTCTCCTCCCCTCCCCTTCCCCCATCCTCATGCCCCTCTCTCCCTTCCCCCTCCCCTCTCCTACCCTCCTCATCCTCATCCCCCTCTCTCTCCCTTCCCCCTCCCCTCACCTCCCCATCCCCACTCTCTCCTCATCTCCCCCTCCCCACTCTCTCCCAATCTCCCTCTCCCCTTCTCCCCACCCTCCCCACCTCACCCACCCATCCTCTCCTCCTACCTTCCACCGCCCTATCCCTCTGTCTCCTGCCCTTCTGTCTCTGCCCCTCTCTCCCTGTTTCTCTGCCCTCACTCTCTAACCCGCCCATCCCCCCCCCCCACTAAACGCGCCTGTGAGTTGGGGGCTATGCAACAGTGGATAGGGCGATTATGGGGCAAATGAGCAAATTAATTATATTAATATAATATCAAGGGGGGTAGTTAGCGTGTGTGCGGGGTGGTAGTTAGTGTGTGTGATGCCACATGCTGCTCCCCCCCCGCAACCGCTCTCTCTCCCTCTCTCTCCCCTTCCATCTCTCTCACCCCTCCTCCCCCACCTGCCTCCTCACCCTCCCTCCCTCACCAACCTTCCCTCTCCTCCTCCCCTCCACCCCCTCTCCCTCTGTCTCTTCCCCTTTCTCTTTCTCTCCCCATTCTCTCTCTGCTTTCACTCTCTATCCCCCACTCTCACTTTCCCCCTCTTTCTTTCCCCCCTCGCTCTCTCTCTCCCTCTCTCCCCATTCTCTCTCTCTCTCTCTCCTCCCTCTCTCCTTCCCCCTCTCTCTCCCTCCACCCTGTCTCTCTCCCTCACCACCTCTCTCTCTCCCCCCGCTCTCTCTCTCTCTCCTCTCTCTCTCTCCCCTCCCCTCTCTCCCCTCCCTCTCTCTCTCCCCCCTCTCTCTCCCCGTTCCTCTCCCCTGCCCTCCCCTAAACCCCCTTCCCCCTCCCTTCCACACCCTCCCCTCCATCCCTCCCCTACTCCCTTTCCTCCACCCCTCCCTTCACCCCACCTCACGCCCTCCCTTCTCATCCCATCTCCGCCCCTCCCTTCTCACCCCATCTCCCACCTTTCCTTCCCCCCATCTCAGCGCCCCTCTTCCCCTCACCCACCCTCCCTCTCCTCCTCTCTCTCATTTCTGTCTCTGCCTCTCTCACTGTCTCTCCCCATTCTCTCTCTGCCCTCACCCTCTACCCCCCTCTCCCTCTCTAGACACACCTGCGAGTTGGGGGCTATGCATCAGTGGCTAGGGTGGTTACGGAGTATAAGGATATAATTAATAATATTAATATAATATCAAGGAGGTAGTTAGTGCGGGGATGGTTAGTGTGTGTGTGAAGTCGCATGCCCCCCCCCATAGGGGGGTTTCCAGTTTGTACCACTACTGCATCTAAAAAATGTTTGGTCATTTTGACTCACAAAAACCTATCCTATGGCCTCTTCCCTCCCAACAAGACCAAATCCTAGACTTCACACCAGTGGAAATGGTTCTCTTTATCCCTATTAGTTCTCTTATACCAACTTAAAATGTTCCATAGAATCTCCCCTTAATCTTCCAAATTCTGGGAAATCCTAGCCAAGTTTCTCCAAATGCAGGAAGGATGCATTCTTCCAGCAGTTTTGAACCCAATATCATTCTCAGCACTCCAGAGATGGTCTATCTAGGACATGTTGTAGTTGTAATATAACATTTACCCCTTTTGGTGTAATCGTCAGCGATCCATTGGACTTTATTTTCAAAATATTGATGGGATTAGATATTGGGTTTGGAATGATGTTTAATAGGCATTTAGAAAGTCACTGAAATAGATAAGGATTGGAAGGATAGAGTCCTAATGTGAGCTAAAGTGATGTGTAGAGAGGTAAAAGAGTCAGTGTGGATGTGGTGGTCGAAAGGCCCATTTCAGTGTTGTATGACTCGACGAAGATATCACCAGTGACAAATTGCCTGCCACCAAAACTGTCAGAGGGTTCAGTTTGTACATGGACCGAGTCACATTTTATTACAAGTAGTGCAGTGCAAGGACAAAAGCAAAGAGTGTGGGAAGTATTCAGCAGGTCTGATCAAATCTGTGGAGAGAGTAAAAGAGTCAATGGTTCAGGTTGAAGCTCTGTTTCTCTTCCTGTGGATGTTGCCTGACCTACTATTGTTGAATGACCAGAAACTGCAGATGATGGATTACAAAAACAGGCATAAAGTGCTGGAGCAACTCATCAGATCAGGGTACATCTCTGGTGAACATGAATAGGTGATGTTTCTGTTCGGGATCCTTCTTTAGATTGATTGTTGTGGTAGGGGTGAAAGTAGGAAGAGTGGGAGCGGGACAACGCCTGGCAAGTTAGGCGGATACAGGTGTTGATGGGTTTTGATTGGACAAAGGCACAGGATGAAAAGACAAAAAGTGTGAGATAAGGATAGAAGAGATCCTTCCTCTGGTGTCACAATTCTCACCTACCCTGATCTCACACGTTTTAACTTTTCATCTCTGTCCAACTATTTGCCAATCAAAAATCCCCACACCTGTATCCACCTACTTCTCTTCCTTCTTTCTTCCTGAAATGTCACCTATCCACGCTCTCCAGAGATGTTGCCAGACCCATTGAGTTACTCCAGCACTTTGTGTCTGGTTCTGGTAGTTAATGGGCTGAAGTCACATTATTCTACATTAACAGCACTTCCAAAATACACTGTCTCTTGAAGTGTGGTGAGCCAGATACTCTACTCATAGAATACACTGTCCTGGTACGCTCTGTGCTGGAACAATGCATGAACACTTTAAAAGTCTGCAAATTTCTATGTGAATCTGTGAGTGTGTCGTGTTCCATCACTTTCTGAATATTACACGTGTTATATAATATTTCTCTCAACTTGTACCTGCAGTTGTATCATGCCAAGGAAAATTATTCTCTTTCAAGCTTTTCAACGGGACTTTATCAAGGCTCGAATATAGCTTTCCCAATATTTTCAACTGGTGTTTATGCAGAAATGGAAAAGCTGCATGGAATTAAAAGATCAAAAAAGGTCATTTGCTTAAACCCATTCGGTGCTCCAATCTGGATTCCACAGAAGAAAGTACTCTCCACCATTGAAAATAGCCACAAATAAAACAGCAGTCATAAATGTATACTGCACAAAAATGGGCCACATGATTCAACAGACATTATCTTTGTAGGGAGAGTAGGTTTGCGTGAATCAGAGTTGCGAAACTTTGTGACAGTCAATTGGTTGCAAATGGTCCATTTGAGCATCTTCAAATTAGCTCCAATCGTTACTCCCCGGTTCATCTTACTGTTTACCTGCAGCTAATCTTTTTGACTTAAATTTACCAGATTTATTTGCATAACCGCTACAGAAACTTATTTATTGGATTTCTTATGCTTGTGATCTGTAGTTTTGAGCGACTTCACCGTTGGAAATATTGTTCCAAATCTACCATCCAAACGTAGTCATTTCAGGGACGTCCCCCTTAGCTATTTCCCAGAGATTAAATCCAGCAAGTCTAATGTTTCATAGCAGGTGGAACCATTGAGCTCTGGACCCAGCTCATATCCTGATGAAAGAAGACAGTGCAAATCATAGAAACATAGAAAATAGGTGCAGGGTTAGACCATTCGGCCCTTCGAGCCTGCACCGGCATTCAATATGATCATGAGTGATCGTCCAACTCATTATCCTGTACCTGCCTTCTCTCCATACACCCTGATCCCTTTAGCCACAAGGTCCACATCTAACTCCCTCTTAAATATAGCCAACAAACCGCCTCAACTACCTTCTGTGGCAGAGAATTCCACAGATTCACCACTCTGTGTGTGAAAAATGATTTTCTCATCTCGGTCCTAAAAGACTTCCCCCTTATCAGACTTACCAGACTGATTCCTGGGATGTCAGGACTTTCATATGAGGAAAGATTGGATAGACTCAGCTTGTACTCGCTGGAATTTAGAAGATTGAGGGGGGACCTTATAGAAACTTACAAAATTCTTAAGGGGTTAGACAAGCTAGATGCTGGAAGATTGTTCCCGATGTTGGGGGAGTCCAGAACAAGGGGTCACAGTCTAAGGATAAGGGGGAATTCCTTTAGGACCGAGATGAGGAAAACATTCTTTACACAGAGAGTGGTGAGTCTCTGGAATTCTCTGCCACAGAAGGTAGTTGAGGCCAGTTCATTGGCTATATTTAAGAGGGCGTTAGATGTGGCACTTGTGGCTAAAGGGATCGGGGGTATGGAGAGAAGGCAGGTACGGGATACTGAGTTGGATGATCAGCCATGATCATATTGAATGGCGGTGCAGGCTCGAAGGGCCGAATGGCCTACTCCTGCACCTATTTTCCTATGTTTCTATGTTTCTATGTTATCCTTAAACTGTGACCCGTTGTCCTGGACTTCCCCAACATCGGGAACAATCTTCCTGCATCTAGCCAGTCCAACCCCTTAGGAATTTTGTAAGTCTCTATGAGATCCCCCCTCAATCTTCTAAATTCGGTCGTTTACACGGCATGATGCAGTTCCTAAGACAACCTAAATTAAGGAGAGTCATCAACAGTGGCTTCTCTCTTCTTGTGTATGGCGTGCACAGCCTAAAGTTGGAAGACAACTTGTTCTGTTTGATCTTCTGTTTGTGCACGCCAGGTTGATTGCATTCGTCAAAACAGGGTGGACCATGTGAAGGTTGCAATCTCCCACCCCAGTGGCTTCTCTAATGCACTCTCTACTCTGTCCCCACCATTGCCTCACTGCCATTTTCCATTTTCTCATATTTCGTAGCCTCCTACCTCATCCATTTGTTGGCCTACCTCCTGTTTGAATGCTCATCCATATCTTTACCTTCAAACTGGACTTGATCAGATTATTGAATCATGCACCTCATTCCTCAGCTCATTCAGCTACGGCTGAATCTGACCTCACTGCTTTCTGACACACTGAATTCTAAATGAGCGGTGCAGTGAGTAGATAAGCTGCCTCGTTGCGCCAGAGACCCAGGTTCGAGCCTGACCTCGGGTGCTGTCTGTATGAAGTTTGCACCTCTCCCTGTGACCATGTGGGTTTACTCTGAGTGCTTCAGTTTCCTCCCACATCCACAGCAATCCCTTACATTGGACCCACTTTATATTAGTGAACCCACGCCTCGCCCTCCCTTCGATTGATTTTTCCACGTTCCTGCTGGCTCCTGAAACCTGTCTTGTGGAACTTACGGACATTCGCAGCGTAGTTTAAAAAACGTACCTGCGAGTTTTTAACTTACCGCTGGTGGAGCTGCGCTCTCCAGCCCGTCGCTGCGCCATGCGTCTGACGTAATGACGCGCATGCGTACTGGCAGGCCTTCTGCACGGAATCACTCACATGACTCCGAAGTAAAATCGAATACAAGACCTTTATAAATATTTTAAAAAGTAATGTTCTTGGTACCAATCCCAATCATTGCACACTTCCCTCCTGCCCAACAAGCTGCCTTTCACTAGTGGAGAGACTCTTTCTTCAGGTTCTTCAGTCTTTCCTGTGAAAGTGCTTTTTTTACACAGTGTGTAGATGGACTGGAACACCCTGCCATGGGAAGTGTTGGAAGCATATATGATACCAACATTTAAGTGATATTTAGACAGGCCATGACAGATAGGAAATGGAAGGATGAGATCATGTGTGGGCAGATGGGATTAGTTTCAATTGACATCATGGTCGGCATATACATGGGGGCTGAAGGATCTGTCCCTGTGCTTTACTGTTCTATGTTCTAAGTTCTTGGTACATAGTGTGGTTGAATCGTATGCTTGGGGAGTGCTATCAAAGTAGTATCTGAGGACTTGCTTCAGGTCAATTCATGGATGGTATACACCGTAGTGACAGACAGTATACCAGTGGTGGAAGGAATGAATGCTTAATCTTCAATTAATATCACAATATAGCATTAGGTCAGCACAATTTTACAGGAGATGCTCTGCTCTTTCGATGAACAATATACGTAAGAGTGGCACATTGACACAGCTAGTAGAACCACTGCCTCACAGCTCCAGTGACCCAGATTCAATCCGGACCTCTGGTAATGTCTGTGTGGAATTTGCACATTCTACTTGTGACTACACCTGTCTCTTGGGTGGTCGAGTTTCCTTCCACATCCCTAGTTTTGGAGATTAACTGGCCACTGTAAATTGCTGCTCCCTGTGTAAGTGAGTGGTAAAATTGTGAGGTGGAGGAGGGGGGGGAGGGACGTGATGGGAATACAAGGAGAAAAAAAATGGGATTCATATAGGATTAGTGTAAACTGGCACTTGATGATTGGAGTAGACTCAGTGGCTGAGGGCTTGTTTCTGTGCAGTCTGACCATTTTGTTGTGTACTTTCTACGTGAACGCTTACAGCATTGATTAACGGAGGAGACAAGAAGGAGTCCAAGATCACTGAACATTTACATAGTCCTACACACATGGAAAATTTACAACCCAGGAGTTCGCCATTCAACACATTGTGTCTGTGCTGGTCCTAAAAGATTCATCAGCATAACCCATCTTCTATTACTGGAGCCATAACCCATCAGGTCCCGGCTTTGCAAGTACGCATTGATGTACCATTAAAATGTGTTGAGGGTTTCGACTCTCTCATCCCTTTCAGGTGCTGAGTTCCAGATTCTTCAATTGTCTGTGAACACAAAAATACTCACCTTCTCTCAAATCTAAGTCATTTAAGTATATACGCTTGGATTATTTGATGTCTCTGCTCAATGAAATAGGTTCTTCCCATTTACACTCTCCAGATCGACAATATACAATCGGTGCAGGAGTAGGCCATTCGGCCCTTCGAGTCAGCACCACCATTCACTGTGATCATGGCTGATCATCCACAATCAGTACTCCGTTCCTGCCTTCTCCCCATATATCCTGACTCCACGATTGTTAAGAACTCTAACTCTCTCTAGAGAGCATCCAGAGAATTGGCCTCCACTGCCTTCTGAGGCACAGAATTCCACAGATTCACAACCCTCTGTGTGAAAAAGTTTTTCCTCATCTCCGGTCTAAATGGCTTACCCCTTATTCGTAAACTGTGGCCCATGGTTCTGGACACCCCCACCATCGGGAACACTACCCCAACATCAGGAACCTGCCACTAGCGTGCCCAAACCCTCAATAATCTTACATGTTTCAATAAGAGCACCTCTTATCCTTCTAAATTCTAGTGTATACAAGCCCAGCCGCTCCATTCTATCAACATATGACAGTCCCGCCATCCCAGAAATTAACTTCATGAACCTACGCTGCACTCCCTCAACAGCAAGAATGTCCTTCCTCAAATTTGGAGACCAAAACTGCACACAATACTCCAGGTGTGGTCTCACTTGGGCCCTGAACAACTGCAGAAGGACCTCTTTGCTCCCATACTCAACTCCTCTTGTTATGAAGCCAACATGCCATTTGCTTTCTTCGCTTCCTGCTGTACCTGCATGCTTACTTTCAGTGACTGATGGACAAGGAGGCCCAGATCTCGTTGTACTTCCCCTTTTCTCAACTTGACACCATTCAGATCTGATCACTCAGATTCACCATTTATCCACATTAAACTGCATCGGCCATGCATCTGCCCACTCACCCAACCTGTCCAAGTCACCCTGCAGACTCATAGCATCCTCCTCACAGTTCACACTGCCACCCAGCTTTGTGTCATCCGCAAATTTGCTAATGTTACTTTGAATCCCTTCATCGAAATCATTAATGTATCTTGTAAATAGCTGCGACCCCAACACCGAGTCTTGTGGTACCGCACAAGTCGCTGCCAACCATTCTGAAAGGGACATGTTAATCCCTACTCTTTGTTTCCTGTCTGCCAACCAATGTTCTATCTATGTCAGTACCCTACCCCCAATACAATGAGCTCTAATTTTGCCCCCTAATCCCCTAAATGGGACCTTATCAAATGCTTTCTGAGAGTCCAGGTACACTACATCTACTTGCTCTCCCTTGTGCATTTTCCTAGTTACATCCTGAAAAAATTCCAGAAGATTAGTCAAGTATGATTTCCCCTTCGTAAATCCATGCTGACTTGGACTGATCCTGTTACTGCTATCCAAATGTGTCGCTATTTCATCTTTTATGATTGACTCCAGCATCTTCCCCACCACCGATGTCAGGCTAACTGGTCTATAATTCCCTTTTCTCTCTCCCGCCTTTCTTAAAAAGTGGGATAACATTAACTACCCTCCAATCCACAGAAACTGATCCTGAATCTATAGAACATTGTTAAATTGATCACCAATGCAGCCACGATTTCTAGAGCCACTTCCTTAGGTAACCTGGGATGCAGCCCATCATGCCCCAGGGATTTATGAGCCTTCAGTCCCATCAGTCTACCCAATACCATTTCCTGCCTAATGTGAATTTCGTTCAGTTCCTCCGTCACCCTAGGTCCTCTGGCCACTAGTACATCAGGGAAATTGTTTGTGTCGTCCTTAGTGAAGACGGATCCAAAGTACCTGTTCAACTCATCTGCCATTTCCTTGTTCCTTGTTTCAGTCTTCAAGGGTCCGACTTTGGTCTTAACTAATTTTTTCCTCTTCACATACCTAATGAAGCTTTTACTATCCTTTATATTCTCGGCTAGCCTACCTTGGTACCACATATTTTCTCCTCGTATTGCCTTTTTAGTTATCTTCTGTTGCCCTTTAAAAGTTTCCCAATCCTCTTGCTTCCCACTCACCTTTGCGATGTTATACTTATTTTTAATTTTTATACTGTCCCGGACTTCCCTTGTCAGCCACGGTCGCCCCTTACTCCCCTTGGAATCTGTCTTCCTCTTTGGAATGAACTGATCCTAAACCCTCTGAATAATTCCCAGAAATACCTGCCATTGTTGTTCGACTGTCATCCCTGCTGAGGTATCTTTCCAGTCAACTTTGGCCAGCTCCTCCCTCATGGCTCCATATCCACTTTGTTCAACTGTAATACTGACACTTCCAATTTTCCCTTCTCCCTCTCAAATTGTAGATTAAAACTTATCATATTATGTTCACTATTACCCCAACTCATTGAAGCCCTTGATTAGCAAATAACTGGATAAAGATTTGAAACACAAAATTACCATTTAATTTCCTGTCCTGGATAGAGGGGGGTTTCAAGTTTGTACCACGACTGCATATTAAAAATGTTTGCTCAATTTGCCTCACAAAAACCTAACCTTTGGCCTCTTCCCTCCCAACAAGACCCAATCTTGGACTCCCTCCAGTGGAAATGGTTCTCTTTATCCTTATCAGTTCTCTTATACAAACTTAAAATGTTCCATAGAATCACCTAGCTAAAAGGCTAAGTAAATATGCTAGTAAATTAATACATCTGGATCAAACGGGGTTTATCCCTAAGAGACAATCATTTTATAATTTGAGACGTCTGCTCAATATAATGCATTCACACCAAACGGAAGATCAAAAACTATCAACCATATCGTTGGATGCAGAGAAAGCATTTGATTAGGTCGAATGGGAATATATGGTCAGGGTATTGCAAGAATTCCAACTGGGAGAGAATTTTATTCTATGGATTAAATTACTATATAATAAGCCAACGGGCAGAATATTAACTAACAATAATTTATCTACACAATTTCAATTGTCAAGGGGTAATAGACAAGGATGTTCATCATCATCACCGTTGTTACTTGCTCTCATAATTGGACCCCAAGTGGAAAGAATTTGAACACATCCAAATATCCATGGATATAAAACAAAATATTAAAACAATAAAATATAATTATACGCTGGCGATGTACTATTGGACATCACAAAACCTCATGTTATTATACCAAATATTTTAAAATTAATAGAGGACTTCCAGATCATTCTCAGGATATAGAATAAATTGGAATAAAAGTGAAATCATGTCAATAAAACCGAAAGACTCTATGCATCAATTACAGTTTCCATTCAAAATAGCTACAGAAAAATTTAAATACTTGGGCATCGAAATTACTAGAAGATATCAAGATATGTTTGACAAAAATTATAACCCCCTACTTAAGAAACTATGCACCTTGATTAAATTTTGGAAAACGCTTCCGATGTCCGTAATAGGCCGGAATAAATGCCATAAAAATTGTTTTTCTACCACAAATTTTATACCTGTTCCAATATATTCCAAAATACTTCCCAAAACGTTTTTTTTAAAAACTGGACTCAGATATCACAAATTTTATATGGGATTCTAAATCCCACAGAATACAAAGAGCTCATCTGAATAAACCCAAAGTAGTAGGGGGATTAGCCATCGCCAACTTTATGTATTACTACTAGTCTGTAAATATCAGAAAACTGACCCAATTGCTGAATAACTCTCCCCAGCAACTGGATTGGACGATTATGGAGAAAGAGGATTGCTCTCCTTATAATATTGGAGCAATCCTTCTCTCTGCAACATCGATGAATAATACAAATAACAACAATAATCCAATTATATATAGTACAATTAGAATTTGAAAACAAATAAAACACAATTTAAACGGAAGAAATTTATCTCTCTTATCTCCTATCGGTAAAAACCCCTCATTTAAACCTTCCACTATAGATAAAGCATTTGTACAATGGGAAAGAGCTGGAATTAAAATCTTCGGAGATGTGTATGAATTAGGAAAACTATTATCATTTAAACAAATACAACTAAAATACAATTTGGGAAACAATCAGTATTTTAAATATTTCCAAATAGAAACATAGAAACATAGAAACATAGAAAATAGGTGCAGGAGTAGGCCATTCGGCCCTTCGAGCCTGCACCGCCATTCAATGTGATCATGGCTGATCATCCAACTCAGTATCCCGTACCTGCCTTCTCTCCATACCCCCTGATCCCTTTTGCCACAAGTGCCACATCTAACGCCCTCTTAAATATAGCCAATGAACTGGCCTCAACTACCTTCTGTGGCAGAGAATTCCAGAGACTCACCACTCTCTGTGTAAAGAATGTTTTCCTCATTTCGGTCCTAAAGGAATTCCCCCTTATCCTTAGACTGTGACCCCTTGTTCTGGACTCCCCCAACATCGGGAACAATCTTCCAGCATCTAGCTTGTCCAACCCCTTAAGAATTTTGTAGGTTTCTATAAGATCCCCCCCTCAATCTTCTAAATTCCATCGAGTACAAACCGAGTCTATCCAATCTTTCCTCATATGAAAGTCCTGACATGCCAGGAATCAGTCTGGTGAATCTTCTCTGTACCCCCTCTATGGCAAGGATGTCTTTCCTCAGATTTGGAGACCAAAACTGTACGCAGTACTCCAGGTGTGGCCTCACCAAAACCCTGTACAACTGCAGTAGAACCTCCCTGCTCCTATACTCAAATCCTTTCGCTATGAATGCTAACATACCATTTGCTTTCTTCACTGCCTGCTGCTCCTGCATGCCTACTTTCAATGACTGGTGTACCATGACACCCAGGTCTCGTTGCATCTCCCCCTTACCTAATCTGCCACCATTCAGATAATAGTCTACCCTCATGTTTTTGCCACCAAAGTGGATAACCTCACATTTATCCACATTGTACTGCATCTGCCATGCATCTGCCCATTCACTCAGCCTATCCAAATCACCCTGCAGCCTCCAAGCATCCTCCTCACACCTAACTATACCCCCCAGCTTGGTATCATCTGCAAATTTGGAGATGTTGCATTGAATTCCCTCGTCCAAATCATGAATATATATTGTAAATAGCTGGGGTCCCAGCACTGAGCCTTGCGGCACCCCACTAGTCACTGCCTGCCATTCTGAAAAGGACCCGTTTACTCCTACCCTTTGCCTCCTGTCTGCTAGCCAGTTCTCTATCCACATCAATACTGAACCCCCAATACCGTGTGCTTTAAGTTTGTATGCTAATCTCTTATGCGGGACCTTGTCGAAAGCCTTCTGAAAGTCTAGATATAACACATCCACTGGTTCTCCCTTATCCACTCTACTAGTTACATCCTCGAAAAATTCTATCAGATTTGTCAGACATGATTTACCTTTCGTAAATCCATGCTGACTTTGTCCAATGATTTCACCACTTTCCAAATGCGCTGCTATCCCATCTTTAATAACTGACTCTAGCAGTTTCCCCACTACCGATGTTAGACTAACTGGTCTGTAATTCCCCGCTTTCTCTCTCCCTCCTTTTTTAAAAAGTGGGGTTACATTAGCTACCCTCCAATCCTCAGGAACTACTCCAGAATCTAAGGAATTTTGAAAAATTATCACTAATGCATCCACTATTTCTGTGGCTACCTCCTTGAGTACTCTGGGATGCAGACTATCTGGCCCTGGGGATTTATCGGCCTTCAATCCGTTCAATTTACCCAACACCACCTCCCGGCTAACCTGGATTTCACTCAGTTCCTCCATCTTATTTGACCCCCGTTCCACTGCTATTTCCGGCAGATTATTTATGTCTTCCTTAGTGAAGACAGAACCAAAGTAGTTATTCAATTGTTCTGACATGTCCTTGTTCCCCATGATCAATTCACCTGTTTCTGACTGCAAGGGACCAACGTTTTAACTAGTCTCTTTCTCTTTACATATCTATAAAAACGTTTGCAGTTCACTTTTGCAACTTTTGGTTCAAACCTTTCCAACATCATTTGTGCCAACATGCACGACCACTTCCGGCTGGTCACCTTCGCCCTTGAGGATTGTCTGCACTCTGTCCGTAACATCCTGGATCCTGGCACCAGGAAGGCAGCACACCATCCTGGAATCCCGTCTGTTGCCGCAAAAACCCCTGTCCGTACCTCTCACAATGGAGTCTCCAACTACAATGGCGTTGCCCGACTTTGGCCTCTGTGGGTTTGGCTCATCAGCCCTTTTTGTTTGGCAAGCCAGTCCGCCGCTCAGTGGGATACCGTCTTCTGTCCCGGCAGCTTCCACGTGGGTGAACCTGTTCACAAGAGGTACAACACCCGGGGACCTTTGCATCCCATGTTTTCCTCCCTTTCTCACCGTCACCCACCTTCTCTCTTCTAGTGCCTTGGGTGTAACAATCTCACTGAAGGACTTGTCGAGAAACGACTCAGTTTCTCGAATGAACCTGAGGTCATCCACTTGTTTCTCCAGTTCCCCAACACGGTCCTTCAGGAGCTGTACCTGGATGCACTTCTCACATTTGTAGCATCCAGAGGCACCAGCAGTGTCCTTGACCTCCCACATACTGCAAGCATCACACTGCATCAGCTTGCTTGACATCTTCTTTTGCCTCGGTCTCGCCCTATCCAGTATTTTGCGCAGCCTCCTCGCCGAAGACTCTCGAGCCAAAGACTCACACTTTACTCACAGGGCACTTCCTTCACAGCCGCTCCCCAAGAGCTGCCTTGCTTATATTGACTGTTCAATTGCCTAATTTACAAACCAAATTCCTCAGTTTTGAGGAACTGCTTTCCCCCTCTGACTCACTGAGAACTCTCCTCCCACTTGGGCTAGAGCCAATCAGTGCTTTCTCCTGCTTCTCTTTGTTGCTGTTGCTTCAAAATCCACGGGAAGACTGAGTACAGTCTGCCTGTGCTTTGCCTCTCCTTTTTAACTGCTCTCCCCCTCTGACTCACTGAGAACTCTCCTCCCACTTGGGCTAGAGCCAATCAGTGCTTTCTCCTGCTTCTCTTTGTTGCTGTTGCTTCAAAATCCACGGGAAGACTGAGTGAAGTCTGCCTGTGCTTTGCCTCTCCTTTTTAACTGCTCTCCCCCTCTGACTCACTGAGAACTCTCCTCCCACTTGGGCTAGAGCCAATCAGTGCTTTCTCCTGCTTCTCTTTGTTGCTGTTGCTTCAAAATCCACGGGAAGACTGAGTGAAGTCTGCCTGTGCTTTGCCTCTCCTTTTTAACTGCTCTCCCCCTCTGACTCACTGAGAACTCTCCTCCCACTTGGGCTAGAGCCAATCAGTGCTTTCTCCTGCTTCTCTTTGTTGCTGTTGCTTCAAAATCCACGGGAAATCTGTGACTATCTGAAAAAATACACGCAAGACTATCACAATATGCCTCCAAACTTACTGGAAGAAGTAATGAATACAAAGGCAGAATCAGCAAACCTAATATCGTATATATATAATATTATTCTAAACGCAGAAATATCAACAACAGAAGGTATGAGGAGAGGCTGGGAAAAATAATTAAGTCTAAAAATTGCCAAAGAAAGGTGGGAAGAATATTTATTAAATGTGTATAAATGTTCAATTAATGTAAGTCACCTTAATACAATTTAAAATCTTACACAGATTATACTATTCAAAAACTAAAATAAGTAAACCTTTTCCGAACGTCTCACCTATATGTGACAAATGTCAATGTCAAGAAGCTAATATAGCGCACTCATTTGTCTTTTGTACAAAAATTCAAACATTTTGGACTGAAATTTTTCACAAAAATATTTAAAATAAAACTGACTCCAAAAGCAGACGGGATTATCTTCGAGATATCGGAAGATAGCCCTGAATTAAATGTGTTTCAAAAGACTCTATTTGTATATGGCTTAATAACTGGAAAAAAGCTCATCTTAAAATTCTGGAAAAATACTCCTTTACTAACAATTAATATGTGGATTTCAACTATGTTCGAAACACTACACTTGGAAGATATGAGACTCCGACTAGCAGGAAAATCAGACTGTTTCTTCTATAAGACGTGGGCTGCATTTATAAATCTACTACAAGGATAAGGTGGAAGAATACCTCAAAAAAGTACCAGTTTCGTGTCTTGGTAAAGGGAGAAGAAAAACTGTTGAGTTGGTAGATTCCTTTTGCGAGATGTTTATAATAAAGTAACTGGCTTTTCTTCTTTCTTTCTCTTTCTTTACCTTTTTCTTTTGTTTTTCTCTCCAGGGTCTATCTCTTAATCTCCAGTCTCTAACTCTTCAAGGGTTTCCTTTCCCTCTGTCACGCTTTTGCACTTTCACATCTCTTTATCATTCTTCTACTTTCTTTGCTGTTATTTCTCTCTCTTTTTTCTCTTTTCTAAAGCCTTTAAAAAAGTAAGGGGTACAATGACTGTAATACAATATAAGGGATGTACACTGATGTAACTCACGATACCTCTAATAAATAAAGATATAAAACAATCGGTGTAATGTTGGTGTAATTTTGGTGTAATGGTCAGCGATCCATTGGACAAAATATTGATGGGATTAGATACTGTGTATGGAATTGCCTGCATGTGTCCCATAGCCCTCTGAACCCTTCCCATCCATTTATCTGCTGTTAATAACCTCAAGAAAATCCCTGCTTCAGTTTCCTGGGTCCAACTCCAAATCCAAAGGGTTTCTTCGGCTATATTAATAGCAAAAGGATAACGAGGGATAAAATTGGACCATTAGAGAGCCAGAATGGACAGCTATCTGCAGAACCAAAAGAGATGGGGGAGATATTGAACAATTTCTTTACTTCGGTATTCACCAAGGAGAAGGATATTGAACTATGTGAGGTAAGGGAAAAAAGTAGAGTAGCTATGGAAACTCTGAGATTCAAAGAGGAGAAAGTACTGACACTTTTGAAAAATATAAAAGTGGATAAGTCTCCAGGTCCAGACAGGATATTCCCTAAGACATTGAGGGAAGTTAGTGTAGAAATAGCAGGGGCTATGACAGAAATATTTCAGATATCATTAGAAACGTGAATAGTGCCGGAGGATTGGCGTACAGCGCATGTTGTTCCATTGTTTAAAAAGGGTTCAAAGAATAAACCTAGGAATTATAGACCTGTTAGTTTGACGTCAGTGGTGGGCAAATTAATGGAAAGGATACTTAGAGATAATATATATAAGCATCTGGATAAACAGGGTCTGATCAAGAACAGTCAACATGGATTTGTGCCTGGAAAGTCATGTTTGACAAACCTTCTTGAATTTTTTGAAGAGGTTACAAGGGAAATTGATGAGGGTAAAGCAGTGGATGTTGTCTATATGGATTTAAGTAAGGCCTTTGACAAGGTTCCCCATGGAAGGTTGGTTAAGAAGGTTCAATCTTTGGGTGTTAATGGCGGAGTAGCAAGATGGATTCAACAGTGGCTGAATGGGAGATGCCAGAGAGTAATGGTGGATGGCTGTTTGTCAGGTTGGAAGCCGGTGACCAGTGGGGTGCCTCAGGGATCGGTGTTGGGTCCACTGTTGTTTGTCATGTACATCAATGATCAAGATGATGGGGTGGAAAATTGGATAAGTAAGTATGCCGATGATACTAAGATAGGTGGTGCTGTGGATAATGAAGTAGATTTTCAAAGTCTACAGAGAGATTTGGGCCATTTGGAAGAGTGTGCTGAAAGATGGCAGATGGAGTTTAATGCTGATAAGTGTGAGGTGCTACATCTTGGCAGGACAGATCAAAATAGGACGACATGGTAAATGGTAGGGAATTGAGGAATGCTGTGGAACAGAGGGATCTAGGAATAACTATGCATAGTTCCCTGAAGGTGGAATTGCATGTAGATAGGGTGGTAAAGAAAGCTTCTGGTGTGCTGGCCTTTATAAATCAGAGCATTGAATATAGGAGTAGGGAAGTAATGTTAAAATTGTACAAGGCATTGGTAAAACCAATTCTGGAGTATGGTGTACAATTTTGGTCGCCTAATTATAGGAAGGATGTCAACAAAATAGAGAGAGTACAGAGGAGATTTACTAGAATGTTGCCTGGGTTCCAGCAACTAAGTTACAGAGAAAGGTTGAACAAGTTAGGTCTTTATTCTTTGGAGTGCAGAAGATTAAGGGGGGACTTGATTGAGGTCTTTAAAATGATGAAAGGGATAGACAGAGTTGACGTGGATAAGCTTTTCCCATTGAGGGTAGGAAAGATTCAAATAAGAGGGCATGACATGAGAATTAAGGGACAGAAGTTTAGGGGTAACATGAGGGGGATCTTCTTTACACAGAGAGTGGTGGCTGTGTGGAATGATCTTCCGGCAGAAGTGGTGGTTGCAGTAAAAGTAAAGTGGATAGGTGTATGGACGGGAAGGGAATGGAGCGGTATGGTCTGAGTGCAGGTAGATGGGACTAGAGGAAAATAAATGGTCAGCACGGACTGGAAGGGCCGAGAAGGCCTGTTTCCGTGCTGTAATTGTTATATGGTTAACTCAGAGAGAAGTTTCCCCCCTTTCCAGGATTAATCGCTCCACTGTTTATAATGCTCTCTGAATTATGAAGTCCTCGAACTCCATGGGCAATCACTACCAAAATACCTGCTCACACAGCTAGTACACTTGTCTCCCATACTAAGTCACCCCAACCCCCCACCCTCCCCACCCCCACCTTTCCCTCCCAACTCCAGTCCCGTCCCGACCCCCTGGGAAACTGAAGGGAGCAACAATCAACTGCCACGGATACAAATATTGTCATACACAAGAAAGGACAGATGCTGGTTGACAAAAAGTGAACACATGGTGCTGGAGAAATTTGGAAACGTCATCCCATCACCCATTCCTTCTCTCCAGAGATGCTGCCTGTCCCGCTGAGTTAAAGAGTGCCCACGGTAGACTCACGAGTCACTAAGGTACGTTATTACAATGAGTTTAAATGTTTCAATTTTTAACTTAAACAGTAAATTTGACTCGTGGAAAACCTCAAACATGTTTGAATTTTTTCAAGAGTTAACAAGTTTCACGGGTATCTGCCGTTACCACCACGAGACGCTAAGTTGCGCGCGCGAGTTCCGACGTTCCCGCTACGTTAATTGTACGTGATTACAGCGAGTGAAAACTCAGAAGACTCGTCGGTCGACTCGCACCGTGAGACAGGGGTTTAAGTAGGAACGTCTACAACCAGGGTCACTGCTGCCCGGAGACGCGCCGGCAGGGGCGCTGTTGGCCAGGGACTCACTGCCAGGGGGTGGTGCTGGTCAGCCACCGACTACCTGAGGGCGTTGCGGCCACAGACCAGCCACCAGAGGGCGCTGCGGCAAGACAGCTGACGTCAAGGGCGCTGCTACCGCAGAGCCGCTATTTTCCAACTAAATGGCGATAATCATCGGCTCAGAGGTGCTCAGTTGCGCGCTAATTGTGCCTGACCGTTCGGTGGCGGGATACAATTATTTTCCTAGAAACTTGGCACAAGCAACTCCATATGCCTCTGTATAAAATGAAACGTGCTCGAGTAACTAAGTGGCCGAAAGATGGTTAGGAACATCTCCTATTCATGTCCCGGCTGAGATCTTCCTGACACGCTGAGTTCAACACTTTGTGTCCTTTTTTTAATATTACAAAAATCATTGCGATCATGCCATTTAAGCTACCGCATCAATGCACGGTCTTCATCAACTGGCGACTGAGACAGGTGGTTCCAGTCAGAGGACTGCGGAGCAATTCCTGGTTCAGGGTTGCATTATAATATTTCAACTCTGTGGAGGGGTGTTGAGGATTCGTGGTGACTCTGACGGTGAGGAGTTGACAGGGAACTCATATTCCCACATCAAGTGAATGTTATGCTTCAACACTAGTCATAAGGATCTGAAATATGTTACGATTCTACCAGACACTAGAGCTTCGTAGGTTTATGTCACAAGTTGAAGCAAAACAAGTCACAAGGCCTTATACCTCAGAAAGTTCTGAGTTTTCTCAGCGAAGGATTCGGCCTTTGCAAGGTCAGTAGAGGGAATTCTGCTGTCTGATTTACAGTAGACACTTTAGCACTTTTGTGTATTTGCAGTCTAAACTCAATTGTGTTAGGATGGTATAGGCCTGAGGTCTATCCAATATATGTTAATTTAGTGCAAAATAATTTCAAGGCTGTGGTGAGTGTGGTAAATACATCCTTTGAGGGTAAGACTCCCGGTTGCATGCATACAGTGGCTTGCAAAAGTTGTCATACCCCTTGAACTTTTCCACATTTTGTCAGGTTACAACCACAAACGCAAATGTATTTTATTGGGATTTTATGTGATAGACCAACACAAAGTGGTGCATAATTGTGAAATGGAAGGAAAATGATACATGGTTTTCAATTTTTTTTTACAAATAATCTAATCTCAGTATAAATACAACTGTTCTGTGAAGGCCTCAGAGGTTTATTAGAGAACATTAGTGAACAAACAGCATCATGAAGCCCAAGGAACACACCAGACAGGTCAGGGATAAAGTTGTGGAGAAGTTTAAAGTGGGGTTACGTTATAAAAAAATATTCCAAGCTTTGAACATCTCACGGAGCACTGTTCAATCCATCATCCGAAAATGAAAAGAGTATGGCACAATTGCAAACCTACCAAGACATGGCCGTCCACCTAAACTGACAGGCCGGGTAAGGAGAGCATTGATCAGAGAAGCAGCCAAGAGACCCATGGTAACTCTGCAGGAGCTGCAGAGATCTACAGCTCAGGTGGGAGAATCTGTCCACAGGATAACTAATAGTCGTGCACTCCACAAATCGGGCCTTTATGGAAGAGTGGCAAGAAGAAAGCCATTGTTGAAACAAAGCCATAAGAGGTCCCATTTGCAGTTTTCCACAAGCCATGTGGGGGACACAGCAAACATGAGAAGGAAGGTGCTCTGGTCTGATGAGACCAAAATTGATGTTTTTGGCCTAAATGCAAAACGCTATGTGTGGCAGAAAACTAACACTGCACATCATCCTGAACACACCATCCCCACTGTGAAACATGGTGGTGGCAGCATCATGCTGTGGGGATGATTTTCTTCAGCAGGGACAGGGAAGCTAGTCAGAGTTGAAGGAAATATGGATGGAGCCAAATACACGGCAATCTTGGAAGAAAACCTGTTAAAGTCTGCAAAAGACATGAGACTGGGTCGGAGGTTCACCTTCCAGCAGGACAACGACCCTAAACATACAGCCAGAGCTACAATGGAATGGTTTAGATCAAAGCATATTCAAGTGTTACAATGGCCCAGTCAAAGTCCAGACCTAAATCCAATTGAGAATCTCTGGCAAGACTTGAAAATTGCTGTTCATAGATGCTCTCCATCCAATCTGACTGAGCTTGAGCTATTTTGCAAAGAAGAATGGGCAACAATTTCAGTCTCTATATGTGCAAAGCTGGTTGAGACATACCCCAAACGTCTTGCAGCTGCAATTGCAGCGAAAGGTGGTTCTACAAAGTATTGACTCAGGGAGGCTGAATAGTTTTGCACGCCACACTTTTCAGTTTTTTATTTGTAAATAAAATTGGGAATCCATGTATCATTTTCCTTCCACTTCACAATGATGCACCACTTTGTGTTGGTCTATCACATAAAATCCCAATAAAATACATTTACGTTTGTGGTTGTAACGTGACAAAATGTGGAAAAGTTCAAGGGGTATGAAAACTTTTGCAAGCCACTGTACATTTCTACCAAGTGAGTGGCAGATACAGCTTCACTGTATCTGTTTGGAGCACCAGGCCTACACATTTAACCAAGCCAGAGGGCTTTTTATTTGCAGGTTTCAGTGATCCCCATAGCTGCATCGCTCTCCTCGTACTCAGTATTGTCCCCAGTGGGGCAGGATGTCTGTGCAAGGAGATAGAGCAAAATCTATGATCAGTTGACTATTAGTCATCTGCCTGTGGCCAATAGTTGGTGGTGTCTATCTCAGGGATTGCTGGATCTTCGTGGCGGGGGAGTGATAATCACCTTTTGTTTATTAGCAGTCTTGGTGGTTTTTGTAGCAAGGGCCTTCTCAGAAACTGCCTTGATCACATCTACAGTCACTCTCTGTCTCGTCATGGACAGCAAATAAGTGGGAAAACAAATTATTGGTTATTAACCCACTGTTATCTAAGGTTATGAAAGGTGTCTTTTATATGAACACTCTAAAGCCTAGATTCAAAGTAGTGTGGAATGTGTAATCAGTATAAATGATTGTGCAGATATTCATCAACTGTATCCCTAATGATGGAGCAGCATCTTTTAAGTTAATTATGCTTATGACAACTAATTTCAGCGCAAAGAGCGCAGTCTTCACACAATCTCCGTCTGGATCTCTGGGTCATATCTGACATAACGGTGGCTTTTATGGGAATGAACTCGTAAAGCAAACGGGAACTGTTGGGTAAGTTGGAGTTGACAGCATACCCACCGGATCAGACATTAGGGGTGTTTATTATGTAAAAAGATACACTGAGCTTACTAGTACCTATAAAATGAAGGCTAGTTTCTTCATAGTTATTTAATGGTTTCACAAGAGATTGTTGGTGTAGACTATTTCAAGATGGATAGAGTGTGAGCAGCTAAAAGCAAGAATGAATTCAAATAATTTCAAGTATCACTCTACTGGGGGACTGGCTCGTTAGCATCCAATAGAATGGATTTTCCCTTTTGATCATCTTGCAACAGCAGGAGGCTCAGATAAGCGCACTTTCAGAAGTTATCAAATTTCGTTGAACATGTCTAGATGGTTGCAGATAGAATTCTGAACAGTGTTGCATGAACTATTGTCTAACCCAAAAGCAATTGGGACTGTGGTCCGATTAAGGGCAATGTACATGTATGTAAGTTAGCATCATGTTGTTAATAGCCCATGTCTTTTCTACCATTTATGGTTTATCTGTTTAGTGTTTTCGCACAGTTTGTTTTCCTGCAAGAAACCACAGAGCTTTGAAGGATTCACGTAGTCTCATCATGAGACTTCGATATAAAATAGAAAGATTAAATGAAAACTTACCGTTTGAAGTTTGATCTTTATTTTATGAGATGTTGGAGTGAGTGACTACGTACCCTCCCAACCCTGACTCTCAAAATGATAATTCGGTAAGTCAAGCGTTATTACTTTCTATAGTTTAAATTCCTACAAGTGGTCTGTGGTTTCATAGTTGCTTTGAAATTTGGCATTTATGCAGGCTGGCGGGTTCTTCACGTAGTCTCTCACTCCAACTTCTCATAAAATAAAGATCAAACTTCAAACGGTAAGTTTTCATTTAATCTTTCTATTAATATAAATGGGGTTAATGGTCAGCATGGACACAACGGGCCAAGACCTGTTTCCATGCTATAAGGCTCTACAAGGCACACTGTCCACTCTAGGTTGTGGCCTATTACATGTAATTTCATAGCTCAGGAAATCAATCAGGGCTTTTCTCAATCCATACAGGTGAGATCACCAAATTAGCAATGTTTTATTGCAGGACAATCCAGTCAATAAGTTGCACACTAGGATTGGGAATACAAGCTAATCCCATTGAAACGGCAAGCTACAAATTCTCACCAGCAAATCTAATTGAAAATCTAATTGCCTTTTACTTTTCATTGTCTGGTAAGTGCTGAAGGATTTTATTTTATATTCAATAACAATTCAGAACAGGTCCCTGACTTGGTGCTGAGGTACAATGCATTGATCTTACAAAATGTATAGATTTCTAAATAAATAGAAAATAACAGCACAAATTCCTCCAACAGAACTCTCAAACCATCCCAGGACGAAGGGATATTTCCACTGGTCACGTGACATTATAAAAATGATGGGAAGATTATTTTGTCCTTACTTCAATGAAATAGCGGGAAAGCGTTACAATGACGAAGAAAATTAAGGAATGTTGGAGTTTAGGATTATGGGTGCAGATTGCAGAAAAGTGAAGGGATTTTATGGTACTTAGATAAGTAAGTAAGTCATAGGAGTAGAATTAGGCCACTCATCAAGTCCACTCTGCCATTCAAGCATGGCGCGATGTACGATCCAACATAAACTGGTTGGGCCAAGCTCTCAGGTTAGATATTGTAATCTGCATGAGGTTTAGACTCCTTGGAAGTCACACATGTCAAATCTACCCTTTTAAAATAAAGGGAACGAAAGAATACATCTGTGTGGTTTGCTGGTTTTCCTTGCGATCCTCTCGATATTCTTGTTTCTCAAAGAAATGTGGTATCGATTTTTAAAGATGAAGAGAGTGGAAATTCAGACAGGAGATTCTGCAGACAATAAGCTGAAGCTGGAGTGAAAGGGAAATTGAATGGTGTGCGATGAAGGAGCCTGAAGTCTAGTTCAGGATTATGTGGGCACTTAGATTCTACTTAATCAAAACAGCTCCGGAGAGGAATGGAACTGCTACCAAGTGATAATAAGGTTTACTCAGTCATGTGGTGACTGTGATTAAGTGAATAAACATTTGTCATTAACTTTGGTTCCCAAATGATGATGGACCAATGGAAATCTCACTTTTTGTTCGTTGAAAATATAAAGCTGAGAAAATATTTGGTTTTATAAAACATATAATCATAAGTTCATAAGTTCATTTATTGTCACATACACAAATTGGTGTAGTGAAATTCACTGGCCAGGTCAGTCATACAAATTTAAAAAGCAACAGACGCAAAAAACAAATTTTAACATAAACATCCATCACAGTGACTCCTACACATTCCACACTGTGATGGAAGGCGAAAATAAAGTTCCAAGTCCTTCCCTTGTTGTTCTTCCTTGGTCGGGGGCCTCGAGCTCCCCGTTGACAGGACAGTCTTGAGTCCCGTAGCCGGCAGCGTTCGGGCCCTCCACATCGAGGCGTTCAGCTCCTGCCTCGGGGGGGTTGTCAGCTCCCCCGCGCCGGGCGATCGAACCTCGCGTCAGGGAGGGATGAACCTTCTGCGGCGTTGGAGCTCCTGACTTGCCTCTCCCGAGACTGTGAGGCCTTGATGGTAAGTCCGTAGTCCGCGGCGGGAGCGATCCCAGGCAAGGGATCTGCTCCGATGGTAAGTCCGCGCCCCGCGGTGGGGCTCACGACAGTCCAAGGCGGCTTTCAGCTCCAGCGATGGTAGGCCGCAGAGCCCGGAGAATGAGATCCGAAACTTGATCACATCTCCGGGAAGGTAAGAACCTGAACAAAAAAAGTTTCCCCCGAACCCCCCCCCCCCCCCCACATAAAACAAACAGCAGAGCATTAAAACAAACTTTAAACAAACGCTAAAAATAACAAAAAGGATGAAAAAAACGAACAGACTGCCGGCAGGGCTGCCATTTCCCTCCTCCGGCGCCCCCTAGAGACACATCCGCTGTGACTATTGAAAATCAGCGGATCAGTGGTGCAATGTTGTGTTTTCTAACATATTAATGGATTATGGTAAGGTCACACTGTAATGTAGTGTAGCAATGTAATACAGGGGATGTATTGTAATTATGTCACTTGGTACAGGAGAAATTAGAATAGAATACATTGAAATAAGTCAGCAGGCATTAAATACAAGTACAGTAAGTTTGACATCAGACATAATGGATGCCTACAATACCCATTGGAATCAACCAGTGCCAATTTTCAGAGCTCTCCTCTGTAAATTTGGTGCACCTATGATCTTTGTGGAATTTTTTTTTTAAAGTACCTGTATCAAAGCAGATATCCGTTAAAGGGCACAGGCACAGGGTGGTTTGAGGCTGAACCTTTTGAATTTCCTCTGCCTTGGGCTGTTGGATTTGTAAGTTTCTTCCTCATGGCCAGAAAATGAGGCTTTGAATAGACAGATGAATGGGGAGAGCAGTATGATATGAAGTGGTGAATGAAATCGAATGGTTCATTCCTGCTCAATTCTACATTCTCACTTCCAACACTAGAATTGAATTCACAGTAACATTGAGGAGGAGACAGCAGTAGAACTAGTGCTTCCTGCCACTTGTCCTTCCTTAGTGCTATCATAACCTTGTTCGCTGAAGTTCTGGAACCTTCTTTGGCAACTTTCTCAGCAGTGCTATAAAAGGAGTGAGACCACACCTGGAGTATTGTGTGCAGTTTTGGTCCCCTAATTTCAGGAAGGACATTCTTGCTATTGAGGGAGTGCAGCGTAGGTTTACAAGGTTAATTCAAGGGGTAGCGGGAGTGTCATATGCTGAGAGAATGGAGCAGCTGGGCCTATACACTCTGGAGTTTAGAAGGATGAAAGGGGATCTCATTGAAACATATAAGATTGTTAAGGGCTTGGACACGCTAGAGGCAGGAAACATGTTCTCAATGTTGGAGGAGTCCAGAACCAGGGGCCACAGTTTAAAAATAAGGAGTAAGCCATTTAGAACTGAGACGAGGAAACACTTTTTCTCACAGAGAGTGGAGAGTGTGGAATTCTCTGCCTCAGAGGGCGGTGGAGGCAGGTTCTCTGGATGCTTTCAAGAGAGAGCTAGTTAGGGCTCTTAAAAATAGCAGAGTCAAGGATATGGGGAGAAGGCAGGAACGGGGTACTGATTGGGAATCAGCTATGATCAAATTGAATGGAGGTGCTGGCTCGAAGGGCCGAATGGCCTACTCCTGCACCTATTGTCTATTGACTCTGGGAGGGGCTCAAGCCCCGACTTGCATGCTTGCTTCTGTTTGAATCTTCGCTCTCTGGAATCATCTTTTTTTGCAGTAATTTTGAAATCCAGTTGGCAGAATTGAAGGACTTTTTATCCAAATATTCATCCTGAAATAAAACAAAATAAGTATTATACCTATTTCCCATTGCTCATTTAATGAACAGAATTGCATGCATGGGCCGGGATTATCAAGGTAAGATAGAAACGTCCTTCAGTGCATCGAGCCTGCAATCACCATCAAGTTCCCATTCACACGAGCTTACATAGAAACATAGAAAATAGGTGCAGGAGGAGGCCATTCGGCCCTTTGAGCCAACACCGCCATTCATTGGGATCATGGCTGATCGTTCCCAATCAATAACCCGTGCCTGCCTTCTCCCCATATCCCTTGTTTCACTAGCCCCGAGAGCTCTATCTAACTCTCTCTTAAATCCATCCAGTGACTTGGCCTCCACTGTCCTCTGTGCCAGGGAATTCCACAAATTCACAACTCTCTGGGTGAAGACGTTTTTTCTCACCTCAGTCTTAAATGGCTTCCCCTTTATTCTAAGACTGTGGCCCCTGGTTCTGGACTCATCCAACATTAAATACATTTTTCGTGCATCTAGCTTGTCCAGTCCTTTTATAATTGTATATGTTTCTATAAGAACCACTCTCATCCTTCTAAACTCTAGTGAATACAAGCCTAGTCTTTTCAATCTTTCCTCATATGACAGGCCTGCCATCCCAGGGATCAATCTCATGAACCTACGCTGCACTGCCTCAATCACAAGGATGTCCTTCCTCAAATTCGGAGACCAAACTCCAGATGTGGTCTCACCAGAGCCCTATACAACTATATTTTATTCTCCTCATATTCCCTTCAACTCACAGCAGATTCCACCAGTCACCTGCACACTAGGGGATTAATCAATTAGCCCAACAAACCGCACATCTTCAGGATGCGAGAGGAAACTGCAGCATCCAGAGGAAGCCCATGCGGTTACAGTGAAAATGTGCATACTCCATATAGAGAGCACCCAAAGTCAAGATTGAACCGGGGCTTCTGGGGCTGCAGGACAGTGGCTCTACCAGCTGTACCATCGTGCTGCCTTGATGGAGGATGGACGGCAAAAGCCACAACTGTAATGCCCCTCTAGGTAATCTCTCTTTGTTAATTGCTTATTATCACCTCATCCAACACACAGTTCTATCATGTGCAGGTTACTGATCCTTCTTGGTCAAAGTGGTGCAGGAGAGACAAAACAATGGTCTAAAAGAATGTCCTGATCACTGTGAATGTCCAGCTATCATGAGTGATTGAGCAAACTAGGACTCTTTTCAAGGGGATGAAAATTACCCGATTGGGATCTTTAAAATTCTGGGGTGATCGGAATGGAAGCATGTGTAGAAACTGCTTCTAGTTGCATGCAACTGAAGAATATAAGCCAACAAACTAAATGGAGACTCACAGAGGAATTCCCTCACATAGACAATGGGAAGAATATAAAGCTCATTAAAAAGTAAATGGTGGAAACACGGATATACTGATATGAAGCTTTGATGGACTCGCAAGGTTTGAGAGGAATCTGGTGTAGGGTGGGAAGAGACTGTTGAGGTGTATGGCGTATGAGCAAGGGCTAGTTGTGGATGTGCTGGAGTTCCTGTTCAGATTACTTTAGTCACAATGTCACGTGAGTACAAAACCTGTACAAAGCATTTCATATTTCACATTACTGCTGAATGTGTCAGCAATCAAAGATGTCAGGGTTTTTCTGACCACCTAAGGCTGGAGCTTTGGGGAACCTCCAGGCAGACAGTCTTTCTCCACAACACCAGGAGAAATAACTAATAGTAATGTTGATTACTGTTTAGTTTAGAGATACAGCGTAGAAATAGGCACTTCAGTCCACCGATTCTTTACTCACCATCGATCGCCCGTTCACACTAGTTCTAAGTTATCCCACTTTTGCATCCAATCCCTACAAACCAGGGTCAATTTACCGAGGCAAATTAACCTACAAACGAGCACATCTTTGAAACAATGGAGGAAATCGCAGCACCCGCAGGAAACCGACACGGTCCAAGGAAAAAGATGCAAACTCCTCACAGACAGCACTCGAGGTCAGGATGGAGCCCAGTCTCTGGTGCTGTGTGGCAGCAGTTCTACCAGTTGCTCTGTCCTGAACACAGGCTGCTCTGATCACAGCTTTTGTGTCAGATAATCAGAGTTTTACAGCAGTGAGTTTGGCTGAGGAATGCTGGCTCCTTGCAGAAGCTGGTCCACTCACCTGGTCCGGCCGGTGGGCAACAGAGACATAGATCTCGGTTTAGGATACCCGCAGTACCTTTCCAGTGTATCTATGCCGCAATGTTTGAAGCAGCATTTCTCCACAATCCCCTTAAGTAGCATCCTTTTGCCGAAGGAGGCCGGGGGTTTCTCACCTGCAGAGAACAGTTCACAGTTATTTCTTGACATTGAACATGGCATTTCCTGGTTAACTATAACCTAATCAATCAGAATACTTCTCAGCAAATAAAGGATCCAAGCCAGCAAACCTCAGCATATCTGGGCCAACATTATGTGTGCAATATCATTCTCAGTCAGTGAGTCCCAGCTCTTCCCAGCAAAGATCTTTGCTTCCCAGTGGAAGGGCTCTCTGGGCCAGCTCACTTTGTGCCATAATGAAATTTTGTAAGACTGCAAACACCGGAGAACTGAAATAAAACAAAAACTGTTGGAAACAGTAGGTCAGGCTGCTTCTGTGGTCAAAGAATATTTTAGATCAGGGCTCTTTGTCATAACAGGGAAAGTGAGAAAGCAACATATGTTCAGGAGAGGGAAGCTGGAGGGGGATGGGGTGAGCAAAGAGAATATCTCTGATAGGATGAGACAAATTGAGTTGAAGCAGCAGTAGGAATGGTGGTTAGCATCATATTAGGAACCTTTGCTTGTGTAAGAGATTGATATTAGTAAGACTATTCAACATATCCAGCTGGTCAGATTGTACTAATAAAAAGAGAACAACTGAGCCAAAATGATGAATGGCAGAAATTACCACTTCTGATACAGACTGAAAGAAAGAGTTACCTAAAGTTGGAAATTCAACATCCAGTCTGGTAGGCAGCCATAGAAGAAAGAACATGGCTGAGAAACAGACACTTTGGCACATGATGTCTCGGCTGATCATGATGCCAATTTGAGCTGTTCATCTGCTGACACAGTTGGCATCTCTCCATTCCCTGCTTGTTCATGCGCCTGTCTCCATGTATCCTAAATGTTGCTATCGTATCTGATTCTACCACCGCCTATAGTGCGATCCAGGCACCTGCCACCCCATGGAAAACAAATTACCTTGTGAATCTCCTTTTAACTTCCCATCCTCCCACCTTAAATCTATACCCTTGTATTTGACATTTCCACCCTGTGGGAAAATAATTATCTCTCCCATTCATGCCTGCCAATATAGCAGGACTCCCCTCATCCTCCAACACCCCAGAGAAAACAACCCAAGCTTGCCCAACTTCTCCTTATAGCTAAGACAGACATAAAATGCTGGAGTAACTCAGTGGTCAGTTGGCATCTCTGGATAAAATGGACAGGTGACGTTTCAGGTCGGAACCATTCTTCATCTTGTAATCTTGTAATCCAGGGAGGCCCCATAACTTCAAGTGCGACCCCACAGTTGAGATTCTTGGTAGGTGAATTGTCCTTGGTGTGTAGATGTGTGGTAAAAGCTGCAGAGAGTTGACGGGCATTTGGGGAGAAACAAATAGGATTTGTGTAATCCTGCACTAGCATAAACTCAGTGTGCTGAAGGGCCTGCTCCCGTGCTGTTAGATTGTATATATCAACCATTGCATCACATTCACTGCAGCAACTCAGCCAGGCTTCAGTGACAGTGCCTTCGCAACTCAACCTCCTGGAAAGGCTAGGGCAGTAAGTGCACTAGAACCCCATCACCAGCAAACTCCATACCAACTTGCACACTTCCCTGGCTTTGAAATGTATTGTTGTTCCTTCTTACTTTATGAGACTATATCAGGCATTTATGTAGGCAAACCAGAGATGGATACAGTCCTAAGGCAGTTCTAATGTTTCCCCTGGCTGAGGAATCTAGGATCAGGGGTTGCAGAGTGAGAACAATGGGCACCTCATCTGGGAATGAGATGAGGAGAAATGTTTACATCCAGATTAATTTCGGAATTCTCTATCCGGGAGTGCAGCGAAGGTTCAGCCATGGAGTTCATTTCAATGATAGATTAAATGACAGACATTGATGGATTTCTGGTCGTTAAGGAGTGAGCTGCAAAATGGCTCTGAGGTAGAAGATCAGCCATGATCTTGATGAATGGAGGACTGGATGGCCTTCTCTTGCTCCTCTTTGTTATCATATGCCATTGAGGAGTCATGTCAATAAAATAGGCTCTGGAACTGAATGCTGGTGGCAAATATAAAAGAAACATTCAATACCAAACCAACCCTCAGGAATGCAAGGTCTGTCCAGTCCTCTGCCTAACGGTCCGAGTTCCCTGCCATCTAGTTGGGCTTTAGATTGAAAATGAACCCAATCTGTTCAATTCAATCAACTGCTTTCATATTACACTGCACACATTGGCTTTAATTAGACACAAGAATGAATAGGGAGGGGAGAGGAGTTATGGAGGGAGGAAGAGAGGGAGTGACTGAGGGTAGGGGAAAGGAGAGGGAGGTAGAGGTGAGAGAGGGATTTGGGGAGGGGAGGAGGAGAGGGGAATGAGGAGGTGAAGGGAGTGCTGGGGGATGAGGGAAATGAGCCGTGTCTGCGCAGTTGGGGGAACGGGTAAGTGGTGGAATATTGCGTTGGGAAACGGGTTGCATTGGGGGACCAGGCCTCCCATGTGACAGGAACCCAACAGATCCCACTTAGTCTATACTGTATAAGGTTAAACATTCCAACCACACAGGACAAGAGCCAATCCTTCCTATAACCCAATCATCTTCACTTACCCACAGCCTATATCCGATACTTAGGAGTGTCTTGGAATTAGATCAGATCCAACTCCTGAACACCCGGGAACCCAGGAAACAGATTCATACATGTCACATAAGATGTGACTGGCCCTGGAGGCTGTCAGTGGAGGTGTCATCTGAGGTGCCATCTTCTACATGGTCATATTTTTACCCATCCAAAACTGCCAGGTGATCCTTTGTACAGCACAGCAGCTCACTGGACCAGGTCGTAAGACATTCAGGAGGCAAGCAGAGAGTGTAATTTTGAATAGCAGATAAGAGATAAGAGGTGAAGGATAAGAACAGATAAGAGCAGATGCAGGATGACACGTTCAATACTTCAGAAACATTCATAAATGAGCTGTTCTTTCATCACAATGTTATTGGCCTTCATAAGAATTATAGGAGCGAATTGCACCAGTTCTGCCATTCAAATAAATCATAACTCATCAATTGACCTCAGCTGGACTTGAATTCAAGGGAGTGAGTAAAATTTGTATGAGGTGGGGGGGGGTGAGAATTGAGAGGGAAGTGCGATTGGGATATCAAAACCATTTCAGAACATGGAGGAATTAACACTTTAATGTTCCAGAGCGCTACAAGTGAGACAGGTGGAGTGGAAATAGAGGAGGAGAGGGGGAGTTGTAGTTTAGATTAAGAACATTGCGGGTTATAGTCCAAGATGTAGCTACAGAGTGGTTATCCTGTTTATGGGTGGGCTAAGAAATAACATGATTACCTTGTTGGCGATGTACTATAGTCCTCAAATAGTCAGGGAATTAGAGGAACAAATATGCAGGGTAATTGTGTAATGTTGCAAGAATAATGGGTATTTCATAGTAGAAGGTCTTAACTTTTCAATTAGAGACTAGTATTGCCATAACACTAAGGACTTAGATAGCTTGGAATTTGTTGAGCATATTCAGGAAAGTTTCCACAGGCACTCAATCGAGGCCCCTACAAAGTTTAACGTACTTTTGGGAAATATGGCAGGGCAAGTGACTGGGGTGTCAGGGAGCATGGTTCGGTTAGTTTTGAGATAGTTAGGGAAAAGAACAAAACTTGTCCACAAGTTGCAATTCTAAATGTGGAAAAGTGGAATGTTGAGGTTTTGTTTATTTCTCTTTTTAATTTATTAGAAGCAAATGTGCAAAAATATAACCAACGGCATATGAAATAATAGTTATTGCACAGCTTCAATTTTAACTTTTAACTATAGTTAGAAGAAAAGAAAGGAGAAAAAGCAAGGAAGAGAAAGTGAAATGTGCAAAGATAGAACCCCTAGACTACCAAAGTGATGTAGCCAAAGAGTGAATAAATGAAAGAAAGAATAAAGGAATAGAAAAAATAAGAAAAATAAAAAGACTAAAAAAGAGAAAGAAAGAAAAAAGTGGTGATATACCTGCCTTGCATCCCTCCCCATCCATCTCACCCAGCCCCTAATAGATTTAACTCCAAAGTTGTGTTGTACCATACTATCCTTGTAATAAGTCAATGAATGGTGTCCATGTCTGTTAAAAGTGATCCATTTTTTCTGCTATGAGAAGTCTAATATTTTCAAGATGTAGCGTCTCAGACATGTTTGTAATCCACATCTTAGGGGGAGGGACAGATGTACGTTTCCAAAATTTGAGTATTTGTTTTTTTGCCATTATCAGGCCATAATTAAGGAACCGTCTTTGAAATAATGATAGCTCAGAGCAGGCTTCTGACGTACGTAGAATAATCAATTCCGTGTCGGGGTCCAATTTTGTTTTTAGTGTTTTTGAGAAAATTTCAAAAATACCTCCCCAAAAATTATGTAGAAAAATTACGTACAAAACTTTATACGAGGCAAAGGAATGTGTTATAGTTGCTTCCTGAAGAAGACATTTATCACAAATAGGAGATACATTTGGAAAGATCCTATTTAGTTTAGACTTTGAATAGTTGAGTCTGTGCAGTATTTTAAATTAAATTAGCAAATGCCTAACGTTAATTGAGCAGTTGTGTATATATAGGTTTTCTTCCCATCTGTCTTTTAGATTTTTTAGGCCAAGTGTGGCTTCCTAAGCTCTTCTAATTACTTGTGACGATGGAATTTCTATATGTAAAAGGGTGTTATACAGATATGATATTAACCAGGTCCTAACACTGGTCTTAACACTGGTCTTAACACGGAGCACTCAGGCGGTACGGTGCGCTCTGCGTAGGATCAATCCATGCAAGGCTGCAAGCCCGGATGGAGTCCAAGGAAGGGTACTAAAGAACTGTGCTGTACAGCTGGCTGAGGTATTCACGAGGATCTTTAAGCTGTGTCTATCTCTGGCAATGGTCCCCAAGTGCCTGAAGACAGCTACCATAATGCCGGTGCCGAAAAAGTCAAAAGTCACCAACCTGAATGACTACCACCCAGTTGCCCTAACTCCAATACCAATGAAGTGCTTTGAAAGGCTGGTCCTCTCCCACATCAAATCCAGCATCCTTGCCTCACTGGACTCTCATCAATTTACATACAGGACAAATATATCCACAGAGGATGCCATCCCTGTGGCTCTTCACACTGTCCTGACTCACCTGGAAAGACAGGGCACGGACGTGAGGATGCTCTTCATAGACTATGGCTCTGCATTCAACACCAAGTCTTCCCCACCAAGCTCACCACCAAACTCCACCAGCTAGGTCTCAGCTCAACGATATGCGACTGGATCCTGAATTTTCTGACAGAGCGACCGCAGGCAGTGAGACTGGGCCCGCACGTCACCCTGAGCACCGGCACACCACAGGGCTGTGTACAGAGCCCCATGCTCTACTCCCTCTTCACTCATGACTGTGTTCCTGCATTTGACACCAACACCATCGTCAAGTTTGCAGACGACACAACAGTGATCGGGCTGATCACCAACGGTGATGAAACAAACTACAGAGCGGAGGTGCAGAACCTGGCAAACTGGTGCTCATGTAACAACTTGTCCCTACACACCTCCAAGACCAAGGAGCTGATTATCGACTTCAGGAGGACACATAATGGGGAATACGTCCCATTCTCCATCTACGGGGACAGTGTGGAGAGAGTGTCCAGCTTTAAGTTTCTGGGCACTCATATCTCAGAGGACCTCACATGGTCCACCAACACCGCTGCGCTGGTCAAGAAGGCACAGCAACAACTGAGAACATTGAAAAAGACTGGTCTGCCCTAACAGCTGTCGACAACCTTCTACCGCTGCACGACAGAGAGCATACTAACGTCTGGCATCTCTGTGTGGTATCTCAGCTGCAGGGAGGCAGAGAGGAGAGCTCTTCAGCATGTGGTCCACAGAGCGCAGAAGATTATTGGGAAACAGTGACCAGCCTTGAAGGGCATCTACCACACACGGTGCCCCAGGAAGGCCGCCAGCATCCATAAAGACTCCTCACACCCTTGTAATGGACTGTTCGAACTCCTACCTTCCAGCAGACGTTACAAGGCCTTCTACGCCCGCACCTCCAGACTCAGGAACAGCTTCATCCCCAGAGCTATGGCTGCTCTGAACCGGCCCTGCTCAGTGCCCCCCACCCTCATGAACTGTCTCCCTTGGATGGTCACGTCGCGCAGAAACAATTGCACTTTAGACTGTTTTGACTGTTTTACTGTTCTTTTTAAAAACCATGTTCTCGGGGTATCTAAACCTAAATTCTATTAGTTATTTAAGTTATGACATCGGATGGAAGCTGCAAACCAAATCTCGTTGCACATATGTGCATTGACAATAAAATATATTATTATTATTATTATTATTATTATTATTATTATTATTATTATTATTATTAACTTGTTTGAGTCCGAGTTTCTATTGATCCATTCGTCTAGTATGTCTGGCACCAAAGATTGGTAGTCTTTGGTTTATGATTTCAGATAGTCTCGAATTTGAAGGTATCTGAAATATTGATTACCTTTCAGGTAGTATTTCGACTGTAATTCTTGAAATGAGAGAAGAGTTCCCATCTCATAAAGATCTCCAAGTTTTTTGATTCCTAATCTTTCCCAATGTGTGAACGTTTTGTCTAAAATAGATGGCTTGAACAAAGGATTATTGGCAATTGGTGAAAGAAGAGATACGTTTCTCAGTTTAAGGGTTGACTTCACTTGTCTCCAGATTCGTAAAGTACTGTGGATAATCGGATTTTTCGCATATAGTGTTTTATACAAATTTATTGTAGAGAGGAAAATCGCGCCTATATTAAAAGGTGAACAATCCTCTCTCTCCATTATTAACCAATTTACCTGTTGGCCTGTATTGTCCAACCAATAGATTACATTTTTAATATTTGTTGCCCAATAATAGCATTAGAAGTTGGGGAAAGCCAATCCACCAGTTTCTTTGGGTTTACATAGGTGCCGTTTATGAATTATATGTGTTTTATAATCCCAAATAAAGTTTGTAATCCGAGAATCAAGTGTTTGGAAGAAACATTTAGGAAGATATATCGGCATTGATTGGAATAAGTAGAGGATTTGTGGGAGGAAGATCATCTTTACGGCATTTATTCTGCCTATTAGAGACATCGGAAGTGTTTTCCAAAATTGAATAAGAGCATTTACATGAGCATCTAGCATTAACTAAGGGAGGAAAGTTGGCGTTAAATGGAGAAATATATTTTCTGGTTACCTGAACACCCAGATATTTGAATTTTTCCGTAGCAATTCTGAAAGGGAATTTTAGGAGGTGTGTCGGCTCTTGAGGTTTTATTGACATAATTTCACTTTTGTTCCAGTTTATTCTATATCCTAAAAAGGAAACAAATTCCTCTATAAGATTTAATATACGTAGAATGCTAACTTGGGAGTTGGTGATATATAATAATACATCATCTGCATATAATGGTATTTTATTATTGGGGTATTATTGGAGTAGCCGTGAATGTTTGGATGTACTCTTATACATTCCGCTAGAGGTTCAATCGCAAGGGCAAATAACAGGGGTGATAATGCACATCCCTGTCTATTGCCCGTGGATAACTGACATTTAGGTGAGAATATATAGTTAGTCAGTATTCTGGCAGTCGGCTTATCATATAACAGTTTTATCCATGAGATAAAATGTTCTCCCAACTGAAATATTTGCAATACTTTAAAAGATATTTCCATACTACTTGATCAAATGCTTTTTCTGCGTCTAATGAAATAATTGATAAGTCTTCTTTTATCGTTCTGTGTGAGTACATTATGTTAAGCAGGCGTCTTAAATTGTTAAACAAGTGCCTTTTGGGTATAAACCCAGTTTGATCCGAGTGTATTAATTTATTAATGTATTTACTTAATCTTCTTCCCAAAGTTTTAGCTAATATTATTTGATCTGTATTTAACAGGGTGATTGGTCTGTATGATCCCGGGTCTTCCAGATCTTTATCTTTTTTGGGTATAAGTGTAATAGTTGATTCAGCTAGGGTTTGTGATAATGTCTGTTTTTTAAATGTGTATATATAAAGGTTGTGTAAAAGCGGGGAAATTACCTCGTAAAATCTTTTATAAAATTCGTTTGAGGGTATTTTTGGGGGAACTTTGAGCGACAGGAGCTAGCAAAAGTCAAATGGAGTAAAATGTTTGCAGGCAATGGGACATTCAGCAAGTGGGAGACAATTGAAAGTGAGATAGCAAGAGATCAAGGTCTGCGTGTTCTTGAAGACAAGAGGTATTGAAGTTCCAGTCAGAAGAAGAAAGGGGCCATGCATCAGGTACAGGCAGATGCGATCGTGAGGAATATAGGGGATACAAGAGTATACAAGGAGGAAATCAGGAGGGTAAAAAAGGGACACTAGACAGCTTTGGTAGAGAAGATTTAAGACAATTGCAAAAGATTTATGTACATAAATCTTTACACTTCTGTCTTTACACAGAGAGTGGTGAGTCTCTGGAATTCTCTGCCACAGAAGGTAGTTGAGGCCAGTTCATTGGCTATATTTAAGAGGGCGTTAGATGTGGCACTTGTGGCTAAAGGGATCAGGGGGTATGGAGAGAAGGCAGGTATGGGATACTGAGTTGGATGATCAGCCATGATCACATTGAATGGCGGTGCAGGCTCGAAGGGCCGAATGGCCTACTCCTGCACCTATTTTCTATGTTTCTATGTTTCTATTATAGGAAAAGGATAGCTAGAGAGAGAATAGGACCCCCTCACATACCAATTTACATCCATGTGCGGAGCTGCACGACATGGGTTAAGTCCTCAATCAAAATTCTCCTCCGTTCTTACCAGGGAGAAAGAAACGAAGATTATGTAACTCAGTAAATATAACGAGGATGTCTTGGAGATAGTCAGCATTACAGTAGATGAGGTGCAGAACAACTTAAAATGTGTGATGGTAGACAATGGTGTGCCTCAGAGGTCGTTGTTGGGGCCCATTGATGTCGGTTATCTGTATCAATGATTTGGATGTGAATGGAAAAAGCATGGTTTGCAAGATTGTAGATGACACTAATATAGCTGGTAATGTAATCAACTGTAAAATTGGCACCTTAGGAGAATGCAGATGCTGGAATCATAAACAAAAAATAAACTGCTGGAGGAACTCAGATTGATGAAGATCTGAACAATAATCCTGACCCAAAATATTGTCTGTCGATTGACTCTCTCGGTTCCTCTCGCATTTTGTTTACTGCTGTAACAATTACGGTGGTTTGTTATTGAGCATCTAACATGATGAGATATCATGTGGATAGTCACTGGCTGGGATACAACGCAGTCCCAGAGATATAAAACAAGATGACATTAAAGGAGTGGATTAAACAAAGAGGAGATATTGTATACAGCCTATCCCAGAATATACACGATCACAGGGCAAGATACTGTACACATATAACAACAGGGTTGGATATTGTACACAGCTAGCCATAGCTTTCTATACTATACAGAGCCAGTCATCAGATGGAAGATGGAGACCTCTCTGCACATGGGTGATGTTTCCGGTTGAGACCCGAAACGTCACCCATTCCTTCTCTCCAGAGATGCTGCCTGTCCCACTGTTACTCCAGCATTTTGTATCTATCTTCAGTGTAAACCAGCATCTGCAGTTCCTTCCCATGTGGTCATCAGATGGAATACTTTATACAAGCTTCACAGCATGGGATGCTGTGCACAGACAGATACCGGTGGAACATTGTACACAGGTGATCACAGGTGGAATTTTGTGAACAGATATTCACAGGGTGTGCTACAGCACCCAATCAATCATGAGATGGACAATTGTATCAAATTAGTCACGAGGTGGAATATTGTACATAGACATAGGATGTGATACTGTACACTGTCACAGGGTGGGAAACTGCACACAGTAACAAGGTGGCATACATTTCACTGATAATCACAGAATGAGACTCCACAATTAGTCGCTTTGTTGTGTACAAAAATCATAGGATGGGTTGGTTTAGAGCTACAGGGTGTGATCCTGTCCAGGTGGGTGACACAGGGGTGGGGAGGGACAGGAGGGGGGAGTTGCAGTGTGGGTATGGGGACGGGTGACTGTACAGGAGTAATCACAGTGGGAGACACTCACTGCAGTTACCTGGTTAGTCACTGTGCCAGCCATCACAGGATGTCCTTCCACATTGTGTAGGAACTGCATATGCTGGTCTGAACTGAAGATAAACACAAAATGCTGGAGTAACATAGCGGGGTAGGCAGCATCTCTGGATAGAAGGAATGGGTGACGTTTGGGTCGAGACCTTCTTCCATATTGGCAGACACAGCTTATAAGGTTGTACAGAGTCAGTCAGAGGATGGCACATTGTACACATAACATTGGAGTAGTATTTTCATTATTAGAGGAAGCCACAGGTCAGATATCATGCAGGCAATCACCGCGTGGAAGAGTAAATGCAGACATTCACAGATTTGGATATCATACAGAAAGTCACACTATGGACTTCCATGCAAATAGCCACTGGGTGTGCTACAGTACATACTCACTGTTACAGATGGGCATTATATATACAGCAAGCAGGGGTACAGTACACACAGTCACAGTGGGGCATTGTGGATGTACACACAAGTGTCTGAGTGCTACGCACAGAAAGGGTGGCTGCAACACACGCAGTCCATGTATTACTCACACCTATCATTCACCCCGATACCTACGGTCATGAAAGGCAGACCAATCATAAAAGTTTAACATGCACAGGCTTCACGTAGACTTTCCACATACAGTAGAAGGGACTGGTACTTTGATTTTGGAAGTCATTCAGATAAAAATGCAAAGCATTTCCTTCCATCACAGGATATGTTATTAACTTTATCTGTATCTCTGAACTGTCTAGGCGTTAGCCTTCAATAACTCAGGCAATCCATCGCAGTTGGTTCAGAGACCGCTCACCAACCCAGCTGTGAATATTTCTCTTGCCAGGAAGAGAGTTAACAATCAAACACTTAACCAATAAACACCACTATTATTTCAAGGCAAGATTCTTAAATGGATGGAGAAAGCTCTCTGATCCCCTTCATGGTCACTCTGTGTCTTTGCCAATAGTTACACTTCTACAGCTTTTCATTTCTTATGACTGGAATATAACCAATTATTAAATTTTATGCTCAAACGTTTTACTGTGAATTGTTAATATCTTCAATCATCACATCAACAGCAGTCACTCAAAACGAGCATGACTGTCCTCTCCTCTCCATAGGGTTGTGTACTTGTGGATCTGCAGATGTCTGTAGATGCCGAGCCGCGATCCACACACCTTGGTGCAACGTGGGCAGTAGAGACTGGCGGTGGTTTGCAAGTCCTCGGGCCCCCTTTTCTCTCTCGTTACAGTACTGTTGCTTCATCTCTGCGACACGGCGTAGCTCCGTTTCATGACGTGAAGCTCCTTCCTGCACGGATTTCCTCTAGGAGCGCCTGTGCAATGCAATGTGCTCCCAGTTGCTCGATGTGATGTGGACTTTCTTCAAACTGTTCTTGATGTTGTCCTTGAAGCGTTTCTTTGGCCCGCCGGGGGCACGTCATCCTTCCTTCAGTTGAGAGTACAGGATCTGTTTAGGAAGACATGTGTTGGACATGCGGATGACATGGCCAGTCCATCGAAGTTGGTGCTGCATTATTGTGGTGGTGATGCTGGTCATGTTGGCTTCCTCCAAAATGCTGATGTTGGTGTGTTTGTCCTCCCCGCTCATCCTCAGAATCTTTCGTAAAGATCTTTGATGGCATTGTTCCAGGGCTCTCAGGTGCCTGCTGTAGGTAGTCCATGACTTGGCTCAGGGTGGTTAGGCCGATGGCTATGTAGACCAGCAGTTTTGTTTGAGCCTTTAGGTCTCAGTCTTCAAATACTCTTTGCCTGAGTCTGGTAGGCTCCGCCAGGGCCGGCCTTAAGCCGTTTGGACCGATTGCTCTCAAGCTAAGGGGGCCCTGCGCTAGAGTAATCAAAAGATCCGAGAGCTCTGCTCTAGGATTAATTGGAGCAAAGATCTTATAGCAAGCAAGATGGTCCATTCCTGCGAAATACAATGGACTGACTTGTAGTACGCACCGGAGGGTAACTTCCGTCATTTCAGTAACCCCGACCCGACATCAGTTTTGCCTCTCGCCGCGTTGCGTGGGAACAGTTCATGTGTTTTCAAATGTTCTTTTAAATGTTCTTTTTAAACGGCACATACCTTGTACAGGGAGGAACTGCAGATGCTGGTTTAAACCGAAGACAGACACAAAAGGCTGAGTAAATCAGCAGATCAAGCAGCATCTCTGAAGAGGACTAGGTGATATTTTGGGTTGACTTTTTCGATAGCTGCCATGAGGGGAGAATCGCCGGCACCAGGAGCGAGCGAACACACGGACAGACGGACGAAAGCAACGATCATAGAGCGGCAGCGGTGGACATTTCGGGTAGAGACCCTTCTTCAGACTGACAGTCAAGGGAAAGGGAAATGGGAGAAATAGGCATATCTACCATTCATTTGTCCTCACTACCGTCTTTATCTCTTGCTCATCTTTCCCCTGACTCAGCCTGAAGAAGGGTCTCGACCTGAAATGTCACCTGCAAAGATCTTTGGTCACCTATTCCGCTCTTTGATCATTGCTTTCGTCCGTCTGTCCACGTGTTCGCTTGCGCTTTGTGCTGGCGCTTCTCCCCTCAGACTCCGCCAAATAAACACACACAGCATGCCCGGCAGATGAGATCGGTGCGGTCCGAGACCAGGAGCAGCTTTGAGGAGCAGGGCGAAGGGTGACATATAACGGGTCATGGCAGCTATCGAAAAAGTACGGAAATGGTAAGGGGGAAATTAAAAACCCCCGAAGGAAATTGATGTTTACCCAAAATAAGGGGCCGGCGATCGTTCCGTGTCGGAGGGAAGGGGGTGGGAAGGATGGTTTGAGTTCCTCTTTCCCCTGACTCCGTCTGAAGCCGGGTCTCGACCCGAAATGTCACCTATTCTTTTTGTCCAGAAATGCCGCCCGACCCGCTGCATTTTTGTCTATCCTTTAATCTCTCAGCGTTGCTTTGGAGTAATCTACTCTCGGCTCAGCTAGATCTACCCCGGGTGGAGGGGGGAGAGAGACTAGAGGGGGAAGAAAGGAGTAGATGGGGAGGGGGGTGTGAGGCGGAATGGAGAAGGGGGAGGTGGCCTCACGGTCCCGGGGCAGCGCTCCCACCCCTCCGGTCGCCGTGCTTCACGCACGCAGCCCCGGCTCCCTCCCTCTCTCTCCCCGGGAAGACGCGGTGAACAATACAGGGAGGGCCGGACCGGAGGTTGGAGCAACGTTTACAAACCTCGGCCTCAGCTCACGCCTGGACCCCGGCATCCGTTCCCGCCACAGGCCCTCTCCCTCCCTTCTCTCCTTCCTTCCCTCACTTCCCTTCTTCCCTCCATCCTTCCTCTCTCTTTTCCCTTCTCTCCTTCCCTCCCTCCCTTCTTTCTCTCTTTCCCTCCCTCCCTTCTTTCTCTACTCCCCTCCCTCCCTTCTTTCTCTACTTCCCTCACTCCCTTCTCTCCTCCCTCCCTTCCCTCCCACACACACACATAACGCACAGACAACTAACACACGCACATCACGCACAGACAACTAACATACACACACACAACTAAGTTCAGATGGGGTAGAAGCCCAAAGGGTAGGATGGGCCTGAAACCCAAAAATTAATGCCTGGACTGGTTTTTCACCAATGGCTATTGGTTTTCCAGGCTCTAGTTAATTAATTTTATTTTTTTTTCATTTCACAGTCACTAAAACAAGTGGTATTGTAACTATGTACTTTTCAGAGGTGATCCAGGGGTGGAAGATGGCAACCTTCACGTGGTCCGCCCTGTTTCGACTAATGCAATCAACTCGATGTGCACAAACGGAAGATCAAATAAAACAAGTTGTCCAACAACTTTAGGCTGTGCACGCCACACGGAAGAAGAAGAGGAGGTGATCACACATTTTGTTTGTTACTTCTAGGCTTACATGTATGCATTTTTATATTAAAATGTAGCTCAGATCTGTTTGGTCCATTAACTCGCAGGCACTTTTTAAGCACACATTTTGATTACTTTCCATTCTACCATGGAGATATAAAGTCTATAATAGACTTTATTTGTATTTCTACAGACCTTGGCTGGGAACATGGGGCTCAACAAAATTGTTCCCATTTGGGCCCCGCACCTCCTAGAGCCGGCCCTGGGCTCCGCAGGCACAACTCAGGCCAGGTATGTGCCATCAGGGTAGGCAAGGTAGGCACTGCCTACCCTGACTAAAATGATAAAATGGTAATTTTTAAATATAAATAGTCAAAGTGTAGGAGAATTTGCCTACCTAAGAGATCGATCTCTTAGCTAGGCATAATTCTCCATGCCTTTCATCCGCAGTACATGTAATAAGCGAAAGTGTGTGCAGCTCACTTGCCGTCGACGCTGCTTCAACCTTCAATTACAAGGACTCACTCATGTCAGCCGCTTCCCGCAAATCCTTAACTTCCGACAGCACGGTCAAGGGACCAATTGAGGTTGCTCAGCTGTCGGAATTTAAGGATTTGCGGGAAGCGGCTGACAAGACCGAGGCCGGCGAGCGGCAGTTGAGAGATGTTCACACGGAGAGCACTGCCAGATGTGAGCAATTGCAATTTATAAGGAGATTCACAAAATCACGCCATCAAATCTCCCATCATCCCAGAGCACCAACTGCCATGAAAAGACAAAATAACTGTCCGTACATCATCAACTCGCTAAATGTAAATAAACTTTGCTACCAATATTCCCTTTACGCAAGGACGATAAGGGAATGGAATAGGTTGACACCCAGTGCTGCTCCCGATGTTAAGTCATTTAAAAAGGGGATTGAGCATCTAGATCTCCTCAACTTGGTCAAAAAGGCCCACTTCAAATGTAATCACAACTCTACTCACTCCAACCTGCGCAGTAATCAACCAGAACCAGAACCAGAGCGGACTGGCAGAAGGCACTGAGGTGGCAGCTAGTTCCACTGTCCAGTCCCAGCGGCCGCTCGCAGGCACCTGAGCTACTTCCCTCCCCGGAGCACCACAGCGGCGGTGAGTGAGTGAGTTACTAGCATGATCCACGACACTCTCCTTCTCAATGCTCCTACCCAAAGATCTTAGAGCAGGATAGTTGCTCCTGGCCTCCCCGCAACTTTACCACTGGCCAGACTCCCCACACGTTGTGAAAAGAACTCTTGCCCCAATTGGTCCCTTCAACTAGTATTGTTATCAAATAAGATCATAACTGATTCAACTTGTCCCGGTGTGCTCCCATTTTTTCCACCATCTCTCCACCTGCCATCAAGCTCCACCCCCCACCCATTCAGTAATTCAGAATGAAGGAGATTTGGAAGCCTTGGGCAAATTGAATTGTTATTTTCTTTGTTTATTTTTTTGAGCGTGAGAAATTCTATGTCCCACCAGCCTTCTTTAAAAATTTAGCAACTCAAAATGAGTGTGTGTCTTCATTGGGAAATATGCTACTTTATTAAGAGATATGGCTTTTGAAGACTATAAAAGTTGACTGACAGCTTACATAGAGAACTATCTGCGCATGCGCAGTTTAAGATTTTTTTAAAGCCGACTGACTGCCTACCCTGAGTAATTACTCATGGCACGTGCCTGTCTCAGGAGATGGTTGACCTCAGAGTCAATGTCAGCTTTTGAGGAAATAAGGTAGAGGAAGTGGTCAACGTTTTTAAGAGTGGTGTCGTCCACTTTTATAGTGGGCTGGGTGCAGCAAGTGGCGACGGGGGCAGGATTGTGAGATCTGGAAGCCCCTAGTCATGAGCTGGCACATCAGGTGGTGGGTGCTAGATTCAGTCGCTGGTCTCTTGGAACGACGTAGAAGAGCCCTTCGGCAGCTGTGAGCAGTCCTCTTTAGCATCCACTCTGCTCACCCCACTTGGGGAAAAGGCTAGAAAAGGTGCCCTAAAAATAACCTGCCTCAAACTTACCTGGATTACCGCGTACAGAGGTATCTCCATATGCAGTCAGAAGCACAGAAATATTAATATGAACTTTGGAGCATGGAATGTGCGCACATTGATGGATAGTGCAACCAGTAACAGACAAGAGAGGAGAACCGCGATCATTGCTAGAGAACAGAGAAGATGACGGATTGACAGAGCTGCCCTTTCTAAAACCCGGCAGGCAGACGAGGGACAACTGAAGGAGGAGAATGGTGCCTACACACTTCTGGAAAGGAAAAGCTGCTGATGAGCCCAGGATCCATGGTGTTGGGTTTGCCATCAGGAACCAGCTCATCAGCCACCTCTCTGACTTCCTGTGGGAATCAGGGAGCGTCTTGACCATCCGTCTGGTGCTTGCCAACAACCAGATGGCAACGGTTGTGAGTGCCTATGCTATTCACATCTATTTTTTCTTTTTTCCCATAATCTGCTTTCTCACCCTTTCTCTTGCTTTCTCTATTCCTGATATTATCTCTTTACCACTTGGTTTCTGCTCAGCCCAACTCCCTGTAATTTTTCATTGTCATCTCCCCCTATCCCCTTCTCCCACTGTTTTGTTTTTACCTCGTGGTTCCTTCACATCCTGCTCTCCTTGGTCCTTCTCTCTCTCCTCCACTCTCTGCCTTGACCCACTGTTAATTTGTTTGCTTATGATAGCACATTCAGTGTTCCATGTCTCGCAAGAGTCAAACTTCAAAATCTAATGCCCTGGCAAAATCAATTTAAGCTTCACATTAAATGCCCAATTGCTATTTCAAATGTTTAAGAACATCCAGCCTAAAATCTCTCTGTAATAAATAATGGAATTAAATCTAAATCATAAGCTTTAAAACAATTACTTGTGGTTGACTTTAGTTATCAAACACCAATTTTCAAAATTATTATATAAAAGTGTCACCTTTCGTGCACAACTGCTGCGTGCAGAGTTCATGATGAAGTTTGCTCTCAGTCTCTCCTCCCACAGCGATTCCACGGTGTCTGCTAATGTGGAGAGCTGGAGTCCTTTGCTTTATAGCACAAGGGGAAGGTCCTTCCTTCAGTTGCACACGCCTACATCAAAGTTTAACTTAGGCAAAGAAAAATTGTGGTATTGTTTGCATTCCATTCCTTCCATTAACACACTCAGCATCTTGATTTGCATCTATCTATCTATCTACCTATCTATCGATCTATCTATTCTTTCTATATACATTACTAAAACTCTCATCTTATTTGTTTGTCCACCTATATTGGCGCAAAATGGTACACGATCCCCCCCACCCCAATCCCACCAACAGTCACCCGGTTCCCCCTCACAGTGGTCCTCCTCGCTCTCATCGTCCATTGTCGAAGCCCCACTTCCTGCCTCAGTGGTGCCGACTCGGTCCCCAGCCACAGGTTCCGTCGGCCGCTTCACCCGACCCCGGCTTCGACCCGGGCTTCTAGGCAGCAATTCAGGAGGAATCGAGACCGCGGTGCCTCGATTAAGGCCTCCGGCCGCGTTCTCAGTCAACAGACGTGACCCGTTGGGAGGCCTTTGGCCGCGCTGCATCACATAAAGGGCTAGGAGCCAAGTGCTGGAAGTTAGGATAAATACAGATGGGTGTCCTTTGGTCAGCGTGAATGTGGTGGGCTGAATGACCTGTTTCCATTCTGAATGGCTTCAAAACTCATATGGAAGACAGCAATGTTCCAGTTGCTTATTGTAAACATGTGCCAGCTCCTCCCTGGCACAAGCTGGCAGGGTTCTTGATTAGAACGGGTGAAGGGTTATGGGGAGATCCTGTTCCCTTTGTCATACATTTGGGGCGGCACAGTGGTGCAGCGGTAGAGTTGCTGCATTACAGTGTCAGAGACCCGGATCCGATTCTGACTGCGGGTGCTGATTATAAGGAGTTTGTACATTCTCCCTGTGACCACGTGGATTTGCTCCGGGTACTCCGGTTCCCTCTCGCACCCCAGGTTTGTTGGTTAATTGGCTTTAGTAAATTGTAAATGGTCCCTGGTGTGTAGGATATGCTTGTGTACGGGGTAATTGCTGGTCAGCGTGAACTCGGTGGGCTGGAGGGCCCGTTTCCTCACTGTATCTCTAAAGTCTAAAGTCTATGCGGGCATGTATAGCACCAGATCCCGCAGTGATATAGAGAGTTTAAAAAAAAGAGATAACTCTAAAGTAGTAGTGCTGATTACAAGTCAAATGGTTTACAATGCAAGTCTTTGTTATAATTGTGTAAGATGCCAGTGAGGCCACACCAAGCATACTGCACACAGTTTTGGCCCAGGTACCAAGAGCGGCTGTATTTATGTTATGGTCCTATTGAAACATATGACGGGAAATGGTAGGATAGCTGTTGGGATGTTTCTACTTCACAAATGAAGTGGACATTGTTACAAGGTAATGGGCTGGTTACATAAAGTTAAGGTATGGTAAATCCCTGTATACCCAGCCGGAGAGAGTTGTAATGACTAGATCATTACAAGTATTTAGTGGAGATAGATACATTTTTGAAAGATCATGGGATTTAGGGATGCGCAGATCTGACGTAGATGAGTTGAGGGCAAGGGGTAGATCTGTCATGATCACGTTGAATGGTGTGGTGGGATAAAGGGGTAAGTGGCCCACACCTGCTCCTAATTTCTTACCTTCCTCTGTTTTGTGGCTGAACGGGAAGTGGCGTGAATACGGTTATTGAATGGCAGGCATATGCACCTGCAAGTGGATCTGGCAGCAAGTGGCCTCCTCGCCAATAGTCAGTCTGTCCTTTCCTCTGTTTTGTTATTTTAAGTACATGTTAAAGAGTATGTTTTAGTGTTCCTTGGTTTATTTTATGGGGACTGGGGGCGGGGGGGGGGCCTGCTGGGCACATTTTTTTAAAACTCTTACCTCGATGGAGACATGATTTTTTTTCCGTATCTTATCTCCGTCCCCACTGCGGCCTAACATCGTGGAGTGGCGCGGCCTTCCCAGGAGACCAAACCGGCGCTTCAACTGCGGGTGCGGCATGGACTTACCATCGTGGAGCTTGCGATCCCTTTGCTGGGGATCGACTGTGGAGAGCTCCAACCGTGGGCCTGTGGACTTTAAAGTCCGCGGTCCCTGATTAAAGGCCGATTCGAAAGCTCCAAGTCGTGGAGAGTTTCAGCCATCCCAACGAGGGAGTTTCGATCACCCCGAAGCAAGAGCTTCGGATCGTTGGCTGCGGGAGCTTTGATGGCCCTGACTGCGGACAGTTCAACAGCCCCGACCGCGGGAGAATAAAGAGGGGCATGTTTGGACTTTATTACCTTCCATCACAGTGAGGAATGAGGGGAACCGCTGTGGAGGATGTTTATGTTAAATTTAATTTTATGTGACTGTGTGTCTTGTTACTTTTCATTTAGTATGGCTGTAAGGAAACTTAAATTTCACTGTACCTTAATTGGTACATGTGACAATGAACTGACCTTGAAACCTTGACCTTAAATATCCAAATGGGAATATGATGTAGTGGCAACTCAAAACATGGAACAGTCCAGCACAGGAACAGGCCTTTTGGCCTACAATGTCTGTGTCAAACATAATGCCAAAGTTAATTATCCATTCTGCCTGCATGTGATCCATACACCTCCAGTTATTGCATATTCATGGGCCTATCTCAAGAATCAAAAGTGTTTTATTGTCATGTGGACAGAAAAAGATCAAATTAAATTCTTACACCAGCTTTGTAAAGACAGTGGTGCAGCAGTAGATTGTTTTCTTTATGGCACCAGAGACCCAGATTCAATCTAGACTACGGGTGTTGTCTTTACGGAGTTTGTAGGTTCCCCCTGTGTCCCTGTGGGTTTTCTCCCAGTGCTCCAGTTTCCTTCCCACCCATCCTCCAATAGATAAGAATGCCAGCTTTTCAGCAGAATGTTCTATGTTGACAATTTTCCCATCATGCTTCTCCAGTGTGTGAGCTCTGGGGTTAACCAAATTATAAACTACTCATCCTCCTTATAATTCTCAAAATTCCCAACATGTGCCTCAAGAAGGCGGTATCTATCAAGATTCCCCATCATCTAGGCCATGCCCTCTTCTTACTGCTACAGTCAGGCAGGAGGTACAAAAGCCTAAAGTCCCTCACCACCAAGTTCAATAACAGCTACTCTCCTCAACTAATAGGTTCTTGAATCGATCCACACAAGAATAATCTTACAATGACTACAGAACACCACGGTCTACCTCTTGCATTATCATGGACTTTTCTAATCGTGTTTTTTTTTAACTAATGTCTTGTTTTTGCACATTTTATTTATTTTCACTGTCTTGCAGAAGCATAGATATTTTAGTTTAGTTTAGTTTAATTTAGAGATACAGCGCGGGAACAGGCCCTTTGGCCCAACGAGTCCACACCGACCAACCATTCCCCACACATGAACTGCACATCCTCCACACACTAGGAACAGTTTATTTTGACAGATAATTGTTGACTTTCGGAAGAACAGAGGGGGCAGACACACCCCCATCCATATAAACGGGACTGAGGTGGAGCGGGTCTCCAACTACAAATTCCTCGGGGTACACATCTCGGAGGATCTGTCCTGGTCCCTCAACACCTCAAAGCTAATCAAAAAGGCACAGCAGTGCCTTTGCTTTCTGAGGAGGCTCAAAAAAGCCCACCTGTCCCCCCAGATCCTGACGAACTTCTACCGCTGCACCATCGAAAGCATCCTGACCACCTGCTTTACGGTATGGTACAGCAGTTGCACCGTGGCAGACAGGAAGGCACTACAACGGGTGGTGAAAACCGCCCAGTACATCATCGGTGCCCCGCTCCCTGCCTTGGATGCCCTCCACCGAAAACGGTGCCTGAAGCGGGCCGGGAAGATCATCAAGGACCCCTCACACCCTAATCATGGACTGTTTGCCCTCCTCCCATCAGGGAGGCGGTACAGGAGCCTCAAGTCCCGCACCAGTAGGACGAAGAACAGCTTCTTCAACTACACCATCCGACTGCTGAACTCGGAGCCCAGCTGATAGATTTGTCTGTACCCTGTATTTATTTATTTTCCATATTGCTACCACTGCACTCTGTATTTATTTTTCTATATCGCTATCACTAAGAACGACGCTAAACTGCATTTCGTTGTACCTATACTTGTATTTGTGCAATGACATTAAACTTGAATTGAATTGAATTGAATTAAACATACCAAACCAATTAACCTATAAACTTGTACGTATTTGGAGTGTGGGAGGAAACCAAAGATTTCAGAGAAAACCGACGCGGTCACGGGAAGAACGTACAAACTCCGTACAGACAGTACCCATAGTCATGATCGAACCCAGGGTCTCCAGCGCTGTAAGGCAGCAACTCTACCGCTGCGCCAACATGTCACATTGTCAGGATAATTTATGTTTTTATATGTTGTCTGAGTCTGTATGTCTTTGATGCTGCTGTAAGGAAGATTTTCATTGCACCCAGTACCTCACCGTACTTGTATGACAATAAACTTGACTTTATTGTTGAATTGTGGCCGAGCCAGTGCTTTATGAAGATTAATTGTGAGTTTCTTGCTTGTGTACTCTGTGCCTTTAATTATAAATCCTGGGAACCGAGATGTTTTTATCACCACTTTCAGTGAACAATGCAGATGAAGCCCCAAATCTCATGGTCTTGCTTTTTAGAAATGTGCCTAGTTTTTGATTGCTTCTTCACATTCTTCCTGCCAAAAGGTAGCACCTAAATCTATTCCAATCTTCCTTACAGTTCCTCATTCCTCCAGGTTTTGTGCCATCTACAAATCTAAACATGGAGTCCTGTATAATCAAGTACAAGACCTTTATAAATATTTTTAAAAGTAGTGCTCTTGGTACCAATCCCAATCATTGCACACTTCCCTCCTGCCCAACAAGCTGCCTTTCACTAGTGGAGAGCTTCTTTCTTCAGGTTCTTCAGTCTTTCCTGTGAAAGTGCTTCCACAATGCCGCTGGGCAGGAGTTTCAAGATTTAGACCCGGTAACAGGGACGTATTTCCTGATCGGGACTGTGTGCAGCTATAGAGAGAAAGTAATGGTGTTCTTGAAGAAGTACGTAAAATTATGAGAGGCATACCGAAGTTAGGTAGAATCTTTTTTTTCTCAGAGTGGAAATTTCAAACACTGGAGGTGAGAGGGAGAAAGTTTAAAGAAGAATTTCATGGCAAGTTTTTTTTACACAGTGTGTAGATGGACTGGAACACCCTGCCATGGGAAGTGCTGGAAGCATATATGATACCAACATTTAAGTGATATTTAGACAGGCCATGACAGATAGGAAATGGAAGGATGAGATCATGTGTGGGCAGATGGGATTAGTTTGAATTGACATCATGGTCGGCATATACATGGGGGCTGAAGGATCTGTCCCTGTGCTTTACTGTTCTATGTTCTAAGTTCTTGGTACATAGTGTGGTTGAATCGTATGTTTGGGGAGTGCTATCAAAGTAGTATCTGAGGAATTGCTTCAGTGCAATTCATGGATGGTATACACCGTAGTGACAGACAGTATACCAGTGGTGGAAGGAATGAATGCTTAATCTTCAATTAATATCACAATATAGCATTAGGTCAGCACAATTTTACAGGAGATGCTCTGCTCTTTCGATGAACAATATACGTAAGAGTGGCACATTGACACAGCTACTAGAACCACTGCCTCACAGCTCCAGCGACCCAGATTCAATCCGGACCTCTGGTAATGTCTGTGTGGAATTTGCACATTCTACTTGTGACTACACCTGTCTCTTGGGTAGTCGAGTTTCCTTCCACATCCCTAGGTTCAGAGATTAACTGGCCACTGTAAATTGCTGCTCCCTGTGTAAGTGAGTGGTAAAATTGTGAGGCGGAGGAGGTTGGGAGGCTCGTGATGGGAATACGAGGAGAAAAAAATGGGATTAATATAGGATAAGTGTAAATTGGCACTTGATGATTGGAGTAGACTCAGTGGCTGAAGGGCTTGTTTTACTTCGGAGTCACGTGAGTGACTACGTGAAGACCCCACCAGCACGCATGCGCGACATATCGTCGAACGCATTGCGAAGCGACAGGCAGGAGGAGCGCCGCTCCCCCAGCATAACTTTAAAAACGGCCCGCAAGTAAGTACTTACCATTCCTGAGGTCATTGTCGGCTCTGTATTGTTTGCATTACAGAGCACACCAACATGGTGTCCAAACGAGCCGCTGCCAAAATTGCTGCTGAGGACCGCGAAGGAGGCAGCCAGCAGCGGTCGAGTTCTCCAGAGCCGCTGGTTCAAACTGCAGCCCCCGACTTCACGCTGCTACAGCCCACAGGTGTTCCTCGGACTGGCGGAAAAACCACCCGGAAGTTGGGCAGGTCCGCTGAGTCCGGACCGGAGGAACCGACGGCGGTCGACTTTCCCGCATGGAGCAGATGGTGGAGCAATTGCTCCAACGTGACCTGCTGCAGCAGGGGTATGGTCACAGTGGATCTCTTAGCAGACCCACGGCAGCATTCTTTACTGGACTGCCAAATGTCTCACCCTCCTTGCAGGGGAGCATAAGGAGTCAGAACTGGGCTGACTCTGAAGAGGGGAGCATGGCTGAAGATACACCTATGCTAGGGGTGCCAGAAGAGGAGCTATTGGGAATGGTCACGAAATTTGCGATGCCTACCCAAAAAGGGCTGCCATTGCATCCAAAGTTGGCAGCCAGTATCAACTACATGGCAACAAACCAACTTCAAGAACAAGCCATTAATGACTCGGCAGCCAAATACTTAGCTCCAGAGAATTGTGTCTCCTTCAATGTGCCTGCTGTTAACAACCCCATTTGGGGTAACATGAGCCCTGGCATCAGGAGCCAGGAAGTGAAACTTAAACTACTGGCTGCTGGAATTAAGGCCGTTGCCAGGTCAGTAGACAGAGTGGACATACCGGAGGAGCTACAGGATGCTCTAGCTCTCCTATGTAACACTCAGTATGAGATAACAGTTACAGGAAAAGTGTCATCCGGCCTGCACTGAACCCCAAGTTCGCGGGGTTGTGTAGACCCAGCGGTGCACAGCCACCAACATTACTATTCGGGGACAACCTGCCTAAACAGGTAAAATACCTCGATGAAGAGGCAAAGGCAATAGGCATGATTAAAATGCCGGCTGCCACCAAGTCCTCATACCAGCGGCGGCAGCACCCCTATGCATCCACCAGCAGACAACGCTACAACAGTGATAGACCACCTGCTGGTGAAAGCTCGAAGGCCGTTCAACCTGCTCAACGGTCTTTTTTAGACCATGGCCCAGCACAGCCTTCTTGGAAGATGCGCCACTCCCACACCACAGCGCCTCCACATCCCAAGAAACTAGGACAGAGGCAACCAACGCAGCATCGCCGGTAACCATGGAGGTAGGTGGGTCTAGTTGCCTCAGGAACATCACATGTTTAAACTCCTCACGGGCTGGGAGATGGTTGCACTTGTTTCGGGATGCATGGAGTACTTTAACCTCTAATCCTTTCATACTGCAAAGTATTCAGGGATATAAAATTGAATTTGTTGACAAACTCCCTTCCCCTGTTCAGCATACACCTAGTCGAAAGTTTGTACTTTCACAGAAAGAAAAGACAGAAGGTCATGCTGAACTCTTAAGACTACATTCAAAAGGGGTAATTGAGAAAACCAAAAGAGAGTCTCATGAGTTTGTATCGAACATTTTCACTAAAAATAAAAAAGACGGCGGATGCCGCATCATTATTGATTTGACAGAACTGAATACTTTCGTGCAGTATGCCCACTTCAAAATGGAAACCTTTGTCACTGCCAAACAACTAGTTTCCAAGAGGTACTTCATGGCTTGCATCGACCTAAAGGATGCATACTATTCAGTACCAATTGACAAGGATCATCGCAGATATTTGAAATTTGTCTGGCGTGGGCAGCTCTGGCATATAAAGTGCTGCCTAATGGATTATCATCAGCACCCAGACTGTTTACCAAATTATTAAAACCAGCTTTAGCGTGTCTCAGAAAACAAAAACATATTGTTATGGCTTACCTCGATGATATTTTATTCGTGGGGAAAACCTTGGAGTTGGCCAAATTGGCTGTCTCAGCCACTGAGCACTTATTTCAAAAGGTGGGGTTTATCATCCATCCAGATAAATCAAAATTGATGCCTTCTACCACTGTGGACTATTTGGGATTCACAATTGACTCTGTTCATATGTCTGTCACTTTGCCACCGAACAAAGCGTCAGACTTGATAGAAGCATGCAACAGCCTTACTGGCATCAGGAAACCGTCTATTCGGCAAGTAGCCAGGGTGATTGGGAAGCTTGTGGCTGCTTTCCCAGCCTCACAATTTGGGCCACGGCATTACCAAAACCTACAAACGGCAAAAATTGCAGCACTCAAGCACCATGCAGGCCATTTTGACAGGCCAATGCAATTACCAGGGAAAGCAAAATTGAAATTACAATGGTGGATAGACAATGCTCGACATTGCTCTAACCCCATCACAATCGCAAATCCCTCGGTTATACTACAAACTGATGCCAGCGCACAAGGTTGGGGAGCAACTAATACCACCTCCAGTTGCGGTGAGAGATGGAGTGCACATGAATTAACCCTACTCCCGACAATAGGAATTACTTATCTAGAAATGCTGGGAGCATTTCATGGACTCCGGGCTTGCTGTTCGGACATGCACCATCTGCACGTACGCTTACAAATTGATAATACCACTGTGGTGGCTTATATCAATCATATGGGTGGAATAAAGTCGATATCCTGTGACGAATTGGTCAATACAATCTGGCACTGGTGCCTAGAAAGGAGCATTTGGATATCAGCCACTTACCTTCGAGGTGGGCTAAATACAGTGGCGGACACCAGGTCACGCAAGTTTAATGACAACACCGAATGGATGTTGGACCACAAAGTGTTTGCCGATATTGTAGATCGGTATGGAACACCAGATATCGATCTTTTTGCATCCAGACTTAATCACCAAATATCAACATATGTTGCATGGGAACCAGACCCTGGGGCAGTAGCGATGGACGTTTCCTCGCTACACTGGGAGGATTTGTTTTTCTATGCATTTCCCCCCTTCTGCCTCATCAGTCGGGTTTTGCAAAAAATTCAACACGACTCCGCATCGGGTATTCTGGTTGTGCCCGACTGGCCTCCTGGCCTCAACCATGCTTCCCTGTGGTACTGGACATGGTCTCAGAACCATGCATTCCAATAACTAGACGTGCGAGTTTATTGGTACACCCTGTGGCAGGGGAGAATCACCCATGCCATGACTGGATAAACCTATTAGTTTGCAGGGTTTGAAAAGGCCACTTCTGGATTTTGGACTCTCGGACCCAACAATCAACAACATCACAGCATCGTGCAGGGAGTCCACCAGGAGACAGTACCTCACTTACGTGAAGAAATGGGAGGTGTTCTGTGCCAAAACAAATACCACATATGACACAGCCACCATCACGGGAGTGCTGGAGTTCCTGGCAAGCCTTCATTTCGATGAAGGTTTGAGCTACAGTGCCATCAACTGTGCCAGAAGTGCCCTATCCAATTATCTCGGACAAGGTTACGATCACCTTACAGTGGGATCTCACCCTTTGGTGTCGAAACTAATGAGGGGAATATTTAATTTAAATCCCCCCAGGCCTAGATATTCCTAGACCTGGGATATCGGCATTGTACAAACCATGCTCCGAGGGTGGGCACCAATAACGTCCCTTTCATTGGACAAATTGACTTACAAAATGGTAATGCTAATGGCACTCGTGACGGCGCAACGGGTCCAGTCCCTACACAAGCTACGTATGGACGCCATGGTTATAACCAACAGAAAGGTAACTTTTTTTATACAGGGGTTACTCAAACAAGACAGGCCTGGATCATCTGGCCGAAAGTTGTATTTCCTGGCTTACCCCATAGACAGCCGTTTATACATATTGACCCACGTTTTACGCTACATGGAGGTCACCAAGTGTCTCAGGGGTACGGTGAGGGCTTTGCTTATAAATCACAAACGTTCTCATCACAGAGTCACCGCAAACCATTTCAAGATGGTTAAGGGTGGTATTGGGTGCAGCGGGGCTGGCCACTAACGTGTTTAAATCTCACTCCACCAGGGCTGCATCCACATCGGCGGCAAGGATGATAGAAGTTCCAATGGACCACATCCTTGCAACGGCGGGTTGGACAACTGAGAAAACCTTCAGCGGTTTTATAATAAACCCGTGGCCGCACCTGAGACGTTTGACGACAGAATATTAAGTTCTGTATTATAATTTCCCCGATGTAGGTATTATTAATTGGTATTGTTAAATAAATAACCTTTTGTTTTTCAGTGCAGTTTCATGTCTGAAATACGTTAACATACTTCCTCCATTTGTCATTATGGCAGTGTGTGAGCATGGACTAATTTCAGGACATGAAATCACAGAGCTTTGAAATCTTCACGTAGTCACTCACGTGACTCCGAAGTAAAATAGTAAGAATAAATGAGAATTTACCAGTTTGAAGTTTGATCTTTATTTTATGAGGAGTTACGATGAGGGATTACGTGCCCTCCGCTCCCAAACCCTCTATTATAAAGGTCAACTGGTATGCTAGTTCTCTTATTTTACTATGTTAGTCAAATGTGGTATCTGTGATTTCACACCGCTGCTTTGAAGAATGTCGCGCATGCGTGCTGGTGGGGTCTTCATGTAATCCCTCATCGTAACTCCTCATAAAATAAAGATCAAACTTCAAACTGGTAAGTTCTCATTTAATCTTACTATTTCTGTGCAGTCTGACCATTTTGTTGTGTACTTTCTATGTGAATGCTTACAGCATTGATTAACTGAGGAGACAAGAAGGAGTCCAAGAACACTGAACATTTACATAGACTTATGCAAATGGAAAATTTACAACCCAGCAAGTACCATTAAAATGTGGTGAGGGTTTCGACTCTCATCCCTTTCAGGTGCTGAGTTCCAGATGCTACAATTGTCTGTGAACACGAAAATTCTCATCTTCTCTCAAATCGAAGTAATTTAAGTATACACGCTTGGATTATTTGATGTCTCTGCTAAGTGAAATAGGTTCTTCCCATTTACACTCTCCAGATTGACAATAAACAATAGGTGCAGGAGTAGGCCATTCGGCCCTTCGAGTCAGCACCACCATTCACTGTGATCATGGCTGATCATCCACAATCAGTACTCCGTTCCTGCCTTCTCCCCATATACCCTGAGTCCACTATCTTTAAGAGCTCTATCTAACCCTCTAGAAAGCATCCAGAGAATTGTCTCCACTGCCTTCTGCGGCACAGAATTCCACAGATTCACAACCCTTTGTGTGAAAAAGTTTTTCCTCATCTCCAGTCTAATGGCTTACCCCTTATTCTTAAACTGGTTCTGGACTCCCCCAACATCGGGAACACTACCCCAACATCGGGACCCTGCCTCTAGCGTGTCCAAACCCTCAATAATCTTATATGTTTCAATAAGAGCACCTCTCATCCTTCTAAATTTTAATGTATACAAGCCCAGCCGGTCCATTCTATCACCATATGACAATCCCGCCATCCCGGAAATGAACTTCATGAACCTACGCTGCACTCCCTCAACAGCAAGAATGTCCCTCCTCAAATATGGAGACCAAAACTGCACACAATACTCCAGGTGTGGTCTCACTTGGGCCCTGAACAACTGCAGAAGGACCTCTTTAGCTCCGATACTCAACTCCTCTTGTTATGAAGGCTAACATGCCATTTGCTTTCTTCACTGCCTGCTGTACCTGCATGCTTACTTTCAGGGACTGATGAACAAGGAGCCCTAGATCTCGTCGTACTTCCCCTTTTCTCTTTTCTCAACACCATTCAGATCTTATCACTCAGATTCACAATTTATCCACATTAAACTGCATCTGCCATGCATCTACCCACTCACCCAACCTGTCCAAGTCACCATGCATACTCATAGCATCCTCCTCACAGTTCACACTGCCACCCAGCTTTGTGTCATCCGCAAATTTGCTAATGTTACTTTGAATCCATTCATCTAAATCATTAATGTATATTGTAAATAGCTACGGCCACAGCACCGAGCCTTGTGGTACCCCACTAGTCACTGCCAGCCATTCTGAAAGGGACCTGTTAATCCCTACTCTTTGTTTCCTGTCTGCCAACCTATTTTCTATCTATGTCAGTACCCGACCCCCAATACCATGTACTCTAATTTTGCCCCTTAATCTCCCACTGGCTCTCCCATGTGCATTTTCCTAGTTACATCCTGAAAAAATTCCAGAAGATTAGTCAAGCATGATTTCCCCTTCGTAAATCCATGTTGACTTGGACCGATCCTGTTACTGCTATCCAAATGTGCCGCTATTTCATCTTTTATGATTGACTCCAGCATCTTCCCCACCACCGATGTCAGGTTAACTGGTCTATAATTCTGTTTTCACCCTCCCGCCTTTCTTAAAAAGTAGGATATCATTAGCTACCCACCAATCCACAGGAACTGATCCTGAATCTATAGAACAATGGAAATTGATCACCACTGCTTCCACGATTTCTAGAGCCACTTCCTGAGGTAACCTGGGATGCAGACCATCAGGCCCCGGGGATTTATGAACCTTCAGTCCCAGCAGTCTACCCAATACCATTTCCTGCCTAATGTGAATTTCGTTCAGTTCCTCCGTCACCCTAGATCCTTTGGCCACTAGTACATCAGGGAAATTGTTTGCATCGTCCCTAGTGAAGACTGATCCAAAGTACCTGTTCAACTCGTCTGCCATTTCCTTGTTCCTTGATTCAGTCTTCAAGGGTTCAACTTTGGTCTTAACTATTGGTTTTTCCTCTTCACATACCTAAAGAAGCTTTTACTATCCTTTATATTCTCGGCTGGCTTACCTTGGGACCACATCTTTTCTCCCCGTATTGCCTTTTTAGTTATCTTCTGTTGCCCTTTAAAAGTTTCCCAATCCTCTTGCTTCCCTCTCACCTTTGCTATGTTATACTTATTTTTTATTTTTATACTGACCCTGACTTCCCTTGTCAGCCACGGTCGCCCCTTACTCCCCTTGGAATCTGTCTTCCTCTTTGGAATGAACTGATCCTAAACCCTCTGAATTATTCCCAGAAATACCTGCTATTGTTGTTCCACTGTCATCCCTGCTGAGGTATCTTTCCAGTCAACTTTGGCCAGCTCCTCCCTCATGGCTCCATGGTCCTCTTTGTTCAACTGTAATACTGACACTTCCGATTTTCCCTTCTCCCTCTCAAATTGTAGATTAATACTTATCATATTATGGTCACTATTACCCAACTCATTGAAACCCTTGATTAGCAAATAACTGGATAAAGATTTGAAACACACAATTAACATTTAATTTCCTGTCCTGTATAGAGAGGGGTTTCAAGTTTGTATCACTACTGCATCTAAAAAATGTTTGCTCATTTTGCCTCAGAAAGACCTTACCTTTGGCCTCTTCCCTCCCAACAAGACGTAATCCTAGACTCCCCACCAACAGCACTTCCAATATACAGCATCTGGCTATGGAAGTGTGGTGAGCCAGATACTCTACTCGCAGAATACCCTGTCCTCATACGCCCTGTGCTGGAACAATGCATAAACACTTTAATGGTCTGCAAATTTCCATGTGAATCTGTAAGTGCGTCGTGTTCCATCACTTTCTGAATATAACATGCATTATATAACATTTCTCTCAACTTGTACCTGCAGTAGGAATTGTGTGTTGTATCATGCCTAGGAAAATTTGTACCACTACGGCATCTAAAAATGTTTGCTCATTTTGCCTCACAAAAACCTAACCTTTGGCCTCTGCCCTCCCTACAAGACCCAGTCCTAGACTGCCCACCAGTGGAAATGGTTCTCTTTATCTTTATCAGTTCTCTTATACCAACTTAAAATGTTCCATAGAATCACCCCTTAATCTTCCAAATTCTGGGAAATCCTAGCCAAGTTTCTGTAAACTCATGAAGGATGCATTCTTCCAGCAGTTTTGAACCCAATATCGTTCTCAGTTCTCCAGAGATGGTCTATATAAGACTTGTTGTAGGTGTGATATAACATTTAACCCTTTTGGTGTAATCGTCAGCGATCCATTGGACTTTGTTTTCAAAATATTGATGGGATTAGATATTGCGTTTGGAATGATGTTTAATAGGCATTTAGAAAGTCACTGAAATAGATAAAGATTGGAAGGATAGAGTCCTAATGTGGACTAAAGTGATGTGTCGATAGGTAAAAGGGTCAGTGTGGATGTGGTGGTCGAAAGGCCCATTTCAGTGCTGTATGACTCGACGAGGATATCACCAGTGACAAAACGCCTGCCAACAAAACTGCCAGAGGGTTCAGTTTGTACATGGAGCCAGAGACACATTTTATTACAACTAGTGCAGTGAAACGGCAAAAGCAAAGAGTGTGGGAAACATTCAGCAGGTCTGATCGAATCTGTGGAGAGAGTAAAAGAGTCAATGGTTCAGGTTGAAGCTCTGTTTCTCATCCTGCGGATGCTGCCTGACGTGCTACTGTTCTGAAACTTTCAGTTTTTAATTTTGGATTTCCAGCATCTGCACTCCTTACATTTTCAAATCAGTGAAAGAGCCAGTTTAAGTTCCCAATTTAAGGTTTGCGTGATGGTGATGAGATTTATGGGTTCCCAAGTCAGAGGGCTGTGGAATGCATATAGTTCTGGTTGCTGCAGACACAAACAACTGCAGATGATGGTTTACAAAAACAGGCATAAAGTGCTGGAGTAACTCATCAGATCAGGGTACATCTCTGGTGAACATGGATAGGTGATGTTTCAGTTCGGGATCCTTCTTTAGATTGATTGTTGTGATAGGGGTGAAAGTAGGAAGAGTAGGAGCGGGACAACGCCTGGCAAGTTAGGTAGATTCAGGTGTTGATGGGTTTTGATTGGACAAAGGCCAAGGATGAAAGGACAAAACTTGTGAGAAAAGGATAGAGGAGATCCTTCCTCTGGTGTCACAATTCTCACCTACCCTGATCTCACACGTTTTAACTTTTCATCTCTGTCCAACTATTTGCCAATCAAAAATCCCCACACCTGTATCCACCTACTTCTCTTCCTTCTTTCTTCCCTCCCATCTGAAGAAGGTCCCTGACCCGAAATGGCACCTATCCATGTTCTCCAGAGATGTTGCTAGACCCATTGAGTTACTCCAGCACTTTGTGTCTGGTTCTGGTAGTTAATGGGCTGAAGTCACATCATTGTACATTAACAGCACTTCCAATATACAGCACCTGTCTCATAAAGTGTGGTGAGCCAGATACCCTACTCGTAGAATACACTGTTCTGGTACGCTCTGTGCTGGAACAATGCATGAACACATTAATGGTCTGCAAATTTCTATGTGAATCTGTAAGTGCATCGTGTTCCATTACTTTCTAATTATTACATGCGTTATATCACATTTCTCTCAACTTGTACCTGCAGTTGTATCATCCCAAGGAAAATTATTCTCTTTCAAGCTTTTCAACGGGACTTTGACAGGTTTTCCTTATCAATGCTCGAATATAACTTTCTCAATATTTTCATCTGGTGCTTATGCAGAAATGGAAAAGCTGCATGGAATTAAAAGATCAAAAATGGCCATTTGCTTAAACCCATTCGATGCTGTGATCTGGATTCCACAGAAGAAAATACTCTCCACCATTGAAAACAGCCACATATAAAACAGCAGTCATAAATGTATACTGCACAAAAATGGGCCACATGATTCAACAGACATTATCTTTGCAGGGAGAGTAGGTTTGAGTGAATCAGAGCTTTGGAAACATTGTGACAGTCAATTGGTTGCAAATGGTCTATTTGAGCACCTTCAAATTAGCTCCAATCATTACTCCCCGGTTCATCTTACTGTTTACCTGCAGCTAATCTTTTTGACTTAAATTTAACAGATTTCTTCGCAATACCGCTACGGAAATTCTCCTTAATTATTTATTAGATTTGTTATGCTTTTGATCTGTAGTTTTGAGTGACTTCAGCATTGGAAATATTGTTCCAAATCTACCATCCAAAACGTAGTAATTTCAGGGATGTCCCCCTTAGCTATTTCCCAGAGATTAAATCTAGCAGGTCTAATGTTTCATGGCAGGTGGAAACATTGAGCTCTGGACCCAGCTCGCATCCTGATGAAAGAAGAGTGCAAATCATTTTGCAATACCTTATTGCCCTTATCCATTTTTTCCCTCGACTATTAAATGGCATCGACCAAACTAACAATCGATATACATTTTCATTGAGGTCACCTCTGAACTTACTTTTCGCAGCATCTTCCGTCTCCATTTGGGCAGACGTGGCATGACATGCTCACTCGTTTACACAGCATGACGCAGTTCCTAAGACTAGCAGGAAGGCACAACCTCAATTAAAGAGAGTCATCAACAGTGGCTTCTCTCTTCTTGTTGTGTATGGCGTGCACAGCCTAAAAAGTTGTAAGACAACTTATTCTGTTTGATCTTCTGTTTGTGCACACCAGGTTGATTACATTCATCAAAACAGGGTGGACCACGTGAAGGTTGCAATCTCCCACCCCAGTGCCTTCTCTAATGCACTCTCTACTCTGTCCCCGCCATTGCCTCACTGCCATTTCCCACTTTCCCATATTTCATAGTCTCCTACCTCTAGTATCATCCATTTGTTGGCCTATCTCCTGTTTGAATGCTCATCCATATCTTTACCTTCAAACTGGACTTGATCAGATCATTGATTGAATCATGCACCTCATTCCTCGGCTCATTCAGCTTTGGCTGAATCTGACCTCACTGCCTTCTAAAGCACTGAATTCTAAATGAGCGGCGCAGTGAGTAGATAAGCTGCCTCGTTGCGCCAGAGACCCAGGTTCGATCCTGACCTCGGGTGCTGTCTGTATGAAGTTTGCTCCTCTCCCTGTGACCATGTGGGTGGTTCAGTGTCCTCGCACATCCCAAAGACCTGCAGATTGGTAGGTGAATTGGCTGCTGTAAATTGCCTCCAGTGTGGAGATGAAAAGTAGAGTATGGGGGAGTTGCTGTGAATGTGAGGAGAATTTTTAAAATGGGATTAATGGGTAATTGGAGTAAACAGGTAGTTAATTGTCAGTGCGGAGTTGATGGGCATGGGCCGAAGGGCCTGGTTTCATTATGTATCTCTCAGTGTCTATGTAACCACGGCAATCCCACCCACTTTAGATTATATTCCCTCCCTCCCCTGGTATTTCCCAGCAGATGTGCCAGTTCATATTTCTTGGCAAGAAAATTAATCCATGAATGTGTCCACCCATCAACATAGTCTTAAAAGCTATTGCACTTCTCCCAAATGCATTGTCATCCTTCCAGATTTTTCAAAAACTTTGAATTTTGAAATTGTCTCTTGTACATCCAAACCTGTGCCATTAATATACAATAAACCAGTGATCCCACTGCCAACTCCTAGAAGCCAGACTATTTGCTACTCACCAGACTCAAAAACAACATTAATCACTATTCCCTGATTTTGGAGCTATTCCCTTCTTGCTTCCAAGGCTTCCTACACACAGCCGAGTAATGTTACCTTCATCAACTCCTTCTTGCATTAGGGAAAAACATTCAATCAACTTCATGAGGCATAAGTAAAAACAGCTAACGCTGTAGACACTCAGAAGCCAGACACCCAACATGTAAAGAGAAAGAATCGATGTTTCGGATCAGAGTTGGGAAAGTGTGAAACAGATTACCGTACTGTCGTTTTATGTTATGAAGATGATGAGGAAGAGGTGGATAGGACAATGGAGTATCTCTGAAAGAGCGAGGCTGGGATTGCTGAGGCGTTTTACAACAGAGTCTGACTAATAGATTGACAAGGACACTGCAGTGCACAATCCTCAATACCAGAATATCCAAGAGCCACTGATGACTATCTGAACTCCCAATGCTCACCAGCTTGTGCTGGGTTTTTGACCCAGAATAATCTTCACCTCTGTCTTCATGCTGTGCGTGTATCAGCCGCACCCCTGCGGTGACAACTAATCAGAGGCTCGATTAAACTCAATAGTACTCCTAACCTTTACGAATCACTTTTGCAACAGCACAGTTTGCTTCCACTCTTGGTTTTCTGAAATCAAGATGTACAGTGAGTTTACTCTTGGGATCTAAGAGTTTTCAAGGAACCATCCTTGCCAACTGGCCTGTAATTACACAAATTAGATGTTTAAAAATGGCTATTCCAGTTCACTGGCACATATCCAGCCTCAGATGGTTTGATCTACTGTTGCTTTAAATTCCCTTAATGTCAGTTAGCACAAGTCAGGAGTCTTCTTTCATTCACCAATCCATACCTTTCCTTTTATTTTATTTATTGAAGTGATGTGAGGTGATTTCAGGCTGAGCCAGCATTTAATTGCCCATTCACAATTACCCTTAAGACCTGGTAGACAATAGACAATTGGTGCAGGAGTAGGCCATTTGGCCCTTCGAGCCAGCACTGCCATTCAATGTGATCATGGCTGATCATCCCCAATCAGTACCCAAATAGACAGGGGTAGAGATCATGAGTTTGGAAGATGCTGTCTGAAGAGTCTTGGTGAGTTGCTGCAGTACATCCCGTGGATGGTATAGACTTCTGCCATTGTGCTTTGGTGGTGGACTGCGAGAATGATTGTGAATGGGGTGTCTATCAAGCGGCTGCTATACCCTTTATAGCGTTGAGCTTCTTGAGGGTTGTTGAAGCTGCACCCAGGTGGAGAGTACTCCAGACTTGAGCTTTGTAGATGGTGGACTTTTGATTGGACTCTTTCTCCTGGGCAGTTCTAAAGATGATTACTCTCTTTAATGAATGTTTATGACAATCTTTTCAACCATTTGCCCCCCACCTCATTTAATCAATTCTCATTTACCAATCTGTTCCTCTTCACCTTATTTCTGTGATTTTCCACTTAATTCCAATTTGGTATCAGTTTTGGTTTATTATTGTCACATGTACTGAGATACTGTGAAAATCGTAGTTTCGCCTGGGTTACACAAAAAGCTGGAGAAACTCAGCGGGAGCAGCAGCATCTAAGGAGCGAAGGAGATAGGCGACGTTTCGGGTCGAGACCCTTCTTCAGACGCCTGCTGTCCGGGCAAATCATACCATTTTAAATCGAAGTCACGTGAGTAACTATGTGAAGAGCCCGCCAGTCCGCATGCACGTCAATACGCGAGACGCAATGTGGCGAGTCAGAGCAGTTTGCAACTGCTCTGGCAGGTAAGTAATCTTTACTTACAGCGGGCCGCTGCGACAGTGGGCCTGAAGTAGCTGATGGAGGCGACCGCTCTTGGGAGGCTCCATTAGGAGCTAGATTCTATTTGCGGCTGCCACCGTTGGAGGCCGCCGTTGAAGCTCCATAGGAGCTCGGTTTCATGATTGCCAGCCGGTTTTGGGCTCCATACGGGAGCAGGCTGCTGGATTTTAGGCCACCATGGTAACTTCAATAGGAGTTGGGGCTGCCGGCACGGCTAGGGAGCTTGCTGCTAAAATTAGCAGCAGATGGTGTTTAAAAATAGCCACGGCTAGGTTCGATCGCTGTTAAAGATAACAGCAGTCGGTGTTAGCCGCGGCCAGGGCAGCAAATGCTAGGTAAGCTCAGCTGCCATAGCACCTATAAATTTTTTAAAACATAGATGCTTCTGAGGCAGCATACGCTGGAGACCAGCATATAGTGTATGCTCTATTTTTAGGGGTATACTACACATAGTTCTTTAATTAAAGTCAAAATCTGAAGAACTGATTAAGGTAGTTATAAATAGAGCTGGCAGTTTAATAGCGGTTGCTGTTCAGTCACGTTTGTGACTATCAAAACAGAAAGGACATTTATTATCATACACCATATGGTGTAGTAAAATTTGACTTGCCATTATGGCACAGAATGGGGCTCCACTGGAGCGGACGGCTGTTCGGAAGAACTCCATTGGGGCTGCAGAAACGAGCTCCTGGCTTGGGAAGCCTTTTTTCAACTGTGGCTATCAGACACCTGTGGAGCAATACCTAGTACAGGGTTGCGTCATGATAATTTCCGCTCAGTAGATGGGACTGTTAGAGATCTTTCATAAGAGACCCTAACCATGTGGATATCGACAAAGCAGTCAAATCTTTGATCCAATGGGGCTATGCTTCTGTTTAAATCATGAACTGTGACAACACCTGGCAGGGTTGCAGTATTTCTCCCACTCTGTCTAGCGGACTATCGGGAAGAGGTTACTCCGATTATAATGCCGGCTCATCCGAGTCATATGGGGGCCAGAGGCCTGAGGAAACAAAACCTGGTACATGGTTGCATTATATTTCTTCCCTAAAATACTCCATTGATGCTCCAGAAGGGAGCAAGGACTCGGACTCACTAGCAGGTGCAACCTGTCGGGTAAGTATAATGATGATACTGACAGAGCACTGATCTGCAAAGCTGGTCCCGGCTCAGTTCCTAGAGGGAGCAGCTTGACAACCCCGAGTCGGGGCAAAGTGAAGTCTGTGGGACAAGTCCTGTCAGACGATTTGGGTCAAGGAGATTCTGTCCCCACATCTATGGCAGATGTGATTGGAACATCTGATGAATCAGATGGTGGCATGAGAAATGCTCCGTATTAATGGAGGCATGTACAGGCAGTTCGAATCATACGACTGAAGTAGCTCCTGGTTCAGGGTTGCAATATTCCTCCCACTCCGATGAAAGTAGTGTTGGCGATGGTGCCAAATAATATGCCTCATGGTACGGAGGCATGCACAGGGAGTTTAAGTTATACCCCTGAGGTTGCTCCTGGTTCAGGGTTGCAATATTTCTCCCACTCAGATGAAAGGAGTGTTGGAGATGGTGCCAAATAATATGCTCCGTGTTACGGAAGCATGCACAGGCAGTTCAAGTCATAGGCCTGTAGCAACTCCTGGTTCATGGTTGGAATTTTCCTCCCACTCGAAAGACTATTGGAGATGGTGTTACAAAATATGCTCCATGTTACGGTTGCATGCACAAGCAGTTCGAGTCATACGCATGTGGCAATGCCTGGTTCGGGGTGCACTATTTCTTCCACTCTAAGGGAGTGTCAGAGATCAGTATGGAGCTGACTCCGAACATGACTATGTGCCTAAATCCCATGCTTTAATGCACGATGTACGAGAGTCGCATAAGGCCACCACTAGAGGAGTTGGCCAGCGGCATCAGCTATCTAACATCACACCAGCTGAAGAAATGACATGACAGACAAGGTCTGCAAATGGAACTTAGCTGAAGTTCCAACAAGCAAATTGCCCCGGGGTTCAGAGACGATGGCAGGTAAGGTCTCTTTATTAACCTCCATAAAACTCCAAAAGGGAGCAGTCTGTTGGCCCAGGTTTGGGTTTACTGGCAGCATGGGCTGTCTAGTATTTCTTCACTGTCTCTGGGATAGATCAGGTTGATGCAGAAACATTGGCAGGGTGCCTTGCATAGTAACCTCTGAAAGTGCCAAGTAGGAACAGCTTGGTTACCCTGGGTAGACCATCATGGAACTGGCTGGCCATATGGGTCATATTGACCAGGGAAGCAGTACCTCATCATCTGTGATTGAGGTTATCAGACTGCTCAGTAGAATGAAGTCTTCCTCAACACATGGTTTATTTTTCTTCTCAGTTAGTAGAGTTGCCGGTTCATTGGAATCATCATTGCCATCCTCTCTGGGATAGGTAGCTACCAGCAGGAAGCTGGTCTGGCATATAATATTTTTTATCTGACCTACAGGTTCATGTTGTGAATCAACAATGTATTTATAATAATCCGTAGGCTCTCAATACCAGTATTCCTGATTGAGTGGCGGGTTGAAGAGATTGTGTTGTGCACTCTAGCAACTCAGACAAGCGGTTTCAGTCAGAGGACTGTGAGGCAATTCCTGATTCAGGCTTGCATTATGCTAAAATTCCACTCTTGAGGAAGAACGCTGAGAAATCGTGGTGACTCTTATAGTCAAGAGTTGACAGGGAACGTATTCCCACATCAAAGGGAGACTGTCTTTATCAGCTCTGTCATAAGGTTCTGATTATATGTTATCAGCGAAATGTATAAATAACTAGATAATACATCTTCCTCAGCAAGAAAAGCCAAATAATTTCCGTCCGTATGGTCAATAGAGGAATTCCGAGTGGCATCAGTGACATCTCATCGGAGGATGAGTGGTCTGGCCAAGAACAAGAGGGGTATATTTCTGATACTTCTCAAGATTACAGAAACATGGAGCATGCCAAATCAGGTTAGCATTTGGCTAATCTTATCATGTGTTTAGTTACCCAGTTTAAGATGGATGATTGCTTTTCAGCAGTTTAACTGATTCAGAGAATCGATGTTGGAGATGCATACTTTGCTATATCTAGACACATGAGGCACAGATTGTCTGGTGTTTTGATAACTAAGCCAGTGGTGGAAGCCAATGCTGCCCTGCTCAGATCAAAAGGCATTGTGTCATCGAGTTTAGATAATATGCAAAATTTGCAGCTGATAAAACGTAGGAGCTATCAGTAGATATCTCTTGCGATATTAACAATGAGGCAACATGAAATTTAATAGTGCCAATTTTGCCTATTCATTCAGGCCATGGCAAGGCGGCTGAAGCAACTCCTATTTACTCAGTCACGGGATGGCTGGGACAGCCTGTCTTCTCGGGCAGCTAGCTCTGCACGATTGTATGGGAAGCTTGTGAACAAAATCTGTGAGTTACTTTTAAACGGAAGTAACAGAGGTTTGTGTGGCTTTCAGTTTGAGCCTAGAGAAACGTTCATGTGATAGCACAATTGACACTGCTTGTGCTGCTTTGTCATTCTCTATAGTACCATATGTGGGCCAATAAATGATCGGTTATTCACCTGCTGTTCACTAACGTTATGCAGGGTGTCTTTTATATGACCACTTTAATAGCCTACACTCATTGTAGTGTGTGATGTATATCAGCAAATTATTATGCAAATATTCTTCTACTGTTTTCCTAATGAGAGCAGTATTTTTAAGATGATTATGCTTTCAGCAACTGATCTCAGCACAAAGAGCACGTCTTTACTCAATCTCTGGTTCGGTCTCTGGGTTATAACTGACATTAGGGTAGCTTGTTATGGGAAGGATCTCATAAGCAAATGGGCATGATTGTGTGTATTTGAAGTTGACAGCATACCCACCAGAGCAGAGATTGGGGGTGTCGTTAGGTATACAAGTGCGCTGAGCTTGCTAGTACCTATGAGATGAAAGATACTTTCTTTATTGTTATTCAATAGTCTCAAGATATTGCTGATGGCTCATTAGCAGCCAATAGAATGGATATTTCCCTTTCATCATACAGCAAGAGGCTTACATATTGTGTGTTAATAAATTAAGAAATTTGGTTGAATATGTCTGGATATTTGCAGATAGAATTCTGCACAGTGTTCCATGAGTTATTGTCTAACTCAAAGTCAATTGGGACTATGGTCCGGTTAAGAACTATGGCCATGCATGCAGGTTAGCACCATGGTATTAATAACCCATGTTTTTTCTACCATTAATGGTTTATCTGTTTAAGTGTTTCACACAGGTAGATTGGTTAAGAATGGAGAAAGAGGATTGTTCCACTTATAATTTAGGAACGATCCTTCTTTCCCCGATGAAACTGAACAATATAATATAAGAAGAATCCAATTATTCACAGTATAATACGAATTTGGAATCAAATAAAATTAACTTTAAAATTAAGAAAACTATCACTTCTTTCTCCAATAGCTAATAATCCCTCATTCAAACCATCCATTATTGATAAAACGTTTATCCTTTGGGAAAGATTAGGAATTAAAACAATGGGAGATATGTATGAAATGGGAAAACTTTTATCATTCCAACAATTACAACTAAAATATAATTTGAAAAGTAATCAATATTTCAAATATCTTCTAATTCAAGATTATTTGAAGAAATATATACAAGGATATCAAACTCTAACCCCAGATTTATTGGAGGAAGGAACGAATAGAAAGGCAGAATCAAGCAATTTAATATCTTACTTATATAATATAATTTTAAATATAGAAACACCAACGACAGAGGCAATTAGAAGGGACTGGGAACAAGAGTTATTGATAAAAATTCCTAATGATAGATGGGAAAAAAAATTATATGTAAATAAATGTTCAATTAATATAAGACATAACCTAATTCAATTAAAAATTTTACATAGATTATATTATTCGAAAACCAGACTGAATAAAATATTCTCAAATGTTTCTCCCATTTGTGACAAATGTCTAACTCAAAATGTCACTATAGCATATTCCTTTGTCACTTGTATAAAACTGTATACATTTTGGAATGAGATTTTTGGAATTTTTACAAAACTATTAAACATAAAATTGAACCCCAATACAGAACTGATTATATTTGGATCAATGGAAGAGGGAAGTAAACTAACTATATTCCAAGAAGCTTTTCTTAATTACAGTCTAATAACAGCAAAAAAAACATACTCAAATTTTGGAAAAACGCAACCACGCCAACATTCAAAATGTGGATGTCAAACATGTCTGAAATGCTACATCTTGAAGAAATGAGATTTCTCCTACTAGGCAAAGTAGACCAATTCTTAAAGACTTGGTCTCCTTTTATCAACTTTTTACAAGCATATGGTGCACCATAACATAACCTTAGAAATTACATGGTTTAGAACCGGGTGATGGATGGGCAAAAATACGAAACAAGTAGATCTCTCCTAATCTCTCTTTTCTTACTTTCTCCTTCTATTTCAATCTTTTGAGCTTCTCTTCTATGTCCTTTATTTCTTTTGCTATCTGTTTCTACTCGCTTGTCTATCTATTCCAACACTCTTTATTTATTTTTTCTCTCACTGTTCTTTTATTATTAAATCAAAAAAACAAAGTTGTACAAGAATGGAAATACGTATGTATGTATTAGGTACTCAAGTACCACACTATTGTACTTACTTCTAACAACAGATTGGGTTACTGCATGAAAGTTGAAGAGCTTTGAAGTCTTTATGTAGTCCTCACGTGACTTTGATATAAAATAGAGAGATTAAACGAGAATTTACCGTTTGAAGTTTGATCTTTATTTTATGAGAAGTTGAAGTGAGGGATTACGTGCCCTCCACTCCCAAGCCTATTTCTCATAAAGATCATTCGGTAGTTCTAAGGTCGTTAATCTCCCTATAGTTTAGGTCAGCAACTATTCTGTGGTTTCATACAGCTGCTCTAAAGATTGACGTGCATGCGGACTGGCGGGCTCTTCACGTAATCCCTCACTTCATAAAATAAAGATCAAACTTCAAACGGTAAGTTCTCATTTAATCTCTCTATTCATGAGAACAACAAGGGGTGCTAATTGGGAAAGGAAATAAAATGAAGAAAATAGTGTTACAGCTATAAAAGCCAGATTAAAATAAAGAACAACGGCTGCAACAAGGTGGATTGGGAGACTGGGACTAAACCTTCAGTTTACGAGCAGTCCGCTCAAGTCAGATAACAGCAGGAAAGAATCTGTTGTTGAATCCGATGGCTTTAAGCCTTTGTATCTTCTGCTCAATGGATGAGGGGCGAAGAGAGAATGACTGGGATGCGAGTTGTCCTTCTTTCCAATGGCAGCATGAAGAGAAGATGGAGTTAATAGGAGTTAGGCTGGTTTACATGATGGACTGGGTCGCATCCATAATCCTCTGCAGTTTCTTGCAATCTAGGGTAGAACAGTTACCATGGTTGATGTAACATTAATTGCTTTTTCTGGTTCATCCATAGAATTTGGTATGAATCATTTGAGAAATTGCAAATTTCATTAGTCTTCCGATGAAGTCAAGCTCATTAGTGCACTTTCTTGACCTTGACCAAATCTCGGACAAAAACAATTTTCCTTATCTTTGTTTTATACTCTATCTCTAATTTTGCATTCCATGCTTATCCTTACCAGTCTGAATTGTTTTCCAACCGCTGGTTCTGACATACTGAAGCTTGTTTCTTCAAATAGAAATATTAGACAAAGTTATTCCTTTGTGTAAGTTTTCCCCCAACACCACTCCCAAAATCATTTGAGATTGATCTAAAATTTGATCTCCTCTGGAGACATATGTTCACTATCTTCTATTTTTCTATGACCTGACACATTTCCTTGGAGTGGTGGAAGCCAATTCAATAGTCGCTCACCAGAGGAAAGTGAATAAACGCTGAAAGGGGAAAAAATGTTTGATTGGTTGTTGGGAAAGTGTGGGAGGTTGAGACAAATTAGTAATTCTTTAAAGAACCAATTCACGCTGAAACCTTACCTTCCTGCTCTGTGCACAAGTCCTAGGCAAAGAACTAAACAGTTATCACAGAGCTGGATGCATGAGCGGCGCTGACTTTAAACACTGCGGAGCCTGGGATCTTTCACCGAGATCGCCAGTGTTGGAGCTCGGACCAGCGTGGCCTGTGGACTTCGGGAGCCGTGGTCTCTGGCAGGCGGCCGTTTCGAAATTCCAAACTGCTGAGAGTGTTCTTCCGACACCGGAGTTTCATCATTCCGGCAAGAGGGCCTGAAACATCGAGCCACCGTAGCGGCGACTGCGGAGGCCTCAAATAGGCCCCGACCACGGGTGACCATGGAGGAAGTGGACTGAACTTTGCTGCGTTCCCTCACAGTGGGAAACGTTGATCCTGCTGTGGGGGTATGTTTTTTTATGTTTAATGTTAAATGCTATAATGTTGTGTTTATTTTATTGGTGTGCTGCAATGGCAACTCAAATTTCACGACACCAATTGGTGTATGTGACGACAAATGTTCTTTGTCCTTTGAGACTTTAGTATCATGAAACGATGGAAGGTACAGGAACCAAAATAAAAATTGAAAGGACGTTTGAGAATGCCAATGCACACTATATTAGTAAATGTGATGGAGAATTCAAAGGTACAAAGGCATAAAGGTATTTTCTTGTCACGTGTACCAATTAAGGTACAGTGAAATTCGTGTTAGACCTTTATGATGTCTTTGAACTGCTTCCTTCTGTCAAGATGTTTTAGCATTTGCTGCTACCTGCTGGCCAGTGTCAGGATTACAAGATGCCTTTCTTCAGTTGGCTGGCGGTTGGAAATAAAGCTCTGATCCCATGTAACTTGTTCTACAAGAAATGTGCTGTTATGCCTTGTATTCCCAAGCTGTTGATGTTCAGGTAGCATTGATGCGTATTCAAATTAAAACAACTTTCAGTTTCTACAACACATTCAAAATTAAAGAACATAAGAAAATATCAGCAAGAGTAGTTTAAAGACCATAAGACATAGGTGAGAATTGAGTCCACCAATCAATCATGGCAGATCTATTAGTTGAGAGATACAGCATGGAAACAAGCTCTTATGCCCAGTGAGTTCAGACTGACCATGCATCACTCGTTCACACTGATTCTATGTTATTCCACTTTCTCATCCACTACGTACACGCTAGGGGTAATTTTTAAAGAGGCCAATTAACCTACAAACCTGTATGTCTTTAGGATGTGGGAGGAAACCAGAGCATTCAGAGGAACCCACATATTCACATGGAGAACATTCAAACTCCACACAGATAGCATCTAAAGTCAGAATCTAACCCAGATCTCTGACACCATGAGGCTCTGCAGCTCTAGTAACTGCATCACTGTGCCACCGAGTAGGCTTCGAGGTCCCTCAAGCCAGCCTGCCATCCAGTTTGGTCATGGCTGATATATGCTGGTCCCAAAATCCTCTTCTGTGCCAGTTATCCACCTCTCAATTCCTCGATTTTTCAAATATTTATCGATCTCCACCTTAAATACATCTCATGATCTAGCCTTCACTATTCTCCTTATTCTTAAACGCCAGCCCCCTTTGCAAATATAGACCAACATGCCATTTTCCTCCTTAGGTAAAGGCTAGAGTTCCTTATTGCAACATAATCAAATGGAAACCAAAGGTTTGCACAATTCAATCAGAGGTGGATTTCTGGAATGTGGAGTGGATGCGGAAGGATTTAGAAAAGGCATATGTGTATAAGACTAAGGTGGGACCAAGATGCAGAATTGATAATGAGTGGCAATCAAAATGCTGCACATGCTGGAGATCTGAAATAAAATCAGCAAGTGCTGGAATTGTTCAGCAGGTCAGCAAATATCTGTGAAAAGAGAAGCAGCATCAACACTTCTGGTCAAAGAGGTGTGGTCAGAACTGGGGAAGAGAGAAATTATGTTGGTTTTGAAGCTGCAGAGAGGGTGGGTGGGGAATGGGTGGATAGGAAAGACGAAACATATCTGACAGGGTGAAAATTTATAATCTTGGCTAATTTGAGTGTGTGTGTTGATGTAAAAGGAATGGCAAGGAAAACAGCAACACGAGAGGCAGAAGAGGTTACTCCCTTTCATATCTTATCAAAACAAGCAAAAGGTTTCCAATGTCAGCAATCATTCATTCATTGGCCTTTCTGTGCCTTTTCATTGCTTGTATAATCTCTTGGGCGCTGTTGCTCCACGCAGTTTCCTGATTATTAGTGCTTTGATACAAATGTTGACATGCAACATTTATGTATATCCGTATATACTGAACAGTGTAAAACGTGGCCAGCACAGTGGTGCAGCAGGTAGAGCCACTGCCTCGCAGTGCCAATCATCAAAGTTCAATCCTAACCTCAGCGGCTGGAGTCTACATGTTCTCCCTATGACCATATGGGTTTCCTCCAAGTGCTTTGGTTTCCTCCCATATCGTAAAGACACATGCTGTACAGAATTTGGCTCCTTAATTAAAGAAGGAGATCAATGCATTGGAAACAGTTCAAAAGTTTACTTGTCTAATATCTGGTGGGTTGTCGGATGAAGAGAGGTTGGAAGGGCTAGGCTAGTAGCTGCTGGAGAGCAAGCAGTAATGATTACAATTAAGATCCTGAGGGTTTTGGTAGTGCAGGCATGAATGGGATGTTTCCTTTGTAATGGGAGGTGCTAGGTTAAGGGGTTGCTATTTAAAAACAAGGGTTGGTCCTTTTTTTCTCTTTTGGAGGGCTGTGAATTTTTTTATCTCTTATTCAATGGCTGGTGCAAGCACAGGCTTTGAGCATTTGGCAGAGGTGGGAAGAATCTGAAGAAGGAATGGAATATAAAGTTGCTGGGAGTAGGGTTTCAAATCCTAGCAGTGGATCCTTCCATGCTTTCTTGGTCTCTCCTCAAGTGCAGGCAAGACAAGATTCAGTGAAATCATTTCCAGGTTTCAATACTAATAATCTCCATCCAACGGTTCAATGATTCAACGATTCAATGAGGCTTTTATTGTCACATGTGCAAATGCACAGTGAAATCTGCCGTCATGGTCACTGTTTCCACGGTGGGGTCCACAGGTTCCCATGTATTGCAACTACAACACATTGTTTGCCCAAACATCAGTTCTAATGAATTATTGTATTTATTCATTTAGTTAGTTTGTATTAGATTTTGCCACTTTAAGCTTGCAGAGGTCACTAATGTTGATGTGCCCTCAGTTCAAACATGACCAATACATTGTTCCCCTGGATTTGCCTGTCAAACAGATGAAGCATCATCTCTCATTTAACCGGATGTCATGGGAGGGGCAAGTGTGGGGAAAGCGAGCTAAACAATGCTCTATATTCCCAGTGTTTCGCAGTTTTTTGACACTTGATCCAAGGTACACTCATGAAAAGCGGGAAATTTATCTTTCACATAAAATTTCAACTCATTTCTGTAGTTGGGAAATACATTTGTGCTTCAACCTTTCTGAGCCTTTAACAATTTTGTAGCAACACAAAAACTCTGCTGTGAAATCCTGCATCTCTCAGGCCATAATTAGTGGCTGCCCTGTGCTTGGCCTCTGACCCAATCTGTGGTCCTGAACCTGCTGGTCATAGAGTCATAGTCAAACATCATGGAAATAGGCCATTTTCTGCCCAATTTTCCTACACCGGCCAACATGCCCCATTTACACTACTCCCACCTGCCTATGTTTGGCCCATATCCCTCTAAACTTATCCTGTCCATGTAACTGTCTAAATGTTTCTTAAACGTTGTGATTGTACCTACCTCAACTACCTCCTCCAGCAGCACATCCATATACCTACCACCTTTTGTGTAAAAAAAAAATGCCCCCTCAGGTTCAAAACCTGATCTATGCTTCTCATGATTTTGTACACCTCTATAAGACCCCCCTTCATCCACCTGCATTCCAGGGAATAGAGTCCTAAACTGCTCAACGTCTGGGTAAAATATTCTGTGCAGTTACCCTATCTATTACAGACTCTATGCATTAACCTTATATCAGACTCTGTACATTTACCCTATCTATTCTTGCTAGTGCTTACATGAAGAATAGTTGGCAATCTCCTGAATAATCCTGCCCATTGCAAAGACCAACCACAATTTCAAATGGTAAAGCTGTCTGCATGGCAGGGAATTCAGATTACAAACCACCTCAGACAGCAAAATAAAGAAAAATTAGAATATACGTCAGGGACCTGTTCCACAAGACTTCAGTGTGGGTCATCTCTCAACTCCCAACCCGATCAGATTCAGGTCAAAATAGTTTTTGGCACATACACCAGGGTGCAATGAAATTCCGAGTTCACATTAATCTCACAGAATAAACAATAAATACATTAGTACACAGTAACTACAACAAATAAACCAAGTGCAGCAGAATGGCACAAAGATTGTAGTGCAATCTGAAATAGTCAACAAAAACAGAAATTCAATAACTAAATGAGGAAGATTAATAAAGAAGAGTAAATGGCAGCCCTCCAGGAAGAGAGTTTGAAAGAGATTTAAAAAAGGAACTGCAGATGCTGGTTTATACCATAGATAGACACAAAACGCAAGAGTAATTTATCAGGTCAGGTCAGGACAGGTCAGGCAGCATCTCTGGAGAAAATGGATAGATTATATTTTGGGTTAGGACCCTTCTTTCCTCAGGGTCTATCATTAGTGTGAAAGAGCTGATTGGTTCAGGAGTCTGATAGCTTGGGGAAGAAGCTGTTCTTCAGTCTAGATATCCAGTGATGATGGATTTGGGCATAGTATAAATTAGTGTGCGTAACAAAAGTAGACAATAATCACAAAACATAGAAAATAGGTGCAGGAGTAGGCCATTCGCCCCTTCGAGCAAACACCACCTTTCAATATGATCATGGCTGATCATGCAAAAATCAGTATCCAGTTCCAGCTTTTTCCCCATATCTCTTGATTCCCTTAGCCCTAGGAGCTAAATCTAACTCGTTCTTGAAAACATCCAGTGAATTGGTCTCCACTGCCTTCTGTGGCAGAGAATTCCACAGATTCACAACTCTCTGGGTGAAAAATCTCAGTCTCATCTCAATCCTAAAGACTACCTTTTATTCTTAAACTGTACCAACACCCCAACATCGGGAACATTTTTCCTGCATTTACCCTATCCAATCCTTTAAGAATGTTATATGTTTCTATAAGATCCCCTGTTACCCTTGTAAATTCCAGTGAATACAAGCCCAGTCAGCCCATTCTTTAATCATACGACAGTCCTGCCAGCCCGGGAATTAACCTGGTGAACCTAAGGCAGCACTACCTGAATAGCAATAATGTCCTTCCTCAAATTAGGAGACCAAATTTGCACACAATACTCCAGGTGCGGTCTCACCAGGGTCCTGTACAACTTCAGTAGGACCTCCTTGGCTCCTAAACTGACATCCTCTCACAATGAAGGCCAGCATCCCATTGGCTTTCTTCACTGCTTACTGCACCTGCATGCTTACTTTCAGTGATTGATGTACAAGCACACCCAGTTCCCGTTGCACTTTCCCTTCTCTGAATCTGCACCATTCAGATAATAATCTGCCTCCCTGTTCTAGCCACCAAAGTGTTCCCGATGTTGGGGACGTCCAGGACAAGGGGTCACAGCTTAAGGATAAGGGGGAAATCCTTTAGGACCGAGATGAGAAGGAATTTTTTCACACAGAGAGTGGTGGGTCTCTGGAATTCTCTGCCACAGAGGGTAGTTGAGGCCAGTTCATTGGATATATTTAAGAGGGAGTTAGATGTGGCCCTTGTGGCTAAGGGGATCAGAGGGTATGGAGAGAAGGCAGGTACGGGATACTGAGTTGGATGATCAGCCATGATCATATTGAATGGCGGTGCAGGCTCGAAGGGCCGAATGGCCTATTCCTGCACCTAATTTCTATGTTTCTATGTTTCTATAACCTCACAATTATTCACATTAAAATGCACCTTCCATGCTTCTGCCCCCTCACCCAACCTATCCAAGTCACCCTGCATCTTCATAGCACCCTCCTCACAGCTCACACTGCCACCCAGCTTTGTGTCATCCACAAATTTAGAGATGTTACATTTAATTCCCTCGTTTATATTGTTAATTTATATTGTAAATAGCTGGGGTCCCAGCACAGAGAATTGTGGCACCCCACTAGTGGTGCCATTGTGAAAACACCATGTTAATTCCTATTCTTTGCTTCCTGTCTGCCAACCATTTCCTCCAAACACAAGGCGTAGCTATGGGCACATGCATGGGCCCTAGCTACGCCTGCCTCTTTGTCGGGCACGTCGAACAATCTTCATTCTTGGCGTACCAGGGCCCCACCCCTGACCTTTACCTCCGTTACATTGACGACTGCTTTGGTGTCACCTCCTGCACCCACGCACAACTGACTGACTTAATCCATTTCACCATCAACTTCCATCCGGCACTCAAATACACTTGGACCATTTCCGACATTTCCCTACCATTCCTTGACCTCACCATCTCTATTGCAGGTGATACACTCCTGACTGACATCCACTACAAACCAACTGACTCCCACAGCTACCTGGACTACTCTTCCTCCCACCCTGCTTTCTGTAAGGACTCCATCCCCTATTCCCAATTCCTCCGTCTACGCCGCATCTGCTCCCAGGATGAGGTGTTCCACACCAGGTCCTCACAAATGTCCTCGTTCTTCAGAGAACGGGGTTTCCCCTCCCCCACTATAGATGGGTCTATACCAGGGTCTCCTCCATACCCCGCAACACTGCCCTCTCTCCCCATTCCCCCACTCACAACAAGGGCAGAGTCCCCCTGGTCCTCACCTTTCACCCCACCAGCCAGCGCATACAACAGATAGTCCTCCGCCAGTTTCGCCACCTCCAGCGTGACCCCTCCACTCGCCACATCTTCCCATCTCCCCCCCTGTCTGCCTTCCGCAAAGACCGCTCCCTCCGCAACTCCCTTGTCAATTCTTCCCTTCCCTCCCGCTCCACCCCTTCCCCGGGCACTTTCCCTTGCAACTGCAAGAGATGCTACACTTGTCCCTTCACCTCCCCCATCCACTCCTTTCAGGGACCCAAGCAGTCATTCCAAGTCCGACAGAGGTTCACCTGCACCTCCTCCAACCTCATCTACTGCATCCGTTGCTCCAGATGCCAGCTGATCTACATCGGTGAGACCAAGCGGAGGCTGGGCGATCGTTTCGCCGAACACCTCCGCTCGGTCCGCAATAACCAACCCGACCTCCCGGTGGCTCAGCACTTCAACTCCCCCTCCCATTCCGTATCCGACCTCTCCGTCCTGGGGCCTCCTCCACGGCCAGAGTGAGCAACACCGCAAGTTGGAGGAACAGCACCTCATATTCCGCTTGGGGAGTCTGCATCCTCTGGGTTTAAACATTGAATTTTCTCAATTCTGTTAACCCAGACTGCCCCCTCCCCCTCCCCACCTCTCCCTCAGCCCTCGGGCCCTGACATTCCTTCTCCATCTCCCCCCCCCCCCCCCACCCAAGTCGCACTAGCTTCTCATTTTCACACTACAAACAGCCTACAATGGCCTGTTTCCTTTATCATCAATACTTTTTTGCATATCTTTCATTCATTGTTCTTTATCTCTCCACATCACTGTCTATATCTCTCGTTTCCCTGATCCCTGACCAGTCTGAAGAAGGGTCTCGACCCGAAACGTTGCCTATCTCCTTCGCTCCTTAGATGCTGCTGCACCCGCTGAGTTTCTCCAGCTTTTTATGTAACCCTCAGTTCTCTATCCATGTCAATCCCTACCCCCCAATACCATGTGCTCTAATTTTGCACATTAATCTCTTGTGTCGGACCTTGTCAAAGGCTTTTTGAAATTCCAGATACATTACATCCACTGGCACTCCCTTATCCATTCTACTTGTTACATCCTCAAAAAATTCCAAAAGATTAGTCAAGAATGATTTCCACTTCATAAATCCATGCTGACTTTGACCAATCCCATCACTGCTTTCCAAATGCACTGCTATAACATCTTTAATAATTGACTCCAGCATCTGCCCCACTACCGATAACTGTCTATAATTCCCCGTTTTCTCTCTCCCTCCTTTCTTAAAAAGTGGAGTTAAGTTGGCCATCCTCAAGTCCACAGGAACTGATCCAGAGTCGAGAGAACATTGGAAAATGATCACCAATGCATCCAAGATTTTTAGGGCCACCTCCTTGAGTACTCTGGGATGCAAGCCTTCAGACCCAACAGTTTACCTAACACCATTTTCTGACTAACGTGGATTCATTCACTTCAGTTCCTCCCTTCCACTAGATCCTCGATCCCCTAGTATTTCCGAGAGATTGTTTGTATCTTCCTTAGTGAAGACAGAACCAAAGTACTTGTTCAACTGTTCTGCCATTTCGTTGTTTCTCCTTATAAATTCCCGTCTCTGACTGTAAGGCACCTACATTCGTCATCACTAATCTTTTCCTTTTTACATACCTATAGAAACTTTTAGAGCAATTTTTATATTCCCCGCAAGCTTTCTTTCATGCTCTTCCCCCCCCCCCCCCCCCTTAATTAATCCTTGTCCTCCTCCGTAGAGTTCCAAATTTCTCCCAGTCCTCTGGTTTGCCGCTTCTTCAGGCCAATTTATATGCCTCTTCCTTGGATTTAACACTATCCTTGACATCCCTCGTCATGGTTGAGCAGCCTTCCCAGTTCCATTTTTTCGCCAGACAGGGATGAACAATTTCTGGAGTTCATCCATGCGGTCTTAAATCTTCGCCATTGTATCTCCACTGTCAACTCTTTAAGTATAATTTGCCAGTCTATCCTAGCCAATTCCTGTCTCATTTATTCAAGTTTGGAACTCTAGTCTCTGGATTAACCGTGTCACTCTCCATCTTAATGCAGAATTCCACCATATTATGATCACTGTTGCCCAAGAGGCCTTGCACAACAAGATCGCTAACTAATCTTTCCTCATTACACAATACCCAGTCTAGGATGGCCTGCCCTCTAGTCGGTTCCTCTACATATTGGATTAAAACCCTATCCCTTATACATTCCGGGAAATCCTCCTCCTTAGCACTGTTACCAATTTGGTTGGCCCAATCTAAATGTAGATTAAAGTCACCCATGATAACCGCTGTACCTTTGCTACGCGCATCCGTAATTTCCTGGATGCTAGGAGGCTGCAAGGTGACTTGGATAGGTTGGGGGAGTGGGCAAATGCATGGCAGATGCGGTATAATGTGGATAAATGTGAGGTTATCCACTTTGGCGGCAAAAACAGGAGAGTAGACTATTATCTGAACGGTGGACGATTAGGAAAGGGGGAGATGCAACAAGACCTGGGTGTCATGGTACACCAGTCATTGAAAGTAGGCATGCAGGTGCAGCAGGCTGTGAAGAAAGCGAATCGTATGTTGGCATTCATAGCAAAAGGATTTGAGTACAAGAGCAGGGAGGTTCTACTGCAGTTGTACAGGGTCTTGGTGAGGCCACACCTGGAGCATTGCATACAGTTTTGGTCTCCTAATCTGAGGAAAGACATTCTTGCCATAGAGGGAGTACAGAGAAAGTTCACCAGACTGATTCCTGGGATGGCAGGACTTCCATATGAAGAAAGACTGGGTATACTCGGCTTGTACTCACTGGAATTTAGGAGATTGAGGGGGAACCTTATAGAGACTTACAAAGTTCTTAAGGGGTTGGACAGGCTAGATGCAGGAAGATTGTTCCCAATCTTGGGGAACTCCAGAACAAGGGGTCACAGTTTAAGGATAGGGGGGAAGTCTTTTAGGACCGAGATGAGAAGATCATTTTTCACACAGAGAGTGGTGAGTCTGTGGAATTCTCTGCCACAGAAGGTAGTTGAGGCCAATTCATTGGCTCTATTTAAGAGGAGTTAGATGTGGCCCTTGTGGCTAAAGGGATCAGGGGGTATAGAGAGAAGGCAGGTACAGGATACTGATTTGGACGATCAGCCATGATCATATTGAATGGCGGTGCAGGCTCGAAGGGCCGAAAGGCCTACTCCTGCACCTATTTTCTATGATTATATGTTTCCTGGTTGATGCTATCCCCAACCTCTCTACTGCTGTTTGGTGGTCTGTATACCACTCTAACAAACGTTTTCTGCCCTTGGCTATTTTGCAGTTCTACCCGTACTGATTCCACAGTATCCAAACTAATGTCTTTCCTTGCTATTGCATTAATCTCCTCTTTAATCAGCAATGGCACCCCACCTCCTCTTCCTTTCTGTCTATCCTTCCTCAATATCGAATACCCCTGCAGGTTTAGCTCCCAGCCTTGGTCACCCTCCGTAATTGCAACTATATCATATCCCTTAACTACTGACTGCGCATTCAATCATCCACCTTATTTTGAATGCTCCTCGTATTATAGCACAAAGCTTTCAGGTTCGTTTTTCTTATCTCCCTTCTATCTTTTGTTCTGCCCTCCTTTTATGACCCTCAGCCTCCTTGCATTGGGTCCCATCCCCCTGCCCTGTTAGTTTAAACGTGACCTTTCCCTTTAATGCACGGTTACGTGTCCTCATTGTTGACTCCACCCTCCCCACCTTTAATTTAAACCCACCCGTGTAACACTAGCAAACCTGCCTGTCAGAATGTCGATCCCCTTCCAATTAAGGTGCAGCCCGTCATTTTTGTACAGGTCACCGCTGCCCCAGAAGGGATTACAGTGATCTAGAAATCTAAATCCGGTCGCGCTGCTTCAGCGGTAGAGTTGTTGCCTTACAGCAAATGCAGCGCCGGAGACCCGGGTTCAGGTGCTGTCTGTACGGAGTTTGTACGTTCTTCCCGTGACCTGCGTGTGTTTTCACCTAGATGTTCGGTTTCCTCCCACATACCAAAGATGTACAGGTATGTAGGTTAATTGGCTTGGTAAATGTAAAATTTGTCCCTAATGGGTGTAGGATTGTGTTAATGTGCAGGGATCACTGGTAGGCATGGACCCAGTGGGCCGAAGGGCCTGTTTCTGTGCTGTTTCTCTAAATAAAACGAAATCCCTGCCACATGCACCAACGTCTAGCTAGTTCTCTCTACTCACGTTGCAGAACCTCCTTCCTCTTCCTACCCACGTCATTTGTGCCCACATGCATAACTACTTCCGGCTGCTCACCTTCCCTCATGAGGATGTTCTGAAGTCGGTCTGAGACATCTTGGACTCTGGCACCAGGGAGGCAACACACCATCCGCCACAGAATCGCCTGCCCGCACCTCGGACAATGGAATCGCACACCACTACGGTTCAGCCTGAGGTTGGTCTCGCCGGTCGAGTCTCAGCGCAAGGATTTGAGTCACAGACCTGTCCCCTGCTCGGACTGGAAGCGGAGTCTACCCCCGACAGCTCCCAAGAGCGCATACCCGTTTTCAAGAGGTACTTCCACTGTAGTCACCTGCACTCACTTCATCCCCTTTCTTTCTGTCTCTGTCCGTCGGACCTTCTGGACTCTTGGGGTGTAGGTCCTGTCCAGGAAGCTTTCATCATCCTGGATAGACCACAGGTCATCCAGCTGCTACTGCAGTTCCCTAACTCTGTCCTTGAGAAGCTGCATCTGGACACAGGTCCCACATGTGTAGTGGTCAGTGACATAAGCAATGCCCCTGACTTCCCACATCCTGCAACAAATGCACTGCAATAACATTCCTGCCATCACAAGTTTAAATATTTAAATTAAATTAAACACACAGGTGTAGCCTCCTTGCCTCAGCCTCCTCGCCGAAGACTCGAGCCAAAGACTCGCACTTTACCTGGTAGTTCCCCTCAACAACGCCGCTCCCCTAGACCTGAACTTAATTTTATCTAATCAAGTCAACTATCCACACAACTAATTAGGGTGTCTCAGCCAATCCACTCACTCGCTGGTCTGGCTGCTGCTCCTTTGCTATCTTCCAGGTAATTGCCATAGATTATCAATTATGCCAGCATCAATTATACCGGTGTCCAAATAGAGCAAGGTGACGTGCCTCAACAACTATCGACCAGTGGCACTAACGACGGTAGTGATTATGTACTTTGGAAGGGGTAGGATGGGGACCCACAGTCCCATTTATATCAACGGGTCGATGGTGGAGAGGGTCAAGCGCTTCATATTCCTGGGCGTGCATATTTCTGAACATCTCTCCTGGTCCGAGAACACCGATGCAATTTTTAAGAAAGCACATCAGCATATCTACTTCCTGAGAAGATTACGGAGACTCGGTATGTCAAGGAGGACTCTATGTAACTTCTACAGGTGCACAGTAGAGAGCATGCTGACCGGTTGCATCGAGGCTTGATTCGGCAACTTGAGCGCCCAGGAGCGGAAAAGACTACAAAAAGTAGTAAACACTGCCCAGTCCATCATTGGCTCTTACCTCCCTACCATCGAGGGGATCTCACAGTCGCTGCCTCAAAAAGGCTGGCAGCATCATCAAGGACCCACACCATCCTGGCCACACACTCATCTCCATGCTACCTTCAGGTAGAAGGTACAGGAACCTGAAGACTGCAACATCCAGGTTCAGAAATAGCTGCTTCCCCACAGCCATCAGGCTATTAAACTCAACTGAAACAAATATCTGAACATTAATAGACCATTATCTGTTTATTTGCACATTATCTGCTTATTTATTGATGTGTGTATATATTTATATAATGGTATATGGACTCACTGATATGTTCTGTATTCATGCCTATTATATTCTGTTGTGCTGAAGCAAAGCCAAGAATTTCATTGGCCTATCTGGGACACATGACAATAAACTCTCTTGACTTTACTCTAGATTAACATATCGCCATAGATAACATATAGACTGGATAAGCCAAATGAGAAGTGGCAGTGTGGAGTGCTGCTTGAAAGACCAGTAGGAGCAGTAATCATAATACAATATCATTTGATATAAAGATTGACCTAAATCACTTTCAATCTGGCATTGGATTTTGAGAATGAAATATAAGAGGGCAGCGTGGGGTTGGGAATTGTAAGGTTGGTGCTTGTCGAGGGGAGATCACCAGAGGTAATGAGATTGGTAGAAACAAGGAACTGCATATCCTGGTTTACACAAAAGGACACAAAGTGCTGGAGTAACAGCATTTGTGGAGAACATGTAACCATGTAACCCCCCCCCCCCCTTTTCCCATCTCCATATGTTACCTACCATGCATTTCCTGCCTCTCCTCTCTCCTGGTTTTCTTACCCCCCACCCCTCCTTACAATCAGTCTGAAAAAGGGTCCCAACTAGAAATGTCATCTATCCATGTTCTCAACCCATGCTGCCTGACCCAGTGAGTAACTCCAGTACTTTGTGTCCATAATGAGATCAGTAATGGTCTGGGAGATGGTGGCCTGGTGTTCATCTATGGGACCATTGTCAAGGGGAAGATATGAAGAAATGTCTGAGAGCTGGCGTCTGGCCTCAGCATCGTAGAGGTCAGCCTGTCAGAGAACAACGGCACTTCCCTTGTCTGCAGGTTTGATGACAATGTTAGGATTATTGCTTCTCCTCTAGATGGCAGCAGATACTTCTAAACAGCAAACAAGTCTTCAATTGAAGATAGACCCAAAATGTTGGTGTAACTCAGTGAGTCAGGCAGTATCTCTGGAGAAAAGGAATAGTTGATGTTTTGGGTTGAGACCTTCCTTCAGATTGAGAGGCAGTGGAGAGGTAAACTAGAGAAATGAAAATAACCTTTGAATGAAAGGTGTGTAAAGAAAAAAAGAAAAAAAATCACAGCCAGCCAGAAAAGGAGATGCCCACATTGTTCCATTGTTGGCTGTGGAGAAAGTGATAATGAGTAGATGGAAACAGTGAAACTAAGTAGGATGACAGTGAAACCAGTAGGGCGACAAGGGTGGGGATGGGATGGAGAGAGATGGAATGCAAGGCTTACTTGACGTTAGATAAATCAATATCGGCTAGGTTGTAAGCTGCCCAAGCGAATTGGTCTTGCTGAAAATGAGACTGGTTTAGAATCTGCTTCATTGAAAAGACCTCACATTAATTGAAACTAAATTTGATTTGAAACCCGATAATCCATGAGAGATACTAAAAGGAGTGTTTGGACACATTTTAATTATTTTCTCTGGCGTGTCAGAGATGGAATGATGGTCAGACAGAAGTTTATACAATTATGATAGCCATAGACAGGGTGGAAATGTCAAAAACTAGAGAACATAACTTTAAGGTCAGGTGGGAAAGTTTAACCAAGACGTGAATGGCCAGTTTCTTTTACACAGGGAGGGGTAGGTACCTGGATTGCAGTACCCGCAGTGGTGGTACAAGTGGATACAAAAGTGGTATTTCAGAGGCTTTTAGATTGTCATGGATATGCATGGAATAGAGATATGGATCACATGGAAGCTGAGGAGTTTAATTTGGCATCATGATCGGTAGACTTTGTGTTGAAGGGCCTGCCCCTGTGCTGTGCTGTTCTATATCCTATGTTAGATGAAGCAGTATTAATTTCTAAATGGAAAGTTGGTTGTTGTGAGCAATTTGTACTTCACTAATCCTCTTACCAATATTACAAAGAGTTAATGAGTGCAACACCGAGAAGTTTGCAAAGAAACACAACTGAAATGCCAATTAGGTTTCATTGTAACAGTCCAGTTAATTAATCTGACTGTTTGGTGAGGGAAATTATTTGACTGAAATTCTACTGTAGCATTAGAAGCATTATTGTTATTGTATTTCTGACACTTGGATGGTTTTAAACTTGGAAAAGTTGAAAGGGAAAGAGAACATGAAGCTCTTAGAACGGAGCCATTCTAGTGTCCAAGTGTGGGTGAGAGCTTTTGAGATTTATCAGTTTGTGGATAGCGTTCATTCTCATAACCTTCTAGAAACCAAGTTAACTATCACTGCACCCTCTAGGTTTGACCCACCACCCTCTGAATGAAAAAGTTATCCCTCAGGTTCCTATTCAATCTTTCCACTCTCAACTTAAGAACCAGAGGAAATCGGTTTGATTCCCCTACCCTGGGTAAAAGACTGTGAATTCTTCCTATCTATTCCTCTCATGATGTTACATACCTCTCAGATTACAACTCAGCCTCCTGTGTTCCAAGGAAAAAAGTCCCAGCCAGCCCAACCTCTCCTTGTAGCTCAGGCCCTGGAGTGCTGGCAACTTCCTCATAAATTATTAGAAGCAAATGAGCCGAAGTTATTTCCATTCACTTAAGTCTCAATAACTTGTGATTGAGGCAAATAGGGAGAGGACAGAACTGAAGTGAAAACTTTATTCTGTACAGTAATTTCTTTAAGATTCGAGAGAGGAGATGCGATTGCTGGTTTTGCAGAAAGGGAGCAGAGGAGAAGGACAGAATTGGAATGATATTTGAGTAAGTTAGCAGCAGCCAGATAGACTGATTTGTCACATTCTGTGCTAAAGGTTCTGAATCAGTCTCAATGTCACCTACAGCAAGAACATGCCTCTGAAGGAAGAACATTGCAGGAACAATGACAAAGGGGTCAGCTTCAGGGCAACAGACATGAACTAATCACTTAACAAGAAGCTGGTTAATAAATGAAGACACAGGGTGCTGGGGTGACTCAGCAGGTTGGGCAGCATCTCTGGAGAGTGTGGATGGGTAAGGTTTTGCGACAGGACCAATTCTTCAGACAGACCCTTTTTCAGTCTGAATTAGTATCTCGGCCCGAAAGGTCACCTGTCCGTGTTCTCTAGGCCTGCTGCCTGGCCCGCTGGGTTACTCCAGTGCTTTGTGTCTTTTTATGCTATAGAACTAGTTTGATACAACATAGTTTGATAACAACATTTAGGACATTTGGATTTGGATAGGTACAGTACATGAATTTGGAGGGATGTAGCCCAGGCATGGGTGGGTGGGACTAGCTTGAATGGGGCATTTTGGTCGGCATGGAAAAATTAGGTCTTTTCCCTGCTGTATAACTCTAAGTGAATACAATTTTGATATTCGGACAGATATGCGGATAGAAAGGGTTTCAAGGGTTATTGTTCAAATGCACGCAAATGGGACTTGCCCGGTATGCCAATTAGGTCGGTATGGACAAGATGGGCCGATGAGCGAATAGGCCTGAACAGGCATTTACGACTCTAACATTTTAACGTTAAACTTGAAGGGTACTAGATGAAGCCGGAAACATACCGACTCTTGTGTACTGTCTCAGTGTAATCTACTATTCTTACTATTGTACTTAAGTATGATTATGCCAATGAATAATAAGATTTATATTTAAATATATGCAAAAAAGGAATTTCACTGTACCTAGATATATATGACAATAAAGTACCATTGAAACATTCTCACCGTTCAGGAACAGCTACTTTCGTACAAATATCAACTTGAACCTACCTGAACAACTTTGACAAGGTTCCACATGGTAGACTGCTCTGGAAGGTTAGATCGTATGGGAGAGATAGCTGAATGAATAGCAAATTGGCTCCATGGAAGGAAGCAGAGGGTGATGGTGGAAGGTTGCTTCTCGGACTGAAGACCTGTGACTAGTGGTGTGCCTCAGGGTTCGGTGCTGGGCCCATTACTGTTTGTCATCTACATCAATGATTTGGATGAGAACATACAGGGCAAGATTAGCAAGTTTGCTGATGATACAAAAGTGAAAGGTTTTGCATAGTGAAGATGGCTGGGAAAGATTGCAACAAGATCTGGATCGATTAGCCAGGTGCGCAGAGGAATGGTTGATGGAATTAAATCAGAGAAGTGTGAGATGTTGCATTTTGGGACATCAAACAAGGGCAGGACCTATACAGTAAATGGTAGGCCTCTGGGTAGTGTTGTGGAGCAGAGGAATCTAGGAGTACAAGTGCATGGTTCCTTGAAGGTCAACTCGCAGGTGGATAAGGTGGTCAAAAGGGTTTTGGCATTTTGGCCTTCATCAGTCAGAGTATTGAGTATAGGAGTTGGGAGGTCATGTTGTAGTTGTATAAGACGTTGGTGAGACCGCATTTAGAATATTGTGTTCAGTTCTGGGCACCATGTTATAGGAAAGATATTGTTAAGCTTGAAAGGGTTCAGAAAAGATTTACGGGGATGTTGCCAGGACTAGAGGATGTGAGCTATAGGGAGAGGTTAAGTAGGCTGGGTCTCTAGTCTATGGAGAGCAGGAGAATGAGGGGTGATCGTATAGAGGTGTACAAAATCATGAGAGGAATAGATCAGGTCGATGCACAGAGTCTCTTGCCCAGAGTAAAGGAATTGAGGCCCAGAGGACATACTGTAGGTTCAAGGCGCAGGGGAAAAGATTTAATAGGAATCCGAGGGGTAACGTTTTCATACAAAGGTTCTTGGGTGTATGGAACAAGCTGCCAGAGGATGTAGTTGAGGCTGGGACTATCCCATCATTTAAGAAACAATTAGACAGGTACATGGATAGGACAGGTTTGGAGGGACCAAGCGCAGGCAAGTGGGACTGGTGTAGCTGGGACATTGTTGGCCGGTGTGGGCAGGTTGGGCCGAATGGCCTGTTTCCAAACTGTATGAATCTATGACTCAATAACAACCTTAATCCTATTTCAGCAGTGGAACACTATGGGCCACCTCCTACATTACCATGGACAAACGTACCATTACTACGTTTCTTATTGTAGATTTTTGCTGTCTTATCTCGTTGCATTTTAATCATCTTGCAGAATGTGTAATTTATGTTTTGATATGTTGTATGAGTCCCCGTGGCAGTGATGCTGCTACTAGAATTATCTTATTGTACCTCACCACATTCATACACAACTCGAGGGCTCTGGGTTCCCTCGATCCTCTGGCTACTGTCTTTGCCTGCAGGTTTGTGCAGCAGGCACCTGGTGCTGACCGAGTCTCCACCTCCGCTGGGCATATACCATAGGTCCAATACAGGCAACAAAATCTCACCTTGAGGAGATCAGAGGTTTTTTTCCATCGCAATCCTGCTTCTTGTGTGGTTCTCGTTGAATCTATGTTCAGCTGTTGTCATTGGAGAGGGCACTTATGCCAATGGCCTGAAACCATAGAGGGTAGTTTTCCTTCCCACTGGTACCCACTATGCTGTGATGGGCACTGGAAATGTCTGGACACTGAAGATGTCTGGACACATGCACTTCCCCAGAATGAAGCAATGATCTTTGCTTTCTGGAAACATGATGTTCATTATGAAGTGAGACTGACCGATTGACCAAATGGTGCCAGCACAATAACCTGGCACTCAACACCAGCAAAATCAAGGAACTGATTGTGGACTTTGGAAGGGGTAGCATAGGGACCCACAATCCCTATTCACGGGACGATGGTGGAAAGGGTAAAAAACTTAAAATTCCTGGGCGTGCACATTTCCGAAGATCTTTCCTGGTTCCAGCACACTGATGCAATTACAAAGAAGGCACACCAGCGCCTCTACTTCCTGAGAAGACTACAGAGAGTTGGTATGTCAAAGAGCACTCTCTCGAACTTCTACAGGTGCACAGTAGCGAGCATGCTGACTGGTTGCATCATGGCTGGGTTCGGCAACTTGATCGTCCAGGAGCGGAAAAGGATGCAGAAAGTCGTGAGCACTGCTCTGTCCATCATTGGCTCCGACCTCCCCACCATCGAAGGGATCTATCGCAGTCGCTGCCTTAATTCTTGCATTTCACAATGATCTGCACAGAGGAGGTTAACACAGTATCTTCGATTTATGCCTGCACAGCCAAAGTAATGCTCTCCTGTAGTCTAGCATGGAACAGAATCTTCACCCCAATTTGTCTGAGCCGACCAAGTTGCCTACCTGAACTGGTCCCATTTACCTGTGTGTTTGGCCCATATCCCTCAACATCTTTCCCATCCATGTTCCTGTCTAAATGCCTTTTATATGCTATAATAGTACCTTCCTCTCTCATCAAGTCATACAGCATGGAAACAGGCCCTTGCGTCCAAATTCATCCATGCCAACCAAGATACCCCGTCTAGGCAAGTCCCATTTGCCTGCATTTGGACCATATCCTCTAAACCTTTCCTATCCACGTACCTGTCCAAGTATCTTTTAAATGCTGTTATGGTATCGAACTGAACTACATCCTCTGGCAGCTCGCTCCATGCACCCATCACCCTCTGATTGAAAAAGTTGCCCCTCAAGTTTATATTCAATCTTTCCTCTCTCACCATAAACCTATGTCCTTTGGTTCTTGATCACATACTCAAGGGAAAAGATTCTATGCATTCACCCCATCAATTCCCTTGTGATTTTGTACACCTCTATAAGATCACCTCTCAGCCTACTGCGCTCCATTTAATAAATTTTGAGCTTGCCCAATCTTTTCCTATAAGCTCAGGCCCTAGAGTCCTAGCAACATCCTCATAAATCTTCTCCACTCTTTCCAGCTAAATAACGTCCTTCCTGCAGCAGGGTGACCAAAACTGAACATAATACTCCAAATGCAATCTCACAATTGTCTTGTACAACTGTAACATAACCACCCAACTTATATACTCAATATTCACACTGATGAAGGCCAGTGTAAAAAGCAATCTTTCTTGACCATCCTACTTATCTGTGATGTTACATTCAAGGAACTACATACATGTACTCCTAGATCCCTCTGCTGTACAACAATCCACTGAGCCATACCATTCACTGTGAAGGTCCTGCCTTGGTTTGACTTCCTAATTTGCAGAACCTCACCCTGCTGTGATTTTTGATAACCAATGATCAGTAAAGCCATCTGCTGAGAATGTAAGATAGGGAAGCACTTCCTGACTGTGCATTGCCAACCTAGAGTGAAATTGCACACAACATTCCAAGCACAACTGGTTATGGCGAAGAGCAAGGTCACTCACTCACTGATCGTCAGAGGAACATGGACAGAACTGCAAGCAACTCGTAAAGCTTCAGTGCTGCACTATCTCGAAATCCCAATGGTTCCTTCAGTACATGGTACTCCTGGTGGCTACTGTGCTCACTTTTCACTCAACAATGCCCTAGTTAGGGTTATTAATAGGAATAACTTTCAATAGTCTGGAAAATCTAAATTTGGCACCAAAAGCTCAAGGATGCTGGAACCAGAGATTTATTGCATTATAGAGCTGGAATCCCCATTTTGTTCATAGATCTGTGTTAAAGAAGGAACTGCAGATGCTGGAGAATCGAGGGTTACACAAAAAGCTGGAGAAACTCAGCGGGTGCAGCAGCATCTAAGGAGCGAAGGAGATAGGCGACGTTTCGGGTCGAGACCCTTCTTCAGACCTTGTTCATAGATCTGTCTACTGATTGATTCAAAGAACCTCCAAGTAACAATTACAAATTAAAAAAACTACGTCAATTGCTTAGATCTGCAACAAAACTGCGCTCTTACTACAGCTAATTTTAATTGAATTCATTGGGTTTATTTTAAGAGCCTTTTAATATTGAACAATAGTGTGGAGCAACAATCTTTTTAGAGGCAATAGAAAAAAAAGTGCTCCATTAAACACCCCAATATTCTATACACGCAGATAGCAAAATACAAATTAATCTTAGAATTTAAGAAAAAACAAGTAGAAATTTAAAAATAAAGTAACTATTCACAACTATTGGATTTAAATACACAAGAATGGGTTACTACACCTCTGCAGCAAGAATTGACAATCGCAACACTCTGCGAGGTTGTCAACAACTTTCAGTAATACTTTCCTTTATCACATTTCAAAGCTGGTGATACCTCCACTCACTACCTACTTGAAAGTTGGTATTTAACAAACGACTTAATGTTTACGGTTCACACTGTTCACTACAGCGGCTCCAAAATAGAACACGACTCAGAACTGGAGGGTGATACTTTCTTCCTCATGCGCTCCAGAGCCGCCTGTTTCTCCTTCAGAATTTCTTTCAGACGATTAATTTTCTCCTCTCTGACCGTTTCATCCACTTCAAGCGGATTTTCCTGCTCAGGAGGATGGAACCCATCTTGTGAAATTGATTCACTCTGCTCTTTGTTCAAACTACATGGTGGTATTGGAGCAGCCTCAGCATTCTTTGACCTTCCGACATTAGGGAGCCCACATGTTTCTCTCGGGGACTCAGAGGCTTCAGAAGAAGCGATCCCTTCATTGTGCTTTCTCCTCTTGTTAGTCGCAGATTTATCATTGTCCAGGTTTGGAATGACACAGCCAGAGCTACGAATCTCAATTTCAACCTGCATGACAGATACAAATAGGGTTAGTGAGAATTCTATCCTTTCAAGCACGGACAGACAGAGTACATGGAGAGAGCCATTGTGTTTTCCAGCTATGGAACAACCATCACAAATGAATCCAAAATGCTTTGTAAATCCACAATGACCAATTGGCAAAAGGATGATGGCAATGAGATCAATTTAATGTATTAATTAAACCAGCGAATGCCAATGGAACTGCAAAAATCCTCAAGGTCGTTTGGTTTCTGTACTTTAAAATATTAATGAATCAAAACAAAGTCTACCAATAGAATGATTTTGCTCCACCTTTGCCTTTGCTGCAAAGCCGCTATGTAAAGCTGGAGTCCAGACCTCTCGATGATTTTCTGAGAGGAGACACGTAAAATCTGCAGGTTAAATCTAGTTTACAGGCAACTCATTGTCTTTCTCGACCACCTGAGTCGAGAGATCATGCGCTAATTTTCATTTGTGTAGGAAGGAACTGCAGACGCTGGTTTACACCAAAGATATACACAAAAAGCTGGAAAACCCAGCGGGTCAGGCAGTATCTCTGCAGAAAATAAATAGGTGACGTTTCGGGTCGAGACCCTTCTGCAGACCGAGTCAGTGGAAAGGGAAACGAGAGTTATAGAGAGTACATAGAAAAAATGAATAAAAGATATGCAAAAAGCGACAATGATTAAGGAAAGGTGGAGCCCACAATGGTCCATTGTTGGCTGTGGGGTAGATGATAACGAGTTATATAGACAGTGAAACTTAACAGGACCACAGTGAAATTAGTACAATGACTAGGATGGGGAGGGATGGCAAGAGGGGTGTAACGGTTACTTGAAGTTAGAGAAATCAATATTCTCACTACTATTATTTGTGTAAAGTACTCATTCGTTTTCGAGGTACAACATGGCCCACCGATTCCAACCAACTTTTCACACTAGTTCTATGCTATCCCACTTACTACATACCAGGGGTAACTTACAGAGGCCACTTAACCTACAAATCCACGCGTCATTAAGATATGGGAGGAAACTGGAGCCCTCAGAGGAAACCCACGCGGTTACAGGCTGAATGTACAAACTCCACGCAGACAGCACCCGAGGTTAGGATCAAACCTGGATCTCTGGCACTGAGGAAGCAACTCTACCAGCTGCGCCACCATGCCCCTCTTCCAGCTGTTACAAAAAAAAGCAGCCGAAGCATAGGCCATTCAGCCCAGCAGGTCTAGCATGAAGGTTAAAATAATAATCTACCTTTTCCAATCACTTATTTCTACAGTGATTTGGTTGTGTGCGTGGGGGGGTAGTTAGTATGTGTGACGCCGCATACCGCCCCCCCCCCCCACAACCACACGTTGGGGGAACAGACCCAATGGGTGTGCACTTGGTCTAGTATATATTAAAACTCTCTTCGTTAGTTTGTTTCTCCCTCACATCTCCTCCGAAATCCGACGCGGTAACGGAGACATTCTTACATGTTCCGGTAGAGATTCACCTCGTGATTTCAAAATTCCCCTCATCTGAAAATTTGGTTAATTGTTTCTCGAGTTTTTTTACAAACATTTTTTTTTAAATCAAAGAAAGTTGTTTTAAATCAAACCGAGCTGATGACGTCACAATGCCTTTGCTCGTGGCCCACCTGGCTCGTGCCCCCCCCAGGGTTCTAGATTAAAGCAGCTGCTGTCAACGCGCAGACGCAATAATTTCCAAGAATTACGTCACCACCCTCCCCCCCCCCCCGCGCTTCAAAAGGCGCAGAAAGAACGAGCAAGTCACCACAGATCTCGAGGTCACCGAAGGTCACCAGAGGTCACCGGCGTTCACAATGAATAACTTTCTCCTCGTGGCCTGTGCGCAGACTTTTCAATGCGCAGCCAGAGCTGCGAGTTACGTGGCCTAGCCATACACACCCAACTGCGGCTGGCCGTAGCGTCCTGTCCCGCCCCCCGCTCCCTCCGCCGCTAATCGCTCATATCCTGCTCCTCCAGCCCGCTCCCCCCCTGGCCCCGCAGCTGCTCCCTCCCGCTGCCCCCCCTCTCTCCTCCCTCCAGTTACGTGGCCCATCCACCCTACCCCCCCCCCCCCCCCCCCCCCAAGGGCTCTGGATTGAAGCCCATGAACATGTGATCAAGTCGTGCAGCATGCTCCGCTGGGCTTCTTGAAGTTCAACAACATGGCAGCGGCGGTCGTTATTGCAGAGCGGCTGCGGACAAGCGCAGTTGAAAGGTCGCCGTCATGCCAGTCACAGGGGACGACCTCCTCTCCATCTCCCCCGCCCGATTGTCTGTCACACTGGTGAGTGTGCTGACGGCCCTCCGCTGTTTTTCACAGTCCTCAAATCGCTACGGGCATCGCTCTGGTCCACGACAGCCGCGGCTTAGCTCGGGCTCGACGACTGATGGGGGAGGTGTGTGCTCTACGACTTGGGTAGGTACTGACTCACTCCCCCTCCTGCTGCTAACCTCTCCTATCCCGCTCCTCCCCCGCTGCTACCCGCTCCCCCCCCCCCCCCCCCCGCTTCGGTTTTTTTCCGAGAGATGCAGAGAGTCAGGCCCCCTACTCTCTCTCTGTCTCTCACTCCCAGGGCTCTCTCTGCTTTTCGCAGCCCACTAACTCGCCCAGGTCCCCTCCACCTCTCCCCCCTCCTCTTCTAAGCCCTCCACTCTCCTCTTTCCCTCCCACCTCAACCCCCCCTCCCTCCCTTTCATAGAAACATAGAAAATAGGTGCAGGAGTAGGCCATTTGGCCCTTCGAGCCTGCTCCGCCATTCAATATGATCATGGCTGATCATCCAACATGGCTGATCATCTCTCCCCACTCCTCCCTCTCCTCCCTCCCCACTATCTTCCCCCTTCCCCCATCTCTCTCCCTCACCCCCTCCCATTCTCCCCTTGCCCCCCCGCCCCCCCTCCCCCCCTGTGTGTTTGGGGAGTGGTTAGTGTGTGTGTGTGACGCCGCTGCCCCCCCCCCCCCCCCCCCACAAGCGCGTGTTGAGGGGACGGGACCCAACGGGTCCCCCTTGGTCTAGTACAGATTAAAAGGTCAAATAAAGTCTATAATTATTTAAAAATCTACAATTTTTGCATATTTCCTGTGAAGATTTTCCATTACAAATGTTCTAATTTGTAGTGGAAACTACTCATACATCTAGACTGACTGGAGGCAAAAGACAATAGACAATAGACAATAGGTGCAGGAGTAGGCCATTCGGCCCAACGAGCCAGCAACGCCATTCGGCCCTACGAGCCAGCACCGCCTTAAAGCACATGGTATTGGCGGTTCAGTATTGATGTGGATAGAGAACTGGCTGGCAGACAGGAAGCAAAGAGCAGGAGTGTACGGGTCCTTTTCAGGATGGCAGGCAGTGACTAGTGGGGTGCCGCATGGCTCAGTGCTGGGACCCCAGCTATTTACAATATATATTAATGATTTGGACGAGGGAATTGAATGCAACATCTTGAAGTTTGCGGATGACAAGAAGCTGGGGGGCAGTGTTAGCTGTGAGGAGGATGCTAGGTTGCTGCAAGGTGACTTGGATAGGCTGGGTGAGTGGGCAAATGCACGGCAGATGCAGTACAATGTGGATAAATGTGAGGTTATCCACTTTGGTGACAAAAACAGGAAAGCAGACTATTATTTGAATGGTGGCCGATTAGGAAAAGGGGAGATGCAACGAGACCTGGGTGTCATGGTACACCAGCCATTGAAAGTAGGCATGCAGGTGCAGCAGGCAGTGAAGAAAACTAATAGTATGTTAGCATTCATAGCAAAAGGATTTGAGAATAGGAGTAGGGAGGTTCTACTGTAGTTGTACAAGGGTCTTGGTGAGAGCACACCTGGAATATTGCGTACAGTTTTGGTCTCCAAATCTGAGAAAAGATATTCTTGCGATAGAAGGTTCACCAGACTGATTCCTGGGATGTCAGGACTTTCATATGAAGAAAGACTGGATAGACTCGGGTTGTACTTGCTAGACTTTAGAAGATTGAGGGGGGATCTTATAGAAATTTACAAAATCCTTAAGGGGTTGGACAGGCTAGATGCAGGAAGATTGTTCCCGATGTTTGGGAAGTCCAGGACAAGGGGTCACAGTTTAAGGATAAGGGGGAAATCTTTTAGGACCGAGATGAGAACAACATTTTTCACACAGAGAATGGTGAATCTCTGGAATTCTCTGCCACAGAAGGTAGTTGAGGCCAGTTCGTTGGCTGTATTTAAGAGGGAGTTAGATGTGGCCCTTGTGGCTAAAGGGATCAGGGGGTATGGAGAGAAGGCAGGTAAGGGATACTGAGTTGGATGATCAGCCATGATCATGTTGAGTGGCGGTGCAGGCTCGAAGGGCCGAATGGCCTACTCCGGCACCTATTTTCTATGTTTCAATGTGATCATGGCTGATCATCCTCAATGAGTACCCTGTTCTTGCCTTCTCCCCATATCCCCTGACTCCGCTATTTTTAAGAGCCCTATCTAGCTCTCTCTTGAAAGCATCCAGAGAACCTGCCTCCACTGCCCTCTGAGGCAGAAAATTCCATAGACTCACCACTCTCTGTGAGAAAAAGCGTTTCCTCGTCTCCGTTCTAAATGGCTTACTCCTTATTCTTAAACTGTGGCCCCTGGTTCTGGACTGTCCCAACATCGGGAACATGTTTCCTGCCTCTAGCGTGTCCAAACCCTTAACAATCTTATACGTTTCAATGAGATTCCCTCTCATCCTTCTAAACTCCAGCGTAGACAAAAGTGCTGGAGAAAATCAGCGGGTGCAGCAGCATCTATGGAGCGAAGGAAATAGGCAACGTTTCGGGCCGAAACCCTTCTTCAGACTCCAGAGTGTACAAGCCCAGCTGCTCCATTCTCCCAGCATATGACAGTCCCGCCATCCCGGCAATTAACCTTGTATTATATAGGCCTTATTTAATGTAGCTCAAGTTCATACAGGTAGTTCCCTTTGCAAAGCAAGTAGATACAAATGGCATTGGGAGCACAGGTAACCTAGGAAGACACGTACTCAAAAGACAACTAGCAACACAAAGCTGAACTCCCACAGGTATCGTTACTTTAATTAGAACAGAAAACAGACAGAGGTAGCTAAAACCAGCATTCAGGCAGCTAGGATTTTCTTAAGGTTTTTGCCATTTATTATTCATTATTATTTATTTATGCAGCATTGTGACATTGTATAAACACATTTCTGCAGGATTAGGGTGAAACGGGAATTAAAGCCTCAGCAAACTACTTTGACAGAGATATTGAAGTAAATTGGCTGTACACTTTCAAGCTGGAGTGAAGCATCAGGTAGCCAGGTGTGAAAAGGTTATTATCTAACTGCAGCTGGGAAATCTCTTGCGCAAAGTTCTGCTTGTTTATTCAGTTTCCTAAATTAGAATCAAAGCATTAAGACAAGCTGTTACCATTCAAGTTGAAACTTATACATGACAAAATTATATATTAAAAAATGTTTACTCTGTGCTGACCATATTCTGAAAGTGCCAAAGAATGGTCCTTTAATATTGAAATCACAGAAATCTCTGTTTTGGGCAGGAGTGTACGTATACCCCATTCAAAGGAAATTCTGAACTGAAATTTAATAATATATACAAAGCTGAGATTTTTAAGTTATCATTTGATTTACTAGTTTCTAGTTTCAGTTTCATTCACCTCAAGCTGTTGTTTTGCACAGATCATCGGCACGCTGTAAGTAAAATGAAATACCTCTTTTCGCTTCCTTCTGCATTCGCTATGGCATTCCTCGTCAGATTCTGGAAGACAGTCCTTCAAATCTGCGAAGCCCAAGTTCGCAGTGGGTTCCAAATGTTCTCTGAAGTCTGCTGACTTTGGGATTATATGGGTGTCTCCGTCATCTTGCAATGCCACTGAAACATTGCTTTTCGAATATCCATGTTCCTCCAGTGTTACTGGACTGGCATCCCTTGATATTCTTGGGCACCCCTCCAATTGTGCTGATTTAGGCACTTGTGAAATGGCTGCACATTCTTCCATTACTACTGGCCCAGATTCTTTGGAGAGTTCTGGACATTCTTGGGATTGGAATGGGGCAGGAACTTTTAAAGTATCTGAATTTTCTTCCAAATCTCCAAAATCGACTTCCCTTGAAAGCTTTGGACACTCCTTCAGCTCCAGTGGGTCACATTCCCTGATGATCTCGGGACATTCCTTGAGTTTTGCCAACTCAGTCTCTCGGGAGAGTTTTGGGCATTCTTCCAAATTCACCGGTTCAAGGGTTTTAGAAAATTGTGGGATGCATTTTATGGGATGTTCCAACTGATGACCTGAAGCGTCAGTTTTGCCATTCAGGGAGATTCTATTAAGACAAACTCTGACTTCAGAATGGATGCCTGCTTTCAGCAACAAGGCTCTGTTCTCAGAAAACGTAAGCCTTTTCACACAGCTTCCTGGAAGGGAATTTGGCAACCGTTTCACAACCTGCAAAAATACACAAAATGCATAAAAGTATTGAACTACAAAGCAGGCAAATTGTTTCACTCTAATTCGCCCAGAGCTTTAAAACACGAAAAACATGTTCTGCATCTCCAGTCAGTTACAATCTTAGTAAGAAAGAACTCCTGACGTGAACGAAAGTACCGTGAGCACAATTTTGAGTCATAACCAAATATATTTGCAGCCATTTCTCAACCACAGCGTGCAGAACCTCAGTCGATTAAATACATGAGCTGTGGTTCAAAGTATTGTTACCAAACCAGCACTCCTCCCAATAGCATAAAATAACATTGACGTCAATTTATGAAATATTTACCAAATGAAAGATCACTATTATCAATCCTTGATCTCATTGTGATGAGTATACTTTGTAGGTAAAAATATTTCTCAAAGATACGAGAGATTTTTTTTGCCTAAAAACGGTTTTGTTTTTCAATCTGACGTTATTAAAACCTAGCCAACTTTTGAGGCAAAAATATTCTGTTAAAGACCACAGTTTTCAGATTAATGGCTTTATCAAGTTTCAAGATAAATGGTACACCAATTTAAACCATGTATTAGGGATGTACATTTTTAAACAACATTATAACAGCGAGAACAGCAGCAGATTAAAATTGCTTTAAAACCTTTGTAAAATAATGAAAAGGGGTTTACCTATCTAAATAGGGATCCTTGCGACAGATTATTGAAATAAATATAAACATACAAAGATTTTAAGATCCAACAATACTTAACAACCTTCTAGGCACAGACAAATGCACTTCCTGGAGCCATACTGCACGACAATAAAGCAATAACCAACAGCCACGCCTACTCCCACTCGATGAACTAAATCTTCTCATGGTGTCTAAGAGACTCTGGGACAAACACCACCAGTGACGCCCACACGTGCCTTTAATTAGAGACTGCGATGTAGTAACGTTTGAGAGTGAATAGTAAGGCCCTCGGGAGTGTTGTAGAGCAGAGAAACGTCGGAGTATAGGCACACAGATCCCTGAAGATGGCGTCACAGGTAGACAGGGTGGTGAAGAAGGCTTTTGAATGCTAGCTTCATCAGTGAGGCATTGAGTATAGAAGATGGGATGTTATGTTGCAGCAGTAAAGACATTAGTGAGGCCATACTGGGAATAATGTGGTCAGTTTGGTCAACCTGGTACAGAAAAGTGTCATTAAGCTGGAAAGAATGCAGAAAAGATTTACAGGGACTCAAGAGAATCAGTTATAGGGAGAGGTTAGGCAGGCTAAGACTTCATTCTTTGGAGGGCAAGAGACCGAGTAATGTTATACTGGTGCATAAGATCATGACGGTGTAGATCGCATGAGTGTACTAAGTGTTTTTACTAGAGTTGAGGTCCCCAGGCAGAGGCCTTAAGTTTAAGATGAGAGGAAAAGATTTAATAGGACCCAGAAGAGCAACCTCTGCATACAAAGGGTGGTACATATATGGAATAAACTACCAAAGGAAGTGGTTGAAGCAGAAACAACAATATTTCAAAGACATTTGTACTGTACATTGATAGGAAAGATTTAGAGGGATTTGAGTTAAATGGGGGTAAATATGACGGCCTTAAATGGGCATCTTGGTCTGCATGGACAAATTATTTCCATGTTATATGGCTGAGACTAATAACATTATGGAGTCACCCATCATCAACTCTGGACCAGTCACGTAAATGCTTAGCCACAAGAACATGTCAGCAGTTAGGTAGCATGTGGCAAACCATATAACAATTACAGCACGGAAGCAGGCCATCTCGGCCCTTCAAGTCCGTGCCGAACAACTTTTTTCCCTTAGTCCCACCTGCCTGCACTCATACCATAACCCTCCATACCCTTCCCATCCATATGCCCATCCAATTTATTTTTAAATGATACCAACGAACCTGCCGCCACCACTTCCACTGGAAGCTCATTCCACACAGCTACCACTCTGAGTAAAGAAGTTCCCCCTCATGTTACCCCTAAACGTCTGTCCCTTAATTCTAAAGTCATGTCCTCTTGTTTGAATCTTCCCTATTCTCAAAGGGAAAAGCCTGTCCACATCAACTCTGTCTATCCCTTTCATCATTTTAAAGACTTCTATCAAGTCCCCCCTTAACCTTCTGCGCTCCAGAGATTAAAGACCTAACTTATTCAACTTATCTCTGTAACTTAGCTGTTGAAACCCAGGCAACATTATAGTAAATCTCCTCTGTACCCTCTCTATTTTGTTGACATCCTTCCTATAATTGGGCGACCAAAATTGTACGCCATACTCCAGATTTGGTCTCACCAATGCCCCATACAATTTTAACATTACATCCCAGCTTCTATACTCAATTTATAAAGGCTAGCATACCAAAAGCTTTCTTTACCACCCTATCTATATGAGATTCCACCTTCAAGGAACTATGCACGGTTATTCCCAGATCCCTCTGTTCAACTGTATTCTTCAATTCCCTACCATTTACCATGTAACCAAACAACTCACCTGCTGATATCTCAAAGCCTTTCAAGCATTTCAATCATGTACATGACATGCGTGGGAAGCACATTGGAAAACTCCATAAATGTGGCTCCAACAATTCCAAGCTCAACACCATCCAGGATAATGCAGCAAGATAACGCAATGACCATAAATGTCCGTTCCCTCCACCACTGATACACAATGACTGCAGTATGTACCATTGATAAAATGCAATGCGATTACTTACCCAGATCATTCCAACAGCATCTCCCACACCTTCCACCTGTGCTATTAAGAAAGGTATGAGCAGTGCGTGCATGGAATACCTCCACCTGCAGGTTCCCCTCCAAGCTGCACACCATTACTGATTTAGAAATATACTACTGGTCCTTCCTCAACATTGGGGGAAAAAAGAATATCTTGGAATTTCTTCCCCAACAGCAACATGAAGTACATTCACCAAAGGGATTCTAGTAGTTAAAGAAGGCAGTTCACCACCACCTTCATAATGGCAATTAGGGATAGACAGTAAATGCTAGCCTTACTGGTGATGCCTAGACACATTGAAAACAATGAAGTAAGAAAAACTGAATTATGCACACAAACAGCACCCAGAATGGAAAATTAGGTTGGTGAATTTGAGTAGAGATGGCTGGAAGAGAATACAATGCAGTGAATCACAAACACGAGTAGCCTTGCGGGAACATGACTCAAGCAATAATGGTAATGTACTAAAAAAAAGGTGAGTACTGGGCTCTTGGAATTCATAGATACAAAGTATTCAGAAAAGATACGGAGGTTAAAAGGGGAGATGGGGATTGCAGTACAGGTCCATAACCCATTTTCTAGTAACTGGTGGTCTAGCGCCTCCTTTAATCCGGACAAAATTATGAGAGTGCACGTAAAATCCCCCCCAGAAGTCCCCCCCAAAAAGTGGCACCTAGGCTAGGTGTGCCGGCTGATCTCAACCTAATTGGGACTTCCGCGGCCGATTGGCGGGTCGAATTTAACCCCTGTGGCCGGGGCTCTAGAACTCCAGCCTGGCCGGAGCCACCAGATCCATTCCCATAGCCGACTTTTGTGGGCCAATATCGCAGCCCCTCGGCAGCCTAGGCTATTGTAGTACTGTCCGACTCCTCTCGGAGGCCGTGGTCCGGCAAAATGGATCATCCAGAAAGGCTCTGGAACCAGGTGCGCCGGAAAATCGGTGGTGGACCTGGACCGATTTGGGACTGGTATTGAGGTAAATGCGTCAGCTGCAGTCTGGCACTGAGTAACAGGTAAGGAGCCTCCACTATTTGCAGTCTATTTTAATGACTTGGAGGAAAGGACAAGGTGTGTGGCAGCTAGATATGCTGATAATAGAAAGATGGTGGATTAACAGATGGGAGGGGAGAGGAAAAAAAAGGAATATGGATAAATTAAGTGAATAGGCAGATGCTAGCATTTATGGGAAATACAAAAGTATCCATTTTCAAAGGAGGAAAAATCACATTGTGGTTCTTGGGGTTTGAGGTTACAAAATATTGTAGTACAACAGACTTACAACATAAAAATAAATTAATGTCCAAGGACTGCAAGTAGTTGGAAGGCTAATGGAATACTGGCCTTTATTGTACAGAGCTTAAAAATAAGGTTGCAGGGAGAGGGGGTAAAGTGGAACCGTGGCTAATGTAGGATCAGACATGATCCCACCGAATGGCAATGCGGCCCTCTCCTGTTCGTTCTCATCAAATTACAATGCTGATTTTGTTTCTCCCTCCACAAATGTTGATTGACCTGCTGAATGTTCCCAAGGAGACACAAAAGATTGCAGATGCTGGAATCTTGATTAAAAAACAAATTACTGGAGGAATTCAGTGGGCCAGGTCAGTGGAGGGAAAAGGACAGACAACATTTTGGTTCGCGTGCTTTCTTCAGTGTTTCCAATAAGATGTTTTTATTTCCGATTTATAGGGCCTACATTTTGCTTTTTGCCTCAACATCCTACGTAAATTAGTTATCAATGTATTTCCAAGTCCAGTTCAGCCTTTGGGGGAAGGGGATAGACGGAAAGATAAATCGCCATTCTATTATGTACCCTTTTTTGTTGTGATCTATTCTCGAGTCATCTGACTTTTCGAAATGCTGCCTTGACTACCACAGATCTCCCCAGCTTGGAGACTAAAAATATAAACATAGAGTACCCAATGTCCATTAATAATAAATGCTGGCACTTGTGCGTGCAATAGAATAGTTAAAATACTGTCTTTGTGAAGTTTCTCCACATGCAATGGTGAAATAAAGCAACAGACATTAATTTTTGGTTTTTGCCTACCACTTTTTCAGCATGAGGTGAAATCAGAAGTGAGATCAGAAGTGCAATACAACCCCAAATAAACACATATACACCATTAAATGTTTTTTTTAAAAACACACAAAAATAAACATTCAAACTGTTGAATACCCAACAGGAAATATTAGCTCACAAACCACTTCCATTTAAACTAACAAGCAGTGATCTGTTTAGAAATTATAGTGTGGCTCGTAATAGAGAGAGCAGAGCAAGGAGTTTCTGGACACAAATGTCATGATGTCTTATTCATAGAAAAAGGACACCTTAATGCCCGACATTGAGTACCTTTCCATATTAAATATTCACCAGTCCAGTAAATCCTCGTTATAACAGATCATATGAGGGGGGAATTATGTTTGTTATTGTCGATGGTCTTTAATAACCGAGTTATAACTGCAGATCATTGTTAATACACAAAAGGACACAAAGTGCTGGAGTAACTCGGCGGGTCGGGCAGCATCGCTGGATAACATGGATAGGTGACGTCGGGACCCTACTTCAGACTGATTCAGTCTGCTGAGTTACTGCAGCACTTTGTGTCATTTCACCTTAAAACTAGGCGCCGATGCGGCAGGTCTGCACCAGCGAGCTCTTCCTCACTGGTTGATATAGCTGTTATTGCCACTCACATTGTAGTCCCGGCTGTCAGTTCTTTCTTCAGACCAATGGCAAGTCGCACTAAGTCATCTTGGGGCCCCCACCCCTCTCACTTGCTGCTGCTTCCAAGGTGGAGAATGTTGGCAACTCCAGGAAAGGAGAAGACAGCAGTGCAGAAGCGGGGTTGGGGGAGGAAAGAGGACACGTGGACAGAGTGAGGGGAGAAAGAGGCGGCGGGGGTCGAGCGGAAAAAGCAAAGGAAGAAGTGGCAGCTGGTGGGAGGTAAGGGAGCCCCATGGTGACCTGTCGGTGGTGGCAGCCTGAAGAAAGCACTGTCCCCAGAGGGTACAACATGAGCCGCAACAACAGCCCCTTCACCTGGACTGGGTGTTGAGTGTAGAGTTCGCTGGTGCAACTTGCAAGTAGGGGAGGAGCCCTCAGAACCCTGAGCTCTAAGTGGCCGGGAAGGCAGTGCGAGTTAGGGGTCCATCCGTTATACTTTAAATCCGTTATAAATGGGTCTGGTAAAGCAAGGGTTTATTTTATTTGGTCCACAGCTGACTTTGTCTTTGTGATTCAAATGCTGTCCTCATGATTCTTTAAAATTGTGAGAGTACCTGTCTCTGTAACCTTCTCAGACAGTACATTCCAAACTTAAACAAGCCCCTCAGTAGAATTTTTATATTCCTTCAGATTTGTTCCAAATTTTACTCCTCGCCTTTTAAGAGTGCCTGGAATCTGGTCTTGTATCCCCTCTGGTCTTAGATTATGCCTTGCACAATTCTGAATCCCTTGCTCAGGTCCCTCCACTGCTCAAAGGAAAATAAATCCGTCCTCTCCAGTCTCTCACCATTGTAATGTTCCATCCCACACAAAATCCTGATGAATCTCCTCTGAAGTGCAATGGTGTTCTTCCTATAGTGTGGTGACCAGATCTACATACAATATTATAGCCATTACTGAACCATAGGGCTGCAGGCATCTTCTGCCATGAGAATTTGTCATTTAATCAAGCATTCTCTTCCCAACCACCCCCCTGAGCAGCAATAATCAGGGACTGTTTCCAAGTAAGCAGAGCTGGGAGCACTCACTAAGTCAGTGGGGGAGGCTGGCAGCTCCTCTCCTGGCACTGGCTCACACCGCCACTGTTTGTGTGATCCACCGACACACTGTTCTTACTCATTTCTAACTGTGGACCAGTATTGTTTACAAATAGTGTTTGGAATTTGAACCTGTCATTACCTGGGGAAGGTCTGCAGTATTAAATAAGCAAGTACTCAAGGACATCATTATTCAGTAAGACAATGAGATCAAATTATAACTCAAGGCTCATAATTATGATCATTAGCTGAACAGTTGCACAGAGTCTAATCATGTGGTGCATGTTAGATAGTTGTAAAAGCTTTTCACCTGTTGCGCCAGCTCCAATCCATTTTGCCGAGTTAGCGCAATGGCATCTCTCTTTACAGCACATTCTTTCCTATCGACCTTCAATTCACATTTTGTTCCACTCGAACCAGTATCACGTCCTAAACCCGAAGAGCTTGTTGAGGTATGGCCACTGTCAATTCTTCGTTTATGGTGCCCTGGCCCACCTTGAGCCACTTTAGACTCGTCTGTCCCCGATTCCTTTGCGAGCAGCTTGCCTTTATCTGCCCCAATGGGCATATCAATGCCTTTGTGGGCTAGGAAAAAGAGTTGTCCATTGAAGAGGAGCAGAGCATTGTCTTTGAATGAACTTGCGGTCTTGACATCCAACGGATTGAAATAAGTCTGCATTATATCTTCCATGCTGTTCTGTTTTCCCTGCTGTTTCACATAAGTTTTCAGAACCTCAGAGGCCAGGTTGTTGCAAAATCTAACAGAAACAGGTGTTGGCGTGGCAGTACCTTCCTTTTCAGCCCGATTCATTTTGTCTTGTCGCCTTGTGGAAGGTTCCTTACTTGTCACTTCAGCTGCCGAGGAGGAAATGGGCTTCTCCACTGAATCAGTCACACTCTGAGCCCTATTGTCCGATTGCAATGGTTTGTGCATCAAAGGCGTGAGGCACTTTGCCTCAGGCAGCTTAACGGGGTTGACTGGACAGATGTAAATGGCGGTGGTGGACCTGCTACTACAGGAGCCCTTGGGCACATTGCAGGTTCCTCCGTAGATCTTTTTCTGGACAACTGCGGGCAAGGCGAATGTGGAGACACACCATACCTCAGCGTTCATGGGGATCTGGATATAGGTACCAGGGCAGGACACACTCTGCACAATCGTCAAACCTGTTGCAGGAGAAGGGCTGGCTGCCAAGCCGCTTGCTGGTGAGGCGACAGAGGAGTGGACTTGCTCACCGCAGCTGGACAGGCTGCTGGATGGCTTAGGAGTGAATGCAGTCTGGGGCACAGGACTCAGCTGGTTTTTGTTCATAGCTACTGTAGGTATAAAGTCCTCGGAGGAGTTGTGTAAGTGAATACTAGTTGTTGTTTTGTGGTGTTCCAGAAAGGAAAATCTGAAGTGGAAGACAGACTTGACAAAATTCCAAGCCCCTTGATGGCCCAATGCCAAGAGAGCAGCGGTCACCAGTCCCAGGAGAATGGTCAGTAGCTCCTGAAAGTACAAAAAAAGTGGAACATTATTGACTGGCTTAAATCCTAAATAAATAACCACCTGCTTTTTGTGGTTTGTTGAATTCACACCAAAGGTAATCCAGATAAGATCAGATGTCATGAAAACATCTAATTGCAAATAACCCAACTGGTAAATCCCGATCCAAATATATGCTCCATGAGGAATGCAGGTTTATTTAACATTCTGAGATATCTAATGACGAAGAAGCTGGAAATTGTACATAAAAGATTCACAAGGATATTACCAAGACTAGAGGACTTGAGTTATAAGAGGCTGAATAGGCTGGTACCTTTTTCTTTGGCGAGTAGGGGGCTGAGGAGGTGACCTCAGAGATATATACAATCAAGAGGGGTGTAAATAAGGTGGATAGTCAGAGTATATTTCCCCAAGGTAGGGGAGTCCAAAACTAGAGGGCATAGAATTAAGACTAATGGGGAAAGATTTACATGGAACCCGAGGAGAATCTTTTTCACACAGAAAATGAAACAAGTTGACAGACAAAGCTATTGAAGAGGGCACAATTCCAACATTTAAAAGACAATTGGATAGACACATGGATAGAAAAGGTTCAGATAGATATGGGACTAGCTCAGTCAAATGGGGTTAGCTCATAGTCATCTTGGTTGAACAACTTGTGCCACAGAGCCTGTTTCTGTGCTGTATGAATCTATATGATAGGTTGAAAAGGCACAAGGGGGGATTTGAGTGGAACAAAATGTGAACTGAAGGTGGATACAAGGCTCTCACTTAACTTTTTTTCTCTGTTGTCAGTCAGGCAACCTAGGCAGTTTTAGGTTGCCAAATGACAGTTTAGGTGGTCATTTAAGATGGCTGGCAGGACACGTGCGATAATGTGCTCAGACGAAGTGCGTAGTTACCAGTCGGAATTATGCTCAATGAAGCATTCACATATTATTTCTGCTTCAAACAAAGTCACAAACTAAACATATTCACCAATCAAGACATGATATATACCACAATGACTTGCAGCAAAATTATAATACAGTATCTCAACTCTTTTCACACGTTGCAATGAATGCAATTTCTATTATTTCTTGCCACTTCCAAACAAAAATGTGGTTGGATTATTCAGCGTTTGATCAACCTGTGTCAATAAATCCTGGACCATGGTAACATATATGCTTAAGAGGGGTGTAAATAAGGTGGATAGTCCCCAAGGTAGGGGTGTAAATAAGGAGTATATTTCCCCAAGGTAGGGGAGTCCAAAACTAGAGGGCATAGAATTAAGACTAATGGGGAAAGATTTACATGGGACCCGAGGAGAATCTTTTTCACACAGAACATGAAACAAGTTGACAGACAAAGCTATTAACCACTACAGATTGATGCACTGTGAAGGACTGAAAATTATCATGACATGGCCATAGCATGCGTCATTATTGCTATTGGTACATAAACACTCTCGCTTCCCAGATAATTTATCCACAACAAAATATGCAAGGAATTTCTAAAGGCATTTTATGATAATAGCTGTTAAAACCGACTATACCCATCTGACAGGTTAAACATTTCACTAACTGACAAGAGATGGCCAAAAGACATAACTGCAGCAAATGTTTTTTCGGCAATATGTTTAAAGGTGCCAAAACGCCACATTACCGGACATTCAGATTAGATGTTAAAGAAGGAACTTGCAGATGCTGGAGAATCGAGGGTACACAAAAGGCTGGGGAAACTCAGCGGGTGCAGCAGCATCTAAGGAGCGAAGGAGATAGGCGACGTTTCGGGTCGAGACCCTTCTTCAGATTAGATGTATGTGTTGTGAACAGCAATGAAGATACTTAGTTTGTATGCACCAGATTTAAACAAATATATTGATAAACGCTGTTTCAATCATTCCCACTTCAGAATTAACGTTAAAATTTCAACTGAAATATCTCCTGACCAAATTCGTGAAGTATATGACATAGAAACATAGAAAATAGGTGCAAGAGTAGGCCATTCGGCCCTTCGAGCCTGCACTGTCATTCAAAATGATCACGGCTGATCATCCAACTCAGTATCCTGTACCTGCCTTCTCTCCATACCCCCTGATCCCTTTAGCCACAAGGGCCACATCTAACTCCCTCTTAAATATAGCCAATGAACTGGCCTCAACTACCTTCTGTGGCAGAGAATTCCACAGATTCACCACTGTCTGTGTGAAAAATGATTTTCTCATCTCGGTCTTAAAAGACTTCCTCCTTATCCTTAAACCAACTGTAGAAGTAAAACCTGGATAAATCCAACGTATAGTTGTGAATGTTGCTCATTAAATAACTACAGTACTGATACTCCATATTAAGAGCATTGATTTGCCGATAAAATGTATTCTGTAATAACGTGTCAACTGTAGCAGTGACAATCAAACACTGCGGTTTTAATGTTTCACGTGTTCACAATTTAATTAATCCATCTTTATGGTGGTGGTGAATCAGTGCAGGATGGAGAGATGTTGGGGGGGGGGGTGGGGGGTGAGAAGGCAATCACCGCAGGATGGTGGATCGAGGCAGGGGAATTAGTGCGTGTTTTTGGAGTAGGTAAAATTATGAGCAGAGAGCACGGGGGATGTCAGTGAAGGTTGAATGGGGGGGAATCGGTATGCGATGGATGGGAGGGGGATCAGTACAGGATGGATGGGGGGGTCAGTACAGGAAGAATGGGGAGAATCAGTACAGGATGAAGGGGTGGGCCAGAACTGTGGATCGGGTGGGGGGGGGGGGGGGGGAGTCTGTGCAGGATGAATGGGAGAAACACTACAGGACAAATGGGGGGGGGGATCACTACAGGATGGATAGGGGGGATCAGTGAAGGATGAATGGGGGGGGTCAGTGCAGGATGAATGGGGGGATCAGTGCAGGATGAATGGGGGGGGGTCAGTGCAGGATGAATGGGGGGGTCAGTGCAGGATGAATGGGGGGGTCAGTGCAGGATGATTGGGGGGGTCAGTGCAGGATGATTGGGGGGGGTCAGTGCAGGATGGATGGGGGGGGTCAGTGCAGGATGGATGGGGGGGTCAGTGCAGGATAAATGGAGGGGGGGTCAGTACAGGATGAATGGAGAGATCACTACAGGATGGATGGGGGGCGAAATTGGTGCAGGATAAATGGAGGGGGGGGTCAGTACAGGATGGATTGGGAGATCAGTGCAGGATGAATGGGGGGGATCAGTACAGGATGAATGGGGGGGCAATGCATGATGGATGGGAAGGGGGGGGTCAGTACAGGATGAATTGGGGGACCAGTGTAGGATGGATGGGGGGTGGCAGGAGAATCAATGCCAGGTGCATAGGGAGATCAGTGCAGGATGAATAGATGGGGGGGGTGGATAAATGGGGGGGGGGAGCACAGGGGATGTCAGTGAGGACTGAATAGAGGCGGGAATGTGGATCAGTGTGTGATGGAGAGGAGGGGTCCTAGGATAAGGGGGGGTGGAGGGAGGGAGGGGGAGGGGGAGGGGGGGGTGGAGGGAGGGAGGGGGAGGGGGAGGGGGAGGGGGAGGGGGAGGGGGAGGGGGAGGGGGAGGGGGAGGGGGAGGGGGAGGGGGAGGGGGAGGGGGAGGGGGAGGGGGAGGGGGAGGGGGAGGGGGAGGGGGAGGGGGAGAGGGAGGGAGAGGGAGGGAGGGAGAGAGAGAGAGAGAGAGAGAGAGAGAGAGAGAGAGAGAGAGGAAGGGGCAGAGGAGGTGGGGAGGAAGGAAGTTCAGCGCTCCTCGGACAACACCGGCATCATCGCCCCGCTGCCTTGGCCGTCCCTGTCCGCCATCATGTGCCGCCGCCAAAGGGGGAGGCAGTTGGGATCTCCTCGCCACCACCTCCCCTCCTCCGCCAGCCAACAGGAAGGTGCGGGGCCGAGCGGTACAGGTGCTTCAGATGGCAGAAGAGGGCCTCCTCCTTCCTCCCTCCAGCCTCGGCGTGCGGGAGGGTTTGTTTTGAAAACGGTTATCGCCGTTGGCGGAGTGGCACGCAGCGGCCACTATGAGGGCGGGCGGGGTGTGGGAGGAGGAGGTGGTGCCGCCGTCGCCGACCCATAATGTCACTTATTCCTTTTATCCAGAGATGCTGCCTGACCCGCTGAGTTACACCAGTTTTTTGTGTCTATCTTCGGTATAAACCAGTATCTGCAGTGTCAAGCCAGGCAAAATTACACGGTTTTTAGGTTGCCCGGCAGGACTTTAGGTGGCCATTGGCAACCTGGCGACAGTTAATTTTGAGCCCTGTGGTTAGGAAAGAATGTGCTGGAAAGAGAGATGCCACTGTGATAGAGTTGGTTAATATGGACTGGGAAAAATTAAATGATCGGACAAACTTTAAGGAGATAATTCATGAATCTCAGCAAAGATATAATCCATTAAAGATGCATCAATAGTTGAGAACTAAGGAAGTTAAGGGTGGTATCAAAAAGGGATAGAACTTTGCAAAGATTAATTGTAGGCCAGATTATAACAATATTTCTTTCAGAAGCAGGAAAGCGATGCCAAAAATTTAGAGGTAGAAGAAAGAGTATTAGTTCAAATGACGGCAAGATATTCCAGAGCTATATAAAAAATAAAATATTAATCCCCCAGAGGATGAAACCGTAATGAATAGTAGGAAATAGCATAATGGCAAAATTGTTGATTCCTAAAACAAAGGAGCTCACATAGGGTGGAATTGACATAGGAAGAAAAGTTTGGCAGATTGGCCCAGACTAACTGGCATATAAAGAACATCGAACTGTACTGCATAGGCCCTTCAGCCCATGTCGAACATGATGCCAGATTAAACTGATCGCCTCTGCCTGCATGTATTTAAAGTCCCTCCATTTCTTTTGCCTATCCAAAAATCTCTTAAATGCTATTATCATATTTGCCTCCGCCATCACCCCTGGCAGGGCTTTCCAGGCACCATCACTGTAAAAACTTACTCTGCACATCACAATACATTTTGTTCCTCTCACTTTAAACAGGGCTCTCACTTAACTTTGTTTACCTGTTGCCAGCTGAGCAACTTGGGCAGCTTTTTAGGTTGCCAAATGACAGTTTAGGTGGTCAATTTAAGACGGCTTGCATGACGTGTGCGATAATGTGCTCGAACGAAGTGCGTAGTTACCAGTCGGAATAATGCTCAATGAAGCATTCACATATTATTTCTGCTTCAAATAAAGTCACAAACTAAACATATTCACCAATCAAGACATGATATATACCTCTGAAGAAGGGTTTCAGCACGAAACGGTGCCTATTTCCCTCGCTCCATAGATGCTGCTGCACCCGCTGAGTTTCTCCAGCACTTTTGTCTACCATGATATATACACCACAATGACATGCAGCAAAATTATGATACTGTATCTCAACTCTTTACACATTGCAATTAATGCAATCTCTATTATTTCTTTCCACTTCCCAACAAAAATATGGTTGGATTATTCAGCGTATGATCAACCTGTGCCAATAAATCCAGGACCATGGTAACATATATGCTTAACCATGCACACTATAGATTGATGCAAGCATGTTTTCTGTGAAGGAACGAAAATTATCATGGCATCGCCATAGCATGGGCCATTATTGCTATTAGTACAGAAACACTCTCGCTTCCCACATAATTTATCCACAACAAAATATACAGGTTGCAAGGAAATTTCTAAAGGCATTTTATGATAATAGCTGTTAAAACCGACTATACCCAATGGACAGGTTAAACATTACACTAACTGACAAGAGATGGCCAAAGGATCTGCAGCAAATGCTCTTTAGGTAATATGTTTAAAGGTGTCAAAACACCACATTACTGGGCATTCAGATTAAATGTATGTGTTGTGAACAGCAATGAAGATACCTAGTTTGTATGCACCAGATTTTAAAAAAATTATTGCTAAACGCTAATTCCATCATTCCCACTTCAGAATTAACATTAAAATTTCAACTGAAATATCTCCTGACCAAATTTGTGACGTATATGACCGACTGTAGAAGTAAAACCTGGATAAATCCAATGTATAGTTGTGAATGTTGCTCATTAGAAGTCACAAGGAGAAGACAAGGCGTGGGATGGATGGATTGAGGCTGGGGAATTAGTGCGTGTTGGTTGGAATAGGTAAAATTGTGAGGGGAGAGCGCGGAGGATGTCAGTGGGGTTGAATGGGGTGGATCAGTACGGGATTGACGGGGGGCATCAGTACAGGATGAATGGGGAGTGAACAGTACAGGATGAATGGGGGTAGACAAGTGCTGGAGAAACTCAGCGGGTGAGGGAGCATCTATGGAGCGAAGGAAATAGGTAACTTTTCCGGTCGACCCTTCTTCATATGGATGGGGGGGGGGGGTGGGGGAAATCAGTGCAGGATGAATGGGTGATCAGTACAGGATGATTGGGGGGTTCAGTACAGGATGAATGGGGGCGATCAGTACACTGTGGATCGGATGGTCTGTGCAGGATGAATGGGAGTATCAGTACAGGATGAATGGGGGGAAATTAGTACTGTGTGGATCGGAGGGTCTGTGCAGGATGAATGGGGTATCACTACAGGATGGATGGGGGATCAGTACAGGATGAATGGGGTATCGTTACAGGATGAATGGGGGATCAGTACAGGATGAAATGGGGGGTCAGTGCAGTGTGGATCGGAGGGTCGGTGCAGGATGAATGGGGGGGGAATACTACAGGATGGATGGGGGATCACTACAGGATGAAGAGGGAAGATACCAATGCAAGGGATCCACAGTGATTTTGTCATTTCAATTCAGAACTGGCTTACTCACAGAAGACAGAGGATTGTGAAGGAAGGATGTAATTCTGACATCCATAATGTTTAGGACAGACCCATCATATATTTATTTGCCCCTGTACTCCACAATTTGAGATTTGTAATAGAAAAAAATCACATGTGATTAAAGTACACATTGTCAGATTTTCCTCAAACCAGCTGTAGTCCAATCACATAAGACTATCCTCATCCCAAATCTATTTATCCTCTCCATAAATCGCTTCGCTCATTTATTTCAAGATTGAGGGGGGATCTTATAGAAACTTACAAAATTCTTAAGGAATTCGGACAGGCTAGATGCAGGAAGATTGTTCCCGATGTTGGGGAAGTCCAGGACACGGGGTCACAGTTTAGGATAAGGGGGAAATCTTTCAGGACCGAGATGAGAAAAACATTTTTCACACAGAGAGTGGTGAATCTCTGGAATTCTATGCCACAGAAGGCAGTTGAGGCCAGTTCATTGGCTATATTTAAGAGGGAGTTAGATGTGGCCCTTGTGGCTAAAGGGATCAGGGGGCATGGAGAGAAGGCAGGTAAGGGATACTGAGTTGGATGATCAGCCATGATCATATTGAAAGGCGGTGCAGGCTCGAAGGGCCGAATGGCCTACTCCTGCACCTATTTTCTATGTTTATATTATTTTCTCAAATATTACTACAGGATCTCTGCTTTAATCTCATTCTCCGGTTGTGCACTCCACAATCTCGCATTGCAAAGTGAACAGAGGTATTCTGCAAAACTATCATCAATCAGTGATTCCTCCGATGTGGAGAAAGTCACTCTGAGCACGCTATGCAGTACACAAAATTGGAAGAAGCTACTTGGCCTGCTGAGTATCTTTTCAATTTTTTCGTTGAAGTTCAAATGAATTGAGTTTTAATTGAGTCACTTCCTGCTCACATTCGAAACAGGCAGTTAGCATGAGTTCCGAATGCCAAACAGACAAGCAGATGATACTTTGGGTAAAACCACAAACTAAGTTCTCGGTGTTATTTCTATCTTTTTCACTAATATGGTTTATTGTACAATTAGACAATTGTCAACAATGATTTTAATAAAGACATACCTTTATATTTCTCTAGACAAAATAAATTAGCTTTGCCACAAATATGTATGCGTAACAGTTATTTATTAATCTCTTCTCAAAGATGATAATCAAATTTCACGCATGCACAGACTAAAGCATGTGCATACAAACATGCATACATTTACACATGCCTCCTCAGATGTATTACCAGAGCTCTGATCAGAGAACTACTTACAGACAAACAAGGATTCAATTCTTCACTAGTTTAAAGGGCAGAGATCATTATTGTTCGATTGGAGGAGAAATCATGTGGAAAGGATTGCTGTGCAAAAGAATGATACTTTGACCCCTATGTACAGCCACACTATACAAACTGCAGCAGATTTAAAATTAAAGTTCGCCGACACCTTCTCAAAAGCAGCTATGACGTGAAAATTACAAGCCTTGGTGGCAACACATTCATCCCTAGGAAGAATGAGGGCAAATAGGTTGCACAACACTGCATGCGGTCGCCAATTGCGTTTGGAATTTAGCTGAAGTAGGAACTGTGGGGTGTGAGAGAAAATCCCATATTGCACTGAGCAAAAAAGAAAGTTGGAGGAACTCAGGTCAGACAGGTCAGACAGCTTCTGTAGAGGAAAATGGACGAGCGACATTTTGTGTCTGAACCGTTTTTCCTACGTCTCCAACATTCATCAATGCTAAGCAAATGGTTCGATGATAATTGTAAAAAGATATTCCATCCTAGATGAGGACCTCACCAGGGTCTCCGCGATATCCCGTTCCCTCCGCAACTCCCTGATCAACTCGTCGCTTCCCACCCACACCATCCCCTCCCCAGGTACGTTCCCCTGCTTCCCCCTTCGACTCCGTCCAAGGACCTAGACAGTCTTTTCAGGTGAGGCGGAGGCTCACTTGCACCTCCTCCAACCTCACCTACAGTATTCGCTGTTGCACGTATATCGGGAAGACCAAGCGCAGGCTCGGTGAGTGTTTTGCTGAAAAGCTCCACTCAGTCTGACTAAACCTACCTGATCTCCTGGTTGCTAAACACTTTAACCCCCCCCTCTCATTCCCACATTGACCTTTCTGTCCTAGGCCTCCTCCATTGTCAGAGTGATGTTCAATGCAAATTGGAGCAACAGCACCTCATATTTCGCTTTGGCAGCTTACACCCCAGCGGTATGAACATTGACATTAACTTCAAGTAAGCCTTGCTTTTCCTCTCTCCATCCCTCCCCCTTCCCAGCTCTCTGACCAGTCTTACTGTCTCTGACTACATTTTATCTGTTTGCTTTGTTGTTACCTTCTCCCAGCTAACAGCGATCTACTCTACATTTTCTTGGTCTCCATTCCCTTTGTCCTATGTTCATACCTTACACCTTTTTATCCATGTATCTCCCTCTCCCCAGCATCAGTGTGAAGGGTCACGACCCCAAACGTCACCCGTTCCTTCTCTCCAGAGATGCTGCCTGTCCTGCTCAGTTTTTTGAGCAGCTTTTTGTTCTATTTTCGTTCGAAACCGACATCTAGTTTTAGACTGAGATCACGTGGTTGCAATTACATTTGCAACTGCACTACTATCCCTTCCGAAATGCTAAGTGAAACGTTCAACAATAATATCATGCTTTGTAAAATGGACAAAAATGATGGAGAAACTCAGTGGGCGAGACAGCATCTATAGAGCGAAGGAACAGGTGACGTTTCGGGTCGAGACGCTTCACATCAGTCTGAAGAAGGGTCTCGACCCGAAACGTCACCTGTTCCTTCGCTCCATAGATGCTGCCTCACACGCTGAGTTTCTCCAGCACTTTTGTCTACCTTTGATTTTTCCAACATCTGCGGTTCTTTCTTAAATAAATGCTTTGTAAAATTATCAACTCTCTCGCGAGGGCCAACAGCATAACCCGGTCAAACGAGCCTGCAGAAGGGACTGCCTCGGAGTAGACGGTGCGATGTCCGTAGCGAGCAGGAACGCCCATGACCAGGGTCTGCTGCCCGGAAACCCGCCGCCAGGGGCGCTGTTCGCCAAGGACTCGCCGCCAGGGGGTGGTGCTGGTCAGGCACCCACCGCCTGAGGGCGCCGCGGCCAGAGACTCGCCGCCGGAGGCGCTGCTGCCCGGAAACTAGCTGCCAGAGGGCGATGTGGCCACAGACCCGCCACCAGAGGGCGCTACGGCAAGACAGCCGACGTCAAGGGCGCTGCTGCCGCAGAGCCGCTATTTTCCAACCCAATGGCGGAAATCATCAGCCCAGAGATGCTCAGTTGCGCGCTCATTGTGCCTGACCGGACGGTGGCGGGATACAATTATTGTCCAAGAAGCTTGGCACAAGCAACTCCATATGCCGCTATATAAAATGAAACGTGCTGGAGTAACTAAGTGGTCGAAGGAGTGTCGGGAACATCTCCTATTCATGCCCCGCTGAGATGTTCCTGACACGCTGAGTTACTCCAACACTTTGTCTTTTTTTAATATTACAAAAATTGTTGCGATCACGCCGTTTAAGCTACCGCATCAATGCACGGTCTTCATCAAGTGAATTACAAAAGTAATATTAGGACAGAAGCTGCATGTGGGATAGGATGGTGTGGATAGGAAAATCTGATCCACCTACATTCCATATCAGCTTCAAGCGCTTTAATTGCGCTTGTTTGTTTATATTATCGGTGCTTCTTTCAAAATACCCAGAGGGGAAGGAGGCTTCAGTAAGCTTCCAATGAGCTCGCGAACCGTATTTTGTTTTAATGAAAAATTGCCATCTCCAATGAACTTCCCTCGTGGCTGGGAGCGAGCCGTCCTACGCACCTCGATTGCTCCCAATTCTACATTTTTACTCGCATGCTATGATTCTCTTTCCCCCTCCCTCTCTTTCTCGGCTTTTATTCTTGTTTTAAAAGTCAATATTCCCGCTAGCGAGGTAACTGTGTTTTTCCCCACTTTCTTCAGGGTGGGGAGCCTTTATCCCAGATCAAGCGATCTCATCCTAACAACCATTCAAACGTCACGTGGCCTCGACAGATGGAGTCCTCTCGGTGGAAGGTGAAAAGACTAATGAAATGCACCTTTTGGAAACAGTTGGTGTGTGCATACTCATAAGGCACCTAGAATAAATGTTACGTTACGAGGCAGAAGACAAGCTGATGGGCGACATCTTAGAGAAGGAAAGCTTGGGCAGCTACCAACCCAGTGGTATATTTGGATTTCTCTAAAGTAACCCTTTCATCTCCCCCTTTTCCGTGCAACTCTCATCCTAGTCGTTGTACTTGTCGTCCTGGTGAGTTTCATTGTCTAACTCGTTTATACCTTGCCCACAGCCAACAATGGACCGTTTCCGAGGTCATCGTTACTTTTATTTCATTCATTTGCTTCATATCTCTCCATATCACCGTCTATATCTCTCCTTTTCCATTCCCCTGACTCTCAGTCTGAAGAAGGGTCTTGACCGGAAACGTCACCTATTCTTTTTCGCCAGAGATGGTGCCTGACCCGCTGAGTTACACCAGCTTTTTGTGTCTAATCGATTTAAACCAGCATCTGCATTTCCTTCCTACACAATTGGTTGTGCGCACCAGTGTGAAAATTAATCAAGTGTTGTGAACATGAAAGACAAAATGCTGGAGTAACTCTGCGGGTCAGACAGCAACCTTGGAGAACATAGATGGGTGACTTTTCGGGTCGGGACCCCTCCTCAGACCGGAGCAGCTGGAATTACAGAGGGAGAGCAGAGAGGGTCTCACGGAACTCCTGTCAGAGTGGTGGGAACTCCTTCAACGTAGGCATACCTTGAGGAGATTTCGCAGTGGAGCAGTTAAAATGTAGAAACAAGGAACTGCATGTGCTGGTTTCCTTGGTAAACCGGCATCTGCAGATCCTTGTTTTTAAGTTGTGTATACATCTACCCTAGCTTGCACCACTAATGTTAAACTGATCAACCGACTGAGCAATTACCACAGTGATTTTCCTGTTTTAGTAATACTAGTTTAACCATTAAACCCAAGATTCAAGAACCCATTACACTGGTCCGTCACTCTTGGACGCAGCGCATTTTTGGCAGTCGGCGATCAATCGCGGTAGGCGAAAGAGAAACCACCATCAGGAATAAAACGAGATTGCACGATGAACTAACTATAATCCAGGGACAAATGCAGTCTCCAGGATTTACGCGCTGTAAATGCAGTAAACCCGACTGCGCATTTAGTTAAATAACACACAAAACAAATTGCTGGAGGAAGTCAGCGAGTCATGCACTCAAACGTCGGCCAGCTCTTCGACTCCACGGATGCTGCTCGAACCGCTAGGTTCCTCCAGCAGTTTTATTTTTGCTCCGGATTCCGACATCTGCAGTCTCTTGGCTTTCTGGCTAAAGAACAGTAAACACATTCCTTCAGCTCGTGACCACATCGCGACAGCCTAGTGCGGCGCACTACATTACATTGCGTGCGTGTTTAAAACTCCAGTATTGAGGTTCTCCTGACCTGGCGAGGTTCTATCCATATCAGGCCAGTCTAAACGAGGGTTCTGCCGCATGCATAACATACTCAAAGACGGAATACTTCCGCCCAGGCGATACACGTAAGAATAGCCAGGCCCGGGTCGTCTGCACTAATCCCGCCAACCTACGGTTTACTCCGGGTAGAAGCAGGAGGACGCCACGGAGAATTGGAGGCACTAAAATAACTTTCCAGAACATACGAGCTTCATTAACCTCGCCAGAAGGTAGCAAATTCGGCGCTTAGGTTAAAATGAAAGTGTCTTGAATCTGGCACCCCAGACATGCCGTACCTTGCACCGGCGCCAGGGGGCCCTAGCGTTCTTTGTACAACATTCAACCTGCTCCAACACAGATGGTAAACTAGCGGGACGGGTCTAGAAACCTAATATTTCACTGCGCACTTCATCAATCCCAGTCTCGAACAGAACCAGTTTACTAAACATGCGTGATCTAAACAACTAAATTACACTACAGCAATGGTAAAGTACCGCTGTCAATAAATAAGGACATCTTCTCAAGTGAAGGAACGGCGAGTTTAATCTCACAACGTAAGAATCGTAAGAGAACCTTGAGGTCTCCTCATGTTCCTTAGTATGGATGCAATAACCTGGTGATTATACCAATAGCCTATCCAAGCCAAGGGAGTGGGGACCTTTCTTCTTGCCTGCTTTGTCCCACCTCAATCTCTCTTTTCCAGCTTTCTGCCCCTAACTCGGTCCCGACCCCATCTCTTCCTTCCACAGATGCTGCCTGACTCGCTGAGTCACTCATTTGCACAGGAGTATACAATCGAAGTGGTTTCAGTCGCTTTTCGCCTGCCCCCTGACGGACGATTGCTTCCGAGTGTTCGCTGTATCCTGGACACTCTCCCGCCTCACACCCGAGTTTTATCAACGCAGCTCGCCTTTAGTTATCAGTGCGCTCAAAGGGGCATTTTGATTCGGGATCTCTCGCATAGAAGTTACTTTATTTCTCTTTAATATGTTTTTACCGTGATTGCGACATCGTACATTGACGTGACATGGTATTATGGTATTCAAATGATAACGGAACATATATACGTTTCAAAGAAAACATTTATCAATTCAAACAGAAAATGCTGCAAATACTTATCAGGTGACGCAACATATATGAAGAGAGAAACAGTGAACCTTTCGATTTGATGACGTTGCATTGGTCATCTCTCTTGGTTTTCGATCTATGTTTTGTTCTCCCAACCCTGCACTTCCTCTTAATCTTTGTACGTTTCAATTTTAACATGTTTCCAAGTTCAGGTCAAAATAATCACTTTGCAGAGATACTACCGAATCTAGTGAGTATAGAGTAATTTATGTTTATGTTTCAAACGTCTAACGTTGGAAGACTCGGATTAAGGGTTCTATTAGTTCATTCGTCTGGCTTTTCCAAAAGATCCTCAAAAATGAACTAGGTTTACCAGTATCATTAACCCCAGTCGTTTCAAATGCGGCCCTGGCCGGTGCAAATGAACTTTTTTAAACCAATACACAGGCAGACAAAGGTGTTAAGTATAACGTTGGCCAGTCGCCGTGGCCTTCATTTTGTTCAACAAGCACTCATTTATTCATTAATCTGAGCTAAGGTCACAGCTACTATACGCGTGGCCTTGTTCGGTTAACTTCATCGCCACTCCTCCAAGTCCCAGGTCGTTGTATCTACCCAACGAGGAAAAGGCTTCGACTCTCTCTTCCCGGTCTCTCTCTCTCTCTCTCTGGATCGGACTCTCCCACGCACCCGCTCTGCTGCCACGTTTCCCCTCCAGCTGTTTATGAAGCTTCAGCATCTCCCAGGTACCTTCTCCCCATCCATCGACGCCGACGCGCCGCTCCCTCCGCTTGACCCCCTCGACCGACTGCACCGTTCTCTCTCCCTGCTGACTGTCCACCAGACGCACTCACACCCGTTCTTTTATTTCCCCTCCGATCCATTGCCGTCCCACTCTCCCATTCTCCGCTTTCCCTCCCTGTCCCTCTTCACTCCGCAATCCCGCTCCTTATTCACCCCTCTCCCCTCCATCGTCCCTCTCTGCCCGACTCTCCCCCCTCATTATCCCTCCCTGCCCTGCTCTCTCCATTATCCGCGTGCACTCCCCCTCCCTATCCCGCCCCGCTCTGACCCTCCCTCTCCGCCCTGCTCTGACCCTCCCTCTCCGCCCTGCTCTCTGCCCAACATCCGCCCTCCGTCGCACAGCGCCACTTCTCTCTCTCCCACTCGCCCGAACCGTCCCGTTCCCCTTCGTCCATCCTACGTTTGCCCGATCATCTCCTCCCATTACCCCGCCCCTTGTTCCCTCCATCAGGTAGTCTATCGTTCTCTCACACTCACTGCTCTGCCTTATCCCTCCCTCCCTCAATCCGCCTCCCTGCATCCCCTCTCCGTCTACGTCCCACTCCCTCTCCGTTTCTCCATCAGTCCATTTCTTCTCTCCTTCCACGTCCTCTATCCTTTCCCTCACTTTTCACACTCAACCTTCTGTCATTGTCCCACTCTGCACCATTCTCCCACGCCCCAATCCCTTTTCTTCCACCCACTGTCTCCACCTCCCGGATCCTTCCCTCTCCCCAGCTGCTCATACCCTTTCGCCATTTGTCTATCTCATGTAATCTCTCTCTGCCCCCCCCCCCCCCCCACACACACACACACATACACACACGATCTGCAACTCTCTCTCTCTGTCTGTGTAACTCCCTCTGCTCATTTTCATACCCTCTCGGCCAGTCTCTCTCTCTCTCTCTCTCTCTCTCACACACACACACACACACACACACCTATCCTTACTTCCCTGCGTTTTTTTCCCTCGCATCCCTCTGCCTACGTCAATTTCCCTCCATCTTCTTCCCTCCCCCCATTCTCTCCCGTCCTCCCGTTCTTTTCTCGCCATCCGCTTCCCCAACGCTCTTTTACTCTACCCCCCACTCATTCTCTCCATCCCCTTTGCTCTCTTCCCCGCCCTTCACTCCTCTCCATTTCCCTTTTCCTCCTAACCTTCTCTCCCATCCTCCTCTCCTCCTTCCCAATCCCCCTCCTTCCCTCCCCTATTCTACGCTAAAACTTTGTACATCTCAACACCTCCGCCTTCCATCTCTTCGTGTAACACCATTCACACATTCAGTTCAACCCACCGCCCATTCCTATTAACCATTCCTTCTGACCCACACACCCAAGGCAAACACCTTCACCCTCCCGTCATAATTCCCTCTGCATCCTTCCCCACTCTCCCATTCCCCTCGAATTCTGCCTCATTCCCCTTTCTCTGCAAAATCCCATGACTGCCTCGTCCCATCACAACTGCTTCCCTTTGACAATGTATTTTATACCCTCACCTTCGCACATATTCCCCAACCTCAATCCTTCAATCTTATGCTTGCAACTGCTCCAAAGCACACAATTCCACCTCTTGCTCCATTTTCCAGTGCCCAGGTCAACATTTCCTTCAATCTCCCGCATTCCTTGATTTCACCAGTCCCTCTCTACCCCCCGGAGCCCACCCCTTGCCCCACATCTGATCCTTCTCAGTCATCTAACCTCTTGATCTTGATCCCTGTGGTCCCAGGACCCCTCCCCTCATGATTCCCGTTGCTCACTGTCCCAATTCTCCCTCCCCTCGATCCTTCTATCCCCATTACCCCTTCAACCCATCTCCCTCTCTGTGTCACCCAGAACCACCCCAACTCCCACTGAAACTTTGTAACTCGACTCACCTACCTCCCATCAAACAACTTGATCCTCAAGGACATGAGCCTCTTTGATGTCCTACCTTAGATCGTCTTTCCTCTAGAACTCGCTATACTACATACCACAAATGTCTCCTCCACCAACTCCCTCAAAAACCCGCAACACTTAGTCACCATTGACCCACCTTCATTCCTGCCCTTACGTTCCCACTCAACCTTCTCCCAGCTCCCGAACTTCTAATCCCTGCTTGAGCTCTCCAAACTTTTCACCCATCTATTCCTCTTGCCCAGACCCATAGATTGTACACGCATGCTCCCTAAAATCCCTCCCAACAACCTCTTCTGCCTTCATCTCCATCAAACCTCCACTGCCCAACTCCCAAGGAAACTCCCTCTCCTCTTGCCATACATCCACTCCACACATCCCACCCTTGAACATTCTACCCTCGATTACCCGGCCTACTTCATTCCCCTAACCCACCACACTCCTAAAGTGCCAACCCTCCCCTGCATCACTCTTACAAACCCCGTAACATTCCCTGCACAATACTCCTACCCGCCCCCATTCCTTTACCCACCTCCCCTCTAGAAACACAGCCCCTGCCATCTCCGACTCTACTGCCACCCTCTCCCTATATCCCAAAACACCCCCTCCTCGATACCTGTCCCCATATCCTCCATGCCCAATTCCTTTAATCCCCTCACCCTCTCGGATCGTCCTCTCCCACTTCTCACATAATCTTCATTCTCAAATAAACACTCCTCACACCTACTTATCTACTCCACACTCATCCCTCATCTCGCACCTCACACTCAATCCCCCGAAGCCTTCTTCATACCATCCCCCACAACCCTCCTCTCAAATGTGCCTCTTGCCCCTCAGCTTTCCCACTCTATGCTCGCCACCAGCCTCCACTCATATCTTGAACCAAATTCCATTCACGCCTACTTATTTACCCCATACGCCCACACCCTTCCCATTAAAACTTCCTCCCCACTCAAACGCTTAACCTCTGCCTTCCATCCTTTTCCTCAGTCCTACTATCCTATTTCAGCCTCTGCCAGAATCAATTCCCAGACCAACCTGCCACCCCTTGATCCACCCTTTCCCATTTATACATCCGAACCAACTATATTCACTGCCCCTCCCACTTCCCGGTCTTACTCCTGTCCCACCCATTTCCACCGTGCCTCTCCTCCCGTCTTACTCACACCTACCGTGCCACTCCACTCTCCGTACCAGTCTTCCTGCTTCTCCCTTTTCTGTCACTCACTCATTCCTCCTGCCACTCTCTCCCATCCACTGCCACTTTTTCTCTCACACTTCCTTCCCTCCATCCAATCACTCCTAGCCATCCCCTCCCATTCACTCCCTCCACTTATCCCTTCTTACCTTCCAACCCACTCCTTTCCCCTGTCCAACTCCTCCAGACCCCTTTCCCTCCCAGCCTCCTCCTGCCTAACTCCTCTCCTTCCCCTCCCAACACAATCGTTCACTCTGCCACTCCCCTCCCCTTCAAAGTCTCTTCACTGACCCATAAACTCATTCCATTTCTCCTCCTCCCCTCTACCTCCGCTGTCGCATCCCCAACCTTTCTCACTCCATCCTCCTCCTCCTCCTCCTCCTCCTCCTCTCGATTACCTTTCCCCCACAGCTCCCAATCTGTTCCTTCACACCTCTGCCTCTCCAGGTCTTCCTCCACCCCGATCCTACACCTCACACACTCCTCCCTGCAACTCCTCGACCTCATACTGTCTTCTCCACTCCTCCAATTCACCCCCTCCTCCCCACCACAACTTCTGCTTCTCTCTAATCCTCTGCCTCCTGCCATCACTTCATCCTACACCCTGCCAGTCCTCCTAATCCTCATCCGCCTTCTCCTGCTCTTCCTCTTCCCTTCCCCACTAACGCTTGCCACTCTACCTCCTTAATAACAGCTCCCTCACCCCTCCCAGTCTTCTTCCTCTCCCCCAATGCTCCCCCTCTGCCCTTCCACCACACCTCCCTCCTTTCCCTCTCACCACACCCCCCCCCCCCCACTCCTCTTCCTCCTCTCTGCCACTCCACCTCGCTGATCAGCATTCCAATAACCTTCCTCCTGTCCCTACTGATCCTCTACATATCATATCTTCTCCCTATTTCTCTTCTCTCCTGTCCCTTTCCTTACATTCTTCCCTCATCCTCCAATCTCATCCGTCCCTATCTTTTCCGTCTCTCTTCCACTCATCCCTCACAACTTGGCCTTTTACCCCTTTGTTCCTCTTGTCCTCCACCCTTCTGTTCCACCCTCCCCACTCCTACCTGTCACCCTTCCTGCTGGCACTCCTCTTCTCCTCCTCACCTTTTACCTCCTGCCCCGTTATCACCACTCTTCTGCGCTGATAGTCCAAATATCCCTTCCTCCTCACATCCGCTTACACAACACTCCTCTACTTCACTCTCCTCCTTCCCAATATCCTCCTCTCCCCCTCCTCCTGGTTACTCCACCATCACTCCTCATTCCCCCCTCTCCTCCCACATTGCCTTCCTACAACTTCACCTTCTCCCCACCCCCACGCTCCTCTCCTCCTTCCCACTACACATCATCATCATCTTCCCCCCTCCACTACTTCTTATCAACCCCATCACTCATCCTCACACCTTGTCATAGAAACATAGAAAATAGGGGGAGGAGGCCATTTGGCCCTTTGAGCCAGCACCGCCATTCATTGCGATCACGGCTGATCGTCCCCAATCAATAACCTGTGCCTGCCTTCTCCCCATATCCCTTGATTCCACTAGTCCCTAGAGCTCTATTTAACTCTCTCCTAATTCCATCCAGTGATTTGGCGACCCTCTGTGGCAGGGAATTCCATAAATTCACAACTCTCTGGGTGAAAAAGTTTCTTCTCACCTGTCTTAAATGGCGTCCCCTTTATTCTAAGACTGTGGCCCCTGGTTCTGGACCCTCTCAACATTGGGAACATTTTTCCTGCGTCTACCTTGTCCAGTCCCTTTATAGTTTTATATGTTTCTATAAGATCACCCCTCATCCTTCTAAACTCCATTGAATACAAACCTAGTCTTTTGAATCTTTCCTCATATGACAGTCCTGCCATCCCAGGGATCAATCTCCTGAACCTACGCTGCACTGCTTCAATCACAAGGATGTCCTTCCTCAAATTAGGAGACCAAAACTGTACACAATACTCCAGATGTGGTCTTACCAGAGCCCTATCCAACTGCAGAAGAACCTCTCTACTCGTACACTGAAATCCTCTTGTTATGAAGGCCAACATTCCATCAGCTTTCTTCACTGCCTGCAGTACCTGCACGCCAACTTTCAGTGACCGGTGTACAAGGCGTCATCCATCCTCCTCTCCTTACCATCACCTTCTCCCCCCCCCCACCCCCGCTCCCCCTCCTCCCACACTCCCTCTGTTACCCCTGCCCCCTCCCTTGCCCGTCCCTCTCCCCTCTTCCTGCTTCCTCTTCCCCCCACCTCCCTCACACTTCATTCCTCCTCCCACTCCCCCACCTTCAACCTTTCATACCTTCGGATGTTTCACTCACCCGTCACCCCTCCCTCTCCCCCTTCTCCTAGACACTTCTGCTCCTCTCCCATTTTCCTTCCCGCCAACCACCTCCGCTTCTCTCCCCTCGCCGCCTCCTGTCATCATCGCTTTCCTCCCCTGTCTGCAGCGCCCCCGCCGGACTCCCGCCGCCACACAACACGTCTCCAACCGGCGGCCTCGGGGACACATTTCAAACGGCGGCAGCGCGGCCCGGCGCGACCCAACCCCGGCCCCGATCCCGCAGCCGCCTGCGACTGCGCGGCTCTGGCTTGACCCAGGCAGCGCGGCCTACAGGCCCACCACTGACGACCCGGGATAAAGGCCCGTCCGGACAGCGGGCGAGGTCACCGAGACCTGGGCGCCGACCTCAGGGTGGGCTGTGAAGGAGGGAAAGCGATTACCTGAGCCCGAGGGCCGGGCTGCGCCGCTCGGTTCGGCTCCGCTCGGCGCTGACGTCCCGTGTCCCGCCGACGATCCCTGCCGCCGGCCTGCGGATACGTTGGTCACGCCCACCTGTCAATCAGCACGGCGCGAGGAGCCGACTGCCGGGCAACCGTGGCCGGGACATCATGCGCGAGAGCACAGGCCTGCAGCGGAACGCACGGCGGTTGCAATGCAAAGCAACGCCGAATGCAAACGCAGGGCACGGAGCGCTCTGTTTGCTCCGCCTCCCCCCTCTGCCTGGTGACTGGTAGTGGTTTCCATTACTGCTCCGTCCACAGTCTCCGCTGTTGGTTTTCAATTCTCCGTCAGAGATTCTAAACATACTGTCCCCCGTGTTCAGTTGCTGATTTCAACTATGCACCCCTACCTCTCCTTTAGGTGCACAATCTTTACTGAACGACTCCTATCTATCCTACGCCTAGGATCCTCCATTTCTCTGGCTTAAATCTCGTTTTTTTTAAGTTAATGCTCAAATGTCACCAATAGTTCCATATTAAAGGCTACACGAAATTCTTGTGGGGCTGCAATTCAACGGGGCGAAGTCCAATTGAGAGATGAATATAATCTAGAAGGAAATTACGTGACTAAATTCAGGTGGGGGCAATTCTGATGACTAAAGCATACCCTGATAACTTGGAGATAGACACAACAAGCTGGAGTAACTCAGCGGGACAGATAGCATCTCTGAAGAGAAGGAATGGGTGACGTTGGAACAGGCAGTTTGGGGGAGATTATTGCAGGGTGTGGAAAAAAAAGGGTGGAGACTAAATAAATGTTGCGTGGATGGTAAATTAGAAGTATATCGAAGACGTGGAGGGCACAACGCAAGGAATAAGTACCAAGCAGGGAGCAATTCTCAACGACTTCAGATACACTGAGTGATCCAAATTAGGTCGGAATGGATTTGGCTGGGAATCGTTCAGGGAGTGCACAACAGGCCGCCACGGTGCAGGGCAACGGGACAATATTTGCTAGCAATGCAGCAGCCATGTTAAATAAAGTCCCATCACTTTAAAAATGATATATGACAATGGACAGAAGCAAACATTGGGAAAGCAGAGGCTGGGCAAGGAATAACAACAGAACGCGCGAGGTGTGCAGTAAATATCATCAGAGGGGAAAAGTGCGCCTTCTCTCGTCCTCGCAAACACATTTCTGAGTTTAATGACGCCAGCAAGTGTAGTTGCTTGGAATACAGAGAGGGGGCAAGCGAGGCCTGGATTCCGCCACTATCCAGACGTAAATGCCGTTCCTTTGGGTTTCATTTACTCTCCTCCCCTCAACTGTCTGCCAAAACAAAACAGTGCTGAGGACAATGTAGCCAGTCGAGTGATTTCGTAATTAAACGTCGCAGATTAATAAAACACCTGCACGAGGAGAAATCGGAGAAAAGGAATCGGTTTACCAAACGCTATTTAATCAGCCTACTTATTCAGAAGAGGGCACTGTTGTCCAGTGTGCGCGCCTGTCGTTTACTATAATGCATTCAAGAAGAAGCCTTATTTACTTACCTGACGGAGCGAGCGTCAACTATCCGCTTGAGAACACGGTGCAATATTTTCCCACTCTACCTCATTCGGGTTTATTGATGGAAAATGCCAGCTCAATAAATTATGCAGATAAGCCAGGGCGCGAACTCAGGCTGACTCTCGTCGAAACGAACGTGCATAACTCACCCACTCACCCGGTGACCAGGCTGCAGCAAATGCAGCAGTGAATCAGCCAAAAAGAGACGCTATTGTTCCTGCTGCCTCTTTCGGGCTTTCTGGGTAACAGCCCACTTCGAGGTCATGGAGCCACGTGGTCTGAAGCTCTCTGGAGATTTCTAGAGTCACTGAGCCTTGAAGGCCATTTGTGCATTCGCTGTGTTTTACAGACACCCGGGATCCCGAGTGCCCCTACAGGCTGACGCTCACAGTAAATATCGAGCCCTCTCCGAAGGTATCGTTTCCTTCGGTCACCAAGCGTCCATCGCCCCATTTCCAGCTATAGAGCCGCACGGCACAGAAGCCGGCCCTTCGGCTCATCATATCCATGCCTATTTGCTAGTCCCATTTGCCCGCAGACCAAATATGTCGACGCCTTGCCTATTTAAATGTCTATCTAAATGCCAGTTAAATGTAGTACAAAAATAGAATAGCAGATACTGGTTGACACACAAAATGACACAAAGTACTGGAGTAACTCAGCAGGTTAGGAAGCATTTCTGGAGAACATGGAGACGTGACGTTTCAACCACTACTTCATCCGGCAGCGCGGTCCAGATATCAGCCACACTATATAATACAATCTTACCTCTCAGATCCCAATAGCCAAATATCAGCTTCCCCCCACCCTACCCCCTTACAATTAGATTGCAACCTTCACGTGGTCCGCCCTATTTCGACAAATGCAATAAACCCGGCGTGCACAATCAAATAAGATCAAATAGAACATGTTGTCCGACAACTTTAGGCTGTGCACGCCATACACAAGAAGAAGAAGAAGAAGAAGAAGAACCTAGATCCTCAGAGCTGTGAGGCAGTGACACTAACCATCACACCGCTATTTTATTTCCGATTTCGAGCAGCTGTGGTATGCTGCTTTTAAATGTGGGAATACCTTTATATAAATCATTTAAAGTAGTAATGCAAAACCTTCCATTTGGCAATAAGTCTATGGTTTTCACAACCTATGCCTTTCCTCGGCTCCCTTGTCCTACTTTTAGGTTCCAACTTCGCCCAGTGAGGCTTATCGTTGTGTTTCCTCGTGATTTCGTCTCATCCGCAATCTACCTTTGTCGCCATTTCACATACATGTTGGAATACCCAGCTCCCGTGTTACTTCTTGGGGAGGCCTTTGGTCATGGATGGGTTGTGTTTCTTGAGGAGTGAAGGATATATGCGGTCGAAATGTTGGTGAGCTCGGCATCCAGTGTTTCTAGTGCAATGTCTGTTTAGATTCCCCGCATAAAGAAACAAAGGGGCAAAATTGTGTTCCGAGCACTAATAGAAGACTTGGTGCATAAAGTAATTGCAGCCATTCGCACACTGACCACTGGCAGGTGAGCCTCATCTTAAAGATATTTCCTCAAGAAAGTCACGTAACAAGCGCAAAGGGAAAGTTGACATCAGTGTGAGGGAAATTGCGGGAAGGAGTTGATGCGCTTCTGTGCAACCGCCACGAGATGGTCTAGCCCAATCAATGCCTGTACCATGACTGGTCCCGACTAGATCCACGAAGAGTCAAAGACTGCAGCCCAGAACTGACCTGAACAGAAAGGTTATAAAACAGTGAAAGAGCCATCGCAATTCAACCTGAATATAGTTGTGTGCAGAGCACCAATCCCTTTAAATTACTCATTGATGATACCTGTGTGCTGTACTTTCAGTTTTTTTTAAAATTGATGATCAACAAAGATCGTAGGTCACATTCAACAGTGGTAATATGCGCTGGCAATACGATAAACTTGTCTATAACCCGTGGCATCACTGGGCACGTGACCTATTACAGGGGAAAGTCAGCCACATGGAAGTGAAATGTATCTAAGCCAATTTCCCCAAAGGATGTGAATTCACCCAGAAATGATCACCAGCTGGATTTACGACCACTAAATCCATTTCAACTGCCCTAGCCCGGGATCGTATTTTACAAAGGGTCATAGAGTGATTCAGTGTGGAAACAGCTCTTCGACCCCTTGTTCACACCGGCCAACACGTCCCAGCTACACTCGTCCCACCTGCCAGCATTTGGTCCATATCCCGCAAAACCTGTCCTATCCATGCGCCTGTCTGATTGCTTCTTAAAAGTTGGGATAGTCCCTGCCTCAACTACCTCCTCTGTCAGCTTGTTCCATACATCCACCACCCTTTGTGTGAAAACGTTACCCCTCAGATTCCTATTTCAAGAAAAAGTAAGATTTAGCTCTTAGGGCTACAGGAATCAAGAGATATAGGGGGGGGGGGGGAGCAGGAACGGGGTACTGAATTTGGATGATCAGCCATGATCATATTGAATGGTGATGCTGGCTCAAAGGGCCGAATGGCCTACTCCTGCACGTATTTTCCATGTTTCTGTTTCTATTACATCTGTTCCCCTTCACCTTAAACCTATGATCGCAGGTCGTCGAAACACCTACTCTGTGCATCTACCCAATCTATTCCTCCCATGATCTTATACATTTCTATAAGATCACCCATCATCCTCCTGCGCTGTAAGGAATAGAGTCCCAGTCTCCTCAACCTCTGCCTATCACTCAGACCCTCTAGCCCTGAGGAGCGATTCAGCATGGAGACATGTCCTTCTGCCTACCTTGTCTATGCAAACCATTTTTATATTCTGGGTTAGTCCAATTTGCCTGCATTTACCTGCATTTGGCCCTCTAAACCCTGCTTATCCAGATATCTGGCCAAATGACTTTTAAAAATTGTAATTGTGGCCGTTTCTATATGTTTCTCTGGCCCGGGGATGCAGCCTATCTGGCCCTGGGGACTTATCGGCCTTTAATCCATTCAATTTACCTAACACCAGTTCCTGGCTAACGTGGATTTCACTCAGTTCTTCCATCTCATTTGACCCCCGGTCCCCTGCTATTTCCGGCAGATTATTATGTCTTCCTTAGTGAAGACAGAACCAAAGTAGTTATTCAATTGGTCTGCCATGTCCTTGTTCCCCATGATCAATTCACCAGTTTCTGACTGCAAGGGACCTACATTTGTTTTAACTAACCTATTTCTCTTCACATATCTATAACAAACTTTTGCAGACAGTTTTTATGTTCCCTGCCAGTTTTCTTTCATGATCTATTTTCCCTTTCCTAATTAAAAAACAAAGTCAAAAGTCAGAAGAGTTTATTGTCATGTGTTCCTGACAGGACAGTGAAATTCTTTCTTTGCATTGCACAACAGAACATAGTAGGCATTGACTACAAAACAGATCAGTGTGACCATATACCATTGTATATGTAAATACACACATGAATGTATAAATTGATCAAGTGCAAATAACAGATAGAGGGGTATTAATGTTCAGAGTTTTGTCCGAGCCAAGTTTAATAGCCTGATGGCTGTGGGGAAGGTAGCAGGGAGATGAGTGTGTGGCCAGGATGGTGTGGGTCCTTGATGTTGCTGCCAGCCTTTTTGAGGCAGCGACTGTGATAGATCCCCTTGATGAAAGGAAGGTCAGAGCCGATGATGGACTGGGCAGTGTTTACTACTTTTTGTAGTCTTTTCCTCTCCACGGCGCTCAAGTTGCCGAACCAAGCCACGATGCAGCTGGTCAGCAAGCTCTCTACTGTGCACCTGTAGAGGTTAGAGAGAGTCCTCGTTGACAGACCGACTCTCCGTAATCTTCTCTGGAAGTAGAGGCACATCGGTGTTCTCCCTATCAAAGCGTGCATAAAATGCATTGAGCTCATCAGGGAGTGATGTATCGCCGACATCCGAGTTGCCTCCTGGTTTCGCCTTGTAGGGGGTGATTGCATTCAGTCCCCACCACAGCTGCCGAACATCTGTCTCATCCTCCAGCTTGGAGCAGAACTCCCTTTTGGCCATTTAGATGGCCTTACCAAGGTCGTATCTGGAATTTGTGTAGACCACTGTATCATCAGACATGAATGCTCGGTGTCTGGTCTTCAGAAGAGTGCGGATCTCACAGTTCATCAAAGGTTTCTGATTGGGAAACACGTGGAAGGTTTTGGTGGGGATGCAGTGCTCCACACATTTCTTAATGAAGTCTGTAACGACTGTGGCGTATTCGTTCAAGTCCGTTGCCGAGTCCTTCAACATTGCCCAGTCTACAGACTCCAAACAGTCCTGCAGTTGTTCCTCTTGATTCCCTCGGAAGGTAGAAGGGACGGCACTTCACCGCCAGATGTTCGAGGTGTGGAGAGCAGGAGTTGGACAGGACTGCCACATCTGAGCACCATGCAGAGTTGACCATGAGGCAGACGCCCCCTCCTCTCCCTTTCCCCGATGCCAGTGTACAGTCCATGCGGTGGATGGAGAACCCTTCAGGCTGGACCACTGAGTCTGGGGAGCTGGGGGTGAGCCATGTCTCTGTGAAACAGAACAGAGCATTCCCTCAGCTCCCTTTGATAAAGCATCCTTGCCCTTAAGTCCTCCACTTTGTTTTCAAGGGGCTGTACATTGGCCAGTAGGATAGTAGGGAGAGGGGGTCGAAGTCCCCTGCACTTCAGTCTGCCCTGAAGTCCTGCCCGCCAGCCACGTTTCCGGACACAATGGAGGCTTCCCCTTTGTTTCCAGGTACTGGGTTGACTGTACCTGCTGTTTCTGCGGACCTGGAATTCCCGCTGGAACGGGAATTCCTTCACAGATGGCAGCTCCAGCTCCGTAATGAACGGGGGTTCCCTCAGAGTCAGCAGCTCGAGCTTCATTTTTTCTGGGATATCCAGCCCGTCGGCTCTGGCCCGTTGCCAGCCCGGGGCTTCCAGGTGCCGTGCCTGGGTTCCTCAGTCGGGTCGCAAGTTTCACAGCCAGCGTGGGAAAGTTTAAAGTCCGGGGCTCCTGCAGCTGTGGGATATTGCAAAATTGCCAGCACTTTCAGCTGCCCAAGCAGCCTGTCTGAAACGGCACCAATTACTGCTGTTTTCCTGATCCAAGTAAGTTGTTGAGAGTTGTACTTGAGCCTTTTCTGTTCCGGAGCTCCGCAAAAGTCGCCGCAGGCAGGCGCCATCTTGTCGGATCCCCTCATCCAAAAAAAAAAGGGAAAAAAGCCCTTTGTCCTCCTCTGTTGGACTTTGAATTTCTTCCAGTCCTCTGGTAAGCTGCTTTTTCAGGTTAATTTGTATGTTTCATCTCTTATTTTGATATTATCCCTGATTTCCCTTATTATCCATGGATGCACTACCTTCCCTGATTTATTCTTTTGCCAAACTGGGATGAACAATTGTTGTAGTTCAACCATGCAGTCTTTAAATGCCTTCCATTGCATATCCACCGTCAACCCTTTAAGAATCACTTGCCAGTCTATCTTGGCCAATTCACATCTCATACCCTCAAAGTTACCTTTCTTTAAGTTCAGAACCCTTGTTTCCAAATTAACAATGTCACTCTCCATCCTACTGAAGAACTCAACCATATTATGGTCACTCTTGCTCAAGGAGCCACGCACAAGACTGCAAACTAACCATTCCTCATTACTCAATACCCAGTCTAGAATAGCCTGCTCTCTCGTTGGTTCCTCTACATGTTGGTTTAGAAAACTATCCCGCATACATTCCAAGAAATCCTCTTCCTCAGCACCCCTGCCAATTTGATTCACCCAATCTATATGCAGATTGAAGTCACCCATTATAACTGTTTTACCTTTGTTGCACGCATTTCTAATTTCCTGTTTGATGCCATCCCCAACTCCACTACTACTGTTAGGTTGCCTGTACACAACTCCCACTAGCGTTTTCTGCCTCTTAGTGTTTCGCAGCTCTACCCATATCGATTCCACATCTCCAAGCTAATGTCCTTCCTTTCTATTGCGTTAATCTCCTCTCTAACCAGCAACGCTATGCCACCTCCTTTTCCTTTCTGTCTATCCCTCCTGAATATTGAATATCCCTGGATGTTCAGCTCCCAGCCTTGGTCACCCTGGAGCCATGTCTCCGTGATCCCAACTATATCATATTCATTAATAACTATTGAGACACAAAGCCTTCAGGCTTGTTTTAACAACCCTCTTACCCCTTATACAATAATGTTGAAAAGTGGCCCTTTTTGATTTTTGCCCTGTATTTTTCTGCTTGTCACTTTTACTTTTCCCCTTGCTACCTATTGCTTCTACCCTCATTTTACACCCCTCTGTCTCTCTGCTCAAGTTCCCAACCTCTGCCACATTAGTTTAAATCCTCCCTGACAGCACTAGCAAACACTCCCCCAAGGACATTGGTTCCATTCCAGCCCAGATGCACACCATCCTGTTTGTACTGGTCCCACCTCCCCCAGAATTGGTTCCAATGCCCGAGAAATTAGAATCCCTCCCCCTTGCACCATTTTTCAAGCAACATTATATCTGCAATATCCTCCTATTTCTACTCTGACTGGCACGTAGCACTAGTAGTAATCCAGAGATTATTACCTTTGAGGTCCTACTTTTAAGTTTATCCCCAAGCTCTCTACTGGACACTCCTCCCAATGAAGGCTGACACAACAATATATCGCTCCATTTCTTTCCTGACCAGCGTGTCAATATCTCTCGTCAACCAAGATACACTGAACTTGCCAGCATTGCATTTCCCCTAACTGGAACACCCCCCCCCCCCCCCCCCGTATTCTTTTAATGTCACATTTGAAAGCCTCACATTTTACAATCGTGGCGTTATACACTCCCAATCGACCTCTCCAAGATCCCACCTGATGCCTCGAAAATTGCCCTTGCTGAGTTTGTGCCTTAGTTAGTTGGCCTATCTTACCCTTCTCCATAACTACTTTTAAGCTAAAAGAATTATTATCATTGGCCCTAAAGTGCTCCCCCACTAGCACCAGGCACTTTTCCGACCTCATTTACGAAGAAGACCCTTTCTAGTGGGGCCCTCTGCGAATAGATTGGGGAAGCTTTTGTGGACATATTTAACAAATTCCACCCTGTCAGTGCTCTTTACACTACAGAAGACTCAGTTAACATTAGGAAGATGTAACTCTCCTACTAATACTATCCCATTATTTTTACTGTTATCTGTAATCTCCCTATATATCCGCTCCTCTAATTCACACTGACTATTGAGAGGCCTACAGTACACTTCCATCAAAGTGAACATTCACGTCCTGTTTCTAAGCTATATCATTCAAACCTCATTGTATGGCTCCCCACGAATATCATCACAAACATATCGTCTGAAGAAGGGTCTCGACCCAAAACGTCACACATTCCTTTGCTCATAGATGCTACCTCACCCGCTGAGTTGCTCCAGCTATTTTGTCTAACTTTCATCTCTTAGCCTGGAGTTATGCCCTCCCTGGTCAAAAGGGCAACACTGTTCCTCTCTTACTTGCATCTCTAACATGCCTGCGGCATTGTACCTTGGAACATTGAGCTACCAGTCCTGCTCTTCTATTACATATAATAGAACTCTTCATCCATATTTTGTGACACACCCTATTAATCTCGATTCGAGACGTCCAATCGTTGGCTTTTCAATAATATTTTCTTTTTCATACAAATTCTTCCAAGCCCGTAAGTCGTTGCACCCAACTATTTGGCTTGACTCCCACTGTTGCTGGATCTTTCACCTTTGATTAATGTATTTTGCGTCTCTTGTCAGACGTGCCCCTTAGTGTCAGCGATCCCACACTCAAGTCCACATACACCGCAATGTGGTTAAAACCCTTAAGTAATGTGAAATGGATAAAAATATGGACCTGCTCCTGGAAGGCATTGTGATCATTAAGGCTTCACAAGCCCTCGTTGGCTTCCTATACTAGCTTTACAATTGAAAATACCATTTTTTGTTAATCCCTACAACCAGTAGAAACAATGAACTGCATAAGTTGGTTTACAAAAGAAGTCACAATACAGTGGAAGCACTCAGTGTGCCAGGCAGCATCCCTGGACAACGTGTATATGTGAGGTTTAGGTCGTGACTATTCTTCAGACTGAAACAGTGCTCTAACCCGTTGTTCTCTGGGGATGCTGCCTGGCCTGTTGGGTTACTCCAGCACTTCGTGGCTTCCTGATGGCAACCTGTTGCGCTCCGACAGCACCACCAGAACAGGCGCCAGAAAAATCAGCCACGGGGAACACGCGCAATGGAAATTGCCTAACTCCATTCACGATGGCGAATCTTGGAGTCAAACGTTTCGCCCTTTGCAGCCAGTTTCTAAACTATGTCTCCGTGTCCAGATTTCCATTTTAACGTCAACTTACATGTGATGGTCCAATAAGAATTGGAGCGGAGTGATTACCATTTCAACTGGAGACACAACCACCAAGCACTAGGCATCATGAAATCGTAGAAACTTTGCAACACAGAAGGCGGCCATTCGACCCATCGTGACTGTGTCGGTTGAAACAGATCTCCCCATATTCAGACCATCATCCTGCGTTACGATGGAACAGATTCTATTTTTTTTGTTTGTTTAGTTTATTGACACATGTACCAAGATACATTGAGAAGCTTCTTTGTTGCGTGCTATCCAGTCAGCGGAAAGACCGTGCACAATTGCAATCAAGCCGTTCACAGAGTACAGATACAGGTCAAGGGAAACCCGTTTAGTGCACGAAAAGTCCAGCAAAGTCCGATTACGGACGGTCCAATGAGGTAGGTGGTCGGTCAGTCAGCTGATACGATGGTTCAGTTGCCTGATAATAGTTTGGAGGGGACTGTCCCTGAATCTGGATGTATGCGTTTTCACACTTCTGTACCTCTTGTCTGATGAGAGAGGGGAGAAGAGGGTGATTCCGGGGTGCGACTCATTCTGGATTATGATGGAGGCCTCGCTGAGGGAGCGCGAAGTGTGGATGGTGTCAACAGAAGGGGGTTTGGTTTATGTCATGGTTTGGCTAGGTCCACAATACTCTGCAATTTCTTTCAGTCTTGGGGATAACTGTTCTCATTATTTAAATACGACGCTTGCACAATTTTGGTCAGGCAACGGGTACCAAATGATCTGTACAATATTTTTCACTTTGTATACCTCAGATTCCTCTATCAACGTGTTGCTTTATAAAAAAAATCAGTATTTATTATCTTGTGTCTGCGCAAAAGCGAGGTGTGCGTGTATACCAGAATTCCGTGGATACCACCTGCGGGTTGGGGATTGTTGACCATATGCGAACAAAAAAACAACTTGATCTTGTAGGCGTATACCGACACAGTGGGTATATTCATTGCACATTGATATATTTAAAATTCACACCGTGTCCAGTCTAGTTCGTGTAGAAAAAGCTATCTGTGCATCTGAAGTTGTGCACCATGAAATAGTTTGTGCAACCTTCGTTAAAAGTAGATATAGACAGTCCCGACAACCAAAAATAAATAACCCTTTGCTGTTTTTAAAACGTAGCATCAATAGCAATCAGCAATCACCAAATGGAAGTGCTGGTCCTGAGCAGTGTTTAACAGAGCAAAAATAAGCGTTTAAAAATATTTAAAACACCCCACATCGCATGGACATAATCGTGGGCATATTCGATGTTGGGGAAGTCTGGAACCAGGGGCCACTGTTTAAGAATAAGGGGTAAGCCATTTAGAACGGAGATGAGAAAAGACTTTTTTATACAGATAGTTGTGAGTCTATGGAATTCTCTGCCGCGGAGGGCGGTGGAGGCCGGTTCTCTTGACACTTTCAAGCGAAAGCTAGTTAGGGCTCTTAAAGATAGCGGGGTCAGGGGATATGGGGAGAAGGCAGGAACGGGGTACTGATTGTGGTGCGGCGAGGTTGTAGTTACTTAAAATTGGACAATTCCAAGTTCATACCGTTCAATTGTAAGCTACGCAAGTTGAATGCGAGGTGCTGTTCTGCCAGTTTTCATGTGGCCACACGCAGGCAATGGAAGCATAGAGACATAGACACATAGAAAATAGGTGCAGGAGGAGGCCATTCGGCCCTTCGAGCCAGCACCGCCATTATTTATGATCATGGCTGATCGTCTCCAATCAATAACCCGTGCATGCCTTCTACCCATATCCCTTGATTCCACCAGTCCCTAGAGCTCTATCTAACTCTCTTAAATCCATCCAGTGATTTGGCATCCACTGCCCTCTGTGGCAGGGAATTCACAACTCTCTGGGTGAAAAAGTTTTTTCTCACCTCGGTCCTAAATGGCCTCCCCTTTATTATAAGACTGTGGCCCCTGGTTCTGGACTCGCCCAACATTTGGAACATTTTTCCTGCATCTAGCCTGTCCAGTACTTTTATAATTTTATATGTTTCTATAAGATCCCCCCTCATCCTTCTAAACTCCAGTGAATACTAGCCTAGTCTTTTCAATCTTTCCTCATATGACAGTCCTGCCATCCCAGGGATCAATCTCGTGAACCTATGCTGCACTGCCTCAATCACAAAGATGTCCTTCCTCAAATTAGGAGACCAAAACTGTACACAATATTCCAGATGTGGTCTTACCAGAGCCCTATACAACTGCAGAAGAACCTCTCTATTCCTATACTGGAATCCTTTTGTTATGAAGGCCAACATTCCATTAGCTTCATTCACTGCCTGCTGTGCCTGCACGCCAACTTTCAGTGACCATGTACGAGGACACCCAGATCTCGCTGTACCTCCCTAACCTTATCTTACCTAACCTAACCCCATTGAGATAATAATCATCCCCCTTGTTTATGCCACCCAAGTGGATAACCTCACATTTATCTATATTATACTGCATCTGCCACACATCTGCCCACTCACTCAACCTGTCCAGGTCACTCTGCAACCTCCTAACATCCTCTTCACAGTTCTGGAGGCGGCCAAATGCAAAAAGGTCAGTGTGGGAATGGGAAGCGCAGTTAAAATTGTTAACAACCAGGAGATCCAGCAGGCCTAGGCGCCTGAGCTCAAGTGTCCGCATCCAATTGCTTCCCCTTTATTGACTCGCCTGGGTCCTGTTGCCATTCCCTCTATGCTGACTATACTACTTATTCTACCTCCCACTGTACAACACGGTGTGAATCCCTCGGTGTGAATCCCCCATCTACATCTACGGTATCTTCCCCATTTCACCCGCCCTCTTCTACCCTTTTCAGAGTCTGGGTGTTCTCAGCATCAACGCCTGTAGAGTTGTCACCATCCTCCCACCCTCGACCCCCCCCCCAATACGAAAACGTATCTCCTCAGAGAAGGCCTTACCTTTGTACCCCTACTGCCAAACCATAAGCCCATCATGGTGCTGAGCTCTTCTTCCATTGCCTTTGCCTTAAGGCCTTTGTTTCTAGCAATGAGTCTTCGCCTCCCAGTGATGACTCCTTATCCCCACTCTAACCCTCTTTGTCATCGTCTCATAGACCCTTTACTCCCATTTTACAACACCTTTTGTCTCTTTTTTATCTCTAGCCTTTGTCCATTCGTTTGCCAATCAAAACATAACTCTTACCCGTATCCTCTGTCCAGCTATCATTTGGCAGGCTATGTCCCACCCCCACCTCTTTTCCATATTTCTCCCACCCCACCTTCCCATCTCCCACCCCATACCCATTCACAATCAGTCTGAAGATAGTCGACCCGCAACGTCGACTATCCATGATCTCCAGAGATGGTGCATGACCTGCTGAATTTCTCAAGCACTTTCGGTACATTTCGGACTCGTGTCAACTGCAATACTCTCCCTTCATGGGCGACTAATGCATACATTGGAAAGGAATGCAAGTAAAGAATTTCACAGTGACTTTTCACATGTGACAATAGAGTATTCATTCATTCATTCTAGTTGAACGAAAATGCGGGTTTAGCGTGGCGATTGTCTTTTGCTATTAATGCGACCAATTCCTGAAATGTTGTTCGCAATTCCCAAAACGAACGTCATCTCCCATGCAAAGCAGGAAAGGATTTTTTTTTTAAAGAACACAAAATGCCCTAGTAACTCAGTGGTTCAGGCAGAATACTTGGATAACATGAATATATAACGTTTGGCCACCCTACTTCAGACTGTGCAGGTGCAAATAAGTGTCCTATTTGTCCGTCCCTCTTCCCCCACTCATGTCCAGAAAGGCTATACCGTTGCTCTTTAGTATGATCCACATCCCCATCCTCTCGGTGCCCCCCCCCACCTTCCCAACCACCGCACCACGCACGCCGCCACTTTCCAGTGTGCGAAGCCCCCATTCCCTCTCCCGAGTCTCTCTTGTCGCTTCACTATTCCCGAGTGAGATGGCCCGAACAATGCAGTCGCGGCTAACGCGGGGAGAGGGCGCAGGTTGTTGGAACCAAGGCGCCACAGGTCAGCAGCCACAAATAAAGACAAATAAAGTGATGGACTCAGCACGTTAGACAGTGTTTCCACGATGGTTCTATTTTTATTTCGGATGTCTAGTATTTGCAATTCGGTATGTTTTCACAAAGGAATAGTAAGATTGAACGAGAACTTACCAGTTCGAAGGTTGATCATTATTTCATGAGGAGTCGCGGTGAGGGATTTCGTGAAGAGCCCGCCGGCGCGCATGCTCGACATTCTTCAAAGTAGCGGTGTGGAATCACAGAAACCAGTAACAGAAATGACTTGGCATAGTAAGATTAAAGAGACTCAAATTACCAGATGAAGGTGAGTGAGGGTTGGGCGTGGAGGGCACGAAATCCCTCACCGTGACTCCTCATGAAATAATGATCAACCTTCGAACTGGTAAGTTCTCGTTCAATCTTACTATTTCATTTCGGAGTCACGTGAGTGACTTCGTGAAGACTTCAAAGCTTCTGTGATTACACGCCCTGGACCACGTCCATGCTGACACACCACTAGCAGGGATGGATGGGAGGAACAAACTTGCTCAAATAGTTCATACTGCAAAACAAGAGCATATTTATTAATAACAAATCAAAACCCCTCATGCGGGGACACCTCCACGTTCTCGACCTGCATTCAGCACGGCTTCCGCGAACTGTAGAGGAGCAGCAACAGGCTTGTTATAAAATCGCTGAAACACAGCTTCATTAGCCCATCCTGCTGTGGCGAGAATATGGTCCATCGGCACCTCCATAATCCTCGCCGCTGACATCGATGCAGCCCTGGTGGAATGAGACTTGAACACATTAGTGTCGATACCTGACTTACCCAAGACGACTCGGAGCCACCTGGATATCGTCTGGACTGTCACTCGATGATGAGGTCTCTTATGAGTGACAAGCAGGTATCTCTCCATTCCTCTGATGCATGCCGTCACCTTGACATAGTGACGGATATGAGAGGCTAAACACAGCCTAGCATCTGCGGGGTATGCCGGGAACTTCAGCTGCAGCCCTGTGCACCCAGGTCTATGCTGCTTTAGTAGCTCATCAATGAAGAAGACTACTTCTGTAGGGGTAGATATCATCCTGTCGACACGTACTTTATGCAGTGTCTGTACCCTCTGTGCTGAAGTCAGCGCTAGTAACATCACCAGCTTCATGGTGAGTTTGTCCAGCTGGAGCCCTTCCATGGGAGACCACGTCCTGAGCAGGTTTAATACGTCCCTGACATCCCAGGTGATATTGTAGCGTGGTGTAGGCGGATTCATATTGAATATACCCCGCATGAGTCTGGACACTAGCCTGTTGGATCCCACCTCAATCTTGAGGTAGAATGATAGCGCGCTCCTGGCGCTGTTGATGGCACTGTAACTTAAGTGTTCATCGTGGTGCAACCCCGCGAGGAATTCCAGGACGTCAGTTATAGTCACGTCATCGTACGTGATGCGAGAGCGGCTGCAGTAGGCTTCCCACTTCTTAATATGTGAGCGGTATCTTCGCCTTGTTGACTCTCGACACGATGCCCCAATGGTATCCATGGTCCGAGTTGAGAGGCCGTATTGGACTAACGGCCTGTTCAAAACCTGCAAGCCAACAAATTTAAATAGCCATGGCAGGGATGTGGCTCCCCTGAGACAGGGTGAGTAACCAATTCTGGGCAACCCTTCAAAAGGACCCAAGGCTCACTGAGCATGTCAAAGACCACCGGATACCACGGCTGTGTAGGCCAGTCGGGTATAATAAGGATTCCCTTGGCTGCATCCATCTGAATCTTTCGTAATACCCGACTGATGAGGCAAAACGGGGGGAATGCATAGAAAAACCAATTCCCCCAGTCCAGCGAGAATGCATCTAGCGCTATAGCCCCAGGATCTGGTTCCCACGAGACATATGTTGGTACCTGATGGTTCAACCATGACGCAAAAAGGTCAATGTCCGGTTTCCCAAATTTGGCTGTGACTTTGGCAAAAATTTCAGGATGCAACATCCATTCAATATTGTCATTAAAGTTGCGTGACCTGGTGTCCGCCACAGTATTAAGCTCACCCAGCAAATAGGTAGCTGAAATCCAAATGTCTCTTTGAACACACCAGAGGCAAATTGAGTTAGTCAATTTATCACACGAAACTGACCTGGTACCGCCCATATGGTTTAGATATGCCACCGCTGTGGTGTTGTCTATTTGGAGATGGACATGTGCTCCAATAAGCTTGGAACAATAAGCACGAAGTCCGTGGAATGCTGCAAGTATCTCCAAATAGTTTATCCCTTGTGACAACAACATAGCAGCCTCAAGGGTGTCCCATCTGCCCCCGCAACTAGATCAATTATCTGTAGTTCCCCAGCCATAAGAGCTCGCATCAGTTTGCAAGTATACCACCGGATTAGCCTCAATAATAGGCTTAAATGAGTTACTAATGTGACACACCCACCATCGTAACTCTTCCTTTGATTCAGGCGGCAGCTGCATTGGTCGATCATAATGACCAGCGTTCTGTTTTAACGCAGCGATCTTGGCTCTTTGCAAATTCTGATAATGCAAAAGGCCCATATCTGGCTGCCGGAAACAATGCGACAAATTTGCCAATTACTTTAGCTGTATGTCGAATCGATGATATACTAGTGCAGATTAAACCTTGACACACCTGGGTGACCTCCTCAACCTTATTAGTTGGTATGGTGACCCTCATGCGAATAGAGTCCACCGTAAACCCCAGATAATGTATTACCTGGGAAGGGCAGAACTTTGTTTTTTCTGGATGGACAATAAACCCCAGCTGCTGGAATATATTGACAGCAGCTGCAACTCCCTGTTCAGCCAATTCCAGGGTGTGGCCGACAAGTAAGATATCATCTAAATAGGCCATTACTATATGGTGTCATTGTCGTAAATAAGCCATAATTGGTTTCACCAATTTAGTGAATAATCTAGGGGCTGTGGTAAGCCCGTTTGGCAAAGCCCTATATTGCCAGAGTTGACCCATCCAGATAAATTTCAAAAACCTCCTATAGTATTTTTGAATGGATACAGATTAGTACGCATCTTTTAAATCAATGCATGCCATAAAGCAACCATGTGAAATCAATGATTTGGCTGTTTCAAAAGTGTCCATTTTGAAATGAGTATATGTTACAAAAGTATTTAAACGAGTCAGGTCAATAATGACTCGACAGCCTCCATCCTTCTTTGGTCTAGTGAATATATTAGAAACAAATTCAACTGGCTCATGAACCGTTTTCTCTACCACTCCCTTCTGTTCTAACCTTAAAATTTCCTTGTAGCCTGCTGCCTGTTCTGCAGCAGACAGTGTAAATGTTCGACCAGGCATGTGCTGGGATGGAGGAATGTCCCCATTAAGAAACTCAATTTTATGACCCTGAATATTTTGTAACACATACTCGTCACCAGTAATATCACCCCATGCTCCCAAAAAGAACCGAAGGCGCCCACCAACATGTGAGGTTAGACAAAGGGAAAAGAGAGAACCAGACCGCCTCACCTCAGTGGTTACCGGCGGTCTTTGACACGTGTGGGTGGACGTGGAGGTGCTGGGTTGGCTTGAGGGTGCGGCGTCCTCATCTTCCACCAGGGTTTCTGCCGGCCTGTCCTAAAAAAGCCCCCTGCTGCTGGGGCTGTTGGTAACGAGGTGGAGCTGGAGGGTAGGTCCTTGTAGAGGTGCTGGCAGACCCTCGTGGACGAACAAGCGGAGCTTTCAAGCCCGACGGCGTGAGGGCACTATGAGAGCGCATGAGTCCCACCGTCTTGGCTTGTTCGTCAAGCTCTTTGACTCTCTTCGAGAGATCTTCTCCAAAGAGCTGACGGGGCGGCGGCGGCGGCGGTGGTTTGCACAACCCTGCAAACTTAGGGTTGAGCGCCGGGCGGATGCTGCTTTTGCGGATCCCATTGATCTCATGTTGAATTGCGCATAATAGAGCCAGAGCATCCTCCTGATCCAAATTTAATTCATCCCCATCAACCGACCGCACAAAGGCGGTAATACTGGCCGTGAGGAGCTTCAGGATCCGCTGAAGTTTCAGCTCTTGTTGATGGATAGCCGCACCGATGTTGCCCCATATCGGCGTATTGACCACAGGCACGTCTTAGTTGCCACATCAAGAAGTTCCTCCGCTGGTAAATCTGACGGAGGTGGTATGGGATCAACCAAAACCTCCTCATCCTGCTGCTCCAGGCTGATGGTGGAAGTTGTTGAAAAAGCCCCGTGCCTGTCGCTGCTGGACGCTTGCTGCTGTTGACCTTGAAGCAGGAGCTCCAGCAGCTGCTCCATACGGTCAATACGCCCCTCACCCTGAACACTCGGGTGGTCGGAGTCCTCCGGCTCTGAGAAAATGCCGGGGCCCCTATCATCGGCCCGCACCTCATCGAGGCCCACCCGGTGCCGGTAGTCGTCGCTAACAGCCGCCGAAGCGAAACTGCGCGATTCCCGCGCGGGTGTGTTCAACCGCCTCCGTTTAGCGGGAGCTGAAGCCGCTGCCACTAAGGGCACTTGCGGCATGGTGTCGGCACGAGCCGTAGCATGGATACCTGATGCCCGCGCTACTTGCCGGCTGCCCACGTCGTGGACCTTGCCGACGCATGGTCTCGCCCACCCATCCATGGGGGACTCGGCGACCGTGACGAGACCCGACCCAACCGACCCGTCCCGGCGTCAAGAGTTGGGGGGCGTCGACTGGACCTCACAGCCGCCCCGGGTCTCGCCCTGGAACCTGACCGCTCCTCGGCGGCAGGTAATGCCTTAGCCCCGACAGGGTTAGGCTTCCGGGCTCCTGCCCTTCCCCTACTCGGAGGGTTGAGGGAAAAGGGCCGTGCAGCTGCACGTACCCCTCTGCTCGAGGTCGCCAGCAAGCCTGCTGACGACCTGACTGCCATGGCAGGGTCCTCCTGCTCTGGCGGCACACCACACTCCTCCTCGTCGAACTCCTCCGAACTGTGGTGTGCTGGCGGATCCGGACCTGTAAACACAGGGCTTACTGACATTCCCGCCCGTGTCCCGGCCTGCGCTGCAGGTACCGCCGATATCAATGGCTCCGGGACTGCTGACCGGCGACCTCGTCCAGACGTCCTCCGGCCCTTGGAACTCCCATCCATGTCCTTGCTGCAAGAAACAAATCAATACAACAAGGACCACCAACTTAAGGTAGGATACTTACCTCAGTGGTTCCCTTATGAAGGGCTGGCGAGGAGCGCGCTCCACCGCCAGCCGTCGCAGCAACGCGATACGACGATATGTCGAGCATGCGCGCCGGCGGACTCCGAAATGAAATCATTTGATACGTGCGCTGCCATCATCCCTCCATGTAAAGACAAGAATAATTAATCGCTCACAAAATTCCACGCCATAGGACCTGATTGCCAATTAATATGATGCTAATAATAATAGTGGACAATACCGGTGATCAAAAGGTCTGAAACGAAGACGCAGTAATCAGTTCACTGTTGCGGCACAGGAGCGAACAATGGTCCTGTTTCCCCGTCTCTCTTTCGATGCCCGGAAATCAGCAAGTGGCCAGTTACCGCAAGTAGGAGGGAAGGAATATCCGAATGACATGTGGTTAGTTTGACTAGACCTAATGTTTAAGTTGTAACATTGGTGAGGAATCCCAATGCGCGTATGTGTTTTATAAAAATCCAAGAAGCTAATGTCTTAGCTGTTAATCACAAAAAAATGCATCTAAAAGATATCACACCTGGATGCGTACCCATTTCTCCCGCGACCCCATCTCACTTTCCCCTTTCCCATTCCACCTATATCCCTCCCCCTGCTTCATGTTCACGTATCTTCTCTCCTTTTCTCGAAGCCGTTTATTTGTCCAATTCCGACCTTTATCCCCTGAAGAAGGGTCACAACCCGAAACGTCACCTATTCCATTTCTCCAGAGATGCTGCCTAACCCGCTGTTACTTCCGCTTTTTGTGTCTGTCTTCGGTTTAAACCAGCATCTGCAGTGCCTCCCTACACTTTCTGTCAGAGCAGGCGGTGCTATGCAGGACAACTCCGCTTTAGATATGGGTGCTCTCTGTATGGCCAGAATGTATTGCCTATCTCTGAAGGTATTGGTCAGCCACATCTGTAGCCCTTGCAGTGAAGGGATTTCTATAGTCCTGTTGGGTAGTGATTTCCAGGATTTCGACCCAACAACTAAGAATAACGATATATATTCAAGTCAGGATATCTCACTTGGAGTTACTTTGCAGTCAGTCGGTTCAAATTTGCGAGCTACCCTTCGTCTCTTTGGAGGTCGAGATGACGGGTTGGACGGGGTATTGTAGTAGTCAGAGTGGGTAGATGGCAAACGCTGTAGCCTCTGTGTGCGGGCGATGAAGGGCATGGAGGGTTTTAGGTGATTGGACAGGATACCAATGCCGTATATGGTGCTGAGCTCTTTCAGTGTTGCTGGAGTTGACCCAATCCAACCAAATGGAGGGTATTCCGTTCATCCCCCGACTTGTCCTTTTAGTGGTGGAAAGGCCCCGTAAAGTCGCTCGGTGTCGTATACACAGTTTATGGCCAGTTCTTGTGGTCCCCGAATGGCCAGATGCAGCCAAACCAGTTGAGTTTGTGATCAATGGGAACACCGGGTAGTTTGACACTGGAGGAATTAGTGAAGTCTCCGATAGTCATGAGTAGAAGATGGAGCTGGCAATAGCCTGGCACCTTGGGAGCACCAATGCTTCTCTCATCCTATATTCTGAGGTTTGAAAGTTTTCTACCTTTTCCTTCATGCAGATGTGGTCCGGATCAATTGTTGTGTGCAGGGTGGACATTGTAAATAGAATTGAACATCGTACAATAATGAACAAACATCCCTAATGATAGAGGGAAGGCTACCGAAGAAAGATTGAGGTAGGGGGTAGTGGCGTGAGGAGACTGGTTAGGTCTTGGACACTGCCCTGTTGTCCTGTGATGTCCCAGATCTGGTCTAATGGACCTCCAAAAACCACAACCAACGTCTTCCTTTCTGTGATGTGTGACCAGTCAAGGGGAAATATTTCAATTTTACCAGTACTCCCGGAAGTTATACCTGATCAGAATCTGTATTGTTATCAAGACAAGTCGTTCTCTACCCGCCGCCGCTATCTTTTCTCTTTTTAATTTTGAAGAATTGGCAATTATTGGCAAAGCCGTCACATCGCCCATCGGAAAATTCCTTTGCGGCGATGATGTTGGACCACTTTTTGAAGCCGGATGTCCTTCTGTTTTAGATTTCTTCCACTGTATTGATGAGTAGGCTTTCCACGATTGAAACCCAACAATGATGAAGGATCACCTATACGTACCTTTAGAAAGGAAATTAGGAGGATTTTTTTAGTCAATCGTGGCGAATCTGTGGTATTTACCGGCACAGGCGGCTGTGGAGGCCGAATCATAGGGGATTTGTAAGGCAGAGATTGACAGATTCTTGATTAGTAAGGCAGGAGAATGCGATTGAGAGGAGAAGATAGATCGGTCATGATTCGAATTCCCGAATGGCCAGATTCTGCTCCTGTGATTTATGAACTTATGAAAATTTCCGAGTCCGGGTAGTGGAAGTCCTGGTGCTGAGGATTGTAACAGCATTGGTGTTCCTGTGCTCCCAGTCCCTTTGTCCTTCCTGGTTCAAGATGTTGCGGGTTTGGCAGGTCTTGACTGCGGGGTTGTTGCAGTGAATTTAGAATTCGCTTCCTGAATCCATATTTGAACCACGATTTGTTTTTTTGGAGCAAAGTGGTTCAGGAAAAACCGCACAGGGCACAAGTGAGCGCATTAAAGGCGAGGACTTGTAGCATTGTCGGTGGCGCCTTACATTACTTTATGACTTATCATTGACAGATTTGACGGCCGATTGCCCAGAGTGCAGCAGTTCTATTATTTGCAAACCATAACATCGCTGAGCATTTCTCAACGTTGTAGCGTGGTGGTGACGGGGTCGCTCGGGCACTGACAAGATTTGCCTAACTCTCAGTCTGACGTGGGGGGGGGGGGGGGGGGGGGTCAGAATGCAAGCTGCTATTTGGAGAACAGGCATAATCCGCTATCTTTGTATCGATAGTACGAATCCAAATGTGGCAAAAGCTAAAACCCCCTACTTGATTGCCGGTATGAACAAGGTGGGCTGAAGGGCGGGTTTCTGCGCGGTATGACTAAGACGTGGAAGCTTTCACAACCAAATATGCACCTAATACAGCGCACATTCCGTTGTGGTGGGGTTTATTGACAGATCTCCCAGGCCACATCCGTGCGCTAAATCCGCAGCGGAATTTCAGAAGAAACAGAACCACCGCAAAGGAACAGAACCACCGCGGCCCCATTACCACTACCGCCATTCCCCCTTCCCTTCTCCACTCCTCCGCCTACCCCTCCCACTCACCTCCACTCTCACTCTCACCACCTATTTCACTAGACCATGCACTCCTTATCCTTGAACTGCTCCTGGCAATTGTGGCTCAAAATATCTTCAATTCAGCCACTCGCCGAACCAACCACGACGCTACATCTGATGTACCATACCTGGGAGCTCAGACAAACTTGATGCAAACTTTGCATTGTTCCAACTCCGTCTGCAGTTTCACCTCTTTGCGTATTCATCGAAATCAATTTCTAAGCTATTACCTGCCATGCTTGGTCTTGCCCTCCCCCCACCTCTCTTCCAGCTTTCTCTTTTTCCTCACCCCCCCCCAATCACTCTGAAGAAAGATCCCGACGCGTAACCTATACATGCTTTCCAGAGATGCCGCCTCATCCGTGGAGTTACTCCGGCATGTCACGTCTTTTTGATGTAAACCAGCATCCTTGTTTCCATGTTACCCCATTTCCGAGAGTTGGATTCCACTTGTTTTGCCATGACATTGCGCACATGTGCATTGCTTCAGTAGTAACGCCAACCTAAAGGAAAATTGAGTTGTGTAGGAACATACTCGGGGAAATAACCGTTTCTGTAAACCACTCCTCTTCTTGACGTTCGTGAAGGCGATATATTTTACAGCTTGTGCTGTTTTAAATAGAAGTGTATTTTCCAGTAACCAACATACCGCCCACCGCTACCCGCAACCCGCTCTGACGCAGCTTGCAAACTGAAAATCAGCCGGATATTTGTGGTAACGGCGTGCAGATGGCATTTTCAAATCTGTGTTCAGATGGGGCATGAGAAGATGTCTTGGATTTATATAGTGTATTTTACCAACACGTGATTGTAAGGCTGTTATGCTGCTGCAAATAAGAATTTCATTGCTCCGTTGTCGGTGCATTTGACAATTAAACACTTGACTCGGAAACACGAAAAATCTTATCAATCATATGCTGCAAACACGGCCCATAAATAGTTCATAAGATATAGAAACAGAATTAGGCCACTCGGCCCATCAAGTTTACTCCGCCATTCAACCATTGCTGATCTATCTTTTCCGCTCAACCCCGTTCTCCTCCCCGACACCCGTACTGATCAAGAATATGCCAATCTTCGCCTTAAAAATATCAATTGACTGGCCTCCAACCCATAGCCTTCTGTGGCAATGGATTCCACAGATTCACAACCCTCTGTCTAAAGAAAGTCTCCCCGTCATCTCCTTTCTAAAGGTTCGTCCTTTTATTCTGAGGGTTTGGCCTTCGGTCCCAGAATCTCCCACGGCAACTTTATCCAAGCCGCTCACTGTTCTGTAAGTTTCATCGCCCCCTCCCTCCCTCCCTCCCTCCCTCCCTCATCATTCTAAAGTCCAGCGAATACAGGCCCAGTGCGTCACATGCTCGTAGAATGTTAACCCAATCATTCCTGGATTGATAGCAGTGATGTACTTTATTAGGAGAGTATCAAGAGACTGTTCCTGGAGAAGCAGCCAGTGAGATGAATTGACCGCACGCAATAGCAGTAGAGGTTAAATTCCATCAATTTACAGAATGTTGCCACTGTTGACACACTGGAAGTACTGCATCCCTCCTCATTGGACAGGGGGCTTGCAGTACTTTCGACCGAGTGACAAGAAGAATCAGCAGTATACTTAAATCAGGATAGTGAGAAACATGGAAGGGAACCCGCAGATGGTGGTGTCCCTGTGTGCCGCTACTCTTGCATACAAAGGTTGAGCTGTTAGGATATACTGCTAGAGTCGCCGATGCAAGTAACCGGAGAACTTGGTGTGCATGGTACACGAGACACAGTTCGTCGGTTGTGGAGGATGTGAAGATTCTTTCTTGGAGCACGGTTGTGCACGGTTGTGCACGGTTCTGGTCAGCACAACATAGGATTTGCGTGAGTGACATTGAGATAGTGCAGAGGAGACTCACCAGGACTGGGGAGATATTGTTAAACTAATATTTACTTTTTTCTGGAGCAACGCACTTTCGTCTAACGAAAGTGGAAGTAATTGCTGTCCTTCCAATACAAGATATCCATAAGGGAATGCTGCTGGCTAGCACATTCCAGCAACTGGATCACATGTGAGGGGCGCACTGAATGTGCAGACAATGCAAAACACGGGGAAGGACTACAGTCGAGGTATAGATTGGGTAGAACGTCAATCCTTTTCTTGTGGTATACAAAAGTGCATCATTTTTAGTCGATAGTAAGTTTTAAAGGGGATCTGAATTTATTTTTTGGTTAAGATTTGTTAAGTGGCTGATATCTGCAACTTGCTACGGGAGGAGGAGGTAGATTCAGAGATAATTACAATGTTGAAAAGGCATGTGGACAGACATCTATTAGGCAAGGCATAGAAGATAGAGCCAATGTGGTCAAATGGGATGACTATAGAAGGGGGAAAATATCCACAAAACCGTGATGGGCCAAAAGCACCTTTTCTGTTTGGCTTAGTTTAGTTCAGAGAAAAAGCATGGAAACGGGGCCTTCAGCCCACCAAATCCACGCAGACCATTGATCACCCATCCATTCACATTATGCTACTCCACTTCACGCCCTACACACTAGTGGCAATTTACATAGGCCAATTAACCTACAAACATACATGTCTTTGAGATGTGAGAGGAAAAAGGAGCACCCGAATGAAACGCATGCGGTCACAGGAAGAATGTGCAAACTCCACAGAGGTCAGGATTGAACCCGAGTCTCTGGCACCAAGATAGCATCACTGCCACTGTGCTGTACAATTCTATGGCCCTGTTTAAAATGTTAATGGGATTCTAATTGAGAGCTTATGAAGCTTCATGTATTCAAAGAAGAGAACAGTCTGAAAGATACCCAGCTTTTGACTTGGACTTGTGGGTACTGTATTTATGCAGCTGATCTCAAAATAGTTTAAGGTGGAAGTGGAGGTGTGGGTGGTAGGGGAAATACAGTGACTGGAGAGGCATTCAATGCCAAAATTGATAGGCATTTAAATATTTTGATGGTCATTGCCTGGTGTTGGGTGGCAAGTAACAACTCGCACTTCAGCCCATGCAAAAATATTGTCTTGGTCTTGCTGTGTGCATGAATGGACTGCTTTGCTTAAGAGTTGCCGGAAATGGCATATAATGTTTTTTTCAATTTACATAAATGATGTTCAAATGGACATGAATGCACTTCTACACAAGTCCCTGAAAGCTAACATCCAGACACAAGAGATTAGGAAGATAAATGGTACGATAGTCCTTGCTATGACAGTATCTGAGCACGGAAGTAGGGAAGTCTTATTGCAAATGGCATGAGGTCTTAATAAGACCACTACTTGAATATTGTAGTGTTTTGGTCTCCTTATTGGAGAAAATATGTATTTGGCACAGAAAGGCAACAGTAATGTTCATAGCTGAATCAAAGGATGGCGGATTTGCCTTGGAAGACAAAGTTCTTCCGTAGACTTTAGAAGAATGAAATTGAAGACTTGCAGGTGGATGCAGGTAGGGCGTTTTCCCTGGTTGACGAGTTCATGACCAGGGCCACATGAGTAGGCTGCTTTGAGGAGAGACTTCATAGACTGTCAAAGTTAAGAAATTCTCCAGCCTTAATATTGAGAAATACATTTATCTTTGTTTTGAATGAACACTAAAGGAATCAAGAACAATTAAATTATGCAGGAAAATGGCAGAGAGAGATGAAGAGCCATTATTTTGGTGAATGGCATGGTAGGCTGAAAGAGCCATTGATCACTTCTGCTGAAAGGGCAGCCATTAATGAAGTGGCTGAAGATGGAGGAGTCCAGGTCATTATCCTAACAAATCATTCAGCGAAGTTCTGGGCTGGAATGATCAATATCATCAACCAAATTCATCACCCTCAATGAGTTTTAACTCCATCTAGAGTGTTTATGCCTGCTACACACTGACCAGCCAGTGTTATTCAATTCCCACCATCAAATGCTCCCTTGGTGCCAAGGATAATTACATTTACTTCACTTGTGGAATAATTGAAAGAAGGCCATAATGAAGTGCGGAGCTGAGTGTCCAGATTAAATACGCACTTAAAATTGGCAATGTGGTTATTGAACCTGCTGCTTGACAGCACTGTCTCCGAGGTCATATATTGTGAGAAACAATTACTGGCTAGCACTAATGCTACTTACCATGTAAAAATATACCAGACCAGATGTAGTGCCAAATGTCTGAACATTTGTTCATCTGTACATATACTGCACAACTTAAAGTTGAGAAATTAGCTAACCTCAGTGCAAAATATCAGGTTCCTTTATCAATAGATTGCTAACCTGAAAGGGATCACTATATTTCGATTCTGCTTTAATAGTCGACTAGTCGTTATGCATGTAAATGTATTCCTTCAATTTCACAATTTTATATCCAGGCTGCCAAATATATCCTTCACCCAGAGCACATTTACTGCTTTCCCAGTCTCAATGCTTTTCCAACATGAAGTAGTACCTCAGCAGAGGAAGGTTCCGGCACCTTGTTCCATTTTATCACCACCCTCCTGGTAATTTTATCACTTGCACCACTGCTCCTTTATCTAGAATAAAGAGGTACCTACACCTGAGTGTTCAAGGTTATTGCAATAATAGAACTATTAGTGGAAAGAAATATGCCAAGATGTGACCAATCCCACAGTAGTGTTAGATTTATTGAGCCAGAAATATCACAAGGCACCATTGTATCAAACAATGACCTCAAATTCATTATATTAATCCAGGAAGACGGCACATTCATGGGACAAGTAATAAAAGCAGACCTTCAAGAGGCACCTGTCAACCACTTCAAGTTCATGGGCATGTCCACCTTTGAAGATCTATCTTGGGCCTAGTACATTGATGCTCAAACTTCTACAGGTACACGGTGGCGAGTAAATTGGTGAGTTGCACTATGCCCTGGTTTGGTACTCAAATGCACAGGAACAATAAAGGCTGCAGAACGTGGTAGAGCCATTAGAGCCACCTTCAAAGTGATCTATAAAAACCCTCAATAAAATGTCAGCTAATATTAAAGACCCACACCACAGTAGCCACGTTCTCAGCTCACTCATAAGATTGGAAAGTTGGTGCAGCAGCCTACAACCATGATCTCCAGGTTTGAGAATGTTTTCCACCCAGTAACCATCAGGCTCTTGAACACTGCACAACACTAACCCCAACAACTGTTACTGACTATAGGCGTTGTTTCGGTTGCAATACAGACTTGGGTTTTGCACTATTATGGTCTGGTGGGAGTATCTCTCATTATTAATATAATGTATCATTGGTCATCATATATTAATGTATTATTGAGTTGACGGGTCTGTAAAGCTGGAGCAAGAAAACGTTTCAATGTTCTGTTGCCAGTACACATAGCAATTAAGCACTCTTGCATTTCAGAATGCAAAGTAGATGTCCGGGTAAGTAGTACCGATTCACCGTCCGGCAGGCTTCTAACGTTCAACAATCAGATAATGTATTCCCGTCAGAGAACAATTGAGAATACACCGCCCAGTTACAAAGTGGACAATTAAGGCAATGTTCAAAACGGGGGGCTGCCTTTTGCATTAAACCTCACGAAAGCGCCCAGTTTAGGGGGTGTGCTAATGCCTGTCCCTTCCTCAGCTCGCATCCCGGGCACGGAAATGTCAAATGCCACTTCTGACGGAGTGAAGATTTAATTTTAGCTCTCCGAGGGGGTGAAGGAAAGAACGATTACGTCGCGGCCCTGTTGCCATCAATCTTTCCACCACTAAGCGCAAGGCGCCATTGTATGCAGATGTCGAGAAGTGTATTCACCTCTGGCTGAACAATTTCTAATTGTGATGTGGACTCGATAAGAAGCTCTCCGAGGACGGTCCCAGGGACTGGACGGATTCTGTAAAGAACATCGGCATGTTGCAAACGGTGGAAGCAAAACTTTGGCCAGTGCCTGTGAGATTTTCCGTCTTATTGACTAAAGGCACCAAAAGATAATTCACTCTATTGCTGATTGAGGATGTGCATTACCGTGGTGAGCAGAAGGCAAGAAATATGCTTACGTTTAAGTTAATAAAACAAAACTAATCTCATCTTGTATAAAATGACGTACGCATGGTAAACAACAGCTTGGTCCGGGTGAAATTCAGCGTGAATGGACCTGTAAAAACGATTAGGATTCATGTGGTGACATGCCCATCAAGAATTTAAAGTAAACCTAATCACAAATGGTAAAATTTATCTTAAAAAAAAATTAAATACGTTAAATACATCAGTGTAAAACTCAGTATCCCTTTCAACGGTTGCTCTGAAATAATAGCACCCAATTCACCTGTTATTTTTAAGATCACAATCCAGTGTTTGGTTCGTCCGAGTTTCTGCCTTAATTTAGAAAGGACAATGCAACTCGCTCAACCCGTCACACCCGCCGATGCGCCCGGGGCAGCAAGAGGCTGCTGGAATTGGCAGCCCCAGTTGAAACGCACTGCCATGCTCGACATCGCACCACTGAAAAATGGTCGCGCTATATCCGCCACCCAATTTTTGCATGCAAATGCAAAATAAATTTCAGCTGGATTAATGTATGAACTGCAACCTCGGAGTGAGAATAGACATTTTGAAAAAAATGGTGCAAGTTTAATTTGTTTCAGTAGGTTTGTAACAATGCCAGCTGCTACATTGCTCACATTTCCGCGGATGAGTCTCTTCCGCCCGGCTGCAGACACCAGGCCTCTGTCTTACACACAAGGTGGTGCTCCTGCTGCCTGTATCAATTATGGCGGATCAACGTCGGCTTTGCCAGCACTGCGCCGCTGCAGGACGGAAGAAGACGACTACCCACACGAGAGACGCCAAACGGCTGCCGCCGTGCGAGAACAACGGCCGCGAACCGTCTCCCCCACCACACCTCACTTGGGTCTCTGCGGAACAGCTAGGGCAGACAGTCAGACACAGATGCTGCCAGCAACCATCGTTCTCAGTGGACCCGAGAAACTCCGCCCTCTCCATTTAACCATCTTAATACTTACTGAACAGGGGTTAAGGAATGAGCGTTCACGTCGCGGCCCTGTTTCCACCAATCTTTCGTACAACGCACAAAAAGCGGAAGACGGACACCATTGCATGCAGATGCCGAGGACTTCTAATCTTATGTGTGGACTCGATAAGAAGAAGACTTACTGAACAGTGGTTTTCCTACCACTGTTAACAAATCCGCTGACCACATTCCATCCACTTCCCGAGCCTTTCCACTCACACCTGATCTTCCGGCTCAGAATAAAGATAAGTGTTCCCCTGGTCCTCTTATCCTTCCACTTCAGCAAGAATGTTGTCGTATGTTCTGAAAAGGAACAATGTAATTCATACTTCCAGCAGCATAACAGATATGCAACTGTACACTGTAAACATCATAATTATAACGCACACACATAAACACACAAAAAATATTAATAGTGCAAAGACAACCACAGCCATGGCCTGGATTAAAACAGGAAGTGCTGGAGACATTCAGTAGCATCGGTGGATGGGGAACCAGTCAACATTTGGTGTCTGTTGCCTTCCGGAGCTGATCCCACCATCTTACAATTCCAAAGGCCAAAAATAGGATAAATATGTTCTAGAGGTATATGGGCCAAGCACTGCCAAGTGGAAGTAGCTTGGTTGGGCAACTTGATTAGCATGAATGAGTTGGGCTGAAGGGTCCATTTCAATACTGTAGAGCTCCACAAATCCAAAAGCTTAATGTGTTGATAACAAATAACCTTTCCTAAAGGCCAAGGAAACACATTGAGCCTTTTCAACATCACAGACATTCCCTACATATCCTTCTCCTACCTCCACTCCTACTGAGAATTAGCTTTCCCAGTTCTGAAAAGTCAGACAGCAAAACAGGAATTAACGGGCTGAGAACATGTGGCCACAGGATTAAACAGGATAACTTGTTTGCACAGCTGTGTGTTGGGCAAGCAAAAGTTTAAAAGGTGAATAATGGGCAACCCAAGATGAGCAGTGAAATAAAACAGAGAGCAGTGATCACAGCCAAATAGTGAACCTCACTAAAGCTTCACAAAGCGAGATTAAGTTGTGCATACCACCATGGAGTCATATGCAGCACTAACAAATGTTGCCCTAAAATCCCAACAGTCAAAGCAAGTAAACATTAGTCCATTAACTGAACACTCCTTGTATGCTCACTATTGTGCCCATCTAGACCAAGCCAATGTTTACTCCCAGAACATAACTCATCACAGAGCCTTTTAGATATTCATTCTTAAAATGTTCACTTTCCTCCATTTTATTTATTTCATGTAACAACTGAATAACAAGACACTAAATAGTCTACCAGTCTTTAGTTGAACAATCTTCACTTATTTTCTGTAGTTCTTTAATTGCCTTTCTTCATTTTCCTATAATATTCCTATGGCAATGATATTTTATATAGGATGGGTTTGCAATTCAAACCCTTGCCCTTACCAATCAATGAACTGATTGTTGATTTTATAAGGGGAAAGCCAGGAATTCAAAACCCCATCTTCATCGACAGGTTGGCAGCAGAGAGAGCCAACCACTTCAAGTTCCTAGGCACGCATACATCTAAAGATCTGTTGTGGGCCCAGTAGGCGGCTGCATATACGACAAAAAAAAACCTTCCCCTTAAAGAAATTGCTACAAAATGTTTCTCAACTGTTTTTTGTAGTATTAGATGTGCTTAATAACATACCAAAAGTCTACCACAGTCAGACCACAGGAAAGGTCTAATTTTCAAGATCACGACCAAGATCCATTTTATGTGTAATATTAAGTGTAAAAGGAAGATTTTCCAGTGCAAGTATAGGTCAGCTTCATAAAAACAAACATGACACATGAAAATCAATAGGAACAACAGTATAACTATGCCCATGTTATGAATTTGAAATATGCTCTTGAATAAATCGTCATTATTATGTGCAGTTTGCTTTGTCTTATTATATTTCTAACATTTATTCATTATTGACTATTAATTAAATGACTTTATACATCACATTGATGCAATCATAAGCAAAGCCACTACTTCCCGAGAAGATTTGCTATGTTGACAAATGCTTTCTTGAACTTCTACAGGTGTACAGTAGAGAGAATATGGACCAGTTGCATCACAGCCTGGTTCACCAACTTCAGCACCCAGAAACAAAGGAAATAGGCCAAAGGCTCAATTTCCCTGCTGTATGACTAACTACCCCAGCACTAATCTACACATTACCACTTCCTCCTCACCCATCACCAGTCTAACTTCACCCTCCACAGATCCTGTTTGACCCACTGAATTCCCCCAGCAGGTTGTTTGTTGCTCCAGACTCCAACATCTGCAGTTTTTTGTATTGGCAAACTGATAACTGGACAAAATATCAAAACCCAGAGTGTTGGAAAGAGTTTAGAAATAGCATATTCACCAAAATAGCCATGAGAAGAAGGGTTCTGATCCCAAACATCACCCATTTTTCACTAGATATGCTGCCTGACCCACTGAGATACTCCAGCATGTTTGGGAGCGGCTACCCCCTCCATAATACAGGATATGTAGAGTTGGAAGCCAGCCTGATCAAGGCCCGTTATTCACTGTTGTAAACTTCCACTAACAGTGACCTTCTAAAGTCTGAAGAGTAAACTGCTCCTTTGGCCACAAAAGGCTCATTATAAAAAAATATATATATATTTTTTAAATCAGCTCAAAATAAAATTGGCTGCCAGCACAACTAGCTTTGCATCTATTCAGTTCAGCAGCCGGTAATCCGTATAAAAAGATCCTGCAGTTGGACCACAGCGATGACAAACACCTGGCGCAAACCCCTCTGCAATTGGCAACACGAGTCTGCTTGCTTGCTTTAAATACAACAAAGCGGTCTTTAAAGTAATTGAAAAAAATGTTTGCAAGACGTTATCACCATAGACTTGATTGATCTGCACTTATTTCAGCACTTCCTGCACCAAGCTGGTCTCCTTCCTCATCAGAGTTTCAAATTCAGTGTCAAATTCAAACTAAGCCGATCAACTTCATTTATCCTTCCTTGCGGAAAATAATGATATGAGCAGTTACACATTCTTTCACTGTTCCAGATGAACTCACAGACTAAATCTCACACGCCAACCCTCACTTTGAACTTTCCCTTTTATGTTCGTTGGTTGAACTTGACCTCCTCTCACTCAACGTGCAATTAACTTCATGAGCAACATTCTTAAAGGGGCCGTACACCTACCTAGGACTCAGAAAACTCGTGTATGTTTTTATTCTGGTGTCACTGGAGAAGAAACGTGTGGTTCTCACCAACACCGTCCAGTCGATCAAACCAAAGAGATTTAAATATTGTATATTTTTCCCTCCAGTAGTTGTTTTTTAACTTTATATATTGTACGTTTCACGTGGTATTAGGGCACAATAATATATATTATCCCAGAAGGAATAACAGTTTAAAATAGTTGTGCACTGCCTTGTTCGCTGGGACATCTTTTTTAAGCACAGCTGGCGGTTCATGGTATTTTATTTTCAGAAGCAAAACGAGGTAGTTTATGCAGTCAACATCCTTTAAGCGTCTCGACCCGAAACGTCGCCTATTCCTTCTCTCCATAGATGCTACCTCACCCGCTGAGTTTCTCCAGCATTTTGTATCCCCTTTGGTACCTGTTTGTATTTACAGCGGGAGGACTGCAGAATTCATACGCTGGGAGAAACTGGAATCCCGCTGGCGGCTTGGTTCATCTGCATACTTCCATCAACTAGGCGCAGCTGTATATACACAGTATACTATCCAGCCCACCTGCAATACTGGAGTTAGATATTTTATATAGAGTGTACCAGCCAGAGTTAGAGCTGTGCCAAGGTATACATCACGCAGATACCCCTACTATTTAAATCTATCTCTCCCCGGTATATTGTGGAGTAAAGTGATATGTTACTGTGTCCTGTATACGCATTAATGTGTGCATTATGTACAATGTACCAGCAGAAATGCCAAGCCGCAATGCATTAATACAGTGCAAGGTAGGTTACAGGCAGGTTACATATGGGCAGGCACTTGGCGAGTTTACTTGAGACAAGAAGCTTGCTAGCTGAAGAATGAGATTGGATAATTTTATATATGTGGTTTTCTGCAAGCTACAACCTTCAGGATGACATACATTGATACATATCGGATACATATCGGGTCAAACGGACATACAAGGTGGCACGGCTGTGCTCCAGAGCTCTGGTAGTCCAGGTTCGATCCCGACCATGGGTGGTTGTCTGTGTGGAGTTTGCATGTTCTCCCTGTAGTTTCCGTCCACATTGTAAAGAGGTACGGGTTGGTCGGTTAATTGCAGATGCTGGAACCTTGAGCATTAAAACAGCAGGCGAGGCAAGATCTATGGAGAGAAATGGGTATACAACGTTTCGGGTCAAGTTGTCCTACAACTTTAGGCTGTGCACGCCGTACGCAAGAAGAAGAAGAACGTTTCGGGTTGGTGCCCTTTTACAGAGTGATTCAGAGACATTTACACAATGATTCCCGAGATAAATTAATATGCGCAAATTAATTGTAATTGCTGATTACTGCGCACATTTAGAACAGGGAATGTAATTTAAAGTCAGTCATTCATACACCAGAACCACAATATACTAGACAGTGTACCAGAGTGAAATAGATTTATATAATGGAATACTGAGGGTAATAATTTAAGGAAAAATAAAGAGGTATATGTCACGTCTAGTCAGCTGGGATCAACTGTATCCCTGGAGATTAAGGAGCTTACGTAAGATGAACATCAAGAAGGCAAAGGGGTGGCATCGCTAACTCTGGCAAATAAGATTAAGATAATGAAATTTCATAAATATATTAAGGCACAAAATGATGACTTGAGGGAGAATAGGACCCCACAGAAATCAAAATGTTCATCTATGTGTGGAGCTGCAGGAGATAAGCAAGGCCCTCAACGAATATTACTTCTGTCTTTTTACCACAGAGAAAGAAAGACATGACTAGGGAAGTTGTGAAATGTAATGGGATGTCTCGAAGAAAGTCTACATTACGGTCAAGGAGGTACTCGTTGTCCTAAAATGTATGAAGCTCCATGCATCTCCCTGGCCTGAGCAGCTGTATCCAGTGACAATGTGGGATGCTTGAAAAGAAATTGCAGGAGTACTGGTTGAGATATTGTTAATGAATCATCGTTACACATGGGTGAGGTGCTGGAAAATTGGAGGCTGGCTAATGATATGCATCTATTTTTTTTTAAAAAGGCTGCAAAGAAAAATATGGGAACTATAGACCAGTGAACCTAACATCTGTGGTAGGAAAGTTACTGTTGGGGATTCTGAGGTGTAAAATATACATACATGTCAAAAAACAGCGCTCAATTAGGGGTGGTCATAATGGTTTTGTGTGTGAGAGAGAGGGTCTCATGAATTTGAATACGTTTTTTGAAGAAGTAAACAAAAGGGTCAACAAGGGCAGGAAGGTAATCATTGTCGATATGGACTTCAGCAAGGCATTTGTTTACGTTCTGCATGGTAGGTTGCTCTGGAAGGTTAGATTGCATGGGATCCAGAGAGAGCTAGCAAACTGGATATAAAAGTGGCTTCATGGTTGGAAACTGAAGGTGGTGGTGGAGGTTGTACTTTGAATTGTAGTCCTGGACTGATGGTGTGCATCAGAGATTGGTGGTGGGCCCATTGCTGTTTGTCATCTATATCAACAATTTGGATAAAAATGTACAAAGCATGATTAATAAATTTGCAGATACCACTAATATAGGTGGTATATTAAACAGTAAAGACGGTTATCAGGAATTACAGCAAAATCTTGATCAGCTGGGTAAGTAAGCCAGAGAATGGCGAATGGAGTTTATTTCAGGTAAGTGTGAAATGTTGCATTTTGGGAAATCAACCAGGACATGTCCTTCACAATGAATGGTAGGGCCCTTGAGAGTGTTGTATAGCAGAGGGATCTAGGAGAATAAATGCATAATTCACTGGAAATGGCATTGGAGGTAGATAAGGTGGCAAAGAAGGCTTTTGGTGCATTGGCCTTCATCAGTCAGGGAAATGGAATGAACTTTGGGATGTTTTGTTACAGTTGTACAAGGTTTGGTGGGATAAGGTAAAGTGCACAAAGAATGGCACAAGATTAAGGGCAAAAAAAGTGACAGATTAATTCTAATGTGGGAAAGGTTATGAGATTTATCAGGAACAATAGAAAGGCAGATTTATTTTTAAAATGCAGAGAAACTAATAAATTATACTTTATGATAATTTTTGTCACAGTGATATTTTTGGTTTTGCATATCCAAGGTATGCAAAACGTCGCCACATAAAGGACGCTGACAAAGTTACAAAATATCCCACGCCAGGTCATCCTTTGTTCCCCCTCACAGTGGTTCACCCACACCAGGTTATCCTTTGTTCTCTTACCCCACCCCCCTCAATATTCTTGTAGCATTTGTTTTTGTGGATGTAGAAAAGATGATTCTACATTTGAGAAATCCAGAAATGAACATTATAAACATCAGATAATTAATAAGAAATCCTACACGAAATTCAGAATATCTGAATTCCAGGTCAAAAAAGGGCCCCGAACCAAAACATAGATGTTGCCTCACTCTCTGAGTTCCTCCAGTGTTTTGCTTTTTGCTCAAGATTCCAGCATCTGTTGTTTCTTGTAACCCAGAATAAACATTATTACCCTGATTTATTTGAATGGGGAGCTCGAACAACATGGTATTTAATTTAATTGTAGTAATCTTATGTTAATAGAGCCTTACTCAGATTTCTGAGAGTTACATGCTGTGAAAGTCGCCAAAGTCAGAGAAGAGCTCCCACCACTGCACAGATTGCCAAGTCTTGCCTGATTATATGATACTAAATACCCTATCGATCATCTAAGCTGCACTTGGAGACTATACTGACTGGTTGTATCATGACCTGGTTTTGCAATTTGAATGATCAGTAGTGAAGGAGGCTACCGAAAGTGGTGGACATTACCTAATCCATCATGAGTATTGACCATCAATGGGATCTACAGAAAGCACTCTCGAGAAGGCAGTTATTATCACCAAAGACCCAATCCTTTCTGGCTGTACTTTCAACAGGAAGAAAGTACAAGAGCCTAAGAACTGTGATCACCAGGTTCAGGAACGGTTCTTCCCATCAACTATCAGATTCGTGAACCACCCTGCACAACCCAAACCAGAATCGTCCCTCAGCACCTAACTTCGATGAACTTTGCACTACTATGTCTAAAATAATCAATCATTTAATTTACATCTATTTGTTATGTTTTTTTGCGCCTGTAGAGCTGCAACAAGAAAGAATTTCACTGTTCCCGTCCTGGTGCATATAAAAATCATACACTCCTGACTCTTGGTGTGTACCAAGACAGAGCTAGGTGGTCAAGCATGTATTGCTGGATGATTCTAAAGTCCACATATATGACAGACAGATGGGAGAGTATGAGCGGACCACTTCCCTCTTCCTTCCGTTCTGTTCTTTCCTAGGAATCAGGGTGTATTATTTGCCGTTATATTCTTACTTGTTGGTTAATATCTTGGCTGCTTGAGTGAAGGTGCTGTAGACAAGTTGGATGGAAGTGATTGGAGAAATTCTTTGTTCATCATTCTTGGTGTTCACACTGCTGCAAGTGTCAGGGGGTCAGTTATACGCACACCATTTATTTGTAACTCCACTCACCGCAGTTTGTTTTCAGGAGCAATTAGCCTGATTTTACCCACAGATTTGACTCACAGCAACTTTTGCAGTTTCCAATATCTCCCACAGACCTCTGAGTAAATTGGTTGTGTTTACTGTCAAATACGTTTGCTGTGTTAAATGAACAATCTCACCATCAATTCGTTGATTAACGTGGTGTCACAAACCAGCTGCAGTGAAAGTCCCATAATCCGGCTTTACTGCTGGTAGATTTTCTTAATATAGGGTGTTTTCTGATTAATACCCCAACATATGATCAATTCAATTTTCTTTCAGATGTTACAATGTTGCATTATAAATTGGCCCATGAAGTTTAACTCACCGAATTTAAAGGAGAATTGGTAACAGAACAAGGCGAGTTTCATAAGAGAGCAGGAACTGGGAACCAGTGATTTTGAAGGGGCAATAGGATACAGAACCACCTGGTTTCAAGGGAATTGTGGGAACAGAGACCTTGGATGGTCTTAACCGAATGCGGGAAGTAATGACCTGGGAACTATTGGGATTTTCAGACAATCGGAGAGCAGATCATTGAAGTTTTACTATTTTGTTGCAGAGTTGTGAGTGTTCTATGCATCAGTGGTCAGTATAATGCTGAAGCTCGAATGGCCATGGTAAAGAAGAAGTTATTGCAATAGGACGACAGCAGGGAGTTTGAAGCAGGGTCCCGACCTGAAAAGCGGCTGTTCATTTCCTCCCCAGATGCTGCCTGACCTACTGAGTTCCTCCAGTATTTGATGTATTCCTTAATTACGCAGAATTGAAGTATTTCAGTGCACCACCTTTCTTCAATGTTTCCCTCCACGTCCATCAACCATCCTCCATCTAACGCAAGAAGAGTCCCGAGCCGAAACGTCATCTATCCATGTCTGCCATAGATTCTGCCTGAGTTACTCCAGCACTTTGTGTTCTACTTGTGATGCAAGGCCATTGACCTGAAACGTTAGTTCCATGCCACCCATCACAAATGCTGTTTGACCTAGTGAATAATTTGCAACATTTTCTCCTTTTTACAAAGCAATGATTCTGGGCGCTTTCGATGGCCACGGAAGATCAACCTTCAACGCTATCAAGAATGCCAAAGTCCACCTTCAACCTTTCAATGGCTTGCTCTATGTTCTGGGGATAGCGGTCTCCTCTCCAAGGAAAATATGCGCAAAGTGCTGGAGGAACTTAGTGGATCAGGCAGCATCTCTACAGAACATGGATAGATGATGTTTCGGGTCGGGACCCTTCTTCAGGCTCAGAGCCTTCAGCTGATATACCCCCCCCATCTGAAGAAAGGTCCCGTCACATATTCATGTTCTCCAGAGATGCTGCCTGACCCACTGAGTTATTAAAAAATATATATAAATGAACGTCTGCAATCCGAACGTAGTCTGTTCTTTAGCCTCCACAGGTGCTGACTGGCCTGATGACATTCTGCAGCAATTTAATTTTTGATCCAGATTCCAGCATCTGCAGTTTCTTGTGTCTCCAACAACATTAGGTCCCTATGCTTCTCAACCCCATATATTAATTACTGAGCAAAAAGCAAAATGCTGGAATAAACTATTAGACAGGTACATGGATAGGACAGGCATGGAGGGATATGGACCAAATTCTGGCAGGTGGAAATAAGTGTAGCTGGGACATGTTTGCGGGTGTGAGCATGTTGGGCCAGAGGGCCCGTTTCCACACTGTATCACTCTATGATTATGACTCTAAATCTGCAGGTCTAACAGCCTCTGTGGAGGGAATGGACAGACAACGATTTGGGTCGGGATCCTTCTTCACACTGCATGACACGTTTGGGAGAGTGATGGTCTGAGGTGTGGGAGTAACTGAGCGAGGTCCAGAAGGTACTGGCACATGATGGATGTAGAGCATAGAGCACAGCAAGAAAACTATTGTAAAAATGGTGGTTGGAGGATAGGTACATTAGATCCTGGTTGGGACCCAAATGGGAAGCCTGGAAGTGGAGCTGGAAGCCTTGTGGAGCAAGATGAACAGTGAAGTACTGATGAAAAGACGTGTCCATAGTAGCAAGTATGGGTCAGAACATGGTTGCAGAGCAGGAGAGCAGCAGGAATCACAAAGGGAGAGCAATGAGAGAGGGTTCATAGAACTCCTGTCAAAGAGAGGAAGGGAATTTCCTCAACGCAAGCATACTTTGAGGAGATTTTAGTGCAGCAGTTAAAAGGACACACAAGAAACCGTAGACGCTGGAACCTTTAGCGAAAAACAAAATGCTTGAAGAACTCAGGAGATCAGGAACATCTGTGGAGGGAATGGACAGCTGAGATTTTGGGTCAGGATCCTTCTTCAGTTTATTATTTTTGGGTGACATTGTGACCCACTCCAATCATGTAATACCTTGGGTGACAGAAACCTACGTCCGTCACATTTAAAATGAGCAACTCACTAAAGTTATAGCAGGAGATACATACGTCACTACCCTCTACATTAGCATAGCCTCTGAATTTCACCCTTGGGAAGCATCTTAGTACTCCATTGAATACGCCACCTAGTATACTGCATGCAATAAAAGTTCAACAGTTTCATTCTCAACTCCCTTCAATTTTCTTATGTCTGGATTCAGAGGAATCAGTGGGGAACATGTTCATAACACTATGGTAACATACCTTAGCTCTTATTGTGGCTGGAGACAGATACCAGGAATGTAGAGCTGCCACCTGTTGCATGCCAGCATACATTCTTCAGGTACAGGGAATTGCGTCTGTTTCTACCTATGACAAAATTACTCTAAACAATGTTAGATTTCTCCTTTGTCAACAGCTGTAAATACTGTAATATGGTGTATTAGCTGTAAAACGGTGTAAAGAAAATCAAGTAGAAGGTATAGGAGTCTGAAAACCATGACCAACAGGTTTCAGAATATCTTCTTCCCAACAACCATCAGGCTCTTAATCACTACCCAAAATTACTCTTAACTATGAACTTCTATGGACTGTCTTTGGTTGCACTAAGGACATTTTGTTTTGCACTGGTATTGGGGTTGATAATTTATTGAATATTTGAGTATTATATATTATCTATATGTATTCTGTTTGCAGGCCTGTAATGCAAGTAAAGTTTTAAATATCCCATTGTCAGTATATTTGACAATAAACATACTTAACTCTCATGACAAAATGGCATTGATATCCCCACCACAGGTCTCCAGTTTTCGCCAGAACTTAATATTTAACAGTTTACACACACATAGAGGTGTGGTGGTGTGAGTGATGGGGGTAGGTAACATAAGGTTCACAGTTAAATGAATAACAAATGCATGTTTGTCAAAGTTTTAAGGGATTGTGTTAGGAAAAGTAAAGAAACAAAAGCTGATTGAGTGGAAACTATAACTGCAGAATCATTATCAGTTCATTATACATGAGATAATGGAAGAATTGTTTCTTGTAGATTAAAATGAATCAAGAGATATGAAGTTTGTGCAGAAAAATGGTGCTTAGGAAATACATGTATATATGTGATTGAATGACAGAGCAGATAACAGGTGAGGAATTGGGTTGCAAATCAAAGATAACATAAGAATTGGAAGCAGAAGTAGGCTATTCAAACCCTTACACCTGAGTTACCAGGCTGATGTGCGCTGCAAGGAGTTTCCTCAGGTAAACATTGCCCAAGGGATGGGTGTTATGTCACACCTCGGCTGAATGGCATAATGGTCAGGCCCATCCTTCAGGAAATCCAGCATAGGGAGAATTCAGCATGCAGTGGGGTCACTTGGTACAGGGCAAGTGCAGGCTTACAGGCAGTCGATGGCAATCTCCTTCACTGACCGGCCATTTTGATTGGCACATCGCTTCTCGGCCTTTTGGCTAAGATCAAGTGTAGTATCTGTTCTTACACTTGAAGGAGTGAAAGAGACTATCTGTTCTTATTAGAACGGTTCTGGCGGTCCCTTGGGGACTAGGGCCGTGGATTGCGGAGCGAACTTGGAGACGAGGAGTTGTGGCTGCAGGCTTAGAGGTGGATCCATGCTGGTTGGGTAACCAACCTAACACCTTTAGCCACAATGTCAGCAGGAGCAGGAGTACAGGGTATTCGCAATACCCTGAGAATGACGGGATGGCAGAAGGTGATGGAGGACTTTCGGGAGAGGGGGAATGAAGCTCCGCTGTCGCTGCTCAAAGTGCAGCCGCTCTTCACCCTCCCCACCCAGAAGGAAAGGTTGATCACCGTGCATATGTTCAACCCACATGTGCCGGTAGTCGATGTTCTCACGTTCCTTGCTCGCTATGTTGAGGGAACAGGGAACTGTGTGGACGTGAAGGACATGCATGGAGTTTGGACAAGCAAGAGGCAAATCAAGGTGAAGCTGAGGGTGGACAAAGACGGAGAAATTGTCCACCCCCCCTCGGTTTTCGCCATCGGAGGAAACCGAGGCTACCTCAGCTACGTAGGGCAACCCAGGCTGTGCAGGAAATGCAACAAGCCTGGGCATGTGATGGCCCAATGCACAGCAGTTGTCTGCAAAAACTGCAAGACAGAGGGCCATGAGACAAAGGACTGTCAGGCCAGCAAGAACTGCAACCTGTGTGGGGAGGCAGGCCACCTTTACAGGGCTTGCCCTAAAAGAGCCTGCACCTATGCACAGGCGACAAGAGGGGCTGCTGCCAGCACCCCCAAGGTGGGTGAAGCACCCCCCACCACTACCAAGACCCCAGCAGAGAAAGGAAACGCAGATGAGGACGGCCCAACCACCTTGAAGCCCCAAGTGCCAGAAGGAGACGCCCAGCATCTTGCCCAGGAGGGAGAGTCAATGGAGGAGGAGGAACAGAAGGAGAAGTGGACGACAGTGTCGTACAAGAAGCAGAAGGTTCAGCCTAAAGAGCCGAAGCCGCAAAGGACTGGTAAGTCAAAAAGCAAACAAGTAAAAAGATGTCTTTCTATTACAGAAGGCAGCAATCTCTCCTCTTCGTCGGAAGATGAGGCGACTGGGAAGTCCCAAAGAGGAAGACAGAGGATGAAAACGGGGGAAGAGAAGAGAGAGGCCACGACGATCACCTCCCGGCCCCAGGAGACAGAGACCAGAGAAGTGGCCGAAGGGCTCCAGCCCCAGGACACCAGGAGCAGTGCAGCGGTCGAGTTGCTCCAGGCCCAGGACATCGGGAGCAGTGCAGCGGTCGAGGGGCTCCAGCCCCTGGCGACAGGGATCATCATGGCGGCCGATGGGCCCCAGCTCCGGGCAACCGGGAGCAGCGCAACGGCCGATGGGCCCCAGCTCCGGGCAACCGGGAGCATCGCAGTGGCCAATGGGCCCCAGCTCCGGGTGACCGGGAGCAGCACAAAGGCCATTGGGCCCCAGCTCCGGGCGACCGGGAGCAGTGAACCAGCCACCGTGACCCAGCTACAGGTGACGGAGGAAGCCGTGTGCCCGAAAGGGGGTGGAACGAGAAGGCCCCCCCCCAACGACATCATTGGTTGCGCCACCAGAAACCCACCTCATCGCTGGATTCCTGAGCCCAGGAAAGCTGAGGCAATTCACTGAAGTGGTGGGAATGAGGGGACATGAAAACAGTCAGTGACTCTAAAGACAATGGAGCTTAAACTGGCATCTTTAAACGTGCGCAGTATAAAGAGCACTGCGCGATGTGTGAACGCCTTACAGTACCTAGCCAAGGTCAAGGCAGATGTGACTTTTCTTCAGTAGTGCGGGCTGCCACACCTCCGCTGCTATCGGAGGTGGTCGCGATGGTGGCCCCACGGACTGTCGGTGTGGTCGGGGGCCAATGACTGTCGTGCTTCCGGCCTGGGGATTTTGCTGCGGGGAGGGAACTTCGCCATCAATGAGGTCAGGGAGGTGGTTGGGGGGCGTCTCCTTGTGGTGGATGTTATGTACCGTGGCTCTCCGCTCCGGCTGATTAATGTGTATGCCTCACCCACGCAGAGCGAGCGGCTGGCCGTTCTCCAGCAGCTCCCAGTGCTGCTGGCCACGTCCCGGCAGCTCGTTCTGGCCGGTGACTTCAACTGCATCATTGATGCGGCTGGACGATCTGGCAGTGCCGACTGCAGACTGGACAGCACGTCCAAGTTCCTGATGGATATGGTAAAAGATGCAAAGCTGCGCGATGCCTTCAGTGACCCTGCAGGCGGGTCCCAGCCACGGTTCACCTGGTCGAGATCGGACGGTTTAGCCCGATCTCGGATAGACTTTGTCTTCACGACGAAGGCCGTCACGGTGAGACACACTGACCTCACGCCGGTGTTCTTCTCCGACCACTGCCTCCTTCAGGCTTCCTGTCACCTACAGGAGGACCGGAAGGCAGGCAGAGGGACGTGGAAGTTAAATATGAAGCTGTTGACCACAGAGAACATCGAGGAGCTAAAGAGGGACTACGCATGTTGGAGAACGGTGAAGCCCCTCTTTGACTCCCCCACACTCTGGTGGGAAGCAACCAAGGAGAACATTAAGAGGTTCTTCATAAGTAAAGGGGTTCAGAGAGCAAGACAGAGTCAGAGGGAATTGTGCCAACTCCAGACAGATTTGCAACAACTGCTCCTTCTGCAGTCGAGAGGGGTGGATGTGAAGGAGGAACTTAGAGATGTGAAGGACCGGCAAGCTCGGCTCTTTACCTCTGAATCCTCCAAGATCATCTTCCGATCCAGGGTCCACCATGTGGAGCAGGATGAGACGTGCTCACGTTTCTTCTTCCATAAGGTTCACAGGGGGAGCTCTGTGATGAACAGCCTTAGGGAGGAGGACGGCTCGGTAGCATCCTCACACACAGACATGCTGAGGATCTGCAAATCCTTTTACACAGATTTGTATGACCAAAAGGCCATAGACAGTACCTCCTCCCAGAACTTCCTGTCCTCGATCACGGAGGTCTTGGAGGACAGCAAGCGGGAGAGTCTGGACCAACCACTGACCCTAGAGGAGCTGACTGGCTCCATCCATTCCTTTGACTCGAGTAAAACTCCCGGAAGCGATGGCTTACCGGCCGAGTTGTATTCGGCTCTGTGGGACTGGATGGGCCCGGACCTGCTAGAAGTGTACAACGACATGCTTCTAGCTGGTAGCATGTCAGACTCCATGAGGAAGGGCAACATCACCCTAATCTACAAGCAGAAGGGAGGGATGAAGGACATAAAGAATTGGAGACCCATAACGCTCTTGAATGTAGACTACAAGATCCTGTCTAAGGCCATCGCCAACCGAGTCAAGTCTGCTCTGGGACAGGTGATCCACCCGGACCAAACTTGTGCTGTACCTGGCAGGAAAATCTCAGACAGCCTAGCGCTGCTGAGAGATACCATCGCCTACGTGCAGGACAGACGGGTGGATGCCTGCCTAGTCAGCTTGGCCAGGAGAAGGCCTTTGACAGGATTTCGCACACGTACATGAGGGACGTGCTCTCCAAAATGGGTTTTGGGGAGGGAATCAGGAATTGGATCAAACTGCTCTGCACCGACATCCGTAGTGCAGTCCAAATCAATGGGTGGGAATCAGACAGTTTCCCTGTAAGGTCTGGAGTCAGGCAGGGTTGCCCTCTTTCTCCTGTCTTGTTTGTCTGCTGTATTGAACCCTTTGCCGAATCCATCAGGAAGGATGCGAGCATAAGAGGAGTGACACTGCCCGGCAGTGGGGGCATTCAAGTAAAGACCTCCCTGTACATGGACGATGTCGCTGTCTTCTGCTCGGATCCAGGGTCGGTCCGCAGATTGATTAGTATCTGCGACCAGTTTGAGTCGGCCACGGGAGCCAGGGTGAACCGCCGGAAGAGCGAGGCCATGCTCTTTGGCAGCTGGCCCGACAGATCTTCCGTCCCCTTCACCATCAAGCCTGACTTCTTGAGGGTGCTGGGGATCTGGTTCGGGGGGGCTGAGGCGTGTAACAAGAATTGGCTGGAGCGGATAGCCAGGGTGGGGAAGAAGCTGGAGCTGTGGAGGCAACGCTCCCTCTCCATAACGGGAAAGAATTTGGTCATCAGGTGTGAGGTGCTCTCGGGCCTGCTGTACCTGGCACAGGTCTGGCCTGTCCCTCCTTCCTACGCCACAGGGATCACCCGGGCCATCTTCCAGTTCATCTGGGGGTCGAGGATGGACCGGGTGCGACGGGCCACAATGTACAAGTCAGCAGACAACGGGGGTAAAAGCGTGCCCAACGTCGCCCTCATCCTGATGGCCACCTTCGTGTGTGGCTGCATCAGGCGGAATATAGAGCCAAGCCACGTGGGCACCAAGTGTCACTACCTGCTGAGGTTCTACCTGTCCCCGGTGTTGCGAAGGATGGGCCTGGCGCAGATGCCACGCAAGGTGCCAGTCAGCTGGACATTGCCGCCCCATCTGTCATCTGTGGAAAGGTTCTTCCGGACCAACACCTTTGACCACATGTCCATTGGGCAGTGGTCAGCACAGAATGTCCTGCAGGCACTGCAGGAAAAGGACTCGATGAACCCGGTGGCGTGGTTCCCTGAGCAGACTGCCCAGCTTGTCTGGGAAAATGCCTCATCGCCAGAACTCACCAACAAGCACCAAGACCTGGCTTGGCTGGCGGTGAGGGGAGCCCTCCCAGTCAGATCCTTCCTGCACCGTCGGAACATCACTACCAGCGCACGCTGCCCTCGGGACGGCTGCTATGGAGACGAGACGGTTGCCAACCTCTTTGCAGAGTGTGGATTTGCCCAAAGAGTCTGGAGAAAAATGCAAGGGTCCCTGGTACGCTTTAATCCAAACAGCTCCGTCACAGAGGACTCTGTGATTTACGGACTGTTCCCAGGGACACATTCAGAGACTGACATCAAGTGCTGCTGGAGGGTCATCAACTCTGTGAAAGACGCTCTTTGGTATGCCCGAGCGTTGTTCACCACCCAGCAGAGCGAGATGTCCGTCGGGGAATGTTGCCGACTGGCCCACTGCAGACTGCAGGAGTATGTGCTGAGGGACGCACTGAAACTCGGTGCAGCCAACGCCAAGGCTCGGTGGGGGAGGGCCACAGTCTAAGGTCCTTCTGCTGCTGGACATGGGGGGCACGGTAGGGTGGTGATGCCCATCAAAATAAGGGAAGGTATCCCATGCCGGGGGGCCACATGAGTGGCACGGGTGGGGGATCGATTTGCGAAATTTGAGAAATGTGTATAGACTGTATGGAAAAATTTGTATAGCCTCCGAAAATGTTGGATGGATTTTTCGCACGGTTGATGTATTGTATATATTTATTACTCGAATAAAGTCTATTTTGAAATATAATTTTTTTTTTTTTAAAAGCCACCTTCAGATCCTTCCTGCACCGTCGGAACCTCACTACCAGCGCACGCTGCCCTCGTGATAGCTGCTATGGAGAGGAGATGGTTGCCCACCTCTTTGCAGAGTGTGGATTTGCCCAAAGAGTCTGGAGAAAAATGCAAGGGTCCCTGGTACGCTTTATTCCAAACAGCTCCGTCACAGAGGACTCCGTGATTTATGGACTGTTCCCAGGGACACATTCAGAGACTGACCTCAAGTGCTGCTGGAGGGTCATCAACTCGGTGAAAGACGCTCTCTGGTCTGCCCGAGTGTTGTTCACCACCCAGCAGAGCGAGATGTCCGTCGGGGAATGTTGCCGACTGGCCCACTGCAGACTGCAGGAGTACGTGCTGAGGGACGCACTGAAGCTCGATGCAGCCAACGCCAAGGCTCTGTGGGGGAGGACCATAGTCTAAGGTCCTTCCGCTGCTGGACATGGGGGGCACAGTATGGTGGAGGCGCCCCTCAAAATAAGGGAAGGTATCCCGTGCCGGGGGCCACATGAGTGGCACAGGTGGGGTATCGATTCGCGAAATCTAAGAAATGTATATAGACTGTATGGAACAATTTGTATAGCCTCCGAAAATGTCGGATGGATTTTTCGCACGGTTGATGTATTGTATATATTACCCGAATAAAGTCTATTTTGAAATTTTTTTAAAAAGTGCAGGCCACCTTCTGGCTACGAACCCCTGACTAAGGGACACCCCTGCCCGTTGTATTATTACATTAAAAAGTCCAACAGTCATCCTTACAAACAGCAGAACAAGTTTCTTCTCTCCACGCTGTTGGTAATTGTTTCAAATCAGTCATATGTGCTTTTGATGCAATTAATTACAACACTGGAGGCATGGTTACTGTATCAAGTGATATTTGTGTATTTTGCTACTTTTATGGTCGTCCATAAGGGTGGCACCGTGGCGCAGCAGTAGAGTTACTGCCTTACAGCGCCAGTGACCCGGGTTCGATTCTGACTACGGGTGCTGTTTGTACGGAGTTTGTTCTTTCCATGAACACTTGGGTTTTCTCCAGGTGCTCCAATTTCCTTCTACGTTGCAAAGGCCTACAGGTTTATAGGTTAATTGGCTTTGGTGAAGAAATTGGAACTTGTCCTTAGTGTGTTGGATTGTTTCACGGGGATTTCTGGTCTGCACTGACTTGGTGGGCCGAAGGGCCTGTTTCCACACTGTATTTCTAAACTAAACTATAAAAATTGAATCTGTTGGTCTCCTAGGGTGGGGCTGCATTTTGTTAGCATAGCTCACCAGTGCATTAATGTTTTTTTAATGTCGCGTGTCCATAATTATATATTTCAGTGAAAAACATGTTTAATTGTTTGCGGCACAAAGGCTACAGATTTGCATACGGTCATGTTTCATTTGATTAAGGACAAAACAACAAATGCTGGTTCCTGTTTTCTGACCGTTCTCCCACAAAAAGAGGCACTTATTTCTGTCTGTCAGTTCATGCTTCAGTGGCAGACCCTGGCAGAAGCTCTTTGCAAAACTGTGACAGTAAACATCATCTATGAGAGGCAGGAGCAAAACATGTGACATTGGAGGTTGCAGGAGTTCATGGATACACTTTCCCCGAGGATCTGGGCTCTGTGCCATAGCCTGACACTTGATGGGCATTTTGTTCAGAGGCCACATGTTGTTTTGTACATAGAATCTATTGACTTGATGACATTATGAATGTAAGTTAAAACTTGTACCCTTTCATTGTAATTCCTGTACATATTTTTATGCACAAAGTTAAATTTTGAAATATAAATCATCTAGAGCAATGGAACACACCCAATAAAATCAACCCTGCACAGAAACTAAAAAACAAAGAAAAATAGGTGCAGGAGTAGGCCATTCGGCCCTTCAAACCAGCACCGCCATTCAATATGATCGTGGCTGATCATCTAAAATCAGTACCCTGTTCCTGCTTATTCCCCATATCCCTTCATTCCTTTAGCCCTAAGAGCTAAATCTATCTCCCTCTTGAAAACATCCAGTGAATTGGCCTCCACTGTCTTCCATGGCAGAGAATTCCACAGATTCACAACTCTCTGGGTGAAAACGTTTTTCCTCATCTCAGTCCTAAATGGCCTACTCTTTATTTTTCAACTGTGACCCCTGGTTATGGACTCCCCCAACATCTGTAACACTTTTCCTGCATTTAGCCTCTCCATTCCTTTAAGAAGTATACATGTTTATATAAGATTTCCTCTCATCTTTCTAACCTCCAGTAAATACAAGCCCTGTTGACCCATTCTTTCATCATATGTCAGTCCTGCCATCCTGGGAATTAACCTGGTGAACCTACCCTGGACTCCCACAATAGCAAAAATGTCCTTCCTCAAAGTAGGAGACCAAAATTGCACACATTACTCCAGGTACAGTCTCACCAGGGCCCTGTACAACTGCAGTAGGACCACCTTGCTCCTAAACTCAAATCCTCTCGCAATGAAGGCCAACATGCCTTTAGCTTTCTTCACTGCCTGCTATACCTGCATGCATACTTTCAGTGACTGATGTACAAGGACACCCAGTCCTCCCCTTTTCCTAATCTGACACCATTCAGATAATAATCTGCCTTGTCATGAAAGGGGATAACCTCTCATTTATCCACATTATACTGCATGATTTCCCCTTCATAACTCCATGCTGACTTTGACTGATCCTGTCACTGCTTTCCAAATGCGCTGCTATAACATCTTTAATAATCAACTCGAGCATCTTCCCCACTACCGATGTAAAGCTAACTGATCTATAATTCCCCATTTTCTCTCTCTCTCATTTTTTAAAATGTGGAATTACATTGGCTATCCTCTGGTCCACAGGAACTGACCCAGAGTCGACAGAACATTGGAAAATGATCACCTATGCATCCACGATTTCTAGGGCCACCTCCTTGAGTACTCTGGGATGCAGACCATCAGGCCCTGGAGATTTATGTGCCTTCAGTCCCAACAGTTTACCTAACACCATTTCCCGACTAAGGTCGAATCCCTTCAGTTCCTCCCTCCCACTAGATCCTCGGTCCCCTGGTATTTCTGGGAGATTGTTTGCATCTTCCTAATGCCCCTGTCCCACTTAGGAAACCTGAACGGAAACCTCTGGAGACTTTGCGCCCCACCCAAGGTTTCCGTGCGGTTCCCGGATGTTCCCGGAGGTTTTTATCAGTCTCCCTAATGGTTGAAAGTGGTTTCCGCTTCTTCTATGTTCTATAGAAGAAGCAGAAACCACTTTCAACCATTAGGGAGACTGACAAAAGCCTCCGGGAACCGCACGGAAACCTTGGGTGGGGCGCAAAGTCTCCAGAGGTTTCCGTTCAGGTTTCTTAAGTGGGACAGGGGCATTAGTGAAAACAGAACCAAAGTACTCGTTTAACTGTTCTGCCATTTGCTTGTTTCCCATTATAAATTCACCTGTCTCTGACTGTAAGGGACCTACATTTGTCTTCACTAATCCTTTCCTTTTTACATACCTAAAGAAGCTTTTACAGTCAGTTTTTATATTCTCCGCAAGCTTTCTTTCATGCTCTTCCTCCCCCCCCCCCCCCCCCCCTGTTATTTAACCCCTTTGTCTTCATCTTTTGAGTTCTAAATTTCTCCCAGTCCTCCGGTTTGCTGCTTCCTATGGATAATTTGTATTCCTCTTCCTTGGACTTAACACTATCCTTGATATCCCTCATTAGCTGCAGTTGAGCTACCTTCCCTGTTTTATTTTTTTGCCAGGCAGGGATGAACAATTTTTGGAGTTCATCCATGCAATATTTAAATCTTTTCCATTGCATCTCTACTGTCAACACTTTAAGTATAATTTGCTAGTCTATCCTAGACAATTCCTGTCTCATAGCTTCAAAATCTCCTTTCTTTAAGTCAGGACTTTAGTCTCTGAATTAACCATGTCACTCTCCATCATAAGTATTTAATTCAGTCACAGTCAAAGACCTAGACAGCACCAAAACAGGCACTTCGGCCCAGCTGGTGCATGTTGATCAAGATACCTAACTGAGTTGCCCCACTTGCCTGCACATGCCCGTACCCTCCAAACCTTTCTTTTCCACGAACCTGTTCAGGTATCCTTTAAATGTCATAATTGTACATAGAAACATGGAAAATAGGTGCAGGAGTGGGCCATTTGGCCCTTCAAGCCAGCATTCAATATGATCATGGCTGATCATTCAAAATCAGTATTCCGTTCTGGCTTTATCCCCATATCCCTTGATTCCCTTAGCCCTAAGATGTACGTGTTAAACTGGATTATTTTCCCCTCGATCTTTCCTCAGTAAATATACTGAACCAACACATCGTTCTTGCTACAACAAGTTTATTCATCGCCTTGGTGGACTTACTATGGTCCACAGCCTCTGACTTCCAAGGAGTCCGAAGTGTTCCCCAGAAGTAAGTGATTTACAATAGGCATAGTAAAAGTATATAAGCACTCTTTCTTGGTCCTCCAATCATATCATGACAGGGTATGTGTGTAAAGGCAAAGGCCAGGTTCCTCAAGGCAAGTGATTCACGTGCACATGATTTCATTATCACCAATGGTCAGGTTAAAAGACTCAAACAATTGAATTGCAAGCACATGATCTCATTATCACCAATGATCAGTTTAAATGACTCAAATAATTGACTCACACCTAATCACCAATGATTAGGTTCCTCAAAAAGAGAGACTAACTTTGTCATCATAGCTGCAAACAGAACCCAGCATTTTCTCACTCAACGCTGTAATTTCCCACTAACTTACACTGCGAAAACCAAACTCGTCATTCCTCCCATTTATCATTCCATGATAACTTACGGGCGTACCCAAATCTTATTGAGTCGTTCAAATTCCTAAGACAACACTGAAGATAATATGGTAGGGCGCCCTCATGATTTCCCCCCAGATGTTTGGGTGGGCTGTCAGAGCAGCCCAACACAATTGTCTTTTTTAGTAACATTCCAGATCCCGAAGGATCCCACATGAGTGTCTAGGCATCGTAGGATATCGCCTTGCAGAGATGATAAGTCTGATGTGGAGCGGAGGGGTGGCATGTATAAATCTTGATTGTTGAGTCCTGTCCAGTCACCAGAAATAGCAACAACATTAAGGTACAGAGAGCGGTGATGTCCATCCTCCTGAAGTGGTGACCTGTGGTAGGAGGGCCTTTACAAAGAGAGGGGTTAATAGAATCAAGAAGAGTCATGTGAGTGACTACGTGAAGAAGGCCGTCAGCCCACATGCGCATCATTACATCTAACGCATTGCGTAACAACTGACTGGCAAGCGCGTCGCTCCTTCCAGCGGTAAGTTTAAAAACCTCAGGTAAGTGTTTAAACTTTCTCTGAGGTCGTTTTGGCTTGGTTCTGTAATTCTTGCCCACAGACAAGTTTGAACCTTTGGAGATGTTGAAGGTGAAGAGACGGTCCACGGTGAAACCAGCTACCGAAGTACCACACTCCTGCCAACTGTGCCTCTTTGAATGTGCCGGCCGTAAATCACTCCATATGGGGTTACATTGGAGCGGGCGTCAGAGCCCAGGAGATGAAGCTCCAATTTTTTTTTAAATTGCTCGCATCAGGCATTACGGCCTTTGCCAGGTCAGTGGATGGGGAGCTCCTGTCTGACACACAGCAGGACGCCATGGCATTAATGTGCAATGCACACTTTGAAATTAATTGCCTGTGCAAAAATGCCATCCGGCCGGCACTGAACCCCAAATTCGCTGTGCTGTGTAAGGCCAGCAATGTCCAACTACCCAATTACCTGTTCGGGGTAGATCTGCCAAAGCAGATCCGGGAGCTGGACGATGAGGCAAAGACGGTACACCTGATGAAAGTTTTGACTACACCCAAGGTCTCATCATACCGGCAGCAGCACCCTACGCTCCCTTCAACACCAGGCGGTACACCGGAACTGGTGGGAGACCCGAACAAGTGGCACAGAGGTCTTTTTTAGAGGTAGGCCCAAGCCGGCCCAGTTCAAAGATGCGTGGAGGGCACCCGCCATCATTCCTACCCCCCAAGTCTCGGGGGCGGAAACCAGCACCGTACCACCAGTAGCATCTGAGGTAGGTGAATCTAGTTCCTTTTGGAACACATTACACATGACTCAGGCACAAGTTGGGGGAAGATTGCAATATTTCATGAAAGAATGGAGTTGGATCACACCAGATCCACTTATACTGCACAGTATACAAGAGTTCCAAATTGAGTTCCTTCCCAATTCGCTACCACCCACACCAGATTCACCAAACCGCACATATGTGTTTTCACAACAGGAAACTTTGGATGTACAAGCGGAAATTCAAACTTTACACAAAAAAGAGGTCATTGAGAGGTCATCTCATGAACCTCACCAATTTGTATCTAACATATTTACTAAGCGAAAGAAGGATGGAGGATGGAGGATGTCGTATCATCGTAGACTTGACTGAACTTAACACCTTTGTGCAGTATAAACACTTATATAAAATGGATAACTTTGTTACTGCCTTATAACTGGTTTCTAAACGAGGTTATATGGCATGCATTGACCTTAAAGATGCATACTACTCAGTACCCATTCACAGGGAGCACAGGAGATATTTGAAGTTTAACTGGATGGGACAATTGTGGCAGTTTAAAGCATTACCTAATGAGCTGACTTCAGCTCCCAGACTATTTACAAAACTATTAAAACCAGTCCTGGGGCTACTTCGAGCTCAGAATCATATTGTCATGGTATATTTGAATGACATTCTAATCATTGGGGAATCATTTGTTTCAGCCACCAAACTCATGCTTGAGAGATTGGGGTTCCTCAACCATCCAGTTAAGTCCAAATTGATACCTACCAGGGTAATTGATTACCTGGGATTTACCATTAACTCAATTTACATGTCTGTGACTCTGCCTTTGGGCAAGCAATCAGAGTTAATATAAACCTGCAACAATCTCACTGTTAAGCAGCAGCTTTCAATTAGACAAGTAGCAAGTGTAATTGGCAAATTAGTGGTTGCCTTTCCAGCTGTACATTTCGGGCCTTTGCACTATCAAAATTTACAATGTGCCAAGGAGCAGGCACTCAAATTTCATCCAGGTCACTTCGGTAGACCTATGCGATTGCCAGCAGAGGCCATTGCTGAATTACAATGGTGGGTATTCGTCATTGCTCCAGAAAAATTTTAGTCTATACACCATCAGTTATCTTACAAACCGATGCAAGGATTGGGCGCCCTAGGATGGGGAGCTACAAATACCATCTCGAGCTGTGGTGGTAGATGGAATGTGCAGGAGTCATTAATTCTTCAGCAACATGGTATTAACTACTTAGAGTTGTTGGGAGCACTCTATGGGCTGAAGGCTTATTGCAGCAATATGCAACATGTGCATGTTCAACTTCAGATTGACAGTGTAGTGTTACAGCAGTGGCATATGTAAATCACATGGGTGGAATCACGTCTGTATCTTGTGATAAATTGGCTAACCTTATCTGGCACTGGTGTATTACGAGGAACATTTGGGTTTCAGCCATCCACCTACCAGGTAGATACAACATGGTGGCAGACACTAGATCGCGGAAATTCAATGACAACACAGAATGGATGTTGAATCATGAAGTGTTTAACAACATTGTCGTCCAGTATGGCGTTCCGGATATTGATTTATTTGCATCCAGACTGAATCACCAGTTACCCAAATATGTATCATGGCAACCAGACCCAGGGGCAGTGGCAGTAAATGCGTTCTCGCTACACTGGGGAGGAATGTTTTTGTATGCTTTTCCCCCATTTTTCCTCATCAGCCGGTGCTTGGCAAAAATCAAGCAAGACAACGCCACAGGCATTTTAGTAGTGCCTGACTGGCCTACACAGTCTTGGTTCCCACTAATCCTGGCAAAGATAACACAGCCTTTTATGGCTGTCCCCAAAAGCAGGAGACAGCTGTTTCACCCAGTGACGGGGAGTAACCATCCACTATATGACCGATTCAATTTATTGGTTTGCAGATTCTGAGGAGACTATACCTGGGGCTCGGATTGTCAGAACGTACAGTCGATGTGATAACTGCGGCCTGGAGGGACAGTACTCAAAAACAAGAAACATCAAGAAGTTGGAGATGTTCTGTTCTATCTCAGACATAACGTATGACTCAGCACGAATCACGGATGCCTTGGAATTTCTATCTACCCTATACTATGATCATAAATTGTGCTATAGTGTCATCAATAGTGCCAGGAGCACATTATCCTCATACTTAGTGCTGGGATCGGGTCACCACTCTGTGGGGACTCACCCCTTAATAACTAGGCTCATGAAGGGCATTTTTAATTCTATACCACCCAGGCCCCGGTACACGGAGATGCGGGCTGACGGCCTTTTTCACGTAATCGGTCATCGTAACTCCTCATAAAATAAAAATTCAAACCGGTAAGTTCTTGTTTAATCTTACTATTTTCAGTCAATGGTTTGCAATGATGTAAGTGTATCCAGGAGCTTTTACCCTCCACTCTAGCTGCTGTGGGGGTAGTGGGAGGACCTGTAAAGGGCCTTCCCTTCGGGGTTCTAGGCCTTTTTGGACACATTTTTTAATCTTTACAAATATGCCTGGTTTGATCATAGGAGAAAGAGAAAGATCGGACTCGTTCAGTTGAACTGCTCGAACCTAGGAATGGATAAGGCACAAAGATCGGGTTAGTGCGAGGACATGCAAAGTCATTTCTTCAGTCATATAGTGGAATTCGACTGGGGCAGGGAGGAGAGTAGTCCATGGTGTGCATAAGGGTCGACCGTCCACCTGGTGTAGTTCTGATCTGAAATTAAGCTGTGGGAAACCGTTTTAACAAAGTTAGACCCGTATCTGCCGATAATTTAGCCAGCTTTCTTTTCAGTGTCTAGTTAACCCGCTCGACTAGTCCAGCAGCCTGAGGTCAGTAGGCACAGTGTAGTTGCTATAGAATTCCTAATTTGGAACAGAATTCTCGGTTAATCAAAGCAATAAAGTGTGGACCGTTGTAGGAGCTGAGGCAAAGAGGTATGGCATAGCGAGGGACAATCTCACGTAGCAAGACCTTGACCACAATCTGGGCACCATTATCCACAGTGGGGTAGGCCTCAGTCCATCTGGAGGACACCTCAATAATCACTAACACATACTTATAACACTGGACTCGAGGCAATTCGATATAATCCATTTGAAGCATTTGGATGGCCCCTCTGATAATGGGGTCACCCCTTTTTCACACAATGCATACTTACCTGGGTTATGCTGCTGGCAGATGATGCAGCTCGAGCTGATGGTGTCAGCCAAGGAGCGTAGGTGGGGGTGCCACCAGGAAGTTAAAAGGAGATTGGTAATGGCCGTAGCGCCACAATGAGTCTGGAAATGGACACATTCTACCACCCATGGGGCTAACCCATCAGACATGCAAGCCTGACCCACAGGGGTCCTCCATAAATGGGACTGCTTAACATACATACATCCCATGACTTTCCATGTCTCTATCTCGGTCACAGGAGCCTCCTCCTGGGAACGCATCACGTCTGAAATGGTTGGCATTGCTTTTTCTGAGGTAGACTGATTCTAGTTAGAATTTTCTGTCTGCCTCATCATATGGGGCACAACCATCCTGTGGCCTTATGTTAACATTTTGGCTGCCTGATCGGCTGCCCGGCTACCTACATCAACTAGTGTGCTACCTGAAATATTGTCGACACATTTCATGATAGCCAATTTTAGGGGAGGTGTCAGACACAAGACACATAACTAATTGCTAATGGAAGATGTCTGTACCGGAGGAGGTAAGGAAGCCGTGATTCTTCCATAATTGTCCAAAGTCTTGGGCAACGCTGAATGCGAATCGTATGTCTGTGTAAATGTTGACACTCTTTCCTCTTCCGAGAGGGCAAACAGTTTGGCTTGTTGTCCAGAGAAGGTTTTTTCGAACGATGCTGCTTCCTGGACATGACCATCCTGAGTAACGATAACATAGCCGTAAGTGCGATGTCCCTCTTCTGTAATGGAAGAACTGCCATCAACATATAAGGTGAGATAAGAGTCTAACAGTGGTTGGTCCGTAAGATCAGGGTGTGAAGATGTCTCGTGCTTAATTAGAAACAGACAGTCATAGAAACATAGAAACATAGAAAAATAGGTGCAGGAATAGGCCATTCGGCCCTTTGAGTCTGGACCGCCATTCAATGTGATCATGGCTGACATTCCAACTCAGTATCCCATACCTGCCTTCTCTCCATACCCCCTGATCCCTTTAGCCACAAGTGCCACATCTAACGCCCTCTTAAATATAGCCAATGAACTGGCCTCCAGAGAATTCCAGAGACTCACCACTCTCTGTGTAAAGAATTTTTACCTCATCTCGGTCCTAAAGGAATTCCCCCTTATCCTTAGACTGTGACCCCTTGTTCTGGACTCCCCCAACATCGGGAACAATCTTCCAGCATCTAGCTTGTCCAATCCCTTAAGAATTTTGTAAGTTTCTATAACATCCCCCCTCAATCTTCTAAATTCCAGCGAGTACAAGCCGTACAAGAGTACATGTTCGCAGGAGTCAGGCCTGAGGTTGATTTTGTAGAAAGGTGGCTGGATTTATAGTAGTCCATTTCCGTGAGTCTCATATCCCCTTCTCGCATCGACCCATCTGGGTATGCAGAATTCAGATTCCATCTGGTATCCTTCGGGGTCTGGTTCCCTTAAGGGGGGAGCTTGTTCATTCTTTCTGATCACATATTCAGTTTTTACTCAAGCAGCAGCCCCTTCCGGATTTTATTAATTCCAATGGTATTTTACTGTTTGTTCCATCTGCGGGCCCTGTTAGTTGCCCAATTCATATTATTGGTCTGAATGGCGTTAGCCACTAATGGAGGGAGGGCTTGGAGCTAAAAGGCACAAAATTGGGGGGTTGTTCCCTGCATTATCACCCGATTGATTCCCATAAACTTTGCAAAAGCACTCCTGGAATTCTTCAGCCCCCCTCTCCTTTTTTTGGTTTGGTTTCCAGAACTATAGTCATGCTTATTGGTTTGCACAAAGCAGTAGCCAAGGCCGTTAAGATGCCGTTTTGGCGGGCCGGGGATTGTTGTGTTGTGTCTGTAAGGCCGCATACGTCTGATGTCCCAAGTGTTCTGTGAATCTAGCGTGCTCAGTTGGCCTAAGGGTCTGGTGAATTACGGACCAGATGTCTCTAGAGTCTGCTGCATAGACTTCTTCTTCTTCTTGCATATGGCGTGCACAGCCTAAAGTTGTAGGACAAATTGTTCTATTTGATCTTATTTGATTGTGCACGCCGGGTTGATTGCATTCGTCAAAACAGGGCAGACCACATGAAGGTTGCAATCTTCCACCCCTGCTGCATAGACTGCGGAGGAAGTCGGTGAATTTCTGCGGTTCCTTCTTTCTATTGGGCATGCCTGCTAAAATAGCCACCTTCTCATTGGGCTTGCAAGGGTGGTATACGTCTATGAGGAGGTGTTGTGCTACTTGCATGGCATCAGGGTTAGGCATATGCCTGACTGGGAACTGTTGGGACATCTTCTTCATCCTTCTTACTGGTTCAATTACCTCATCTAATTCCCCTTGGTCAGATGAATGCACCGACTCCTCGGTTGAACCAGAGGAAGATTCCTAATCATCCAACTGCTCGGATGTTCTGACAATGTGAACCAGTTGGGGCTTGGATTGTGTGTGATATACAGTGGCTTGCAAAAGTTTTCATACCGCTTGAACTTTTCCACATTTTGTCACGTTAAATGTAAATCAAGATAAATGTATTTTATTGGGATTTTATGTGATAGACCAACACAAAGTGGCGCATAATTGTGAAGTGGAAGGAAAATGATACATGGTTTTAAAATTTTTTTACAAATAAAAACTGAAAAGTGTGGCGTACAAAAGTATTCAGCCCCCTTTACTCTGATACCCCTAAATAAAATCCAGTGCAACCAATTGCCTTCAGAAGTCACCTAAGTAGTAAATAGAGTCCACTTGTGTGTAATCTAATCTCAGTATCAATACAGCTGCTCTGTGAAGGCCTCAGAGGTTTGTTAGAGAACATTAGTGAACAAACAGCATCATGAAGCCCAAGGAACACACCAGACAGGTCAGGGATAAAGATGTGGAGGGTTAGGTTATAAAAAAATATCCCAAGCTTTGAACATCTCACGGAGCACTGTTCAATCCATCATCCGAAAATGGAAAGAGTATGGCACAACTGCAAACCTACCAAGACATGGCTGTCCACCTAAACTGACAGGCCAGGCAAGGAGAGCATTGATTAGAGAAGCAGCCAAGAGGCCCATGATAACTCTGGAGGAGCTGCAGAAATCCACAGATCAGGTGGGAGAATCTGTCCACAGGACAACTATTAGTCGTGCACTCCACAAACCAGGCCTTGATGGAGGAGTGGCATGAAGAAAGCCATTGTTGAAACAAAGCCATAAGAAGTCCAGTTTGCAGTTTGCCACAAGCCATGTGGGGGACACAGCAAACATGTGGAGGAAGGTGCTCTGGTCTGATGAGACCAAAATAGAAGTTTTTGGCCCAAATGCAAAATGCTATGTATGGCGGAAAACTAACACTATACATCACCCTGAACACACCATCCCCACTGTTAAACATGGTGGTGGCAGCATCATGCTGTGGGAATGCTTTTCTTCAGCAGGGACAGGGCAGCTGGTCAGAGTTGATGGGAAGATGGATGGAGACAAATACAGGGCAATCTTGGAAGAAAACCTGTTAGAGTCTGTAAAAGGCTTGAGACTGGGACGGAGGTTCACCTTCCAGCAGGACAACAACCCTAAACATACAGCCAGAGCTACAATGGAATGGTTTAGATCAAAGCATATTCATGTGTTAGAATGACCAGTCAAAGTCCAGACCAAAATCCAATTGAGAATCTCTGGCAAGACTTGAAAATTGCTGTTCACAGACGCTGTCCATCCAATCTGACTGAGCTTGAGATATTTTGCAAAGAAGAATGGGCTCAAATTTCAGCCTCTAGATGTGCAAAGCTGGTAGAGACATACCCCAAAAGACTTGCAGCTGTAATTGCAGTGAAAGGTGGTTCTACAAAGTATTGACTCAGGAGGGCTTGACTTTTGCACGCCACACTTTTCAGTTTTTTATTTGTAATAAAATTTGGAAACCATGTATCATTTTCCTTCCACTTCACAATTATGCACCACTTTGTGTTGGTCTATCACATAAAATCCCAATAAAATACATTTACGTTTGTGGTTGTAACGTGACAAAAAGTGGAAAAGTTCAAGGGGTATGAAAACTTTTGCAAGCCACTGTATGTTCCTTTCAATTTTTTATATGTTTTTACGGGAAGTGGTTGGTGGCATTCCCTTACTTGTGGGGCGCATCGCCACCGGATCGGTGCATTTGAGAGTCTCAATAGGGTTCTGGGGTTGTGACATAATTGGGTAGATATTGCGATAAGAAGGGGGCTGTTGTGGGGCCGTTGGGTGGGGACGGGTGGTCTGCCAATCATCTTCCTCCTCGTCTTCCTCTACCAAAGCCATGCCAACCATTGAACTGTGCAGTTCTTCCCTTCTAGTTTCTTCCCATCTCTCTACTTCCTATTGGATTCACTTAGCATGTGCACATTCCTTTATTAATACTTCCACTCCCTTGCAGGATCCTCCTTCCATTAAACATATATCTAATTTTGCAGCATTCCCCTGCCAACTAGACAGCAACAACTTATCCTTTTCTTCCTGACAATATTTTTTCCACAACGTAATTATCTCCTTTTCCCCGCGTACTTTTTTTTTAACAAATTATTTCTTCTGCCTTTTTAACTATTTCAAACTTCTTCGTCCCTCCCAGAGGCCAAACATCTGGTCCCAGGAATTTATTTAAATTTCCTGATAACTGTCGTAACCCGTTAGTCCGTTCAGGATAATCTCTGTAATGGAGAATCATGGTCACTCATAACATCTATGTTATGGCCAATTCTCCTCTTCCCTCATTATTGACCTCAAAATGGAATATACCTGAGGATTGACCTTTAAATAAAAATAAATTTCATCTCAGCACTGATCCTCAGTACTTTTACCTGAGCACTGACCTTTTCTTTATTCCCTCACTACTGACCTTTTTTTTATTTCCTCAATACTGACCTTTTTTTCTATGGGTGGTTGGCTTATTTGATCAACCCAAGGATCTCATCGGGATCAAGAAAGATTCAGTGTCAATGATTTAACTACGTATTGGGCTTGGAGCTGGAGGAAACAGAAGGGGTAAAAATCTCTCCACCGGTGGCCGTTTTCCCACAGTCTTGCCCAAGATCAGTCGAATACTTATTTCGCGCTGAGTTGACTTGTCCGTTGAGATCCCACTTCTGACACCAAATGTTAAACTGGATTCTTTTCTCCTCGATCTTTCCTCAGTTAGTATACACAACCAACACATCGTTCTTGCTTCAACAAGTTTATTCGTCACCCTGGGAGACTTACTCTGGTCCACAGCCTCTGACTTCCAAGGAGTCCGAAGTGTTCCCCGGAAGTAAGTGATTTACAATAGGCATAGTACAAGTATATAAGCAGGAGCAATTTGGAGCATGTTCTTGGTCCGCCAATCATATCATGACTCGGTATGTGTGTAAAGGCAAACGTCGGGTTCCTCAAGACAATTGACTCACAAGCGCATGATCCCATTATCACCAATGGTCAGGTTAAATAACTCAAACAATTGACTCACACATTATCACGAATGAATGAATTAATTAATACGTTTATTGGCCAAGTAATCACATACAAGGATTTTGCCTAGGTGCTCCACCCGCAAGTGACATGACATACAGTGACAGTTAGGACTGACATATGAAACATTATCAATTAAACATGTAAACCAGACCATGATGGAGAAGGTGAGGACAGACTCTATGATGGCTGTATAGAATTGGACCATCATTGCCTGTGGCAGATTGTGCTTCCTCAGCTGCTGCAAGAAGTACATCCTCTGTTGTGCCTTTTTGACTGTGGAGTCGATGGTAGCCCCCCCATTTAAGGTCCTTGGAGATGATGGTTCCCAGGAACTTAAAAGACTCCACGGATGTCACTGTGGTGTTGTTGATGGTGAGTGGGGTGAGGGGAGGGGGAGCTTTTCTAAAGTCTACAATCAATTCCACTGCCTTAAGAGCATTGAGCTCCAGGTTGTTGCGATGGCACCAGGATGCCAGCTGTGTCACTTCTTGTCTGTAGGCAGATTCCTCCTACAAATCAGGGTTGTGGCATCTGGTAACTTAAGAAGCTTGACAGAGGTGTCTGTGGAGGTGCAGTCATTGGTGTAGAGATAGTAGAGGAGAGGGGGGAGTACGCAGCCTTGCGGTGCTCCTATGCTGAGGGTCTGCGGGTCTGAGATGTGCTTTCCCAACCTCACATGCTGCTTCCTGTCTGTCAGGAAGCTGGTGGTCCACCAACAGATGGGTTCAGGCACAGTCAACTTGGAAACTGTGGCTCTGGCACAATGGTGTTGAATGTAGAGCTAAAATCAACAAACAAAATCCTCACATAGATCGCCTGGCATTCTAGGTGCAGGCCAAGTGAAGTGCAGGCCAAGGTTGACTGCGTCATCCACAGACCTATAGCCGATATGTAAATTGCAGAGGGTCCAGCAGGGGGTTCAGTCTAAAAAACTTACAAAATTGAAACCATATTTGGAAAGTATGTCTTATTATTGGGTTAATCGTATATTTATTCAATCTCGTAATTGTAAAGGGTAATGAGGCCCCTAGAATAAAAGCCAATGATAGCCCTTGAATAGAATCACGTTCAAGATTTATCCATCCTGGGCATTGGGTATCTTCTAAATCCTTTGTCCAAAATGATAAATAGCGAGCATTAACTGCCCAATGGAAAAATCTACGGTTCGGCAGTGCCAAACCACCATCTTTTTTTGATTTCTGTAAGTATTTTTTACTTAGTCTGGGATTTTTATTCTGCCATTTATATGAAGAAATTTTGCAATAAAAATTGGTATCATCTGAAATAAATACAAAAATGTAGGTAGGCCAAACATTTTAATAGCATTGGTTTGGCCGATTAGAGAAAAGGACATTGGTGACCATTTAGTAAACTGTTGGCTGATGTGGTCAATTAGGGGCGTAAAATTGGCTTTAAATAGATCCTTGTGTTTCTTGGTAATCTTAATACCTAAATAAGTAAAACAGTCGGTAGTCAATCTAAATGGAAACTGTCCATAATTCGAAATTTGATTGTTTAATGGAAAAAGTTCACTCTTACTAAGATTTAGTTTATAACCAGAAAAACCAAAATGATTAAGCTACTATTGCAGGAATACATTTTTCCGGGTTAGAGATAAATAATAACAGATCATGTATAGAGAGATAGCTTATGTGTCATATTCTCATGGACAATACCAAAAATAGTAGGGGATTCCCTAATAGCGGTGGCCAGAGGTTCCAAAGCGATATCAACCAATAAAGGACTTAAAGGACAGCCCTGTCTAGTACCTCTAAAGAGCGTGAAAAAAAATGATATATCAGCTTGATCCAAGAGATAAATTTTGGACCAATCTTAAATTTTTCAAGTGTATTGAATAAGTATTCCGATTCTACCCTATCAAATGCCTTCTCAGAATCAAGTGAAATGTCATATTCTGGAGTTTTATTGGTGCTGTATATACAATATTCATTAATCTCCTAGCATTAAAGTATGTAACGATTTTTAATAAAACCTGTCTGATATTCAGAAATAATTTGCGGTAGAATTTTGGGATCTACATTTAACAGTGATGTAGGTCTATATGATGTCACTTCAGTAGGGTCTTTATATTTTTAAAGAATTAAAGAAATAGATGCTTCATAAAAGGATTGTGGTAATATATTCATTATCAAGGCTTCTTTAAAAACCTTGCATAGACAGGGGGACAGTAAACTTGAAGAATACCTTAAAAATTCCACTGTAAACCCATCTAATTTAGTTTATAACCAGAAAAATTAAGTTGATTAAGTAGTGCTACTCTTGCAGGAATAGATTTTTCAGAGCTTTATCAGAAATCATTGAAAGGATTGCTTTCTCTATTTCTTCCTCCACGATGGGTTCATCTAACAACAGAGACTCATTATATGGTCAATTAGGCAAGTTCAGTTTCTTTAAAAACTCATGCATTATATTGGGAACAGTAGGAAATTGTGATTGGTATAGGGAGGTATAAAATTCCTGGAAGGACTTATTAATTTCATCACGGTCTACTGTCAATGTACCATCCCATTTACTCACTTTAATAATCTGACGTTTGGCTGACACAGGTTTCAACTGATTGGCGAGTAATTTGCCAGATTTATCGCGATGTATATAAAATTGACTTTTGGTTTTAAGTAGCTGATTCTCAATCGGTGATACTAATAATATATTCATGTCTCAGTTGAAGTACAACTCTATTCTTCTAGAGCTCTAGACTTTGGAATATTTTTTATCAATTTCTTTAATCTCATCAGCCAATATATGGATTTCATATATAGTTTGTTTTTTTAATCCCGCAGAGTATTAAATAATTTGTCCATGAATATATGCCTTAAAAGAATCCAAAACTACACCATTGGATATTTCTTCAGTAAAGTTCATTAAGAAGAAAGCAATCTGATCTTTAATTAAATTAACAAAATTTAGATCTTGAAGCAAAGTAGTATTAAATTGCCATTGTTTAGCACTAAACTTGGAATCAGGTAGTTTGATTGACAGTTTCAGTGGCAAGTGATCAGAAATAGCAATTGCATCATACTCACATGCAGTGACTGATTAAACTAGCTGAGAATCTATTATAAAATAGTCAATCCTAGAGTAACTATGATATACATGAGCGAAAATAGTAAAATTAAATGAGAACTTACCAGTTTGAAGTTTGATCTTTATTTTATGAGCAGTTACGATGAGGGATTACGTGAAGAAGCCCCGCCAGACGCATGCGCGTCATACTTCAAAGCAGCGGCGTGAAAACACAGAAACTATAGCCGAAGTGATAGAGTAAGACTCAGAAGACTAGACCTACCAGATGATCTTTGCGATTATGAGGGCCGGGAGCGAAGGGCACGTAATCCCTCGTCGTAACTCGTCATAAAATAAAGATCAAACTTCAAACTGGTAAATTCTCGTTTAATCTTACTATTTTACTTCGGAGTCACGTGAGTGACTACGTGAAGATTTCAAAGCGTTGTGATTTCATGCTGTAGATCCATTCCATACGACACACTGCTTCAGTTGACACAGTAGTGAATAAATAAAGTATTGAACATTGCTTCAAATTATCCAATAATTTTTTTTTTTTAAATAACAATACAGTAATAACCCCTCTTTCCTAGGGGAAATTACAAATGAAATTTATAAAGACAAAGCAAATCAAATCAAATGGAACCCAAAACAGCATGCTCAAACCCTGGCACTGTCAGGACAGGTTTATCATAAATTTAGAAAAGTTGATTCCTTAGACCATCCTGCGGCCTCGCTGCGGATGTTGATGCTGCCCTGGTGGAGTGAGATTTAAACACATGAGTGTCTACTCCAGCGGAATCCAAAACCTGTTTTACCATGTAGAAGTAGTTTATACTGACACCTTTTATGAGGTTTTTTGTGACTGATGAGCATCACTGTCTCAGAGCCTCTGAGACTCTTAGTTACCTCGATATATTGACGCAGATGCTTAACTACTCATAACATTTGGTCAGCAGGGTATGCTTTAAAACTTACTTTGGTTCCGGCCATTCCTGGCCTGCTTTGTTTGATTAAATCATACACATAAAACGTAATGTTATCTGCAGAAGAATACATGCTATCTAGTCGTAACTTTTGCAATGTTTGCACTAGTTGTGCTGATACTAGCGCCATGAGCTTAACCACTTTAGGTGTTAACTTTTGAAAAGACAATGACGTAATAGGCGCCCTTTGCCGAAGCAGTGTGAGAGCTATATTGACATCACAGATTTCTGTATATCTAGGTTTAGGAGGATTTTTGTTAAAGATTCCTCACATGAATCGGGACACTAATGGATGACCCGATAGGTTGTTGTTCTGAAACTGCCCTAAATAGGAGGACAAAGCACTCCGAGCACTATTAATGGCACTATAACTCAAGTGTTCATCAAAATGCAATGTAGCAAGGAACTCCAATACATCCATTGTGCTTGCAGTATGATAAGATATATCTGACTGTAAACAACATCTCCAATTTCTTAATATGAGAACATATTGTTTCTTAGTGCTATCTCTCCGAGCTTCAGTTATCACATCCATGGTCCTATTTGACAGCTGAAGGCCTTCAAACGGTCTGGTCAGAACCTGCAGATTAACAAATTAATATGATCATGTAACGGATGACTTCCTCCTGTTACTGGATGCACCAACAATTACTGCAGTTGGGAACAGTCATGAATGGCTGAATCATCATTCTGAGCACCAATGGGAACCATGGCTGTGTAGGCCAGTCTGGAATCACCAAAATGCCTAAGGCGGAGTCCTGCTCTATTTTGGTGAGACATTGCCTAACCAGGCAGAATGGGGGAAAACATTTAAAAAAAATGTCCCCAATGTAGCGAGAATGCATCCACCGCTACTGCTCCTGGATCTGGTTCCCATGAAACATATTTAGGCAACTGGTGATTTAGCCTGAATGCAAACAGATCATTATCTGGCAAATCATAGCAGCTGACAATCATTTTAAAAACAGCAGGATTTAACATCCATTCTTATGTTGTCATTAAATTTTCGTGACCTGTTGTCTGCCACCACATTATCTCTACCTGGTAGGTAGATAGCTGAGACCCAGATGTTTCTGGAAATACACCAGTGCCACATGAGGTTAGCCAGATTATCTCATGATACTGACCTTATTCCTGCCATGTGCTTGATATATGACACAGCCATGGTATTATCAATCTGGAGTTGAAGATGTAAATTATTAATTGTTGAACAATAAGCTTTTAATCCATAGAATGCACCCAGCAATTCTAAGTAATTTATACCATGCATGTGCAGGATTAAATCCTCTTGCACACTCCATCTACCACCACAGATATACTCGCTGTCCGTAGCTCCCCATCCGGCAGCACTCACATCTGTCTGTAAAAGCACTGAAGGTTGCTGAACCAAAATGTTTCTGGTAGTTTGTACAATATTGATAATCCACCATTGTAATTGAGCTATGGCTCTGGTTGGTAACTGCCTAGGTCTATCAAAATGACCTGCATGTTCTTTAAGTGCTAGTTCTCTAGCACATTGCAGACTTTGATAATGCAGTGGTACAAACTGCACTGCAGGGAAAGCTGCCACCAATTTACCAATAACACTGGCTACCTCCCGGATGGAGGGATATTGTTTTTCAGCGAGACTAGTACAGACCTCTCTGATCTCCACAGCCTTGGCTGTAGGTAAAGTCACTGACATATCAACTGAATCAATGACACATTCCAAATAATCATTTTTTTAGGATGGCTCTAACTTGGATTTGGTTGGATGGACCAGGAACCCTAACCTTTCAAACAGGTATTTGGTTGCTGAAACCGATTCCTCAGCTGTCTCCTGAGTGTTGCTTATGATTAAAATATCATCTAGATAAACCATTACCATGTGATTCTGGGCCCGAAGTAGCACCAGCACTGGTTTCAACAATTTCTTGAACAGCCTAGGAGCTGAGGTTAACTCATTGGGTAATGCTTTAAATTGCCATGGCTGTCCCATCCAACTAAATTTCAAGTATCTCCGATACTGATGATGAATTGGTACTGAATAATATGCATCTTTCAGATCTATAGTTGCCATATAACAGCCTTGTGATAACAGCTGTTTCGCAGTATTGAAGGTGTCCATTTTAAAAATGCCTATACTGAACATAGGAATTTAACTGGTTTAGGTCTAGAATTATTCTACATCCCCCATCTTTTCTCTGTCTGGGGAATATATTGGACGCAAATTGTTGAGGATGGTTTTGTCGTCCTCTCAATTACCCCTTTTTCGGGACAAAACCGTAATTTCTTCTTTTACCTGTTGAGTTTGTGGTGCAGACAAACCCCAGTACTCTATTAGGCATATTCTGTACAGGCGGATCAATTCCTGAAATAAACTCTATTCGAGCCTGACACAGTGTCTAGTATGAACCAATGAGATGTTATGCAGCACCATTCATCATACCAATTGCAACCTACCTCCAACCGGAGATTGTTCCCCAGAAATGTTATCCTGGCCAGAATGAATCACCTGTACCTCTACAGTAGGCCTTGAAGTCCTCCTTCTTCCCATATTGGGGTTGTAGCTGGGATACACAGGTGAGTAATACCATCATCCCACTGGCCCTACTCTGCTTGGCACTGCCCCTGGATCCGTTACCTTTCGCGCTGAAAACGACCTGCGAGGTGGTATCCTGGCAGAAGGGACGTATGTCTTCATGAGACGGATTGTTTTGGCATCTTTCTCCAGGTCCTTGACTTGTTTGATGAGGTCCACCCCAAATAAATAATCTGGGGCTTGAATGTTTGTAGACCTACATAGCGCTGCAAATTTCAGGTTCAATGCCAGTTTGATGGCTATCTTCCTGGTGCAGTTAACCTCAAAGTAGGCGTTGCAGAACAGGGCCAGCATGTCTTGTTGGGTACCAGACATCGGTGCCCCCTGGACCATTTTCCCGAATGCAGTGATGCCTGCTGCCATCAACTTGAGGACGCGTTGAAACCTCATTTCTTGTCCCTGCATCATTGCACTCATTTGTGCACATATTGCCGAGTTCACGGTGGGCACTTTGAGTGACGCACAGTTTACAGGTGTTTTGTAACGTGTGGCCGTCTCCTCCATCATCTTACCCTGGAGCTGGTGAGAAGCCATGTAATTTTACATTGGCGGCTAGGTTTTCTTCCATAGCCTCACCAGTCCCTTCCAGATTAGCAAAGTTTAACGCTACATCCGGGACACCTAGAGCATGGCTCGTGTACTCTGGTGTGTGCACAAAAGCAGTGACACCAGCTTCAGGGTCAGATTCCTCCTGCCCTGGCTTCTCCCGAGTCATGCACTAGGGAAGTCTCTTCCAGCTCTATACAAGGTGCTGGAGAGGTTGATTCCATCTGTTATCCATAAGCGGTGTTTTCTTCTTTGCGGTATGGACCTCTGTGAGAGACTGTGTGGGGAATCCTAGGGGCATTTGACCCCGATTGAAAATTTTCATGGCTCTTTAAATTTGGAGCATTTTCCCATTTGGCTGAGCCGTCCCCATACCTTTAAATTAAAAGGAGGGGAGTCTTCCACATCATCAGACTCATGAGATCAAATGAGCCTGAGACTACTTTGTTTTGGTATTCCTCCCTGGTGGAGTGGCCTGAGTGCCCTGAAGCACTGGAAACTGATGGAGGCAGTTGAGCTGCCGGTAGAAACAATAGCCGGTATTGGAGCCGGCATTAGCGCAGCCGTTATCTCCAAACCCGATCTAAATAGCGGTAATCGCGGTGCCGGCTTTAGCGCAGCCATTATCTCCTGACCCAATCTATAAGCGGTAAACGCGGTCCCCACGCATTCCGCTCTATTACAGCAGTTTATATTTACAATACCTCCATATTACTAACTCTAGCTGACTCTCCAAGCCAGAACTACAGAGTTGAAAAAAATACTCGCAGGGAAGGTTTAACATTGACTTACCTGCGGGTTACTACTTACCGCTGGTGAGCTGAGCTCTCCGTCGGTACGCTATGCGTCGGAAGTAATGACGTGCATGCGCCTGGTGGGGCTTCTTCACGTACTCACTCACGTGACTCCGAAATAAAATAGAACATTCTTTGTCATTTGGTGTGTAGGAATCTCCAGACCTCTAGCATTCCAGAGTCAAGTAAAAAATAATTAATAAAACTAGCTGATTTATTTGGAAGTGCATGATCAGATGCAGATTTGTCCATCGAGGGGTTCAAACAGCAGTTAAAATCTCCACCGATTATCAAAAGATTGTCATTTAAATTAGGAAAGGATGCAATTGACTGTTTAAAAAACTCAGGGTGATCAATATTAGCTGCATAAACACTCACCATAACAACTTTTGGGTTATGAAGAACAGCAGTGATCATCAAAAATCTACCATATGGATCAGAATTTCCTAATGAACAAATGAAATTGAGGAGTCAATAAAAATAGAGACTCCTTTCACCTTCGCCTGTGAATTTGAATGAAACTGCTGTCCTCTCCAAAACGTAAAGGATCGTTGATTGTCGTCTTTCCTTACATGAATTTCCTGAACAAAGATAATCTGAGCATTTAGTCTACGAAGAACTTTAAAACATTTTTTCCTCTTAATGGGATGGTTCAGACCATTAACATTCCATGAAAGGAAGTTAATAACATTATCCATATTGTTTGTAAAAAATCATGTGGAATGTAAAGGGTTAATTTCGTAGACCATAGCAGTCCAAGATACTGAAAGGAGAAAAATCTAAGGCGGAGCCAGCAGTGACGACATTTCAGGCATTTATGTAGTTCAAATAGAAAAAACTGAACTAAAAGCAAATGTCCGTCCCCCCCCCCCATCCATGCAAAGCCCGAAACTGACCAGTAGACAGTCAGTACGCTACCTAATCCCTCCCCTACCCGCATCACTTCTAATGACTGCTTCCAACGTTAAAAAAAGGTATATTTACCACTCAATAGCCAAAACATGTGCAAACTATGAAAAACAAGAACTGCTTCACTTTGTTTGTCTAAAGACGGGGAAATCCTTCGGTGGACATTTTAAACGTAGAAGAGCTAACAAAGAAGATCTTAAAAGTTAATATATAATACCATTACATTAAATTAACAGCATCTTAGAGAATGTAAAAGTTATGGTTTGATACCATCATACTAAAATTCTAAAAAGTAATTAGAAAATAACTCAACCAATTAAATTCTTAATAATTTACAGAACGTTATTTTGTCAAAATAGGAACAATTGCAATCTCCGATTCTAATTCAGTCGGTTATCAATAACTCCCTGTCACGGCTTCAGCCCCATAAGCCTCCAGAAAGCTGGAAGCTTCTTGCGGATTGTTAAAAAATCGATTGTTACCATTATGGAGTCGTATACGCAGTCTAGCTGGATAGAGCAAGGCAGGCCCTAAACAACTCAGACATTACATCATGGAAAGGCATTCTCAGTCCCATAAGCTCACGGCTGTAATCAGTAACAAACCGAAACTTACATCCTTCATATTCAACCATGCCCAACTTTTTTACTGCTCAGAGGATATTTTCCTTCATCTGCCAAAAGTGAAACCGAACGATCAGATGTCTCGGTTTATCTTTGAGACCAGCGTTCTTCCCGACTCAGTGTGCATTGTCCAAAATTGGAAGATTTTCATACTGCTCGATGTTGAAAGACTCCTTTATCATTTTAGAGAAATATTTTATAACATTATCCCCTTCTTGACCTTCAGGCAAACCAACAATTCGCAGATTCAGTTGACTGCTTCTGTTTTCCAGATTCATGTTTTTAGTCTTGTATTGCTCGAGTGCCCGAGTATTTTAGTTTATTTTCTGTTCCAGTATTTCAATCTTCAAATCTCTTTCCTGACCCAAGGTTCGCAAGTTATCAATTTGTTCCTTCTGTTCACGAGATTCATCTTGTAACATAATCAGCGTGTCTTGAACTTCCTTCAATTTGCTCGAAATTCCTTTCATCATTTCTTCCAAATCGCAGAATCTTGTGTTCATTTCTCCATTCATTTTCGATATTGCTTCTCAGGTACCAGAGTCAGAAGCTGCGCCTCCCCCATGCTCCTTCCTTGGAGAAGCTTTTTTTGCTCTTGTCTCCATCCTTTACATGATTGAAGCATATAAAGCATGAAGCATGATAAGCGTTTAAAAAAGGTTAGACCGTGTCTTGAAATCAAGTAATAACAAGTAATATTGAAAGAGTGGTAAGCAAGTAGTTAAAAGTTAAGGGAGCAAACGACGTTACAACCTTACAGCATGCTGCCACCAGGAGTGTCCATCTTTCCTTGTAGAAACAAAAAGAAAGCATTGATACGTGGGAACATGGTGGCTAAGCAATATAGTAAGCGGAATGTTAAAAACGCATATGGGGAAGTTTATGTAGTTACACAAAATCACCGTAATTAATAGGTGGCCTGCTAACCCGTCCGGCACGTGTGGAGTACAAATCCACTTCACCTCCTTTCACCGGAGAAAATGCCGGGGAGGGAACTGGGGATGTGACCGAGGACCTGTCGGGGCGGGGAGGTGGTGAGATAGGCGAGCTAGGTGCCGAACGCCACGGGGAGGCCACAGTGGAAACGATCTCTGATAGTGGAGCAGCAGGACCGGTAGTGGGAGGGTATACAAAACATGGGACATCTGGACTTGGAGTCACAGGATGCAGTTCCTTCACTGGAAGGATATGTTGACGGTTGCGTCTGTAAATGGCTCCGTCCGCTTCAACCAGATAAGAGCACGGTTCTATGGCACGGTTCTATAGATGTGACCCAGACGGCCATAGCCCTTGTTGGTCTGGAGGCGAATCACCTGTCCACTGGTGAGAGGTTTAAGTGGCTTACTAGATTTGTTGAAAAAATGGCGGGGTGACCCCTGTGGATGGCGTCGAAGTACTTGTCCCGGAGGACAGCCGGGACAACTGCCTTGTGGCCCTTGACTATAATCCCGTCCTGTAACACCAGTTTGTCACGAACCAGGAAGTATGTGCGGATTGCGAGCAGGGTGTTGCGTTGTTTATCTGGCCAGCCATGCTGGATGACTGCGGACAGCAATTGTAAAGTCTCGTCAGCAGCCGTGTGCTCTGCCAGCCTGCTTAAGCAATAAGTAGGAAAATATGATACCTTCATTACTGAGAACTGGTCCTGTTCAGAGGGCCGTTGTTCGCTGGTTTTGCGTGGGGATCTTGATAGCGTGTCAGCAATGTGCATGTCTTTGCCTTTCTTATAAACAATGTTGAAATCAAACCGCTGCAGCTGCATCATCATCCATTGTAGGCGGGCCGGAGCAGCGTGAATGGGTTGATTCAAAATAGTGACCAGTGGCTGATGCTCTGTTTCTATAGTTACAGACTTCCCAAAAATAAAGTCCTTGAATTTTGTGCAGTCGAAAACCACTGCGAGCAATTCTTTTTCGATCTGGGCGTAACGTTGTTCAGTGTCAGTTAGTGTGCGAGAGGCGTAAGAAACAGGCTTGCTGTCGCCATCGGTAGTGGTCTGCAGGCAAGCAGCGCTAAGTCCATACTGGGATGCATCGCAGGTGAGCGTTACAGGTAACTCCAAAGCAAAGTAGGCGAGAGTAGGTGCGCTAGCCAGCTGCAACTTGCGAGTGTCGAAAGCTCTTTGGTGCTGCAGATACCAGGACCATGCAGCGTCTTTGTGTGTCAGTTCCCGCAGAGGGGCAGATATGTCACTGAGGTTGGGAATCAATTTCCCCATGTAGTTGACCATTCCAAGGAACCTTTGCAGACTCGTAACATCAGTAGGAACCGGCATCTCATTGATAGCTGCAGTTTTTGATGGGGCTGGCCTGAGACCATCACTTGTGAAAACATTTCCAATGTAGGTAACGTCTGGGACTCGAAACTTGTATTTCAGGGGATTGAGTTTGAGCTGAATGCCTTTGGCACGGTCTAGTACTTTCTTCAGATTAGCATTATGTTCAGCCAAGTCGTGCCCGTAGACGAGAATGTCATCAACAATGATGGTGCATGGATACTCAGCAAACAATTGTTTCATCATGCGCTGGAAAACGGTGGAGTTGATGCCAAAGGGCATTCTCAGGAATTTGTAGTGGCCAAAGGGGGTGTAGAACGTAGTAAGATTGGACGAGTCTGGGTCCAGTGAAATCTGCCAGAACAAGCTTTTGGCATCCAGAATGGATAACACTGATGCGTTACCTATTTGAGCAGCAACTTCCTCAACTGTTCACATAGGGTAGTGCGGGCGTTTGATAGCAGTGTTAAGATCTCTAGGGTTTATGCAAATACGGATCTCCTCCTTGTTTTTTTTCATTGTGCCACCATGGTGGAAACCCAGTCAGATGGGTCAGTCACTTCAGCAATAACACCCATGGAGACCACCCGCTGGAGTTCATTGTGTACCCTGTCACGCATGGCATGCGGAACACTATGTGGTGTTCGAAACCCAGAAGTGACGTTGGGATCAACGACAATGTGGTATTCGAGGGGCACCTTGCCAAGCTTGTTGTTAAACCATTCTCTGTATTGAGAGAGTACTTGATGAGTGAGGTCTTCAGCGAGAAAGAGTCCTATCAGTCCTTTCAGAGAGCTGAGTGGAGGATGGCAAGTCATGCTCTTGGTATTCGTTATCAGCAAGCTCATGTGGTAACAGGTGCATGTTCGTTCTTGAGTCGCACGGGAACGGCAACATCTTGCACAGTGGTTTGATTTGTTGAAGAAATTACAGGTTTTACCATAAGCAATACAGAACTCTCGACCGTAGCATGGAAATAGTGGCAATTAGGACATCAAGCAGCAGACCTTCTCTGCTTCCAGGCCGGGGAGGACTGGGAATGGCTGTTACGAGAGGAAGGGTCTGTACGATTGACTTTATACTGCGAACGCTGACCGGAGGACACAGATTTAGTGTGAGAAGATGTTATCTCAGCAATCCGACTGGCGTGCTCGGCTTGATTAAGGGTCAGGTCAGTGTTACGGAGTAGTTCATCCATAAACTTGTTATCAAGCATACCTTCAACAAACTTGTCCCATATTAGCTCATTGCACAAATCACGAAATTGGCAACGTGCAGCCATGTGTTTTAATTTACTAATAAAACGTTCTATCGGTTCATCAATCTGTTGCATACGAACATAAAACTTGGCACATTCGATAGTGTAGTTCGAGGGGAGGTCACACAACTGTCTGAAGTTTGCAAGTAGGATGGCAGGGTCACCAATCATCTCTGCAGGGACTAGGACCTGTCCATTCGCATCTAAAACAGCAGGCTCAAATGTGAAACTGTTGGCACGTTTCATTGCCTCTGGGCTAGCTAGGTTGAGTAATACAGAAGCACGCACATCAGGAGGATCGTTGCGATGAACGATGCCAGCATTCATCAATGTCAGAGTCAAAGATCAGAGGACTAGGACAGCGAGACGAGTGTGCCATGATAGAGATAACTGGCACATAAATAAATTAAAGGGGTGGAAGATTGCAACCTTCACGTGGTCCGCCCTGTTTTGACTAATGCAATCAACTCGACGTGCACAAACGGAAGATCAAATAGAACAAGTTGTCCTACAACTTTAGGCTGTGCACGCCACACGAAAGAAGGAGAAGAACAAATTTAAAAAAAAAAAACCCGATAAACGTGAACAGAGTAGGTAAGACTCACTCTCTGACACCATGTAATGAGTCGAGTCAAACACACATCAAGATACAACACATGTTTATTAAATGTACTTACAGCATCAGTCTTGTAGGACATTACAGTTCCTAGCAGCTACTCATACTGAATGGCATAGGCAAGCTCTTGGTAATATGAATCGCATATTAGGCGGAGCAACTACTAACAAGCACTACAATTGGCTAGTAGGAAATAACCAATTTACACCTAGTATTTTGAGGATATTGTTTGTGTCTTCCTTAGTGAAGAGAGAACCAAAGTACTCGTTTAACTGTTCTGCCATTTCCTTGTTTCCCATTATCAATTCACCTGTCACTGACTGTAAGGGACCTACATTCCTCTTCACTAATCATTTCCTTTTTACATACCTAAAGAAACGTTTACTGTCAGTTTCTATATTTCCCGTAGGATTTCTTTCATGTTCTTTTTCCCCCCTGTTAATTAACCCCTTCGACCTCCTCTGCTGAGTTCTAAATTTCTCCCAGTCGTCCGGGTTGCCGCTTCTTCTGGCCAATTTATATGCTTCGTTCTTGGATTTATCCTTGATTTCCCTCATCAGCCACGGTTTAGCCGCCTTCCCAGTTTTTTTTTCTCCAGACATGGATGAACAATTTCTGGAGTTCATCCATGAAGTCTTTAAAACTTTGCAATTGCATCTCCACTGTCAACCCTTTAAGTATAATTTGCGAGTCATTCCTAGCCAATTCCCCTCTCATATCTTCAAAGTCTCCTTTATTTAAGTTCAGGACCCTATTCTCTGAATTAACCATGTCACTCTCCATCCTAATGCAGACTTCCACTATATTATGGTCACTGTTGCCCAAGGGGCCTTGCACAACAAGATTGCTAACTAATCCTTCCTCATTACACAATGCCCATGCTAGGATGGCCTGCCCTCTAGTCGGTTCCTCTACATATTTAAGTTAAGAACTTAATGTATAGTACTTTGAGTTTTGGGAATACCCCAAGAGAATGCCTGTTGGTCAAGGTGAATCTTGCTTTCTACCAGGTTAGTTTTCCATGTGGCTCCATATCACAGGCACAACATGGGCTATATATTCCTGGAGACATCGAATGCTGTCTATAAGGAGTTTGTACGTTCTCCCTGTGTTCTCCGGTTTCCCCGGTTTCCTCCCATATTACTAAAGACATGCAGGTTTGTAGGTTAATGGGCTTCTGTAAATTATCCCCAGTGTATAGGATAGAACTAGTGCACAGTTGATCATTGGTCGGTGCAGACTCTCGGTGGGCTGAAGGGTCTGTTTTCATGCTGTATTTCTAAACTAAACTAAACTAAAGTAAACTTTGACGTGGCCTGAAAAGTTAAATTGCATGTCGTTTTTGGTTACCCTACTTTGGAAAGAAGTCACTAAACTGGAAAGAGGGCAAAGAGGTTTTACAAGAATATCGCCGGGTCTTGAGGGCCTGAGTTATGCGAAGAGGTTTGGCAGGTTGGAATTTATTTCTTGGAGCAGAGGATATTGAGGGGTGAAGCCTCTGCAAAGCGTCAACAAGATTCAGAGTTCTTTTCAATTTACCATTTTATTTGATTATTAATCAATTGATAAGCCCAGCTAAATGAAACACAATTTTAATTCACTGGACCAGAGGGACCTGCAGCAGTTGCGGGGGGGGGGGGGGGGGGGGGTGGCCTGAGCATCACACACACTAACCACCCCCCACACACAAACTACCCCCCTTGATATTATATTAATATTATTCATTGGCTCCTTTTACCCCATCCCCGCCCTATCCACTGATGCAGAGCCCCCACCTCACAGATGAGTCTAGAGGCGGGGGGGGGGGGGGGGGGGTAGAGAGAGAGGACAGAGAGAGATGGTGCAGAGACAGAGGGGCTGAGATGGGGGTGGAGGGAGGGGAAGAGAGGCGGTGGAGAGGGGAGATGGGGGAGAGGAGAGGGGGTGGGGGAGAGGAGGGAGGAGGGGGGAGAGGGGGAGAGATGGGAGGAGAGGGGGAGAGGGTGGAGGAGAGGGGGAGGAGAGAGGGGAAGAGGGGGGAGGAGGGGAGACAGGGGGGAGGAGAGGGGGGAGGAGAGCAGGAGGAGAGGGGGAAGTGGGAGAGAGGGCGGAGGGTGAAGGGGAGGGGGAGGAGGTAGAAAGGGGGGAGAGAGGGGGCTGGAGGGGGAAGGCGGAGTGGGAGGGAGGAGGGGGAGGGAGGGGCAGAAGGAAGAGAGGGAGGGGAGAGAGGGGAGGAGGGAGAGTGGGACGGTGAGAGAGGGGGAGGGACAGGGAGGGGGGGAGAGGGGGTAGGGGAGAGTGGGGAGACAGGGGGTGAGGGGGAGGGAGGGGGAGTGGGGGGGTAAGGGGGAGAGGGTTTAGTGGGAGAGAGAAGGAGGAGGGAGGGGGAAGGGGGAAGTGGACAGGGGAGAGGAGGGGGGAGAGGAGAGGGGAGAGGGAGGAGTGGGGGAGAGGTGGGGGGAGGGGTAAGAGGAGGGGGGGGGTAAGAGGAGGGGTGAGAGGAGGGGGGAGGGGTGAGGAGGGGGGAGGGGTAAGAGGAGGGGGGAGGGGTGAGAAGTGAGGGGAGGGGGGAGAAGAGGCCTCGGAAACTCTCGGAAGCCCAGCCAAATTTCTGCATGTAAAGTGGCTTCAATCCAGAGCCCTGGGGGGGATGGTGGCTGGGCTGCGTGCGGGGTGGAGCAGGGCCGAGTGCGAGTCGACTGTGAGTGGGGGGGAGGGGGGGGGGTTTAATGTAACTCGTAGTTCATGCAAAAACAGTGCCCAGCAGACTGCTGTTTGAAAACTGGGCACAGCTGGCCGCGAGGAGCAGAGCCATCAGCCTGTTACCTTTAAAAAATATCTCAGGTTTGTGAGCAATTAAGAAATAAATCAGGAAATAATTAATCTAATTTTTAGATGAGGCAATTTTTGAGATCATGAGGTAAATCTCGATCGGAATATGTAAAAAGGTCATCGTTAACGCGTCGTGTTTTCGAGGCGATTTGAATCACAGACAAACAAGACACACACAAATAAATACATCCACATCCAAGATCAGAGTTTTATAATTATAGAGATGTTGGCGCTTTCTCAGTCACCCTGACCACAACTGTAGCATTTTGACAATTCCACCTAAGGATATCAGAATAATGCATTTACAGTCTGACTATATTTCTCTAACACACGGAGATAACATAGATCTAAGGGTCCTAACACAAATCCTCACCCTTCTTTTTTCTCCAATGATGCTGCCTGACCCACACCGTATTTAAGAAAGAACTGCAGATGCTGGAAAAATCGAAGGTAGACAAAAAAGTTGGAGAAACTCAGCGGGTGAGGCAGCATCTATGGAGTGAAGGAATTTCACTTGGATAGTTTACACCCCAGCGGTATGAACATTGACTTCTCCAATTTCAGGTAGTCCTTGCTTTCTCCCTCCTTCCCCTCCTCTTCCCAGCTCTCCCACAGCCTACTGTCTCCCCCTCTTCCTAACGTTTTCCCGCCCTCCCACCCCCAACATCAGTCTGAAGAAGGGTCTCGACCCGAAACGTTGCCTATTCCTTCGCTCCATAGATGCTGTCTCACCCGCTGAGTTTCTCCAGCCTTTTTGTCTACCACTGAGTTACTCCAATACTTTTTATCAATCTTTGGTATAAACCAGACACAAATATGGAACCGTTCGAGGGAGGCACCGAGTGATGTTGCCTCGGACGTTGATAATGGCAGCTCCCCACAAAAATGCTGCGTCACCACCTCTTCGCCTAGCTATCTCGGCTCTCCTGTAATCCCCGGCGAGCTGCTGACCCTCACAGATAGTCCCAGCTGTTCCTCTTTGCTTCTCCAGCAACAAAAGGGAGTTGCCTGCAGTCTTTGATGTTGGAAAACCTTCTCCCTCCGAGAGAATGGGGGTTTTGTCAGCTCCAAGCTCCAAGCAAAAAGATGTCGAAACAGTGCTGGTGCGGAAATCCTCCCACACCACACGAAAGCCAGACCGGCCGGTCAGCACCAACGAGGCAGTAAGGGGGGATTGTTCTGGACACATGTTTAAAAGTCCAGAAAGGCTTACTTGCCTTTGCTGGTGCTCAGCAGTTCCTGGCAGGTTGCCAGCCACATTGTGGGAGCTGGGCAGTACGCTGATAAAACTGCACGCAGTCCAAAAACAAGCAGAAACATTAAAATAAGTTTATGCACCATCGCAGCGATACACAAGGGTGTCGAAATGTATCGCTGTGCCTCCTCCGAATTCCCCAAAAGATGTTTAAGCACTTATCTCTGTATCTGGACGGGAGCTCCAAATCACCACACCTCCTCACGTAAACAGCTTGGAGAGGATGATGGTATTGAACGCCGAGAGAGCCAGTGAGATTGCATCCTCCAGTGACCTGTTGTAAGATTGTTGTCTCAGTCCTGAATGGGGGCTCTCTTACTTTTGAGATTCTCGAACGTCGGTTGAGAATCTCAGATCCACCCTTCCAAGTCCAAGAGGAATTGTACCCATGATCAGCTCTTGTTCTTCTAAATTCAAGAGGATATAGGCGCAGGCTGCTTAATCTATCCTCATACGACAAACCCTTCAACCATGGTGCAACCCAAGAAACAATCTACAGGAGCAACTACACACAAATAGATATTGCACTAATTGAGTTACCCACAGAAGATAGAAACAAAATTTTGGAGTAACTCAGTGGGGTAGGCAGTATTTCTGGAGAAACAGGATCACAAAAACATGCAGGCATTCTAATTCCGCAATGCTAACAGTATACCGTACACAAAATTCTAAGGATGCTCTGCAACAACTCCGCGAGAATGGAAACCTTCAAAACTAACGATCTCTACCCGCTAGAAGGATACAGAGGAGGTGGATGCAATAACGACTTTTAAAATACATTTAGACAGGCACCTGGATAGGAACAGTTTAGAAGGATATGGACCAAACTCAAGCAAATAGGATGTGTTTGCGGATGACACAAAGCTGTGTGGCAGAGTAAGCTGTGAGGAGGATGCAATGGGGCTGCAGGGTGACTTGGTTAGGTTGAGTGAGTTGGTAGATGCTGGTAGATGCAGTATAATGTGGATAAATGTGAGGTCATCCACTTTGGTGGCAAGAACAAGATTTTCTGAATTTTGTTAGATTATGAAAAGGGGAGGCGCAACGAACCTGGGTGTCCTTGTACATCAGTCACTGAAAGTAAGCATGCAGGTATAACAGGCAGTGAAGAATGCAAATGGCATGTTGGTCTTCATACCAAGAGGATTTGAGTATAGGAGCAAGGAGGTCCTACTGCAGTTGTACAAGGCCCTGATGAGACCACACTTGGAGTATTGTGTGCAGGTTTGGTCTCCTAATTTGAGGAAGTACGTTCTTGCTATTGAAGAGTGCAGCGCAGGTTCACCAGGTTAATTCCCGGGATGGCGGGACTAACATATGATGAAAGAATGGAACGACTGGGCTTGTATTCATTGGAATTTAGAAGAATGAGAGGGGATCTTATAGAAACACATGAAATTATTAAAGGATTGGACAGGCTAGATGCACAAAAAATGTTCCCGATGTTGGGGGAGTCCAGAACCAGGGGTCACAGTTTAAGAATAAAGGGTATTTATTCTTTGGACTGAGATGAGGAAAAACTTTTTCACCCAGAGATTTATGAATCTGTGGATTTTTCTGCTACAAAAGACAGTGGAGGCCAACTCACTGGATGTATTCAAGAGGAAGTTAGATATAGATTTTAGGGTTAACGGAATCAAGGGATATGGGGAGAAAGCAGGAACAGCACACTGATCAGCCATGATCATATTGAATGGCAGTGCTGGCTTGAGGGGCAGAATGGCCTACTCCTGCATCTATGTTATATGTGTCTATGTTTCTAGTTTCTAGTATGTTTCTATGATAGGCAAATTTGTCTCCATGGACGGGTTGAGCCGAAGAGCCTCAAGTTTCCCTGCTGTCCAGCTCCATGACTCTGTGGTCAGCGGGTGATCGTCGATCTACAATCCAGCACCATCGTGATGTGGAAATATATCGCCCTTCCACCACCATCGCTGAATCAAAATCCTGAAATCCCCTCCCAACCGGCACAGTGGGAAAACACCTCAAGAACCCAAGCGGTTCACGACTGCATCTCATCATCACCTTCTCAAAGGCAGTTAAACCCCGGCTCAGCATACAACGCCCATATTCCTTGAATGAACAAAAGAAACAATCACGGAGAAGATTCCGCGGGCTTTCTGTGCATTCAGAGTTAAGAATGCGTTCGATGAACAAGTGCTGGAGGAACTCAGCGGGTCAGGCAGCCTAATCGGAGGGAATGGACAGGCGACGTTTCGGTTTGGGACTACCGCCGTCTCCATCCTTTTGGATTCTCTGGTGTAGTTTATATTCCTATGCCAAATGGTGCTTGATAGTGTTCTCGAAAAGTTTCATAAATGCAAAGTTGACGTTATTTAGTGGATGTTTAGGAGAGTGGGAGAATTCATTAGCCTGGAGATTAAATGGATGAGGTTGATGGGAATAATCCAAGATTACTAGATGTGACCAATTACAAATTTTTGAGGTGGAGTAACTGTTGACATTCCAAGAGTTGATAACATGGAAGACCAGAGTCAATAGAAAAGGTTCACCTGAAGATCGTATGGCTTGCATAGATGGTGATGCTTCCACAGCTCGGCTCCCGTCCAATTTCAGGAAATTGGCCTTTTAATCGGTGAGGTTGAGACAAATTGATCGCCATGGTTCTGCTAGATACACACTAGTAACCTAGTGGGTTAAGCAGCATCGCTTGAGAAAAAGGATGGGTGACGTTTCAAGGTCATTACCCTTCTTCAGGTTAGTTCAGACCAGGTCTCTGCTGCTCGTTTTTTGCAACCTGCTTTTCACTTCTAAATTGGGGGGGGGGGGCACTGCTTAGCGGGAATCTAGAAAGTTATTTTGCGGAATTAAGTCGATCTAATTCTTCATTGAGAGCTCAAATGTTTTACATACAATATCAAATTTTCGAAGAAACACACTGGAACTTAACAAGTTGCATATCACGTTCAAGGGATAAGACTCCCCTGACATTGAACCTAATCTCCTGGTTGACAGCATCGTTTCCATGGTTTGGCATTAACATTTCAAAGAAATTGCTTGATATGACTTCCACCTTTGACTTTGTAATGTGTTATCATCTAAGTGTGGTACACATTTCACCTTCTTTATTTCCTTTGTCTCGTGCATGTTTCAACATTTCCAGAGCTGTGTTAAGGGGTGAGGTGTGACAGGAGTGCCATACTGAAGTTATCTATATAATTAAAACTCTGATCTTGACCACTTCCTGTTGTACTGCATATTGATTTTAGAAAAAATGCTACCACTTACGGCTGTGATTTTTGGCCATCTTACTCAGAGTCCCCCTCCGCTGCGCAGGACAAGAGGATTTTTCCCATCGATGAAAAATAAAAGACTTATTAATATTATTAAAATGTTGAGATTCTCTCTCCTGTCAATCACGCCATGAAGGCCATGCCCCTTCTGGTGGGAGGGGAAGGGACTATAAAACCCGGAAGTGTGGAGGTGCCTCAATTCTCTGCAAGATGGGGGAGGGAGAGGTCACAGCTCTCTGTCTGAGCTGTGAATAATACTGAACACACTTAGCTTAACTATGGGTTAACTGTGAGTGGTTTTACTGACATGACAGTGCCCTTAATGTAGTTTGAAAATGCAAAAGTGTGTTTTGGTTTGAAAATGCTAAAGTTGCCTTTGGTTTGAATATGCCAACGTTGCCTTTGGTTTGAAATTGCTAAGGTTGCCTTTGGTTTGAAAATGCTAAGGTTGGATTTGGATTGAAAATGCTAATGTTGCCTTTGGTTAGAAAATGCTAACGTTGCCTTTGGGTTGAAAATGCTAAAGTTGCCGTTGTGTTGAAAATGCTAAAGTTGCCATTGGGTTGAAAATGCTAAAGTTGCCTTTGGGTTAAAAATGTTAAAGTTGCCTTTGGGTTGAAAATGCTAAAGTTGCCTTTGGGATGAAAATGCTAAAGTTGCCTTTTGGATGAAAATGCAAAAGTTGCCTTTGGGTTGAAAATGCAAAAATTGCCTTTGGGTTGAAAATGCAAAAGTTGCCATTGAGCTGAAAATGCAAAAGTTGCCTTTGGGCTGAAAATGCAAAGGTTGCGTTGCCTTATTGAAAAGTTGCATTGCCTTATTGAAAAGTGGCATTGCCTTATTGAAAAGTGGCGTTGCTTTATTGAAAAGTGGCATTGCCTTAGTGAAAAGTTGCGTTGCCTTCTATATAATTAAAAGTCTAATCTTGACCATTTCCTGTTTGAGATGTACAGTGATTTTAGAAAAAACACTACCACATATGGCTGTGATTTTTGGCCATCTTAGAGTCCCCCTCCACCCATCAGGTGCCGAGGATTTTTCCCATAAATGAAAAATAGAGTTATTAGTGTTTAAAAATGTTGAGATTCTCTCTCCTGTCAATCACGCCATGAAGGCCAAGCCCCTTCCAGTGGGAGGTGGGAGGGGCTATAAAACCCAGAAGTGTGGGCGTGGCTCAGTCTCTGCAAGATGGGGAGGGAGAGGTCACTCTGCTTTTGGTGGCCTTGCACCCTGCTTGAACTGGTAGGAAACTGCACTTGAGTTTGGTCGCCTTGCACCCTGCTTGAAGTGGTATGACATTGCACTTGACTTTGGTGGCCTTGCACCCTGCTGGATGTGGTATGACAATGCACTTGAATTTGGTGGCCTTGCACCCTGCTTGAAGTGGTATGACACTGCACTTGAGTTTGGTGGCCTTGCACACTGCTTGAAGTGGTATGACACTGCACTTGATTTGGTGGTCTTGCACCCTGCTTGAAGTGGCAGGAAACTGCACTTGAATGTTGTGGCCTTGTACCCTGCTTGAAGTGGCAGGAAACTGCACTTGAATTTGGTGGCCTTGCATCCTGCTTGAAGTGGCAGGAAACTGCACTTGAATTTGGTGGCCTTGCATCCTGGTTGAAGTGGCAGGAAACTGCACTTGAATTTGGTGGCCCTGCACCCTGCTTGAGGTGGCAGGAAACTGCACTTGAATTTGGTGGCCTCGCACCCTGCTTGAAATGGAATTTCAAGGAATAGCCGTGAGTCAACTGCCAGCCCACCAGCCGTGAGTGAGTGAGCTGCCACCGCAACAGGCTTGAGTGACTGAGCCGCCAGCCCATGAATCCATTCGGCCCACAATGTCCTTACTAGCCCTCTGGAAACCAATCCCTTCAGCCCACAACACCCATACTAGCGCTCCAGAATGCCCCCCCCCCCCCCCCCCCACTGGCCACCAATATTGGAATTGGTGGAGAGATGGAATATTGCGTTGGGGGACCCGTCCTCCCGTGTGAAGCTGGGACCAACGGGTCCCACTTAGTCTAATTTACATTTGGAAGACACAATGTGGTGACGCAGGGTTAACGAAGTTATCGTCTTCCTCTGACTTTCCCAGAAAGCAGGGAATGACGAAATAAACCATATTGTGGGTTTCTTTAGGGGGTTGGGGGGAGGGGGGGGGGGAGGGTTACAATGGTCTCTTTTTGACTTTCTCCCATTCGCCTATCAGTTCCAAACCAGTGATATTGCTGTAAATTGTAACCGGCCTTTCGACCGAGCGCTTCCGTTGGATATGAATTCTTCCATAGGTGAAGGTTGAGCAGTAGATGGAATCCTCCTCTCCATTAGTGATGAGTTTGTACATCAGAATATTCACAGGTAAAACTGGCGTTATTGAGACAGTGAATATATTAGTGTGGATTCTAAATTATACCCGTCAATTGAAGCTATATCCCATATTTTGTGACTTTATTTTGCACCGATTCGAAGAATTTCAGGAATGTATAGGAAACTGAATATTGGGACCTTCGCGATCTAATCCTGTCGTATTTAGGAAATTGGAAAGATGGGTGAAAAGAGGGACACAGTATATTGTGAACAAATTGTGCTTGAAGACATTTTCAAAAAGCAACACCCCCTTCCCCTCAAATATTTTTGCTGGATGTCAGCTTTCACAAAACAACTTAATCAGTGTATTTCCAATTTCCGACAAATGTCATAACTCAGGCTAGCGGGAAATTGTGTCCGTGAACGATTTCCGTCCAAGGGGGGGGGATGGTTCAGAAAGTGGTAAGAATAATTTACGACGGTAGATTAAGAAATCCCAGTTTCCTGGCAAAAACGCGAGGGGGAGTCAGGACATAATCCCAATGGGGAAACACGCGTCTTAATTGCAAAATTAAGACAGGACTACTGTCTTAAATACGTCCACGTGAGTGTAGGTTAGCTTCTGAAGCCATAGATAGCTACTATATACGGTGATGGAATAGAAAGTCCCCAGAACGTTGACAATGAAGTAATTTAATTTATTGCTTGGATAAATGTACACAAACCCCAATCCGTCAACTCGGACCTTTGCAGTGAATATAAAGAATATACGGCATCTTCAAATTCAATGTATATAAACGCTACAAAGTAGAAACCTTCCAACATACTGACAAAAAAAACAACATTGCTTCGCAGTACACTCTAATGGAATTGGTGAATTATAGTTCACTACAATCTGAGAAACCCTCTATTCAAAACGACTCAACAATGTAGTAAATATGACACCTGAACAATAAAAACTTCAAATTCGTGTAGTTCCAAACTACTGGGCAACCAGTTATTTAGCTTTGAAATAAGCTTTAAAATTGGAGGATCTTACAGCTGTGTCGAAACCTTTTTACTCTTCCTTATCGTCTCCAGCGCGGCTTCTTTCGCCTTCAGAATCACCTTCAGTCGTCTTATTTTCTCTTCTCGAGCGGTCCTGTCCACGTTTGAAGGAGGATGGGTCGCCCCGGAGACACCCGAGAGGTCGAGCACTTTATTCGCCGCTGCGCAATGCGTCACCAAGTTGGAGGATTCCGTTACATTTGGCTCCGACCTGCTGTCCAGTGAACTGCTGCGAGGACAAACACGGCCCACTCCAACAACATTTTCTTCCCGGAGACAGCTGTACGCGTGCTCCGACTTTCTGTTTAAAACAAGTTTCTTATCAGGCTGCTTCTTAAGTATCAGCGGTTTCATCGCAAGCTTCACGTTTGGCTTCGAGGGCGATTTAGCCTTGATCTACAATGAATGAATCAGATATCAGCATAAAAATTCCTATTGCTTTTATAATATCGAATAACTATGACCATCTATTGCATCTATAACATCGAAACATTCGGAACATGTAATACGCCCTATGTTTTAGCTTATTTTCAGCGCACGCTAAAATAAACCCGATTAATGCATTTTAATCTGTTCCACTGTCGTCGTGCAAGCCGGATCCTGCATAGTTGATCCAAGTTGGGGTGGAAGATTGCAACCTTCACGTGGTCCGCCCTGTTTCGACTAATGCAATCAACTCGACGTGCACGAACAGAAGATCAAATAGAACAAGTTGTCCAACAACTTTAGGCTGTGCACGCCACACGGAGGAAGATGAAGATCCAAGTAAAGGTTTTCCAATAGACCAGATCCATCCGACTGGCGGTATTACATCTGGAGCCCGGACAGCGAATACTGTGAATACTGCGGTCAATGGTCCCGCAGGGGGGAAATTCATCGCCGCAAATAGCTTTCCAATCCTACTGTCTGGGTTTGCAATTTCTGCATCGCTTCCCTGTGCTCTCCTCTCTTCCTTCAAGGACCTAACGATGAATAATACATTCACAATCCGTCGTTGCTTTCTCATTCTGTATCCGAAAGTTCCACCCTACTCAAATTGGCTGGTGTACCTCTCTGCTGGATAATTAGCTTTGAGATGGATTATGCATATAATCCATATGTATATAATCCATCCCAAAATCGAGCGAATTATCAAGCCTAATGTGAAAGGCCATCTGCACAACAGCTGAGATAAAGCACAACAGCCGAGCTAAACACAACTCTCGAAGCTGCACAACAGCATCGAGAAGTGGATGCGGTCCAATCCAAATACTCGTCGATATTTTAATCGAAAGCCGTTGCTGTGAACTATAATAAGGAGCTGGAATTCAACGTCAATTCTGGGAGGGCGCGAAATATGCTTCAGAGGGATTGGACCAGAAACACCGAGTGTGAAAACACAAGGAATTGCAGATGCTGGTTTATATTTAAAAAAACTCAAAGCACTGGAGTACCTCGGCCGGTCAAGCAGCATTACTGCGGCATGTTGATGAGTATCGAAACGTCGCCCACCGACTATGACGTTACATCTTGCACTGTTTGCAATCTCACTTTATAACATGGCATTCACAACTCAGCAGCAATGAGAATAAAATTAGAAACATGTTTCGCGGAGTGAAGCGACGGCTAGTGAATGTTAACGTCATGTGCTATACGTTACAAATGAGTTTTCACGGCATTTAGTCAACGTGCTCCAAGACCCCAGAGCAGTATTCATTCAGATTGGCATATTGCTGAACAGTTTAATCAAAATGCTAGGAACCAAGCAGGCCCCGTTTTTTCTTCTTCTCAAAGTGACCACAAGAATTCCGATACTTGGAATGAGCTGGGTTAGAAACGCCCTGTCTATCTGTATTTATGATAAAGAAAACAACGAAACGAAGGAACCTAACAAGTTATCGTTGCCTAGAAATATCAGTGGGGTGATTAAGACGGCATTATAAAGAACGGCAGTTGCTAGAATCTTCAGCAAAATACAAAGTGCTGGAGTAACTCAGCGGATGAGACAACATCAATGGTGGGAATGGACAGGGGTCGTTTGGGATCGGGATCCCTCTGGAGAACATTCCCGAAATGTTATCCTCACCATGACATCAAGTGGCGACCAGCAGCGGTGTTGACGTTTTATTTTGGAACATTACGACTCTGACCTGGATTTAGAGTGGCTGACTTGCAAATATCCTTCAAGGTGTATTGTAGTTATTATCTCTTTCTAACTTATTAGTTACAGTGAAGGGCGATCTTAGTGCAGATACTGACAATAAAAGGCGTTTTGTTATTTATCTCGGCCACAGGAGGCTGAGGAACACTGCACACGGAATGGTATACCCAATACAACCTAATTATCGCAGTTATCAGTACGTGTAACGTAAAGGTAATTGTATTATTCGTTCGGCGGCAAAAACAACTTATTTTTGGTCTTCTGGATTCATTATCGATCACGCTGATTAATTAGGAACTACTTTCACGGACGTTATATTTAATGTCTGCCGAATTCTTCCTACATTACGCTGAAGTTTTTTGTAAAAATCTGAGCGACAACCCAAATTAAAAAAATATCGACCACTCTAAGGTTGAATTTGATTGTAAAATGACAACATTAAAAGGAATTCTGGTTTGGTCAGGAAAGGGCCTTTCTTCCTCGGGTGACAAGAACACCCGAATTAGACACTAGTGGATGACAGAAACAAGGAAGTGCAGACACCGCAGATGCTGGTTTCAAAAATAAAAGACACAACGTGCTGGAGTAACTCAGCGGGTCAGGCAGCATCCCGGAGAACACGGATAGCTAATGTTTCGGTCGAGGCCCTTCTTCAGACTGGTGTTTGGCTTGTTTTCACTTCCAACCTAATCTTGTTTCCTTTGTAATTTTTTTACTAGGTTACATGATAGATTATTTTTCAGACATTCAGCATTCAGAAGGACTGTATGACTAATGAAAATCTGCACGTTAGTATTTTCTCTGGTCATCAGCCCAGAGTTCTGATCTTGTTGTTGTACTATACTTGAAAGGACGACAGTTCCTTTCTTGTAGTCATTTATTTGCATACAAGGTCCAGCGTTCATTCCAAGTACCTGGTTTGTACTCTCCAATCTCAATCTCTAGCCCAGATCGCTTTGAAGTTAGACTGAGATATCTCACTGAAAGGCAGAATTTAAAATAAATAGTTTGACGTGGTAGACGCAGTGGATGTTTCCCCAAGACTGGGGCTTTTAAGAGCAAAGGTCAGAGCCCAAAAGTAAAGGGTTGGATATTCCGGAATAAGACAATGATTAAGTTCTTCACTCTAGAGGTTCAGTTACTGAACTTATTCAAGCCACATGTTGATAATTCCTAGTGTATGAAAGAACTGCAGATGCTGGTTTAAATTGAAGGTAGACACAAAATGTTGGAGTAACTTAGCAGGTCAGGCAGCATCTCTGGAGAGAAGGAACGGGCGACGTTTCAGGTCTGAAGAAGGGTCTCGACCTAAAACGTTACCCATTCCTTCTCTCCAGAGATGCTGCCTGACCCGCTGAGTTACTCCAGCATTTTCTGTCTACCTTTGATAATTCCTTAGATATTAAGAGAACAAGTGTAAATGGCACCAAAGTAAAAGATCATCCACGATCATATTGAACAGTAGAAAAGACACGAGGCACCAAATGGGCTACATTGCTAAAACTCAGATCATTCACAGCCTCACATTAGACTGCATTCTAGCTAAACTCATACTGTTTCCCATAAAGGGTAAAAATTTACTTCAGAACCAGTCCAAAATAATTAATGACGCAAATTTATATCTCAATGATTCAGCCGCACCTATTCACCAAACACCCCTCGAGCTGATGTCCAATTCAACATTCTTTAATGGGCAATATAGATAGATTGTTGAAAATAAAATTCCAAAAACTGCAAGCATTTGCACGAAACAGTTCAGTTTTTCAAACTGTAAAAGGACTTACTTGCATGCATCAGAAATAAGTCTCAGCATATAGCAGATCATTTGCAAGCGATGCCGTTTGTTGTGACAGCAGTTAGTTGCCATGGACTTTTCTAAATATCTGCAGGTCAGGTGAAACAAGCTTGGCTCAGTCTTTTTTATTTTGGTCACAGCTATTCTATGTATGTGGTGAGTTGGAAATAATGCTTTTAACTATGCACGTGATGACTAAGGGAGCTCTCGGCCAGGAGTTCAATAGCTGATTTTAGAATACATGGGATTAATTTCTTGCAACCATGTGCAAAGATAGACATATGATTTGCTGCTTAAAACTAATGGTTCATGTCCATAGGATATTTGCTTTAGTACTGGGTTATAATGCTTGTACCTGCCTATGTTCGTAGATGGGCTTTCATAGATAACAAAGATGAGGATATGGAATAATTAAATTACTTTCTCAGGTGTCATCTCTGATTGTTAATTAACTAATGACAGAAGGAAGGTGCTTCAATCTGGAGTGTGTCAATTGTAAATCTAAAATCCCTTGTTTACACATTTACACAAAAAAAAGGACATTACTGATTATTACTGAACAGTAATTTCACAATCATGAACCTAAATATATATCTTATTCTGGAAGATCTAACTGAAGAATTAATAGTTTAAGCTTGGGCATTTTATTTCTATTAAAAAAATATCTACCAAACCTTGTCTGCCATTCAGGTGAATATTGCCTTTAATAATTTGAACAAACCATATTCACGGGAACATATCAACTGATCTACTGCATAGTTGTTAATTCAGATCCAAGGTTAAGGAGTCTTTTCAAAAACATTTTTTTTGTTCAGCTCTGGCTTCCCGTTCAATACTAATTCATTTTAATGATGTGTAGTATTTTCCTGCATCTCTTTAGGAACTTTATCTTGTACTCAATTCATTTGGTTATTTGGAGCAGGTCTTTGTACTCATGAAAACGTGAAATTGCTTGCAAGATATTTTGTTTAAAATAGCTGCTGCTGCCTGTTGTAACATGTACAATTCCAGTTTCAGAAAATGAATCATTTTCACAGTTTGCATTACCATCATTATTGTTACAATTTAAGCAGATTAATATGGAAGTTAGATTACAATATGGATGGAAGAATAGTGCATTCTAGAATCTATTTCCAAAATTAGGGCCTTAAACGTAAGAATCTTTTTATTCATTCAGAAAATTAGGTTGTCATTTTCAAGGGTCATCACTGCCCATTCATACACTGTCTTCACATTTACAAAGTAATGAACAGAATTAGTAAGAACCAAAAATGTTCTAAATAGCCAGAGTACTTTCTCCATGGCTACTTTATCATTTATGGCTGATCTTTATTTATTTTACGTAGGTTGGAATATTCAGAATGCTGAATATTCAATTCACCCACCAAGCATAGAGCATTGTTTAATATGAATGTCAATGCTTTAGGCAAGTTTACTGAATAGCCAATGACTATATCCCCAAATTCACTATATACAAGCTGATACTATCATCAAATAGTCCATCACACTTGTAAAATAGCTGACCTATTCATATTCAATATTGCAAGCAAAAATCACAAGCACCCACCTAATAAATATGTTCTATTTCATCATAATAGCAGAAACTGAAATAAAGTCTGCAAAATACTGTAATTTCGAAATGTCTTAGCAATTCAATGCAGCTCAGTTTCTAGAAGCTATTGCCTTGTTTAATTAACACATAGGCTAGTTTTGCATGGAAATGCCCAAATGGCTAGAAAATATTGCAATGTTCTCAGAAAGGGGTTTACTTTCATAGAAACATTTCAAAATTAAAACATTATGTTTAATAATCACCTTTTAGAGTTCATGCAATGAATAATATTAGCGCACAGACTAATTTTGATATCAAGTGGAACCACAAAACTGACTAATTGGTGTCTGATACTTAGGATCAATAAATCTAGAGTTACCCGCTGGCCATGAACACCAGTGCCTTATGCTGGCATATACATTGACACAGCCAGTTTAATGGTGAGAAGGGAAAGGGAGCATGGGCCAATGACAGCGGCAGGGACATTAACCAGTTCCAGGCGTACACTGGCCCTATCCCTGAACTCTATCTCTGTTACATTGATGACTGCATCAGTGCTACCTCTGGCACCCATGCAGAACTCATCGACTTCACCAACTTCACCACCAATTTTCATCCTGCACTCACATTTACTTGGACCATCTCCGACACCTCCCTCTACTTTCTTGATTTCACTGTTTCCATCACAAGAAATAGACTATTGGCTGACGTCTATTACTATGTTTTAACCAGTACTATATTTCCTTGCCACGTCCTAGACACCACTGTAAATCCTAAATTCGGACATGCAAACTTCTGGTTCTCTATAAATAATTAACACCACAAGAAATGGTTATGAAGGAAGTTTGTCATGAATGCAAATCCTAACATGATTCTACTTGAATAGAGGAGTGCTTCCAGTACATTGGGGTCAATGTTCATCTCAATCAATGCCTAAAGGCCATGAAGGATGATATTCCACTGTTCATCTAAGTGCTCACCAAGATGGGCTGATAACCCAGACAAACTGAATATGTCAATATCTTGTCAATGGAAGACAGATGCAACAATCAAGAGATGCTAAAGTAATATGAGTGTTCTAAACCTCAACTTGGAAAGATTGTGATATTAAAAAACTAAACTAAATACATAAAAGCTTAATACAAAAATGATGCAGGAAAGACGAAGGAGCCAAATGAAGGCCAAAGGCATAATGATCCCACAAAGGATGAAGATTAAACCACACTGATATGGGATGAATAGAGAAAGACTAATAGTGGGGTATTGAGAGAATTCATTAGGAGTACGAGACTGTCCTGGCTTCAAATGGAGTGAGAAATACAGGTCTTGCTCACCAGACAACCAATCTTCTCAGGAAAAACTACAATCAGACGATGAAGGGAAGGAAAAAGCAAAAAGTGCAAATAGCTTTTCTTTCAATTAACTGCATTCAATGAAAAAAAAATTAGTTTAGTATTTCATAGCGATGAAGGAAATGGATCAAAAATGAAGAATCTATGGGCCAGAACATTTGCATCACCAGCACAATATAAACAATGTGAACCCAGTTTCTTGGCCCAAAAATAAAATGCATTTTTCGGTTCAAAGAATAAGTAATATACAATTCAACAAAATATTGTTCACTAAACAGACCTATCTAATAGAAGGACCACATTTTTACAACAGTGCAGTTTTTAAGCTAGTTGTAAATTAGCTTTTCTACAAATTAAAATGGCAAATATTAAAATTGGATGTGACTGCTAAACAATGCAGCAAAAATTAATTTCAAAGAATTTAAATATTTGCAATTTTAACTCCGCTAAGAGTCAGAACACACAGAATAAACATTCAGATCTTTAAGTAAATAGCACAAGGACACAAACTATTAAACTTGAATAAGAACTTTATAAAGATGCCAAAACCATTTTCTTCCGTATTGCCTCCAGCGCAGCCTCCTTCTCTTTAAGAATCTCTTTCAGTCGCTTGATCTTCTCATCACGTGCAGTTTCATCAACACTCAGGGGAAGAGTGCTTGTGCTTGCTGTGTTGATATCAGTGGCAAAGGAGTGTCCTATTGAAAGAGAAGAGATGCTGGGTGCAGGACCTGCAGGAGGAGCCAATTGAAGCCCATTGGCATTGTCTATCCCAGCGATGAGGGAGGATTCCATTATTAAGCACTTCTCTGGTGCAGTGCTGGGCTTAGTTGTGCCGGTAAGTGCCTCTTGTTTGCTGTGAGAGTCAATGTGGGAGGTGACAGCTGTACGGAGGGGAGATGCTTCCGTACTGTACACAGGAAGACAACTGTAGGCATGCTCCGATTCACAATTTGAAAATAATCTTTTTAGGCGTTGTTTCTTAACTGCCATTGAACAATTGATGCTTTCTGATTTTCTTTTCACTGGCGATTTAGGCTCAACTTTAATCTAAAATAAAAACAAAAACTCCAGATGATCAACATACACACAATAAAGATTTCCATAAATTCCAGGGTTATTTTTATAATGGCTACATGAAGTTGCAAGTCAAATGCTATTTATACACATTTACATAAGTTCCACAAGGCACCGTATCCAAGTTTACTTTTAATCCACGTAACAGTGCTAAGATAGGTGGAGGGGCAGGCCATGTAGAGGAAGCAAGGATACTGCAGAAGGACTTGGACAGGTTAGGAGAGTGGGCGGAGAAGTGACAGATAAAATTCAGTTTAGCAAAGTGCGGAGTTATGCATTTTTGTAATAAGAATAAAAGATGTAGATTATTTTCTAAATGGAGAGAGAATCCAGAAATTGTACTGGTGCAGGACTCCCAAAAAGTTAATTTGCAAGTTGAGTAGGTAGTCAGGAAGGCAAATTCAATGCTAGCATTTATATCAAGAGGACTGGAATACAAAAACAGAGATTAAATACTGAGGCTCTTTAGCGCTGGTCAGGCTGCACTTGCAGCACTGTGAGCAAATTTGGGCCCCATTTCTGAGGAAGGATGTGCTGGCTCTGGAGAGGGTCCAGAGATTTACACGAATGATTCCAGGAATTAGTGGATTAGCATATGATGAGTGTTTGATATCACTGGGCCTGTACTCACTGGGATTTAGATTGAGGGGGGACCTCATTGAAACTTACCATATAATAACCATATAACAATTACAGCACGGAAACAGGCCTTCTCAGCTCTTCCAGTCCGTGCCGACCATTCATTTTCCCCTAGTCCCATCTACCTGCACTCAGACCATACCCCTCCATTCCCTTCCCGTCCATATACCTATCCACTTTACTTTTAAATGTTAAAATCGATCCTGCCTCCACCACTTCTGCAGGAAGATCATTCCACACAGCCACCACTCTCTGAGTAAAGAAGTTCCCCCTCATGTTACCCCTAAACTTCTCTTGTCATGCCCTCTTGTTTGAATCTTCCGTACCCTTAATGGGAAAAGCTTATCCATGTCAACCCTGTCTATCCCTTTCATCATTTTAAATACCTCAATCAAGTCCCCCCTTAACCTTCTGCGCTCCAAAGAATTAAGACCTAACTTGTTCAACCTTTCTCTGTAACTTAGTTGCTGGAACGCAGGCAACATTCTAGTAAATCTCCTCTGTACTCTCTCTATTTTGTTGACATCCTTCCTATAATTCTTCCTTACAGAATAATGAAAGGCATAGAGTGGCTGTGGAAAGGATGTTTCCACAGGTGGGAGAATCTAGGACCAGAGGTCATAGCCACAGAATTAAAGAGCACTCTTTGAGAAAGGAGGCGAGGAGGAACTTCATTAGTCAGAGGGTAATTCATCTGTGGAACTCATTGCCATAGAGGGCTGTGGAGGCCAAGTCAGTGGATATATTTAAGACAGAGATAGGCAAATTCTTGATTAGAACGGGTATCAAGAGTTATGGGGAGAAGGCAGGAAAATGGGATTCGGAGGCAGAGATCAGGCATGATTGAATGGGAGTAGTTTGGATGGGCTGAATAGCCTAATTCTACTCCTATAACTTGTGAACCTGTGAATGGAGTGCTTCCACAAGGTCATGGTCATCTCAATGCCTAAAATAAATGGGTATTTGCTTTGGGACCATGTTGCATGTATTTGAGTTGTAACTTCACCTTTAGTTGAATTCAAAGTGCTTTTGAACCACCTTAGATTGTGAAGAAAGCTATAGAGACCACAGAGATCGTTCCCTCTGCACCTTCCTGGTTAACTCATCTGTTCCCACCCAAAACACCCCCTCCCCAGGTACTTTATTTGCAAATGTAGGAGATGTAATACCCGTCCCTATACCTCCTCCCTCGATTCCATCCAAGGATCCTGACAGTTCTTTCAGGTGAAGCAGAGGTTCCTCCAACCTCATCTACTGTATTCGCTGTTCCAGGTGTGGACTCCTATATATCAGCCAGACCAAGTGCAGGCTTGGCGATCATTTCGCTGAACACCTCTGCTCAGTCCGCCTTAACCTACCTGATCTCCCCGTTGCCTGGTCTCCATAGGGCTACATGATCTTCCGGTTTCTAAACACTTCCTGGGCTTCCTCCACTGTCAGAGTAAGCTGCTTGGGCAACTTACAACCCAGCGGTATGAATATTGACGTCTCGAACTTCAGGTAACCCTTGCATTCCCTCTCTCTCCATCACAATCACAATAATATTTTATTAGCCAAGTATGTTTTGCAACATATGAGGAATTTCATCTGCCAAGTTGGTCATACAAATAAAAAGCAACGGAACACACAAAATAAATTTTAACATAAACATCCACCACATTCCTCACTGTGATGGAAGGCAGAAAAAAAATTCAAATCTGTTCCATTCATTGCTCTCCCGTGGTCGGGGCCTCGAGCCCTCCGATGACAGCACGATCTTGACTCCCGTAGCTGGCGGCGTTTGGACCCTCCGCATTGAGGCGATCAAACTCTTGCATCGGGGGGGGGATGTCAGCTCCCCCGCACTGGCAATCGAACTCCGTGTCGGGGCTGGTCGAATCTTCCGCAATGTAGGAGCTCCCGACCCGGCCTCTCCCGAGACTGCGAGCTCTCGATGTAAAGTCCGCAGGCCATGGTTGGAGCGATCCTATGCAAGGGATCAACTCCAATGTTAAGTCCACGCCCCGCAGTGGGGCTCAAAGTCAGTCCGAGGAGGCCTCCAGCTCCATCGATGGTAGGCCGCAGAGTGACCGGAGATACGATCCGGAAAAACATTGCATATCTGGCAAGGTAGGAAACTGAACAAAAGTTTCCCCGACCCCCTCCCCCTACATAAAACAAACCGGAGAACCTTTCCACAAGGTTCTAAAATGCACTAAAAACAATTTTAAAAGACGAAAAAACAGACAGACTGATGGTGGGGCTGCCAATCGTGCGGCGCCCCTGTCGCTATTTCTCTAACTAATTTCACTGTCCTGATTAAATTTTGTTGATTGTATCTCGTTGTCACCTTCCTGTCAGCTAACAATAATCCATTCTGCATTTTCCTTGTTTAGCTTCCCCTTTGATGTCTCATTTTCACACCTTACCCTTCCATATCTCTACTTCTCCCTCTCCCCTGACTCTCAGTCTGAAGAAGGGTCTCGACCCAAAACGTTAGCCATCCCTTCTCTCCAGAGATGCTGCCTGATCCGCTGAGTTACTACAACATTTTGTGTCTATCTGCGATATAAATTAAACTACTTGGGCAACTTACAACCCATCGGTATGAATATTGACTTCTCTTACTTCAGGAAACACCAAGGCATTATAAAGTCCTTGGATGATACAACTGAGTAACAGTACCATTTCAATATTAGATTTGGAGGACCCTACATTCTCCAGTCTGTGAACATGTAGGACACTGTACATTAATCCAGTTTTCTAGAGGGGAAGGGAAAGTATTTTACACACGATTTCTGTTTTCATTGGATATCCAGTGATATGAAGGAATGAATTAGTTTATTGGCCAAGTACGTACACAAACGAGGAATTTGCCTTGGTGCTCTGCTCGCAAGTAACAACACGACATTGAGAATGACACATAAAACATTAATAATAAAACATTATAATTTAAATACTTGAATGAAATGAAATACCAGAGCAAATGGGTCGGTTGGGGGGGGTGGGGGGGTACCAGGGTTAAGTTTCAGTTTATCAGACCTGTAGTAGAACTCGTTCAGGTCGTTGGTCAGCTGATGATTGTCCAAGGAGCGGGGGATTTTCCTCTTGTAGCTGGTGATTTCTTACAAGCCCTTTCAAACTGAATTAGAGTCATAAAATGATAACTTGCTCCTCAACTTCTCAGAGTACCTTTCCTTGGCAACTCTGGTTCCTCTTCTTAGCTTGTACTTGGCCTGCATGTAGAGGTCTGCATCCCTGCTCCTGTAGGCCTCATCTTTAGACTGGCGGAGCTGTCTGAGTTCTGCGGTAAACCAGGGCTTGTCCTTGTTGAACCAGATCCGGGTCCTAGTGGAATTGCAACTGTTCTCACAAAAGCTGACATATGATGTCACAGTATCTGTATACTCATCGAGGCTTGTGGTTGCTTCCCTGAACACATTCCAGTCAGTGCAGTCAAAGCAAGACTGTAGATAATAGGTGCAGGAGTAGGCCCTTCAAGCCAGCACCGCCATTCAATATGATCATGGCTGATCATCCACAATCAGTACACTGTTCCTGCCTTCTTACCATATCCTCTGACTCCGCTATCTTTAAGAGCTCTATCTAAATGGCCCCGTCCCACTTAGGAAACCAGAACGGAAACCTCTGGAGACTTTGCTCCCCACCCAAGGTTTCCGTGCGGTTCCCGGAAGTTTTTGTCAGTCTCCCTAATGGTCGAAAGTGGTTTCCGCTTTTTCTATAGAAGACTCTCTGGGTGAAAATGTTTTTCCTCATCTCCATTCCAAATGGCCTACCCCTTATTCTTAAACTGTGACCCCTGGTTCTGGACTCCCCCAACATCAGGAATGCTCTCGCTTGTCCACCTTTTCATTGTTCTGACCACAGGCTTAGCAGATTTTAGTTTCTGCCGGAATAAGATGAACTAAACAATGATCAGAGATATCCAGAGCCGCCCTGGGAACAGATTGAAGTTCTTGATTGAAGTTTAACAGTGATCTAATGTTCTCTCCCTTCTGGTGAGGCAGGTAACATGAAGTCTGTACTTTGAAAGGTCTTGGCTGAAGTTAGCCTTGTTCAGTACCCCAAAACAGTGACCATGGAAGTCTCTCTCTATCCTCATTACCTGGTCAGCGAGTTGCGTTTGCGCCTCACATACGCTTGGGGGGGGGAGATGTAAACTCCAGCGAGAATAAAAGAGGTAAATCTCTTGGAGAATAAAAGGGTTTGCAGTTTATAAAGAAGGATTCTAGATTGGGAGAACAGACATTAGACAGTACCGTGATGTCGCTGCACCAGTCCTGGTTAGTATAGAAGCATTTTCCAACGCCTCTTGATTTTCCCGCTGCCTCTGCTCCGCGGTCCGCTCTATGTAGTTGAAAGTCAGCCAGTTGCAGCGCGTTGTCCAGGGTCGACTCACACAGCCAGGTCTCAGTGAAGCGGCTTGGGAGAAGTCCTTGTTTGTCTGGCGCAGGAGTTACAGTTCGTCCACTTTGTTGTTGAGAGAACGTAAATTTGCCGGGAAAATACTCGGGATTCTCGTCGTTGGATTCGGGCGAGTACTCCAGAGCGCTTCCCACGGATCCTCCTCCGCCTCAAGACCTTGAACACAGCCGCAGCCCCGCTGACGAATATGTCCAAATAATCCAGCAAGTGAGAGAAATCCGGAACGATGTTTGGAGGTACCTTATGTCCGATGTCAATGAGTACCTCTCTCATAATAGTGATCGTTGTGGTGTTTTCACAGACGATGCAAATGAACAAACACATACAAAACAGCAAGGAACAGTACACCTTGGCAGCCATCGTCAGCGCCTTAGATGCAGATCTTGGAAATATCTTGGAAAATCTATATCTTGGAAAATGGCAACAGGCAACAGATAGGAATAGGAAAATTATGTTTTCATTGTCAAATAGCCTGCTAACACTCATTCAAGGAGAGTCGTCATCTGACAACAGACAAACGTCAACCCATTCTTAAATAAATTTCACAAAATGTAAGAATACAGAATAATATTGGCAGGAAAGAAAATGTTGAAATGTCAAATTCTGTTGCAGAATGCTGCCATTTCTTAATTAAAATAATTGGTGTCTCTAATTAAAGTAGCAGTTTCCACAAATAGCTATTCTAAACACCTAAAACCAGCATTACAATTCTCAAATAATTTTAAATAATTCATGGTTGCTGAAATAATTATGTACCTCCATCTCCTTTGTATGGTGTGCGTAATATCCTGAGTCTATAGGTTCCTCCTTCTTCACAACTGTAAGATTTGCAATATCTTGGATTTTTCTATTTATTATAGCAGTCGTAATATCATCCATTTTCTTTATCTGCTGATTGGGTGACTCTTCTGCCTCAGAGATTGCAGGAGAGCTCCTCTTCTTCCATTGCTCTAGCTGCTTTTGGGAAATTCTGGTGAGGCAGATTTGGAGATTGGTGTGAATTCCTGCCTTCTTTAATAATTGTTCATCAGTTTCCTCTCCAACCATTCTACAAACCGGATCCATATGCTAAAGAGAAGTAAAAAGAGAGAAACGAGGAGCAGGGGGTTAGCAATTCAACAAATAGAAACAGTCTAAAACTGAAGAAACCAGAAAGAACACAAAGTGTTGAAGTAGCTCAGCATGTCAGGCAGCATCTCTGGAGAACATGGATGGGTGACAGTTCGGGTCGACACTTCTTCAGAAAGCTCATTCAGCCCAAAACGTCACCTATACATATTGGCCCGGAGATGCTGCCTGACCTGCAGTTACCCAAGCACTTTGTGTCCTTTTGTGCATTAACCAGTTTCTGCAGTTCCTTGTTTCTACAAACAGAACAACGCAGGATGATTCTGCTCACAAACAGAACCGCACTGTAATAAAAAAGATATTTTAATCCAACAATTTGAAAAAAACATTTTCATCATGCTCGTTATGTAACATTCCAAGTTGATTTCCAGTCTCCTGACTTAAATTATGCACACCATACAAATAAGGTATTTGCAGAACAAACTTTGTGATAACAAATTTTAAAATTGATTTATAATTATAGGAAAATGAACAGAAGCCTTCATCCACTTGTGCCCTCTCTGTCATTCACAGCAGGGATTGAAAGAATATGGATTAGGTGCAGGCAAATAAGAGTTGGTTTTGGCATCATGTTCACAATAGAATGGTTCAGTTGTCCGATAACAGCTGGAAAGAAAAGGTGCCTGAATCTGGAGGCATGTGTTTTCACATATCTGTCCCTCTTGCCTGATGGGAGAAGTGAGAAGAGGGAGTGACCAGGATAAGACTTGTCCTTGATTATGCTGGTAACCTTTGTTGGGATGCATCACAACATGGTTTGGGAACAGCTCCTTCAAAGACTGCAAGAAATTGCAGATAGTTGTGTATGTCAACCAGACCATCACACAAACAAATCTCCTTTCCATTGACTCCATCTATACTTCACGCTGCCTGGGGCTTGTGCTGCACTGCTTTATGTTATTTAAATAAAGACCCCGTCCCCTCAATTCTCATTATTAAACTCTCTATCCCAGGAATCAATTGTGAACATATATTCTAATCCATCTATCAGGTTCATTTTAATTTGGATATGGAAGCAAGAACGCGACAAAATATTCCAAACGATGTCTGAACAAAGTGCAATACTATTGGACCAAGTCAACTCTACTCATGTACTCAAGTTTGTACAGATCAAAAGACCAACCTATCATTGACTAACCAATTGCTTGCAATACCCATTATAAATTGGGTGTTCGTGTGCAAGGTATGCATCCAAATCCCTTTCAATCCCTTATTTAAAAGAACACTTCACCTTTCCATTTCTTCTGACAGCAATGTAAAGATTTCCACATATATATTATTTAATGACAAATACTCACAATTGTGTCAGTCATCAAGCACATATTGTGTTGTGGAAGATAGGCACAAAAAGCTGGAGTAACTCAGCGGGCCAGGCAGCGAGAAGAAGGGTCTCGACCCGAGTCGTCACTCATTCCTTCTCTCCAGGGAAGGTCTCTCTGTCTCGCTGAGTTACTCCAGCTTTTTGTGTCTATCTTCGGTTTAAACCAGCATGTGCAGTTCCTTCCTACACAAATTGTGTTGTGCTGTGTTTAATGTTCAACACTGTAGTCTTGATAGAATTATTGTACATAATGAGTTTGAGCTTTACTTTTGCCTCAATGGACTAATCCCATTGTAAAATAGTTTGAACTTCTAGTCCTTTATTACTGGGACATGGGTTATTAAGAGGCACATCAAGCTATAATTATTGTTTTACGTTACCCGTCCTTAAAATTTGCATTTTACTGGCATTGTATATTTTGAAATCATTTGTATATCTTCCGATCTACATTTAGCTTTTTAAATGTTATCTAGAATGTTATGCAAAAAACACACCCACTTGCAGAGCAAATTTTTTAATTACTTGTTCAGCCAGTTTGGCAAGCCGCTGGATGATACAAATACTCTTGAACTCTTGGTTGAAAAGGCATCACCAGTAAAAGGGAAAATTATCACCACAGATCGCAAGATTTCGTTTAGTTTAGTTTACAAATAGTACAGAAACAGGCCTTTTGGCACACTGAGTCCATGCAGACCAGCAATCCCCGTACACTAACACTATCCGACACACTTGGACTAATTTACAATTTTTACCAAAACTCCTTGATACTGAAATGACTGTGGAAGATCCTGAAAGTCATCTGGAGGAGAGGGAAAGTGGCGCAGCAGTGGCAATTCGCTGAAGGAGTCTGGATCCCGAAGGAAGAAGATTCCAAGAGATGGTACAGTCTGTGAGATGGTACAGCCTGCGATCAGTTCAGGATCATCTCCTTGCTAAACATTGAAGGCAAGATCTTCTTCAGCATAGTAACGAGGCGGCTAAACAACTTCCTCTCCAGCAATGACTACATCGACAGCTCAGTGCAAAAGGGAGGCTTACCTGGAGTGCCGGGGTGTCCAGAGCACACCGGAGTGGTGACCCAGCTCATCAGAGAAGACATGGAGAATACGGGGGACCTGGCAGTGCTCTGACTTCACCTGGTCAATGCCTACGGCTCCATCCTGCACAAGCTGATCCAGAAAGCCATGGCCAAGCATCATGTGCTGGGCCAAGTGGCAGATCTCATCCTGGACTATTACAACCAGTTCAGCCTGAGAGTCTCAGCAGGGTCATTAACACCAGAGTGGCACAGACTGGAGGTTGGAATCATCACAGGCTGTACCATCTCAGTGATCCTTTTTGCCTTGGCGATGAACATGATCATCAAGTCTGCTGAGCCAGAGTGCTGGGGCCCTCAGACCAAGTCAGGAATGCGCCAACCACCAATTATAGCCTTCATGGACGATCTGACTGTCACCACTGAGTCAGTGCCAGGAGGCAGCTGGATCCTGCAGGTGTTGCAGAAACTGATTGGATGGGCAACGATGAGGTTTAAGCCAGGAAAATCAAGGTCACCGGTGCTGAAGAAGGGCAAGTCATGGACAGGTTCAGCTTCAGCATTAAAAGGGACACCAATCCCAACTGTCTCCGAAAGGCCAATGAAGAGTCTTGGCAAGGTGTTTAACAGCAGCCTGAAGGATACAGCATCAGTCCAGGCAACCTGTCAGGAGTTGGAGAGCTGGTTGAGAGCTGTGTGTGGTATTATGGGAATGCAGTGGCCGGAGGTGACGTGGGAAACCGGGGGGTGTGGCAGTTAGGGAGTTGCCGGGCAAGCACACAAGCAGGCGGCTGCTGTACAGAGTTGCTAATTAAAGATATACTCTGTTTACGTCGTGGTACGAGCTTTATTATACTAACAAACGCGACATGGTGTCAGAAGTGGGATCCTTGTAAGCAAAAAAAAAGAGGAAGGGGTATCGTTTTGGCGCGAAATGGGAGACGAGCCTGCAGATATGGCGCAACCCACACCAACTGCTACGTTCACAATACAACCTCCAGAGCCATTCGATTTCACCAAGCCTCAAGAATGGGAGCGTTGGATAAGGAGATTCGACCGCTTTCGGCTTGCAAGCAATTTAAACGCGACGTCGGGAGAAAACCAGGTGAACACGTTAGTGTATTGCATGGGCGATGAAGCCGAAGATGTGCTAAAGGGGCTAACGCTAACTGCAGATGAGAGGAGGGAGTACACGGATGTCAAGGCAGGCTTTGATGCATTTTTTGTACCTAAAAAGAATGTAATCTATGAAAGAGCCAAGTTCAATCAGCGTGTGCAACTGCCAGGAGAAACGGTGGATTCCTTCATCACTGATCTATACGGATTAGCTGAACACTGCAACTATGGACAGTTACAGAACGAGCTGATCCGCGACAGGTTAGTGGTCGGGCTGAGAGACGTCTCATTGTCAGAAAAGCTACAGCTAGACAGAGACCTAACCCTGGCAACTGCAATAACAAAAACAAGGCAGTCTGCAGAAGTTAGACGACAGTGGTCTGACTTAAGAGGAGAAAATAGCGGTGCTAGCAAGTGCTCTAATGTTGATGCTGTGCATGCTAAAAGCTACAGAAAACCCAAATTTCCCTCAAAGCCTCAGCCACAAGCACAAACACCAAGCAAAAATAGATTTAATACACGGCCTCAGCCTGGTTCAAAGGCCTGTTATAGATGTGGAAAAATGCCCTCGCATGGGAAATGGGAATGCCCTGCTAAAGATGCTGTGTGTCACAACTGTGGCAAAAAGGGACATTATGGTAGACTGTGCAGAAACAGTGCAAAATCTCTCAATGCTGTAACTACAGAGGAAGAAGAGAGCTTTTTCCTGGGAGCCGTGGATGCTGGAAAAGACCCGTGGACGGTGCAGCTAGAAGTGAGAAAAAAAAAAGTGTGCTTTAAAATAGACACTGGTGCTGATGTCACCGCCATGCCAGCCGAGGTGTACCATGACATTACAGAGGGGCATGATGTGAAGCGCCTGGCAGTGTCGACACGCCCATTGTTTGGGCCAGGGGGCAATGCACTCTCTGTCCTGGGCAGGCACGTGCCGTCAGGGTAGGCAAGGTAGGCACTGCCTACCCTGACTAAAATTATGAAATGGCAATTTTTAAATATAAATAGTAAAGGCATGGGAGAATTATGCCTGTCTAAGAGATCGATCTCTTAGGTAGGCATAATTCTCCGTGCCTTTCACCTGCAGCGATTGTAACACGGGAAGCTCTGTGCATCCCCCGTGCCGTCAGCGCTGCCTGAGCCGTCAGATTCAATGGGAGCTGAAGGCAGCAGAAATTCTGCCTTTGCAGCACTGCGCATGTGCATCATCTTTCTGCGCATGCGCATCGCGAGTTTCTTGGCGGGATGTTCAAATATGGATTGCCATTATTTTAATAGTATCTTAGCAAACAAATGGAGAATGGACTTAATGTACCAATAATGTGGTAAGTGCATTTCTTTGTGCTTTATGTTTTTAAATACTGTAGTTCCCAGGGTGGGGGGAGAGCTCCGTTCACAGTGTTTGGGCAGTCTGGCGTTGTGAAGGAGGGGATCGGGGTCAGTAACCCACTTGCCACGCTCCGGTCTGAGTGCAGGTGAGATGGGACTAGGTGAGAGTAAAAGTGTGTGAGGGGTGAGAAGTCCATGCCGGGTGCCGGCCGGCCGCAGCCGCTGTTCAGATTGTTGGGAGACGGAGCTCAGGGTTCGCCTCTTGAGCTGCTTTGGTGCCCAGGCGTAATTTGAGGTGGAAGGTGGTTGGGGGTGCGGGGGGGGGGGGGGGGGGGGGGCTCGTCTTCTGAAGAAGGATCTCGACGCGCTGAATTACTCCAGCAGTGTTAAAGAAGGAACTGCAGATGCAGCAAAATCGAGCGTACACAAAATTCTGGAGAAACTCAGCGGGTGCAGCAGCATCTATAGAGCGAAGGGATGGGTGACAGAAGGGTCTCGACCTGCTGAAATTCTCCAGCATTTGGATCTAAACATCACCCATCCCTTCCCTCTAGAGATGCGGCCTGTCCCACTGAGTTACTCCAGCTTGTGTGTGTCTATCGTTGAATGGGTGACGTTTCAGGTCGAGACCCTTCTTCGGACTGAAAATAAAACTTGCCTCGCGTGAAGCGGCTTGTAAATTAAAACATAAAAACAAGAAATGCTAGACTCATTTATGTGCTCCTATTCATTTACCTGGCCTGTTGCTGTCCTCCCTCGTCCACCGTGAGCGCTGGACAACTCACTGGGTGCAAAACTCCGCTGCATTCCGGGCGGAGGGCGATGATCACCCGACTGACCGGCAAGTAGAGGCGGCGGGTCGGTCAAGCCCGGCTCCCCGCCACCGGGATAAACACCACTACTGGAGTAAACTCAGCGGGATCTCTGGAGAAGTCTGAAGTAGGGTCTCGACACGAAATCTCACCCATCCCATCTCTCCAGAGATGCTGCCAGTCCCTCGGAGTTACTCCAGCATTGTGTGTGTCTATGGGTTACACAAAAAGCTGGCGAAACTCAGCGGGTGCAGCAGCATCTAAGGAGCGAAGGAGATAGGCGACGTTTCGGGTCGAGACCCTTCTTGTGTGTGTCTATCTTCGGTGCAAACCAGCATCTGCAGTTCCTTCACAATCCCACACTCTCGGCCCCGGGGGGTGGATGGAGCATCACACGTGGATACAACCCACTCACTGCCCAGACTTGCCCCTCCGGCAGGTCTTTAACCGCGTCCTAAAGCCGTTCGTGTTAAAGAAGGAACTGCAGATGCTGGAGAATCGAGGGTTACACAAAGCTGGAGAAACTCAGCGGGTGCTGCAGCATGAAGAAGGTCAGCAGGTCTGAAGAAGGGTCTCGACCCGAAACGTCGCCTATCTCCTTCGCCCCTTAGATGCTGCTGCACCCGCTGAGTTTCTCCAGCTTTTTGTGAAACCCCCATCTCTCACCTGCCGTTCGCCGGCTTCGCTCATGTCAACCGCGTCCCGCAAATCCTTAAATTCCCACAGCCAAGTAACCTAAACTGGACCCGTGAACGCGCTGTCGGAATTTAAAGATTTGCGGGAAGCCGGCCGGCGAGCGGCAGGTGAGAGATGTTCAGACGGAGAGCACTGCCAGAGGTGAGTGGGGACCAGCAGAAGGGGCTGAAGTGGCAGGGTCCCGGCGGCCACTCGCAGTCACCCGAGCTGCTTCCTTCCGCGGAAGTGGCGGCCAGTTCTGCTGTCCGTGTCCGGCAGGTGAGAGATGGGGGTTACACAAAAAGCTGGAGAAACTCAGCGGGTGCAGCAGCATCTAAGGGGCGAAGGAGATAGGCGACGTTTCGGGTCGAGACCCTTCTTCAGACTCAGTCTCAGTCTGAAGAAGGGTCTCGACCCGAAACGTCGCCTATCTCCTTCGCCCCTTAGATGCTGCTGCACCCGCTGAGTTTCTCCAGCTCTTTGTGTAACCCTCGATTCTCCAGCATCTGCAGTTCCTTCTTTAACACGGAGGGTGAGAGATGTTCAGACGAAGAGCACTGCCAGAGGTGATCAGAAGGCGCTGAAGAGCAGTCGGTTCTGGTGTTGGGTCCCGGTGGCCGCTCGCACCCGAGCTGCTTCTATCCCCGGAAGTGGCGGCCAGTTCTGCTGTCCTTGCCCGGAGCGCTGCGGCAGCGGTGAGTGAGTTTGATATGATCTCTGTCCCCCTCCTTCTCAAAACTTCTCCCTTCTCGCATATTTAACCCCTGCCGCAGGCTCCCCACACGCTGTGAAAGGAACTCCCCCTCCAATTGGACCCTTGAATTAGTATTGTCATTCCATAAGATGACAACTGATTCAACGTCCCGATGTGCTCCCGTTTTTCCCACCATCTCTCCACCTGCCTTCATCCTCCGTCCCCCACCCATTCAGTAATTAAAAAATGAAGGAGATTTAGAACCCTTGGGAAATTTGAATTGTTACTTATTTTTATTTTTTTACGAAGAGAACAATCTGTGCATGCGCGGTTTTAAGATTTTTTGAAAGCCGGCTGACTGCCTACCCTGAGTAATTACTCACGGCACGTGCCTGGTCCTGGGTGTAGCCAGAGAAACACTGCGCAGAGGCAAAAAGACAACCATAGAAAACATTTATGTAGTAAAAGACCTGCACACTGCACTGTTGGGAAGGCCTGCCATAGAACGGCTTCAGCTTGTGTGCAGGGTTAACGGCATCACCGTGGAATCAGTGAAACAACAATATCCGAAGCTGTGTAGCGGCTTGGGTCTTGTTCAGAGGCCATACTCAATTAAATTGAAGCCAGAGGCTGTGCCCTTCTCTCTCCCTCTGCCGCTTATGGGAAAAGTGAGGAAGGAGATAGACCGTATGGAGAAGATGGGCGTAATCACCAAGATTGAGGAGCCGACTGATTGGTGTGCCGGGATGGTGGTGGTGCCGAAGAAAACAGGTGATGTTCGCATTTGTGTGGACTTCACGATGATGAATGGATCAGTATGCAGAGAAAAGTTTATCCTGCCTTCTGTCGAGCACACTCTGGGCATGCTAGCTGGCGCAACAGTATTCAGCAAATTAGATGCCAACATGGGCTTTTGGCAAGTACCATTGACAAAAGAGTCTGCCAAATACACCACCTTCATCACGCCTTTTGGGCGCTACTATTTTAATCGTCTACCCTTTGGCATTGCATCAGCCCCCGAGCACTTTCAAAGGATGATGATGACAGAAGTGACCGGTGGCCTGGAGGGGGTACTGTGTCACATGGATGATATCCTGGTCTGGGGACAGACGCAGGAGGAGCATGATGTGCGGTTGCATGCGGTGCTAGAGAAGGCATATAAGGCCGGCATTACGCTCAACATGGACAAATGTGAGCTCACACGCCACACAGTCAGATTCCTGGGTCATGTGATTTCAGCAGATGGAGTGAAGCCAGATCCAGAGAAGACGAGAGCAGTACAAGAAATGGATGCACCCAAAAATGTCAGCGAACTCAGGAGTTTTCTGGGCATGGTCAATCAGCTGGGTCGCTTCTTGCCTAACCTGGCTGAAAAAGACAAAGTGCTACGAGACCTGCTGTCCAAGAAGAACCACTGGTACTGGGGGACAGAGCAGCAGGCCGCCTTTGATCAGTTAAAAACAGAGCTGTCATCCACACCGGTACTCACATTATACAACCCAAACAGTGCTCTAAAGATCTCTGCTGATGCTTCTTCCTTTGGCCTGGGGGCAGTCCTGCTGCAGAAAAGCAATGCCATGTGGTCACCTGTGGCATATGCGTCCAGGTCAATGACACCAACAGAGCAGCGTTATGCTCAAGTAGAGAAGGAGGCATTGGCTGCGACGTGGGCATGTGAAAGGTTCAGCTGTTTCATCCTGGGAAGACCATTCGAGCTGGAAACTGACCACAAGCCGTTGGTGAGTCTGCTAGGAGGGAAAGCTTTGGATGACCTCCCACCAAGAGTCCAAAGATTTAGGATGAGACTCATGAGGTACAACTATACAGTCAATCATGTCCCTGGCAAAAGCATGGGGACAGCCGACACCCTATCGCGTGCTCCTCTGAGAGCCGCAAGAACACACACAGACACAAGCCTATTAGAGGACACCAACATCTATGTAGACTCTGTCATCAGCAACATTCCTGTCAGTGGAGATTATCTGAACAGCCTACGTGAGCACCTGCGGGCAGACAGCACATGCTCTGCACTGATGGAGTACTGCACAGACGGCTGGCCCGACAAAAGCCAACTGCAGGGAGTGCTGAGACATTACTGGGCTGATAGAGCAGTGCTGACTGTGCACGATGGGCTGCTGCTGCGGGGCACGAGGCTCGTCATCCCATCAGCCTTACAAGGTAATGTGCTGCAGAGACTACATGAGGGACACCTGGGGGTGACAAAGTGCAGGGGCCGGGCCAAACAGACGGTATGGTGGCCAGGACTCAGCAGCCAGCTGAATGATATGGTGCTGAAATGTAGAACCTGCATCCAAGAGAGAAGGAATGTCAAAGAGCCACTGATGCCAACGGAGATGCCAGACAGGCCTTGGCAAACCTTGGGAGCTGACCTATGCAGGATGAAAGACAAGACTTATCTACTAGTAGTAGATTATTTCTCCAGGTATGTGGAAGTTGCGCTGCTGTCACCCACAAGGTCCACAGATGTGGTGGTACACCTGAAATCCATGTTTTCTCGTCATGGAATTGGTGAAGTTCTTAAAAGTGACAATGGGCCCCAGTTCTCAGGTAGCCACTTTAAAGCCTTTGCAGCAGGGTATGGCTTTGTGCACATCACGAGCAGCCCCAGGTTTCCTCAAAGCAATGGTGAGGCGGAACGCGCTGTACAAACCGTGAAAAACCTGCTAACAAAGGCGTCAGACCCATATCTTGCATTGCTGGCGTACAGAGCAACCCCTCTACAGAACGGCTATAGCCCGGCCGAGCTGTTGATGGGGCGCCGCCTCCGCACTACTGTTCCTGCCCTTCCAACCCTGCTGAATCCAGTTTTGCCTGACTACAACGCGCTGCGGGCCAAAGAAAGGGAGAAGAGGTGGAACGACGCAAGATCCTTCGACAAGAGGCACGGAGCGAGAAATCTGGAGCCACTAGTACCTGGGGAGGAGGTGTGGATCACCGATGCACGAGTCCAGGGCAAAGTGCTATCTACACACAATACCCCTCGCTCTTATATCGTCCAGGTGCCGCAGGGCACACTGAGGAGGAACCGGCAGCACTTGGTGTCGCTGCAGACCAACAGTGGGGTAGTCGACGCTGATGAGCCACCAGTGGGAGAAGATTTAGCTCCACCAGAGCCAGCTCCACCAGAGCCAGCTCCACCAGAGCCAGCTCCACCAGAGCCAGCTCCACCAGTGACAACATCACCCACCAGAGAGGGCCCCACCACAGAGACTGTGCGGACCAGGTGTGGGAGAGAGGTTAGAAAGCCGAAGAGACTTGATTTGTGATTTATTGATCTGTTTTGTACAATAAAGAAAAAGAGAGAGTGAAATGTGATGTGAAATTGTTCTGTAAACCTGGTACATTTGAAATGTGATGTGAAATTGTTCTGTAAACCTGGTACATTTACCTGAAACCAGAGAGTTTAAGTTTTGAAGAACACAGCCTGCTAAAGTAATAGTTCACAGTATGGTAATGCAGAAGTTATTTTATTTCTACTTTGCATGCTTGAATCAAGGACAGGTCTTCCAGCAAAAGGGCAGAATAAACCCCTTAAGACCTGCAGAGACAAAGGTAGTCCACCCTTTGTTCTCAAAGAAAGGGAGATGTGGTATTATGGGAATGCAGTGGCCGGAGGTGACGTGGGAAACCGGGGGGTGTGGCAGTTAGGGAGTTGCCGGGCAAGCACACAAGCAGGCGGCTGCTGTACAGAGTTGCTAATTAAAGATATACTCTGTTTACGTCGTGGTACGAGCTTTATTATACTAACAAACGCGACACTGTGGACCGGTTGGGGCTTCCCGGCAAGTTCAAGGCGTGGATTTACCAGCATGGTACCCTGCCAAGGATACACTGGCCACTGCTTGTTTAAGTTCAAGTTCAAATTTTTTGCCACATGCACCAATTAAGGTACGGTTGAATTTGATTTACCATGCAGCCACACAATCAAAAAGAGCACGATACATAATAGAATATGACATGAACATCCACCATAGTGGAATCAACATTCTTCACTGTGGTGGAAGGCAATAATGTTCAGTCAGTCCTCCTCCTTTGTTCATCCGTGGTCGGGGCCATGAACTCTCCGCAGTCGCTGCAACGGACGGCCTGATGTACAGGCCCTCTCGTCGGGATGCTCGAAAGTCTGACTTCGGGATGGACGGACACTCCATGGCTTGGAGGTCCCAAATCGGCCGCTTCCTATCGGAGACCGCTGGCTTCACGATGTTATAGGCTGCAGGCCGGCGGTAGGAACTCTTCTCCGTTGAGGGATCCCAGACTTCGCGATGGAAAGTCTACGCCACGCCTGTGGCTAGAAGCTCCACAGACCGTGGCTTCAAGATGTTATAGTCCGCGGGCCAGCGATTGGAGCGCTTCTTCTGGTGATCCCCGGCAAGAGATCACCCGGCTCCGTGATGGAAAGTCCGCGCTGCGCCCGCTGCTGAAGCTCTGGGACCGACTCCGGGAGAGGCCGCACCATTCCAAGCTGTTAGGCTGCGAGGGTGGGCGAAAATGCGACTAAGAGAAAAGTCGCATTCCACCGAGGTAAGTGACTGAAAGACAGTTTCCCCCTATTCCCCGCCACCACTCCCACACTAAAACACACTTTTAGACGTCCTAAAAACAAAAAAAAGTCAAAAGGACAAACAACTGTTGGCGAGACTGCTGGCTCGCGGCGCCACCCGAGGTGAAGTCCAAATCTTCATCGTAGAGAGATTGGAGATGAAAGTCAGCAGCTTCCTCAGAAGGTGGCTGGGACTGCCCAGGAGCCTTAGCAGCGTCAACCTTTACGGAAATAACACCAAGCTCCGGCTGCCCTTGGAGGAGGAGTTTAAGGTGACTCGGGCTAGGCAGGCGATGCTGTACAGTGACTCCAGCGACCCCAAGGTGGTTCAGGCAGGGGTGGAGGTGAAAACTGGGAGGAAGTGGAGAGCCGGCAAAGCTGTGCTGCAAGCGGAGTCTCGGATACGCCGCAGAGTCCTGGTGGGAGCAGTGACTCGGGGAAGAGCTGGTCTGGGTATCTTCCCACCTCCCCAGTTTGACAAGGCCAAGGGGAAGGAGAGGCGCAGGCTGGTCCAGGAGGAAGTGAGGGCAGTGGTGGAGGAGCAGAGCTCTACTAGAGCGGTTGGCTTGAGGCAGCAGGGGGCCTGGACAAGGTGGGAGCAGGCCATGGACCAAAATGTCACATGGACTGAGCTCTGGCAGGCTGAACCACAGCGTATCAAGTTCCTGGTCCAGGCAGTGCACGATGTTTTGCTCAGCCCATCGAACCTCTTCATCTGGGGCAAAGCGGAATCGCCAGATTGCCCGCAATGCTCAGGAAAGAGGACGTTGGAACACATCCTGAGCTGCTGCCCAAAGGCTCTTGGGCAGGGCCAGTACACCTGGTGTCACGACCAGGCTCTTAAACCCATTGCAGAAGCCATCAGCATGGGAATCAGCAGTTGTAGACGAGCACGCCCCACCACCTAGATAATCACCTTCATGAAGGCCGGAGTGCAGCTGCCAAGAACCACAGCTGCCAGGAATCCTGGCAACTGCGCAGGACTGGCAGCTTCCTGTAGACCTGGTGAAACAGCTGAAGTTCCCACAGCACATAGCCACGACCACCCTGAAGGCCAGACATTGTCCTGGTCTCAGAGGCGACCAAAAACATTGTCTTGTTGGAACTGACAGTGCCCTAGGAGGACCGTCTGGAGGAGGCCCACGAGAGGAAGAAGACTAAGTACGAAGAGCTAGTCATAGACTGCTGTAAGCAGGGCTGGAAGGCAAGGTGTAAGCCCATCGAGGTTGGCTGCAGAGGTTTTGCAGGGCAATCGCTCTACAAAGCCTTGAGTGCACTGGGCATCAGCGGAATGGAGAGAAGAGACATCAAGAATACCATAGAGGCAGCGGAGAAAGCCTCGAGATGGCTCTGGATCAGGAGAGGAGGTCCATGGGGAGGAGCGAATGCCACCTGAACACAAGTTGTGGTCTGATCAACCACGGCTGGGTCACCTGGGTGAGGGTGTCTGATGTTGAAAGACTGGAAACACCCAATGACCCCAGGTTACATCAATGATGATGTGTTCAGGAGCATCAATTAATGTGTTTTTTTTATCAACCTACAAACCTGTACGTCTTTGGAGTGTGGGAGAAAACCAGGAGCACACAGAAAATACCCATACAATCACGGGGAGAACCTACAAACTCCGTACAGACAGTACCCATTGTCAGCATCGACCCGGGTCTCTAGCACAGTAAGGCAGCAACTCTACCACTGCGCCATCCTGTAGAAGGCCTCCTTTGTTACTGGAAAGTGTTGCCAACCATACATTTTGGCCAAGTACATAGTTTAAATAATAACAATCGCAAACATTTCAGCAGGATGCAATGTTTATAGAGTACTTTAAGAGATGCATGTAAACCATGCAGAATGAAATTCAGGTCATTTTCATCTCCATTAGTGGCAAACAAGGCCAACCTACATTTAGTATTAAGAGAACATTCTTAACAAACGATACCTGGATCAAAGAAGAGTGGAGACACCTCAGTCTGTCTCCCTTTGATGGTAAATTTGATTTGAAACATAATTTTATGGATCATGTTGGTGCATCAGCTGGTCACTGCAACTGATGCCTTTGCAGAACATACCGGGCTTCTGCACAACTCACTGATACCCACAGTTACCTGGTATTTACCTCATCCCACTCTGCCTCTTCCAAAGACACCATCTCCTATACTCAATTTCGCAGTCAGTCATGTCGCAGAGGACATCTAGAGTGGATAGCCTCATCTTGGGAGTAGATGTTCTACTCCCAAGATGAGGCTATCCACTCTAGATGTCCTCTAGAGTGGAAAGATAATTTACTTTTCACCCCAGCTTCCTAAGACCTTACTTTTCACCATAGCTTCTGCATCCAACACATCATTTCTCCAACATTTCCACCACCTCCAATGTGATCTCACCACCAGTCACATTTTCCCACCCCTTTCCACTTTCTGCAGAATGAGGCCACATGCAAATTGGAGGAACAACATCTCGTATGATAGCTTACATCCCAACAGAATGAAGATGGAATTCTCAAATTTTAGGTAAGCAAGCTACAAACAGCCCTCTCCCTACCCCCTCTCCCTCCTCCCCCCCCCCACCCCCCACAACTTTTTCCACTTATAACCCCTCCTCTGGCTTCACATTTCACAACTTCTCTCCTTGTCTTATTTCACTGCATTTTGTCTTTTTATGTCTGGCCTTTTCCAAACATATGGCAATCAAACTCCTTCACTTGCATCCACTACAATGCTTTGGCCTGTCCCCACTCTTCCTGCTCCTGTCCCTCCCCCCACTACAATCAGTCTGAAGAAGGGTCCCAACCCAAAACGTTGCCTGGGGTGACTGGTTTGCTTGCCATACTGCGCTGAACCCATAACGTTCTGCAATTTCTTGCGGGTTAGAGTAGAACAGTTACCAAACTAAGCTGTAATGCATCAGAATAGGATGATTTCTATGATGCCTCCATATAAATTGAGACACGTTAAACTTCTTAGTCTATTGAGGAAGAAGGTGTGTTGATGTGGCTTCTTGGCTGTACACTTATTTTTAAGTGAGAGTATGTCTTGGAGGGCGACTTTCAGATGGAAGGGCTTCCATGTTTTAGCTGTTGTTGTCCTTCTAGCTGATAGAGGCCATGAGTTTGGAAGGTGCTGCCCAAGGAGACTTGGCGAGTTGCTGCACTGATTCTGTAGTTGGTACAAACTACGTTATTGCGCTTTGGTGGTGGAGTGAGTTGTGGAGGATGTGGATACATTTCAAACGGACTGCAGTCCTATATGATGTTGAAAACCTTGAGCGTTGTAAAACTGCATTCATCCAGGCAAGTGCTCACATTCCTGATTTGAGCTTTGTAGATGGTGGACAGGCTTTGGGCAGTTAGGAGGGGAGTTACTTGCCACATGATTTCTAGCCACTGAGCTGTTCTCATAACCACATTGTTGATACATCTAGCCCAGCTCAGTTTTTTGTCAATGGCAACCCCCAGGCTATTGTTAGTGGGGCTTTCAGTAGTGGTAATTCCATTGAATGTCAGGAGTTGATACCTGGATTTCAAGACTTTGACAATTAATCCATTGTAAAATTACATCAAATTTAGCAAAGGTCACTATGGTCTCACATTTCTATTAAACAGGCAAGCAAGGTACCATGTTTCATGTACAAAGTTATGAACACCAACAATGAGAACATGCAAAGGTTACAATTTAAGAAGTACGGAGCTCCACTAAACACAGGGAAGATCTATTGGATCTATGCAGTTTAATACATCAAACATCAGCTCCATTAAAAATTTTAAGCAGCCAAATTTATTAGGTGTTATTTCCCTAACACAAAGAAGAAAATACAAATATATATTTCATTCTATCTTTAAAAACTGTGGAAATGCTCACCTCACACTCACTTGGTATACCCCTAGCTTTGTGGGGCTTTTGGGTATTACTTCCATCTGTGGGGCAGCGTTCAAGTTGGTTCTCCTTCTGCTCGATAGGTTCAAAATCAGGGTCTTCTGGTTCTTCTTTGATTTTAATTTGTAAATTGGTCTGTGATGAGACAATGGGCGAGGTGTTCTCCCTTTCTGGATGATCACCAGATGTTGAAACTGTCTCAGGACCTGGGCTGGATGATCCACTGTTCTTCTGCATGACAAGGTAGATTTTACCATTGTCAATCACCATGGCATTATCCTTCCACTGGGGAAACAAGCCTGCTTCAGTTTCAGTATGTGAAGCTGATGGTGGTGGCAAAAGGTTTATAATCCCTCCTTTTGTATGCTGCTGATTGGCCAAATTCTTTAAGATCTTTGAGGCCAAATTATTGGAAGATTTAACTGGAACAAAGCAGTATGATGAATAATCTATGTTCTCCACTGCCGATTTCAAAGGGTAGACCTGGGACTTGGACAGCTCATTGTTTGAAACTGCTGCACTACTGGCAGATGATAGTGAGCTAGTCACAGGGTCGTCACTTGCAATGAGGATTGTGGGGACCTCAACTATGTTTTTGGGCTGAATGTTTGGGAGATGCTTTGCAATTGTCTTCACAGTATTAACTGGGCAAACATAAATGACTGTTGGAGATGGCTGCGCAGATTGACTCCGGTTAGCAAGGTTACAAGCTGTAGCAGCCAAAATCTTCTTCTGGACGGCAGGAGGCAGTAGAGATGATGGTACAGATCTGACTTCTGCATTTGCAGGGATCTGAAGATGATGGCCAGAAGGCAATATTGGAGTCTTAAAAACCATGAAAGTCTTCTGATCCTCAGTTGCAGTGGAAGATGGCAGAGTGCCCTGCTTTGATACGTTAGGTAAAGTAACTCTTGCTAGCTGAGGAGTCTGTATATCCTCTGGTAAAGTTGAAGATGCTTTGGTTTTCTGTACGGCTGGACCATGAACAGTAACTGTTGTTATTTTATAAGCCATTTCATCTGGAGCCAAAGAGGGAGAAGAATAGGTTTTCTGGTTCGCTCGGCGAAGCAAATTCACTTTACTAATCATCTTTTCTACTGCCAAAGTAGAAGATAGTTGGATTTTCTGTATAGTTGGATTATGCAAAGTAGTTGTTTTTGGACTACAGGACTCTATGACCGTATCTGAATTGGCAACTGGTTTGCCCTTCTGAATAGGTAGCCCAGGTAAAGTAAGTGCTGCCAGACTTGGACATTGCAAAGGTGCAACTGTTGGTGCCTCGAGTACCTTTTCTTGTGACGAGCTGGCTGGAGGCACCTTACTGTTACTTACAGGTGCTTCAACAACCTTACTGTTACCTACAGGTGCTATCAGAAATCTTCCTGCATTGGTGGTCTGCAGTAGCGGAAGACATCTTTTTTGAGAACTGCAATTTGTTGTTGCAACAGAGATCATATTTAGTTTAGTAAAGGAACTACTGGTGGAAATTGGAAGAGGAACAGCCGGGATGTAATGTACAGTGTTGTCGGAGAGTGGAATTAGTTTCAGGAGGTTCTTTCCATCAAGGCTTGTGGTTTGCACAATCCGGTACATTAATCCAGAAATGCTAGGAGAGACATTAAAATATGTTATTAGGTGAAATGAAGATATCTATTTTTATAACAAAATATGTTGCACTAGAACTGGATCATTAAACTAAATAGATTTTCAATTTATCGTGTCACAAAAACAAACAAGCAGATGATTCTACTTTAACAGTCACAAAGTTATTATTCATAAGACCATAAAACAGGAGAATTAGGCCATTCGGCCCACCGAGTCTACGCCGCCATTCGATCGTGGCTGATGTATTTTTCCCTCTCAACCCCATTTTCCTCCATTCTCCCTGGAACCTTTGACACCCTTACTAATACAGAACCTATTCATCTTCGCTTTAAAATATCCAATACTCCACGGCCGCCTGTGGCTATGAATCCCTCAGATTCACCACCTCGTATGGAAAATTCTCCTTATCTCTGTAATAGATACATCCTTTTATTCTGAGGTTGTGCCATTTGTTTCATACTTGAGCTTTCACAGTCTGAAAGGACTATGACATCTGCAGTTTAGACATTTCAATACAAAGTGAACTAATGTAGAAAACTGCCTAATCAGTCTTTATTTACGTACTAAAGTTCAGAAATAGAAGGGAAACATTTGGATAAAATGTGTAGAAAGGAACTGCAGATGCAGGTTTATACTGAAGATAGACACAAAGTGTTGGAGTAACTCAGCTGGTCAGGCAACATCTCATCGTCAAAAAGCATGGATGACGTTTTGTTTCAGGACCTTTCTTCAAACTGAAAGTAGCGGGGAGGAAAATGGAGGTAAGAAAAGGCTAGAACAATGCAGAGCTGGCAACAGATGACCAAGGAAGGGTGGAGCCCATAATGGTGATATCGAAGAGATACAACCATGGTAACAGTGGAACAGGTTATGCAACATGTGTGGGGGAGTTAGGGAATGCAGAGTTACTTGAAATTTAAAAAATCTATATTCTCACCGCTGGGTTGTAAGATGCCCAAGCAAAATATGAGGTGCTGTTCCTCTAATTTGTGTGTGGCCACTCCCCGACAGTGGAGGAGGCCCAGGACTGGAAGGTCAGTATGGGAATGGCAAGGGGAGTTAAAATGTTTGGAAACTAGGAGTTTGCGTAAGCCAAGGCAGACAGAGTGCAAGTGTTCAGTTAAACATTCGCCTAGTCTGCGCTTGTTCTCGCTGATATATGGGAGCCCACACAGAGAACAACGGATCCAGTAAATGAGGCTGTGCATGTGAACCTCGCATCACCTGAAAGGACTGTCAGGGACCCCGGATTGGGTCGAGGGAAGGGGTATAAGGACAGGTGTTGCATCTCCTGCGGTTGCAGAGGAAAGTTCCTGGGGAACTGGGAGTTGCAGTGGGAACAGTCTCTGCAGAAAGCAGAAAGGAGGGGGGAAATGGAGAGATGTGACTAGTGGTAGATCCCGTTGAACGCGGCGAAAATGTCGAAGGATGTGGTGTTGTAGGCGTCAGCTGATGGGATGAAAGGTGAGGACTATAGAGACTCTGTCCCTGTTGCAGCTGGGGGAGTGGGAGCCAGAGCAGAACTATGGGATGCAGGGGTGACACATGTGACGGCCTTCTTTGTGAAAGAAGAGGGGAACCGTCATTCCCTAAATAATGAGGACAACTCGCATGAAGATATTTCAAGTAACCCCTGCATTCCCTCTCTTACCTACCCTCGTCATCCTACTTGTATCCAGTGGGATTCAATGCAGGACTAAGGGAGGTAAGAGGCTGGACATTGCCATGGAAGGTTATGAAAGAAAGGTCAGTAGACAGAAAAGGTAGGAGCAAGGAAGGAAATGCAGTATGACTGTTGGACTGAATTGCATTATATTAATGCGAAAGGCCTGACGGACAAGACAGATGAATTCTGGGCATGAATAGGTAGTGTGAATGGGATGTTGCGTCTTTTACAGAATCTTGGGTAAGAGGGCAGGACTAGCAGTTTAATATTCCAGGATGCAGATGCTGCAGCTAGATTATTAATTCAAGAGAATGTCATGGCATGAGAACGTCACAACAGGGCTTAATCTGCTTGTAAGAAATTGGGAAGGGCAAGTAATCAGAGGACATCAGTTTAAGGTGAAAGGGGAATTATTTAACGAGAACCGAGGGGAAATTTTTTGTAACATTTAAAAGACATTTAGACATGTACATGGATAGGAAAGGTTTAAAGAGATATAGGCCAAAAATGGGCAAGTGCGACGAGCATAGATGTGGCATCTTGATCAGCATGAGCAAGTTGGGCCAAAGGACCTGTTTCCGTGCTGTATGATTCTAAAATGCATTTGAATTTTAAGGACTAAACATGCTCTGACAAATCAAGAAATGGTCAAACACAATACCTTACAAATAAATGCAGCAACCCGAATAGGTTTATTTCACATATATTAAGCAGAAACCAACATGACTGCAAGCTACCCCAAATCCCAAATCTGTTCCATGCAACTCAACGTGCCTTCCAAGGGATTATCACCAGCAAACCTTTTTACTGGAAATCATGGTGTTCGCTGCATCATCAAAAGGCAATTTTCACATCTATCATTGGCCCATAATGTGAACTATTTCACTATCCAGGAACACTATGCCAAAGGAAGCCCACTCAGGTGCTGTAGAATGCTCCACTATTCAATAAGATCCTGCTGATCTTAAGTATGTATCCCATTAATTCTCATTTTGCAGAAATGTCCATTAATAGTCTTTAAATTATTCATATGACCATCTTCTACGAGTTTTATGGGAGAGGGAATTATGACATTTTTTCTCGGGTAGTCCTTTGGAATCGAACTGCTGTTCGGTGGGTTCCAAAATGGGTAATCGGCAAATTTAGGACATATGGATAAGGACCAAGAAAAGATTTTTTGAGATAGAGATATTGTAAGAAGTAAATACTGACAATTGTATAAGAATGGAATTAGGAAGATATGGTTGCATTTAGTGAACAGAGAGGAAATAGGAGAAAATGGTCTTCTCAGCACTGAAAACGGTTGAGGACATTCTATGCAGCATGAATTTTCCGTATTAGCATCACTTTGAACCCCAAATAAAATCCAACCAGTGTGCATCTGAAGCAAAGGTTCCTCTCATTATATGCTATTTTGGGGCGGCACAGGAGCATAACAGTAGAGTTGCTGCCTAACAGGGTCAGAGACCCGGATTTGATCCCGAGTGCTGTCTATACAGAGTTTGTACGTTCTCCCTGTGACCATGTGGGTTTTCTCTGAGTGCTCCAATTTCCTCCCGCGTTCCAAAGACCTTTGGGTACCTTTGGGTGATCATTGGTCAGCGTGTCTCAGTGAGCCGATGGGCCCGTTTCTAAACTAAAGTACAAAGTGGGCAAAGCATGCCATGCAAATATGGTGCTTCGGCAAAATAATTCACAAGACACGCAGGTGTTACACTTGAATATAAACATAATTTCACTGATGCCCTTTCAACTAAAATGAAAAAGAAAATTACCAAGGTGGAAGTTGATGAAGTGGAGGCCTTCAGTTTTTCGGGAAGATTAAAAAATATCCTACATGATGCATTCTACTGCAGGCTCCGTAGATCAGTTATTTAAAGAGATGCACATTGTTAACTTGGAATGCCAAAGGATAGCTTGGTTGTTTTGAATGAGGATTAGAAGGATCCATTACAAATTTGACCTGAATAACGCCAACAAAAGCATCAATTCCAGGGTAACTAGCCCATGATACCCTAGGTAGTACCAGATCATTTAATATTTGACCACGTAGCAACAATGCACCCAGTGACACTGCAGAGAAATCAGCTGCTATGGGCTAATAGTGAGTTGGGTTTTCCTGATTATACAGTATTTCAACAGATTTGCTCAATACCCTATGCTAGTCCTGGGAATCCAGAACCTGAAACTCCTGCAATATCAAATGCCAGCTATTCTGCCTTGAAAACACAGTCACTACAAATTGAACTACACTCAGCCGGCCACATATTACACATGGAAACATTTTTAGACAATAGGTGCAGGAGTAGGCCACTCGGCCATTCGAGCCAGCAACGGCATTTAATGTGATCATGGCTGATCATCCCCAATCAGTACCCCGTTCCTGCCTTCTCTCCATATACCCTGAATCCGCTATAAGAGCCCTATCTAGCTCTCTTGAAAGTATCCAGAGAACCGGCCTCCACCACCCTATGAGGCAGAGAATTGAATGTGGGGGGGGGGGGGTGAGTAAACTGCAGGTTTTACATTGTTATCAGGGAGGGATTTCCTCTTACAACAAGCTTATGATGTAGAGGAAATCCCGTTCTGTCACCCGATCCCGTTTTTTTTCCATCACGTTGCTGATCTATTGAATCGCTGGATTTGAAAGTCGGGGCTCAAATTCAAGGCAATTAAAATCATGGATTGCAAGTACATGCTAAAACAAAAGGTATATAGGACATTTATTTTTAAAAACATCTAATTTTGGTGTAATTTAATTTTAATCTGATGATGCGAAATAAGTTAATTAGGCCCCGATATCGGCAACATGATCTTTATCAATATTGTGTAATTGTCGATCCGTGATCACTATTTTCATGCTAAATATGCGACAAAAAACTTTCACAGTACATACAGATCGGATTGGGGCCGCCGTTGAACATGGTGGCAGCCATGATCGAACTGTATGTGTGTTTGTGTAAAACAGACCCTGTCTAAGATCACAGCTTTTGAGTTAAGTCAATACAAGACAATAGGGAACAAGATGCTAATTTCCTAGTATGAAAATGACTTTTTTAATACTCAAGATATGAAAGTGAATTAGGCAGGGCTGCCAACATGGGTGAGAGTTGGGAGCGAGAGACCAAGCCTGAGGGAGCGTAGCGACCGGGGGGGGGGGGTTAAAAGGGTATGGTAGGGGCGTGTCCCCTCTCCCATTGGTACAGAGTTTTTGCATTCTTCAGCTTGAAATTGTGCAATCTGGTGCATACTGTAGTGAGTCTTTTAACTTAACTTGAATGCAATATTTATGCTTTAAATTGGATTAGCTATGGACAAGGTTAGGCTAAATCACATTCCTAATTACATTCCACAGTAGAGCCAGGCTCTGATCAACAGGTGCAGCACATGAATGATCTTAGTATATTCATGTATGGAGTCCAAATGGCTGCAATGTGGCCAGTCAGAAGATGGGGTGCTATTCCTCAAGTTAATGTTGGGCTTCATTGTAATGTTAAAGGAGGTCAAAGTGGCCTGATGACTGCTTTAGTCTACTTGAAAATAAAACTGAAGGTACGAGTCAAGTTCAAGTGAGTTTATTGTCACGTGTCCCTGATAGGACAATGAAATTCTTGCTTTGCTTCAGCACACAGAACATAGTAGGCATTTACTACAAAACAGATCAGTGTGTCCATATATCATTATTATGAGTTCCAAAAAATGATGAAATAATTCAGTTTTGACAGCAGACACATGAGCTAGAGCAATGATACTTCTCAGTTCAAGAGCAATATGCTGGACTGATATGATTGAACGACGATTGTTATAATCTTGCTCAAAATAAATTAATAACGCAACATAGATCTAAATGGGGAAGTCGGAATGGGTTTGACCTGGAGATTGGCAAGGCATTGTTTTAGAAGCTGCTTTTTGTCTTTACAGTTCCACTAAACATTAATACTTTAAAAATTGCCTCCACTGTGGAATTTAGTTTTGTGTTATGTTTAGAAAGTTTTAGTTAATTTAGTTTCATTTTTAACTTAGAATTACAGCGCAGAAACAGGCACTTCGGCCAACCGAGCCCGTGCCGACCAACGATCCCCGCACACTAACACTGTCCTACACACTGGGGACAGTTTACAATTTTACCTAAGCCAATTAACCTACAAACCTGTCCGTCTTTGGAGTGTGGGTGTAAACCGGAGATCCCGGGGAAAAACCACGCAGGTCACAAGAAGAACGTACAAACTCCATACAGACAGCACCCGTAGTCAGGATTGAACCCGGGACTCCGGCGCTGTAAGGCAGCAACTCTACCGCTACGCCACCTTGTGTCGTCCCCCCCCCCCCATGGACCCCTCAAAATGATGACTGGTGCACAAAATGATGACGGTGTCTTTCCACACGCTCGCATTGAGCCTCATTATAACAGTATAGGAGGCCACAGAGTGGGATTTTATAGAGTTTTTGCATTCTTCAGCTTGAAATTGTGCAATCTGGTGCATACTGTAGTGAGTCTTTTAACTTAACTTGAATGCAATATTTATGCTTTAAATTGGATTAGCTATGGATAAGGTTAGGCTAAATTACATTCCTAATTACATTCCACAGTAGAGCCAGGCTCTGATCAACAGGTGCAGCACATGAATGATCTTAGTATATTCATGTATGGAAATCAGATTATAATCAAACACTTGGTCCATGTTGACCAACCCAAGTCTCACTGCATACCTGGTACTACTCCTGACCCCGACTCCAGTTGCATACCTTCTCTCATTCCTGACCTTGAGTCCAGCCTTACACCTGCCCCCCTATTCTATGCTGATCATAGCTGCTTTCCTGCTTAGGTTCCCAGTGGTCAAGCATTGTCCGAGCTTTGACTGAAAACTTAGCACTATTCCAGACCTTGACTCTAGATGCACACTTGGCCTTGATCCTAGCCCCTCTGCACTGACAATATATCTGACCCCCTGGACTTAACCTATTACGTTCAAGTCCATAGGTGCTTATCTAATGCGGTAATATTTTATGGGGCACTTCACAGAACAAATTGTGTATAACAAAATTTGCTACATCCATTGGCTTCCTTGTTATCCAACATGCTAGTTATTTCTCATCCATAAAATTATAGTCACTGAGCTGTATAAGTATTCCGTTACCATTTCCTTCATTTTCCTAATAAACTGTCTTGAAGTAATTTCCACCCCCAATATATTCAGTATTTTGCTGTCTTCCTATCAGCTGGGACTTTTCCGAAATGCAAAGTCCAATAACTATATATTTAAGCAATATTATTCTATTAAATATGATCTTCAGAGTACATAATATTTTCTGTGGTTTTCATAACACAACAATGATAAAAAGATCTTTGTTTTGATTGCAAGTACCAACATGCATACATTATTATATTACAGTTAATATCTACCGAGGGAAAATTAATGTTCCAATGCTCCCCATTCCCAAGTACTTTTACATTGAAGTGATTGAAATCCAAGTGAAGTTTAAATGGCATCAGAAAAATAAAACCTCCGGAATGGATGATATACATTACGTGGTTGGTTGGAGTCAGTATCAGCACTATATTAAACTTTGAATCTTCAGATTCAACTATATTAAACTTTGAATCTTCAGATTCAAGCCAAAGCTAAAGACAAAAAATAACCTCCTCATACAATCCCCTGCAAATATCTCTGTCACTCCTTTAAAATATGCCCCTTCTTTAAACAAGCTCTTAAACATCGCATCTGAATCAGTTTCCATCTGATACACTCCTCGAGGATGTTCATCTACGTGTTCAATTAATAAGCCAATGAGATTTGGGACTTTTCTATTCAACCTAGCAAAGGAATTTGGGGGGGGGGGGGGGGGGGGGGAGAAGGTGGTTTAGAAATAGTCAGTGAAGTAAACAAATATAGTAGTTGAGTGGCAAATGACAATAGTGCTACCTTCTCAATATTTAACTGAAGGAAATAATGGGTTATCGGGGCTGTATGTTGTGACTGACAGCCTGAGACCTTACATGTAATTTTAATATTACACTTATCCCACCCCCCTGGATATTCCGGATTAATAAATTAAGGTTTTGTCAACTATTTACAAATCGGGCTAATTACAAATCAATAACATTAGCCAACTCCGAAACACTAAGCGCCGAGTATTGGGATCCAGACATCACTGACAACTGGCCTCAGTTCCCCACTCACATCTGGCAGTGCTCTCCGTCTGAACTAGGGGCCGCAGAGCGTTTTTGAAAGTGGGAGGGCTGAGCGATCACTGGCCTTGGGGGTACCCGGCGAGGGAGTGGAGCAACCGAATGGGGAGAGGATGTGGAAGGGGTGTGTCCCCTCTCCCACTGTAGGGTCATTTTCCAATTCGATGTATTAAAATCATGTTTTAGTGCATTGTAGAAGTATGATTATCAATGTTTTTTGTTTGAAGTATTTTTAAGAGGTAACTTTTTCAGGGGTAACTTTTTCCACACACCAGGTGGTGGGTGTGTGGAACAAGCTGCCAGAGGAGGTAGTTGAGGCACGGACTATCCCAACATTTAAGAAACAGTTAGACTGATACATGGACAGGTTTGGAGGGATTTGGACCAAAAGCAGGTAGTGTAGCTGGGACATGTTGGCGGGTGTGGGAAAGTAACGCCGAAGAGGCATGTCTTCCCACTGTATCACTCTACGACTACATTATACCTCCACCATGCATGAATGCTTCAAAATCAAGTGGTCGAGTTTTATTGCCATATGCTCAAGCATAGAAACATAGAAAATAGGTGCAGGAATAGGCTATTCAGCCCTTCGAGCCAGCACTGCCATTCAATATGATCGTGGCTGTTCATCTAAAATCAGTACCTCTTTCCCATTTTTTCCCCATATCCCTTGATTTCGCGAGCCCCAAGAGCTAAATTTCTCTTAAAAACATCCAGTGAATTGGCTTCCACTGCCTTCTGTGGCAGATAATTCCACAGATTCACAACTCTCTGGGTGAAGAAAGTTTGTCCTCATCTCAGTCCTAACTGGTCTACCCTTTATTCTTAAACTGTGACCCCTGGTTCTGAACTCCCCCAACATCGGGAACATTTTTCCTGCAGTTACAGTAAGTGAAAATCTAGCAGGTAAGCAGGATGCTTTCTCTAACCACCCCCATTTGAAGGCCAATATCTTCCACCATTTCTTACCCAGTGCTTGGTACTTACTTGCAGCAGCCACCGGCTGTCCTCCAGGATGCACCGAGCTGCAGCCTGATCCATGCCGCTCACCTGGGTGAATTCGGCAGAGACTCTCACGGCAGCGGCGCAACTCTTCCGACGCCTCGGGACTCTTGCACCTAGGCTGCTCCATGGCAGGAGCTGCAGCGAGCGACTCGCCAGCCAGGCAGGCAAACACTCGCCAGCCCTGGCTCCCCGTCCGCATCTGTCCCCACCGCTTCTTCTGCTTCCATCCTTCCCTTAGCCCCGGCTCTCCAACGCCCGCAGCCCATGCAGTTGATATGAGTTTTGTACGACAGAGCGTGAGAAATCTGGGATCAGCGTGAGAATCTGGCCACATGCGCAATGAGTGAGAGTTGGCAGTCCTGATTAGGTAAAATATCAAAGGTTTTTTTTCATTCTTTATGTGATGGGATAAATTACAGGCTTGATTTTTAAAATCTCAAGAGTTTGTAATATTCCTAAACAGAGGCCCCTGGTTCTAGATTCCCCCAACATTGGGAACATGTTCCCTGCCTCTAACGTGTCCAAACCCTTAATAATCTTATATGTTTCAATAAGATCCCCTCTCATCCTTCTAAACTCCAGAGTATACAAGCCCAGTCACTCCATTCTCTCAACATATGACAGTCGCACCATCCCGGGAATTAACCTTGTAAACCTACGCCGCACTCCCTCAATAATAAGAATGTCCTGCCTCAAATTAGGGGACCAAAACTGCACACAATACTCCAATTGTGGTCTCACTAGGGCCCTATACAACTGCAGAAGGACCTCTTTGCCCCTATACTCAACTCCTCTTGTTATGAAGGCCAACATGCCATTCGCTTTCTTCACTGCCTGAAGTACCTGCATGCTTACTTCCATTGACTGATGAACAAGGACCCCCAGATACCATTGTACTTCCCCTTTTCCCAACTTAACACGATTTAGATAATAATCTGCCTTCCTGTTTTTGCTACCAAAGTGGATAACCTCACATATATCCACATTAAACTGCATTTGCCATGCATCTGCCCACTCACCCAACCTGTCCAAGTCACCCTGCATTCTCAAAGCATCCTCTTCACAGTTCACACTGCCACCCAGCTTTGTGTCATCTGCAAATCTGCTAATATTACTTTGAATCCCTTCAACTAAATCATTGATGCATATTGTAAATAGCTGCAGTCCCAGCACCGAGCCTTGCGGTACCCCACTCGTCAATGCCTGACATTCTGAAAGAGACCGTGAATCCCTACTCTATTTCCTGTCTGCCAACCAATTTTCTATCCATGTCAGCACTCTACCGCCAAAACCATGTGCCCTAATTTTGCCCACTAATCTCCTATGTGGGACCTTATCAAATGCTTTAAGGAAGTCCAGGTACACTACATCCACTAGCTCTCCCGTGTCCATTTTCCTAGTTACATCCTCAAAAAATTCCAGAAGATTAGTCATGCATGATTTCCCCTTCGTAAATCCATGCGGACATGGACCAATCCTGTTACTGCTATCCAAATGTGCCGCCATTTCAACTTTTATGATTGACTCCAGCATCTTCCCCACCACCGATGTCAAGCTAACTGGTCTATAATTCCCTGTTTTCTCCCTCCCGCCTTTCTTAAAAAGCGGGATAACATTAGCTGACCTCCAATCCACAGGAACTGATCCTGAATCTATAAAATCTACTATATCTACTGAATCTACATATTTTTTTCAATCTCTTACCTCAATGGAGAAGCAATATTTTTCCCTATCGTATATCCGTCCCCACTGCGGCCTAACATCGTGGAGTGGTGCAGCCTTTCCTGGAGACCAACCCGACACTTCAACTGCGGGTGCAGTGCGGACTTACCATCGTGAAGCCTGCGATCCCTTTGCCGGGGATCGATTGTGGAGAGCTCCAACGGCAGGAGACTCCAACATCGTGGAGCCCTCGGTCCCTGGTTAAAGACCGATTTTGGAGCTCCAAGCAGCGGTGAATTTCAACCATACCAACACAGGAGTTTCGATCCAACGCGAGGGCTTCGGGTCGCCGGCTGCGGGAGCTTTCATGGCCCCGACTGTGGATAGTTCGACAGCCCCGACCATGGCAGAATAAAGAGTGAGAAGATTGGACTTTATTACCTTCCATCACAGTGAGGAATGTGGGGAGCCGCTATGATGGAGGGAGAGCCGCTATGATGGATGTTTTTATGTTAACTTTTATTTTATGCGGCTGTGTGTCTTGTTGCTTTTCACTTAGTATGGCTGTCTGGTAACACAAATGTCACTGTACCTTAATTGCTATGAGACAATAAACTGACCCTAAAGAGTGGGTCTTACCAGCTCTTCACTTGGAGTTCCTCCCTCACATCAACACTCCGCCTTTCTTGACTGCAGGAGAGTTGTTAAATGTCTGTTTGGAGTGTCATCTTAGAGGAGGAAGAACCTCTTGAAGTTCTCCTTCATTACTTCCCACCAGTGCATCAGGGAGTCAAAGAGTGGGTCACAGTTCTCCAACCTCTTTAGTTCCTCGATATTCTCTGCAGTCAGTAGTTTGTTATTTTTTGGTTTGTTAGTTTGTGAACTTGTGGGACGTCTCCAAACTCAAGGCAGATGTGACTTTTATACAAGAGTGCCACAGCACAACAATTATAGGAGGTGGTCGTGATGGTAGCACCGTGGAATATCGGTAAGGCTGGGCGTCAATGACTCTAGCAATTCTGGCCTTGAACACAAGGTGTTAAGACATTGCACAGGGCTTTTAACAGTGCGCTCGTTTAGTGATGCCAGTTTTATCTATATCTTTGTCTTGGATTTCATGGTTCACCAACACACAGTCCATTTCCTGAGCTCTTATGCCCACACTTTGGTGAAATGTAGCAGTTTCCTGGCTTATGTGCTGGGACTAGTCTCCCTCAGGAGGGGGAGTCTCTTTCAGGGACATGGGAGCAGGGGAGAGTGGTGGCTGTGTGGAATGATCTTCCTGCAGAAATGGTGGAGGCAGGATCGATTTTAACATTTAAAAGTAAAGTGGATAGGTATATGGACAGGAAGGGAATGGAGGGGTATGGTCTGAGTGCAGGTAGATGGGACTAGGGGAAAATAAATGGTCGGCACGGACTAGAAGGGCCGAGAAGGCCTGTTTCCGTGCTGTAATTGTTATATGGTTATATGGAGGGGAGGGGCTGTACAAAAATAGAACTTTTTCTTCCTCTTGCTTCTGTATCTACTCCTGGTCTTCCAGTGCACTTCCCCCGATTTCCTGGAGTCAGTGAACATGATGCGGCTTTGTCCAGTCGTATGCGCTTGTCAGTTGGCCGTCTCACGTGCCACAACATTTTGGTGCTTCCTCTGTCTATGTCATTGGCTTCTCAAGTTAGATTAATCCCCCAAGGATGAGCAGTTACTTGCGATTGTCTGTAGCATGACTTGTTTCTTGCCAGTGCCATGTTTTCATCAGCACATTATTTTTTTGGTGGTGTCTTATGTAGCTGTTTTCCCTTCACCGCCCTCTGCCACTCCCCTTCCTGTTATTTCCCAACTCTCTCTTTCATTAAATCTCCCTTTTTGGTAGTGGGCTAGGGATTCAAATGTTTTGGTTTGGGAGCTGCACTCTTCCTGGTCTCTTTTCTACTGGCATCTCCACAGAGGTAGGGAGTATGTCAACATTGCTAGGGTCGTAATTAGTAACTGCTCCCTTTATCGCCTGTGCAGGGCAGGTGTTATTGAGGTGACCTGCTACTCTGCATAGGTTGCAACACCTGTTTTCATCACAGATCTTAGCAAAGATCATAGAGCAGAGCAACGTTATAGGTCATGGGTAATCTTCAGTGACGTTTTGGGGACCCTTCTTCAGTCCTACTCCAGCATTTTGTGTCTACCTCCGCTCTGGTATCTTTGGTTCTAAGCAAGTGGCCTTCCCGCTTGGAGTTCTGGCAGATGACTGCACTGCATTGGGCTGCTACATGTCCGAGTTTGTTGCAGTTGTGACACCCTGGATGGTAATGTGTACACCATGTACCACAATTCCCTCTGACACCAAACACCAAAAGGGGAATGGATGATGGCTTCTTTGCTCAATCTTGACTGGTGCTTGCTCACCATCATCCCGCTTTCTGAACATAACGAGCCAGGAAGGTGAGAATATGCACAATCAGCACACATGTAAAATATGTGCATTGTGACCACATGCTGTAATCGTTTGGAGTTGGAAGGGTGAACTGGAACAGCTTCTGCTATCCCGCCACGTGCGTGAACTCATCACTTTGCTGCATGTCCCGCAGGCAGTTGATATCCTTTCTTCAAACCTCCAGGTTTTAGGTAAGACCTTCCTGATAAAGTCCATGGTGAAGGAGTCTCAAATCTTCACCGTGATCCAGAACGTTTTCCGAAGCTGCAGCCGCACGGATGGAGCAGGTTACAACTAATTTTACTTTTTGCCTGCAACAGGTGTTAGATTGGTTGTCCAATTAGCGTGGAACCGCACTCTTTTTAGAAACAAAGAACTGCAGATGCTGGCTTATACCAAAAATGGGTACAAAGTTCACGAGTGACTCAGCTGGTCAGGAATTTCTGGAGAAAAAGGGTTGGTGACATTTTGGGTCGGGACCCTGCTTCAGACTGTATGTAGGGGGTGGGCAAACCTCTGTATCTGCAGGTTAAGCTCTCATCTGTCGTCCACTTGCTCGGGAAGAGCCTTTGTTGCCTTCAGTCTCGTTTCACAGATATATCCCATTTGATCTGAGCCCACCCCGCAAAGTCCCCCATGAATGACACGGCTGATAGCCCACCTATCACCACCTGGGAGAAAGCAGACTCTGCTGAGTTGCTCGACCGGCTTCGTGAAGCAGCTGGAACTGGTTGGGGCGGGGTGCGCCCGGTACTCGGCCTCCCATTTCTGCCGCCCTCCAACCCGAGCCCTTTTGAATCCCACAATCAACCGCCGCACAGACGCTCTTCGCCAAGGCAACGCCCATTCTGGCGGCGACCACGCCCCTTTAATGCGTCATCTCCACCTGTCGTCCTCACTCCTCCAGCTGCAGTGACGCACTCGCAACTACGTCACCTGGGAGGTGCTATCCCCCTGGCCCCGCCCTTCACGCACGGAACCCGGGGCCAGCGACACACCCACTGCCTGCAGCAGTGACGGATGCTCCCATTTTAATTGTAAAACATTTCTCTAAATCGGTTTAAATTTTCAGCAATCGGTGCTGTCAAATTGATATCAATATCTTGAACAGCGTTATTCCACAGTCTTAATCATCCCGGATCAAATCCGTGCACCAAAAAAGTATGATTGTTAACTATGATTGATGTAAGTATGATGATTAAGAAACTTCTTAAAAACGATGCTTTTCAATGCATTGAGTGTGACGGGCACTGGGAAAAATAACCCGAGCAACATACCTTTCATCAATTGGAATTGAGTTCAAAATCAGAACACGGAGTCTGACAAGAATGATAATTCTGCAGTCAACACAATAAGCATTGCTCAACTTTACATAAAATACTTCAGACCAGTTCTTCCACATCACATCAAAAACACCCTACGGTTTCTCAATTCAATTAAATTTAGAGGCTCTTTAATCAACAAAGTGTAAGGTTGAATTTATAATGGACGATGCCACAATGCAACATTTCTCAACGCCACATAAAACGCACATCAGGTTTCTGCAGATCAATGCTAAATCCTCAAAAATACCAAATAAATGCTTCATGTCTATGACATGTGATGCGGACATTAATTTCATAACCAATCCACCAACAAGGATATATCTTTGACCCAAACATAGAATTCTCCAACTCTTATAAATAGCAGCATTCTATCACATAATCGAGTACATGGAAGTTTAGTGCTGCTGATCAAAAAAAGCCCGAGTGTATTTTAATACAAATTGTGTACCGACAAGGTTATTTTGTCTTTCTCTACAATAGCCATAATATTTAAGGTAGGTTTCTTCAATAATAATTCTGTTCAAGTATACTTATTACAACAGAAGAGGGAACCTTTTGACCAATGTAACCCATGCCATCTCCCAGCACAGCAAAGTCATCAATTGAAGTCTGCATTCCCTTATCCCACAATGCCTCTGCAACTCTTCCTTTGCTTATCAACTTCCATTTTTGATTATTTTACTATATAGCAAAAGGGGCATTTAAGGGTAGCCAATTTACACTAACAGAGCATTTATAGGATGTGTAAGGAAAGCAGATTATAGGAAGCACACCCAAGTGATCAGAGAATGAATGTGGAAAGGCCACAGACAGCAACCAGTCACGATTGCCTTTGGGTACCTAGTGCCATAAAGTAGCAGTGGTAAACGCTGTGTCAATGTGCCACCAAGTGAAATATTATCAAATAGAAATATTAACTGTATTTCAGTTTTCAGAAATTTCTAATTTCTGCCATTAACAACTGGTGCTTACCACATTATAATATGTGAAACGTAATATGTATAAATTAAACTGTTATGTTTTTCCCACCAGGGACTATAAATGTATTTTATTTTTCAGGACAAGTGATTTTTACCCACAAGAACATGAACCACATTCTTGAACTGTTGCATTATTTTTCTGTGAAGGTATTCCAAAGACTTGTCCCACCCAGTCATTCCTCCTTCTCCTTATTCCAATCTCGCAGATAGTGCAGAAGCTTGAAAGCACACACAAGACTCAGATAACTGGAAATATTCCATTACACACTCTGCCTTGCAGATGGTGGAGACCTTGGGCTGCAAAGTAGCAAGTCACTCACCAGAGCATACCCAGACCCTTGACCTGTCCTTGTACCCTCAGATTTGTGTGCAAGTGGTCAAGTTAAATGTTTTGAACAATGATGGTAAGACACTACCTTCTCAGCAGATGGTCACTAGTTCTCGTACTCTTGTATGAACATTACTTGAAACTTATCAGCTCATACATAAAATATCAGTGATTTTGCTGCATGCAGCACTTAATTTGCTGAGGAGTTTCTGACTTTATGATAGAAGGAAGGTCACGCTGAAGTAACTGAAGATGACTAAACCAAGAACATAGTCCTGAAGAGTGCTGACAATTATATCCTAAGGCTGGGATGATTAATTGAAACAACCAGAAAACAGGTTTTATTTTGGACTGAAACATCCCAACCCGAAACCGCACCCATTGTTGTCCTCCACAGATGCTGCCTGACCTGTCAAGTTGCTCCAGCACTTTGTTCTGGACTCCTTAATCGGTAATTCCTTGTTTGTCTATTTGACACTTCTGCCTGAATGTAAATACAAATGCTTCAGTCTAGTTGGTAGCAGTCACATGGATCGGGACATCAATGGTTTAATTGCCATCACTATTCTCAACTGAATGCCAGAAGATTGAATAGCTTTGATCAGCAACGTTGATTGTGAGATCAAATGGCCATCTATTGCGTCTTATTCTTCTTGTTAAGCATAAATTATTCTATGTTGCAGCTTCATATGATTATCATGACATTTTTTTGCATGCTCCATTGTGCTGCAGGGTCACCAGCTGTCAAATCCATCTGGAGGTCCAGCGAACCGTCATCCCTCTCCTCACCCGGCCACCTTCAGCCTTTGTGCTCCGGGGGCGCCGCCCGCAGGTAACTTTGAGGGCATTAAAGGTAAGACCCCAGTTTGCTCTCTTACCGGCCCTTGATTTCGCATCTGCCCTTCATCTCTCCCTCCATCCTCCCCTGGTCCTTGGCGATGCGTGCAGGGGCCGGGCTTGGTGGCTTCCCTCTACAGGTGGCAGTCCGTCGGACCTTATTTCTGGCTATGAAGCCCATCTGAACAGCTTTAAAATAGTTTGTTCTGTCCTGAGCCTCCTCCATTGCCAGACTGAACACACATGTAAAAGATGGAACAGCACCTCCTATTCCACTTGGATAGCTTACATTCGAACAGTATGAACATTGAACTCTCCAATTTTATGTAACTAACTTACAAACACCCAGCTTCCTTCCCATTTTTCCCCTCTTCCTAGTGCCACACCTGGATGTGCACCTATTTGTCCCTTTCTTGATGGTTGATGAGATACCCTGTTGAACCTGGAGGTAAAGGTTCTCAGGCTTCTATACCTTCCTCCTGATGGTAGAGGCGAGAAGAGAGCACGGCCAGGGTGGTGTGGGCCTTTGATGACATTAGAAACAGAGATTACTCTTGATCACCTGAATGTGGGTAGGTCATGAAACCATGATGGACCAGGCAATGAAACCATGATGGACCAGGCATGACTTTCTGCAACTTCCTTTGTTCTAGAGCTTTTGAATGATCAAACTAGGCTGTGATGCAACTAATATTCTTTCCACTCCATTCTTGTAGACATAGATAGAGTATTTGTTAACATGCCAAATCGCCTTATACGTCTGAGGAAGTAGAAGCACAGGTGAGCATTTTTTCCAATCACATTAATGTGCTGGGGCCAGGATACATCATCAGAGATGGTGTACACCGAAAAATTTGTTGCTGTTAACTGACTCTACCGCTATCCTGCCAATGAAGCCAATTGCATGGACTCTTGGGTTTCCATTTCTGAAGTAAATTAGTTATTTGGTCTTGCCAACGTTGAAAGCAAGATTGTTGTTCTGGCACCATTACATTAAAATTTCAATCTCCCCTGTATTCTGATCATTGTTACCTGTTATTTGTCCAACAACGGCGGAATAGTCAGCAAATTTAAAGATGGTATTGGAGCTGTGTATGGCTACACAGTTTTGGGTATAGAGGGATTAGAGCAGGGGATTGAGCACGTAGCCCTGAGGTGCTCCTGTGCTGATGGTCAGCAATAGACAATGGGTGCAGGAGTAGGCCCTTCGGCCCTTCAAGCCAGCACCGCCATTCAATGTGATCATGGCTGATCGTCTCCAATCAGTACCCCGTTCCTGCCTCCTCCCCATATCACCCATCTTTAAGAGTGGTTTTGTTTTTATTCCATATTGATTGAGGTCTTCTGAAGAGAAGGTCGAGGATCTAATTGCATAGGAAGGAACAGAGGGGCAGTTCCTTAAGTTTGAAGATGAATTTGAATGGAATGGTGGCCATCGTCATAGATCATGAAAATAGGTCCATCAGCGCAACTCGCCCATGCTGACCAAAACGCCCCAGTGCTGAACATTGAGCTGTAGATATGAACAACAACCTGGCATAAGTATTTCTGTTGTCCAATTGGCCCAGCGTAGAGCGGAGATCCAGCAAGATCGCACCTGTTGTCAATCTGTCAGTAGGTGTTGAGGCAGACCACTTTTCTCCTCTTGTGAACTATGTCTTTTTAAAGCAGGTGGGGACCAGGAACCATAGTGATGAGAGATTAAAATGTCCACAACATTTCCAGATGGTTGGTCGGCATAGTTTCTGAGAATGCAGATAGATCAGGATCTGATACATTGTGAGGGTTCACCGTCATAAAAAAATCTTCTGATGTCCGCCTCGGATACTGAGATCACAGGGTTCTCAAGGGCAAAGCAAGAATTTAAAGCCTTGAGCTCATCTGGAAGTGATGCATTGATGTTACTTAAACTCCATGGTTTCACGTTGTGGTACTCATAACGTGCAAGCATTGCTACAGTTGCCAAATGTTTATGCTTCCAATTTAGTCCACAAAAATCCCTCTGAAGTCAGGAACAACTGTGGTGTATTTGTTAGATCCATTGCCAAGTTCTTGAACATAACCCTGTCTATAAAGTAGAAGCACTGCTTTGTCCCCCAAACCAGCCCTGTACAATCCTCTTCAATGGAGCTGTAGTTTTCTGTCGCTACCTACATGCAGGAAGGAGCACAACCAGGTGGTCCAAATTCTCAAAAGTGTGGACGAGGGATGGAGTAATAGGCATCTCTGATTGTGGAGTAGCCAAGAGCACTTGATCCTCGGGTGCTGCAGGAGAGATGCTAATGGTAGTTTGGAAATATCTTTTTCAAATTCCCAGCAATGATGGAGAAGGTATTGAGCCATGCTGTCTGGTGATTGGTGATCACAGTGTATAATTCCTCAGCCGAGTTCCTCAGCTAGCCAAACATCTGCTTGGGAGATGGGATGTAGATTGCAATTATGACGATGGAGGTGAATTCCCATGGGAGATAGAAGGGAAGGCTATCTTCTCTTCCTTGCTAGATGTGCAAGGTGGAGGGTTAAAAGCCTCAATGCTTCATTATTATTTGCTGAGTGCTGTAGCAATGAAGGCCTCTGGCACTTCCAAGCAATGTATTTACTGTGCTTGCAAGTTGCGGGATCGGGATTTCTGTGTTCATCAGATACCAACACCATCCTGGCCTCACACGCATCTCACCACTCCATCGGGAAGAAGGTACAAGAGCCTGAGAACTGTAACGTTCTGGTACAGGAACAGCTTCTTCCCTACAACCATCAGGCTATCATATCATATACCTATTAAAATCTGATCTTGTGCATATATATCGTGCGCATATGTGGTTGTCCTTACATCTTTACAAAACACTACGGGTTAACGATTAAATTTGTACATATTCCGATTGACATTTTTCCCCTTGAGGCCGAGATCACCTTAACTGAACATGTTATGTTTTATTTCTCAACTTATTGACTCATTACTGATTAAAAGTCTAAAAAAGTCAAAAAACATTAATATTAAAATGACCAGCATCACTGGTCACCAACTGATGATGTCACAATGGCTCGGCTAGCCGTGATCAGCCTCACTGAAGATTTAATCCTATATTTGACATGTTATTCACGATTAAAGCTTTAAAAATGCTAAATTTCACAAGATTTTTACATATTCTGACTCATATTTTCCCCGCGAGGCCGAGATCAACTTCACTGAACATTTTATGCTTTATTTCTCGACATATTACGGATTAAAAGTCTAAAAAAGACTGAAATTAAAATGACCACCATCAACTGATAGAAACATAGAAAATAGGTGCAGGAGGAGGCCATTCAGCCCTTCAAGCCAGCACCGCCATTCATTATGATCATGGCTGATCGTCCACAATCAATAACCCGTGCCTGCCTTCTCCCCATGATGATGTCACAATGGCTCAACTAGCAGTGATCAGCCTCACTGAAGACTTCATCCTATATTTGACATGTTATTCATGATTAAAGCTTTAAAAATGCCGATTTTCACAAGATTTTATACATATTCTGATTCACATTTTCTCATCGAGGCCAAGAACAACTTCACTGAACATTTTATGCTTTATTTCTCGACTTATTCTCGACTCATTACCAATTAAAAGTGTAACAAAATCAAAAGACTGAAATTAAAATGACCGCCTTCAACTGATGATGTCACAATGGCTCGACTAGCTGTGATCAGCCTCACTGAAGATTTCATCCTATATTTGACACGTTATTTGTGATTAAAGCTTTAAAAATGACAACTTTCCCATGATTTTTACATATTCTGATTCACATTTTCCCCTTGACGACGAGACAACTTCACTGAACATTTTATGCTTTATTTCTCGACATTCTCGACTCATTACTGATTAAAAGTAAAAAAAAGTACAAAGACTGAAATGAAAACGACCACCTTCAACTGATGATGTCATAATGGCTCGACTGGCAGTGATTAGCCTCACTGAAGATTTAATCCTATATTTGACACGTTATTCGTGATTAAAGCTTTAAAAATGCCAACTTTCACAAGATTTTTTACATATTCTGATTCACATTTTCCCCTCGAGTGCTGAGAGCAACTTCACTGAACATTTTATGCTTTATTTCTCGACATTCTCAACTCATTACTGATTAAAAGTCTAAAAAAGTCAAAAGACTGAAATTAAAACGACCACCATCAACTGATAGAAACATAGAAATAGGTGCAGGAGGAGGCCATTCAGCCCTTCAAGCCAGCACCGCCATTCATTGTGATCATGGCTAATCGTCCCCAATCAATAATCCGTGCCTGCCTTCTCCCCATGATGATGTCACAATGGCTCAACTAGCAGTGATCAGCCTCACTGAAGACTTCATCCTATATTTGACATGTTATTCGCGATTAAAGCTTTAAAAATGCCGATTTTCACAAGGTTTTTACATATTCTGATTCACATTTTCCCATCGAGGCCAAGAACAACTTCACTGAACATTTTATGCTTTATTTCTCGACTTATTCTCGACTCATTACTGATTAAAAGTATTTAAAAAATCAAAAGACTGAAATTAAAATGACCACTTTCAACTGATGATGTCACAATGGCTCGACTAGCTGTGATCAGCCTCACTGAAGATTTCATCCTATATTTGACACGTTATTCATGATTAAAGCTTTAGAAATGCCAATTTTTGCAAGATTTTTACATATTCTGATTCACATTTTCCCCCTGCAGACAGAGATCACCTTCACTGAACATTTTATGCTTTATTTTTCGACATTACTGATTAAAGTTTAAAAAAAGCAAAACACTTTGAATTTAAAACGACCAGCTTCAACTGATGACGTCACAATGGCTCGGCCAGCAGCGATCAGGAGGACCACATCTCCAGTACTCTACTGTTCACATATTTGCAAACCGCCTGTCCTTAACAGAATGGTCCAGTCAATGTTCTGACGTATACAGGTGCTTCGGTGTTATTCACTCAGTCCAAATCTCGCCTCTCCTGTCCTTTGCAGGCAGTACACCGGCATCCCCAGCACGACACAAAAGACGAGTAACGTCCATACCTGCGCGTCTTTGGAACGTGGGATGAAACCAGGGCACCTGGAGAAAGCCCACGCGATCACAGGAAGAACGTACAAACAGCACCCGGTCAGGGTCTCTAGCACTGCAAGGCAGCAACTCTACTGCTGCACCACTGAAATGAATAGGCGACGTAGCGGGTCGAAACCCTTTATCAAATTGAGCCAGGGAGGGAGGCACTATAGGTATGAGAAGTTACAGAACACAGCATCGATGACTCCGGAAAGGTGGAGCCCACGATGGTCCACTGTTGGCTGGGGAAGAATTGGCCGAAAATGAGAAATTAACAAGAGAACTAGGGTGGGAGAGGGACAGAGAGAAGGGATGCAAGGGTTATTTAAAGTTGGAAAATCTATATTCATGCCGCCGGGGTGTAAGATGCCTAAGCGAAAGAGATCCAGAGATACTGCCTGACCCAATGTTACTTCAAGAACTTTGTGTCCTTTTGCGTCTTAACCAGTATCGGCAGTTCTGTTTCTCAACTTTGACGCTTGTTGCGTGAGCATGGCTTATATACTTCATGCGGCGAGAGGAAATACGTGCTAACCAGGGTAGGATCGGTTACATCAGGGACACACCGATCCCTCCCATCTCCGCTTGCTCGATCTTGTTCCATTGGACGAGGGTGCCGAGTTCGCTAATCGAACGCGGGCACACAAAAGGAGCCAATTGCGTATCGACGTAATTAAGTCACTATATTAGCAGAAAGCATTATGCTGTAGCGCCACCGTCAGCCAAAGGCACCGATTTGAGTGAAGACCAAATCAAACCTGCGGTGGGATTACAAGCTTGCCACATTCGTGGCAAAATTATCGCACCGGAAGCGGCCGTGTGTCACACATGCCACGTACACCAGACAGTATGGATAACGCAATTCCTCTGATACCCCGCCTGAACATTGCCCCGCGTTTCACCGAACTCCTTGCTGTCTGTGGCTGGGAGCCAGCTAGGGGAGTACAGAGGACAAGAGGGAAACGTATAGGCACTGTACCACTGGTGTCGTTGTACGGGCGTTTCATGTCGTCAAATGACGCTACTAACAACTGGTTCTAAAGTTGGAAGCAGTCACGCATTCTCCTTCCTGTTTATTACTCACAATAAAAGAGCGCCCCGTCATTTTGGCTGCCAATTCCTATACACCCTTAATTTGACATGCAGTCTTAAGAACAAAGGCATCTACGAGCTAATTTCATTCTAAATAACGTTTCGGTGACTGTAGGCATAATTAGACCAGAAAAGGTTTAATAATTTAATGCCACTGTCGTTCATTTTTCTCCCCAATAGAATCATATAATCACACAGAACGGCAACGAGCCCTTCGGACCTACTCGTCCATGGCACCCAGAATGTCCATCTAAAATGATCCCATTTTACGGCATTTACCCACGTGTCCCTAAACATTTCCTTTCAATCTACCTGTCCAAATGTCTTTTAAATGTTGTTATTGTACCCGCAGGCCATTTCCGCCGGCGGTTTTTGATTTTTCACTTAAACTGAAAAGAATCCTTACACCAGCCATGAAATTAAACTGGTCATTTATGTGACGCACAACTTCAACAGGCTAGGAAAGGCAAACGGTTATCTGGACTCAACATGCTCTAGGGCTCATAACATCGATGATGTCGATATCGCCCTAGAAAGGACTGGCATCCAATGTACACATTCTGAACAAAGGTTTCCGAATATATCAGTCCATGAATTTGGAAGTAAATATTAGTGGAATTATGTTTTTTAACGCGCAATTGAAAGTACCAGAAAAAATGCGAGACGACGCAAGCCAACTGGCAGTTTTAAAATCAGATTGGAATATTCTCCAGCACTTACCGCTGACTATTACTCGAACCGTCTGCGCTCTGCAATGCTATGGATTTGACGTTGTTCATGCTGGAGGCTGAAGGAAGCCTGGGTGAGAGTAATTTGATGTTCTTTCTGTACCCCCCTTCCCCCACCCCAGCCGGGCGCAGCCGCTGCCTTTGACTCGCTGCCCAGTTCCTGTCGCCAGAAATCTATCCGCAGCGCCACCAGGCGGCGGTCGCCGCAATAACGTCCTCGCGCTCCCACAATCCTCGGCCAACCAGCCCGCACAAAATGGTGGCGGGTAAAACAGGTCGTCCCTAACAACACCAGGAGCTCAACCTCAACACACTGCAGTTCTTCGCCCTAGAAAAGAAAGAGGGGGGGAAGCAGGTTAACAGAGTGACAAACCAAAGGAATGCACGCACTTAGTCAATGGATGGCTGTGCACTTGAAAAAAAAACTTCATTCATTTAACCTCAAAAGACAGCGAGAGGTCATGCTTAAATGAACAAAGGTTTGATAAGTGCAATAATACGCCCTTACAAAGGGAAGTAGCGCCGCCTTGAAGTTGAACTAGAGTTGCCCAACGTCCATCCAACGGCCAGCGGCTTCACGTAAGAGCCACACGAGCAGCACGCACCAATGCTCGCGCCGTCCGTCCGCTGTCATTGGTCCCGGGTGAACCTTGACCCGCCGGCGACCACCAACCAGAAGCTGCTCCACTCCCTCCGCGCTACGCGTCAGCTCGGTCGGTCGTTCTCCCTCCTGTCAATCAAACGCAAACACAACGTTGCACATACCCCGCTTTATCTGAAGAAGGGGTTCGACCCGAAACGTCACCTATTCCTTTGCTCCATAGATGCTGCCACACCCGCTGAGTTTCTCCAGCATTTTATCTACCTCCGCTTTGCGAACAAATCAGCTACGATCAGAGGAGCGTTTTCAGTTAAACGATACTCAAATATTTTACTTTGTAAAAGGATTACGCCAATTGCGATTATGAATCTACTTTGCATTATAAGTGCATATGCAAACTTTCATTCTTGATTCTGCGTGTGTTTTGCTTTAAACTTGGTTTAAAACGATATGTAACAGTCTACGTACGATTTGAACACAAACACCGTATATGAAAGTAGTGGAAATCGTTCCCCTCAAAAAGTGACCTGCACATACTTTCTCAACATTTTTAAAATTGGGTACTAAGCATACTAAGCTGTCGAAAATGCTGTTTCCATCTGTAGCATTATGTCAAATATTCTGTTCGTTTGTTTGCAGTGTACAGTTTTCGGTGTTTGAAACAGCACATTATTTTACACCCGAGCTTTTACTGCCGCTCTTATTTTTTCCCAGCGGCCTGTGGTTCGACTGACAGTACCCGGAAGTTTAGCCAGTGTTATTCACACAACGTTTGGAAAAAAAGTAAACATAGAAAATCGGTGCAGGAGGAGTCCATTCGGCCCTTCGAGCTAGCACCGCCATTCATTGTGATCATGGCTGATCGTCCGCTATCAATAACCCGTGCCTGCCTTCTCCCCATATCCCTTGACTCCACTAGCCCCTAGAGCTGTATCTAACTCTCTCTTAAATCCATCCAGTGACTTGGCCTCCACTGCCCTCTGTGGAAGGGAATTCCATAAATTCACAACTCTCTGGGTGAAAAAGTTTTGTCTCACCTCAGTCTTCAATGACCTCCCCTTTATTCTAAAACTGTGGCCCCTGGTTCTGGACTCGCCCAACATTGTGATTTTTTTTTCCTGCATCTAGCTTGTCCAGTCCTTTTATAATTTTATATGTTTCTATAAGATTCCCCCTCATCCTTCTAAACGCCAGTGAATACGAGCCTAGTCTTTTCAATCTTTCCTCATATGACAGTCCCGCCATCCCAGGGATCAATCTCGTGAACTGACGCTGCACTGCCTCAATCGTACAATTTTTTTCTTTGTAAAAGGATTACGCCAATTACGGTTTTAGTAAAAAGTACAAACATTTACTCAACACGCTAATTGTTACCATCTATTGACACTTCCAGTATGTTCAAAATTCTAGTTATTCGAAACCGTTTCAGAGCGCCATACCTCTCAGCGTTCCTTCCTTCGTCGCGCGCTTGGGCGCTGCGGTCCTCGTGATCACGTATCTTGCTGAAAATCGCCCATCCTGTACTATTTTTGAAATTCAAAAGTTCACACTGAGCGCTCACGTTATTTCCGGCCATCTCTCTCTAGGTTTCTATATTTTCAGGCGTTTGGTTCAACTCCGACCATCTGTTCCGCAGGAGATTCATGTTTTTGTATCCATGGCCTGTTCCCGGTAACCTTTATTGAATGCCTTTATTGTCATTTGAATGCCTTTATTGTCTTTTATTGTTGAATGCCTTTATGCTTTACTTACGTGTTTGGGTACATTTCCATTCAGCTGTGTACAGTCCGTGTATTAATTCTGTGTCTGTGTGTATTTTTATGTGTGTGTGTATTTTTTCGGCATGGAATGTCTCCGAATATTTCCATCAGCACAGGCGTATATTGTCGCTGAATAGATTTCCTGGCCGCGTTCCAAGATAGTGAACCATGTTGTGAACTGATATCTTTCCATGGGCGCTAATTATTGCAAGTTTTTAGGTCGACCCACGCTTAAAAATCAATTAACAAAACTGTAGATACACCAACACGGAAATAAAACTGAAAATGAGAGAACGTTTTCGATGTTTTATTTCGGCCCACGCAGTTGGCTTCAAAGCGGACATTAGCCCGATCTGAGTGCATTGTGGACAAGAACTAAAATACTGAGAAAAACCGAACGTGGTGGTTCTCTCGTGTTCTCGTCTTCAAGATCGTCCAGACTGACTGAAATAACGATAAGAACATTTAGAACACTTAGGAGTATTTAGTATTAACGTGATTATTATTGTGCAAGAGAAAGATAGTCGACTGGCTTCTCCCATCACGCCATTTTCAAAGAAATCTACAATACTTCTCCGTTATAGACACATTAATTAGTGGCAGGATTTGGAGTACCGGATAACCGCTGGCCTATTTCTTTGACATTCTCGAAATTTTTACGTATACTGATCGGCCACCTGGTGAATACTGGCGCACAAAAAAACACCTGGCAAAAACTGATTGACGTTGATATGACACCTGGTAAAAGCTGATTAGCTCCGTTCTGCCGCTTGGTGAAGATTGATTCACAGTGATAAAGCCAAAGAGGGCTTGTATCTCTCTTAAGAGATGCACGTTTCAGATCTGTGACATGACTCCTAATGAAGGCTCGCTGATTGAAAAGATAACTCGGGTTCTCCCTCCACTGAAGGCTGCTTGGCTAATAGAATGTTTCCTGTATTTCCCTTTATTTAGTTCAGATCTCCAGTATCTTTGTTTTCTAAGTCTCTTGGTTAAGGCTGATGAACCCTGCTGGTTCAGGTTGTTAACATTTAAATTGAATACTGGATGTATTCAAGAGTTATATATAGCTCTCGGGGCTAAAGGAATCAAGGGATCTAAGGAGAAAGCAGGATTCTGGATCAGAACCATGATCATAGTCAATGGTGGTGCTGGCTCGAAGGGCCGAATAGCCTACTCCTGAACTTAGTTTCTATGTTTCTAAAGCAGATTCGTATTCACCGACTACTACTTGGTAAAGAATAACTCCTACTGCTCAATACTAACCTGCATAGAAAGGCTTACACAGAAGTGGAAATTATCTAGCGTTTCAATTAATTAGGTGCACAGAATCGTGAAGTAAAATAAATCATGTGTTCCACCTTACAGGGCCTGGCCAACAAATGCAATTTTGCTCATAGGCCTGCGGTCCTCCCCTGTCCCCTTCTCCAGCTATTCAACTATTTACCCAATTCCCTTTTGTAATTTATAATTGAACTTGCACCCAATACATTCTTTCATAATGAGGCTATTTTGCCAGTTGTCTTAAATGTTTGCATTCTGACTGTCCGCTCATCTGAGCAGGTAGATCAGATTGGGCTTGATCAATGGAGTTTGGAAGAATGAGAGGATATATTCTTGGGAAGGTTGAGTATGCAACAACTTGCTTGTGTTTGGTGCCTTTTGGTTTCATTCATTATTCCAAAGCAACATTTGAAACTAGGCCACATACCGAGATAAGAAGAAAACATACCACACGTTTTTCCGAAGAAGTAGATTTTTAAGGAACATCTTAAGGCAGAAAGAAGTTGTAGAGGGACGGCGGCGTTGAGACTCTTGGAAAATAGAAAAGATCGGGAAGGTTCAGCGTAGCGGCGCCGTTTGGGGCAAAGACCAGGATGAACATAAGGACAGTTTAAGATTTAATCCTTTTGCACACATCTTCAAAATCACCGGATCAAGCACGTTACGAATTAACTGAATGGCAATTAAACCGTCGATAATTATTTTTTATGCTTCAATGTGGCAATTGCGATTGGTTTAATCTTTGAAATCACAGAATGAACCCAAACCGTATCAATTAGTTTAGTTTACTTTAGAGATACAGTGCGGAAACAGGCCCTTGCGGCCCACCGGGTCTGCGCCGAACAACGTTCTCCGCACATTAACATGATCCTACACCCACAAGGGACATTTTTTTACATTCACCAAGCCAATTAACGTGCAAACCTGTACGTCTTTGGAGTGTGGGAGGAAACCGAAGATCACACAGCAAATCCACGCAGGTCACGGGGAGAACGTACAAACTCCGTACAGACAGCACCCGTAGTCGGGATCCAACCCGGGTCTCCGGCGCTGCATTCGTTGTAAGGAAGCAACTCTACCGCTGCGCCACCGTGACCGCCGACAACTGTCCATGAGTCCTCCCGGTCCAACGTCCATGTTAGTCCTCCCTACATATTTTTTTCAACGCCAGCAAATCATCTGGGGTGGCACAATGGCCCAGCTTGGACTGCCGCTCTCTCACAGCATCAGAGTCCCCGGTTCAGTCCTGACCTCGGGCGAGGTCTGTGAGGAGTTTGCACTTTTTCTCAGTGACCGCATTAATTTTTTCTTAGGATGCTCCGGTTTCTGTGGGTTGGTAAGTTAATTGGTTGCTGTAAATTGCCAAATAGCTCACGTGTGTAGGTGACTGGTAGAATTAATAACAATATGGAGAGAATTACAATTGGATTAGATTCGCGTAGGATTAATGTAAATGGGAGGTTGATGGTCATCGTGGACTTGATGGCCCGAAGAGCAAGTTTCTGTGCTGTATCTCTATCTATCTACGTTCATTGATTAACACTGCGAGGGACAACATAAAGAAAATCGCAGTTTTAGGCAGGTTAGGATCACAGAAGCGCGAGCTCAGAAAGAGATTGCAACTAAAAACTCCAGTCATAGAACGAACTCGGAAATATAGAAAACACTTTCTGAAGGTGCTGAGAAGAGACGTATGGAAAACGTGGACACACATATAAGACGGGCAAACACGTGCCAGATAAAGCAAAGTATGTGTGAAATAATTAATTTGACAGAAGGTCGAGAAGTATTACTGTTAAGCGGTAGGTTTATAAATTGGATGGAGGAGAAGAAATCTCTAGAGGTTGAATGAGTCAGCACAATCTGATAAGAGTTTGGATTGCCAATGCGACAGCTGCCTCTATAAACGGGAACATGGCGGAATAAATAACCGAACGTTAGGAAGGATGGCAACGTCGAGGAGAAATGGAGGACTGCATGCCGTTCTGGTCACTACGCTGTAGGAAAACGCGATTAAGCTGAAGAGGGCGCAGTGTTCTAAGGAGAAACTGAGTGGGCTGGGGCAGTTTACCCCGAAGAGGAAGAGGCTGAGGGTCAACTTTATGGAGGTTTATAAAATCATTAAGGGGATAGATAACCTAAACAGTCTTTATCGCAAGGTTAGGTACTCTTGGAAGCAATACTTTAAGGAGAGAGGAGGAAGAAAGTAAATGGAACTTGACATGCAAGCTCTTCACAGAGGGAGGTGAATCTATGGACGAGCTATCAGGGAAAGTAGTAAAATCGGGTCAAATTCTAATATTTGAAAGGCAATTGGAGAGGCTCAAGGATAGGATATGCTTCGGGGTCAATGGGCCCATTGGTTATAAATCTATCCCGCCGTGCCTATGGCTCTCAGCGATTAACCTGAATCAAACTGAAATTGCGACGCCATTTGTACGAAAAAATTGGAAGTGTGTGGGTGTGCTCCCTGGGCCAAGAACATATATAAATAAGATTCAAATTACGCAAAATCATGAAAAGTATAGGAATGGTAGACAGAAAATCTTGTAGTAACTCAGCGGGACAGGTAGTATCTCTGGAGAGAAGGAATGGGTGACGTTTCGGTCGAGACCCTGCATCAGAGTGAAGTCTTCGGGTGATGGAAGAGTGGGTAACCTAACCACACGTATTTCAAGTCATTTTCAAATAGGAGAAGAGGGATAAGAACACAAACGATATTTGGAGAGCAGTGCTCTAAGAGCGTATGTACATCATATCATATCTATATCTATGTATTATATACTTAATAGTCTGATCTTGGATGTTGATGTATTTATTTGTGTGTGTATTTGTTTGTTTGTGTATAATCACCATTTTCTCGAAAAAACGACGACCTAACGTTAACATTTTGACATATTCTGGGAGAGATTTATCCCTTGAAATCACCTCATCAAAAAAATGATGCTGTATTTCTCGATTAATGATGAAAATGATCAAATATCTGAAAAAAACATTGAAAATGAATTGAGCGGCATTCGCTGATGACGTCACAATGGGTCGGCGCCGTCTTGCTCCGCTCTAAGATCTTTGGTCTCCCCCCCATACCCCCTCTTCCCCCCCTCTCTCACCCTCTCTCCCCCCTTTCTCTCCTATCTCTTCCCCCCTGCTCGCCCCCCTCCCCTCTCTCCCCCTCTCCCTTTCTCTCCCCCGTCTCTCTCCCCTCTCTTTCCCCCACCTCTCTCTCCCCCCTCTCTCCCCCTCTCTCTCCCCCGCTCTCTCCCTTCTCTCTCCCCATCTCTCTCTCTCCCTACTCTCCCCCCTCTCTCTGTCTCTGCCCCTCTTTCTCTGTCTTTGCCCTTCTCTCTCTCTCTGCCCCTTTCTCTCTCTCTCTGCCTCTCTGCCTCTGCCCCTCTCTCTCAGTCTCTGCCCCCTCTCTTTCCGCCTTCTCTCTCTAACCCCCCTCCCTCACCCTGTGCCTCTACCTTCCTTGTGCCTCTGTCCTTTCTGTGCCTCTGCCCCCTCCGTCTCTAGTCATGCCTGCGAGTTGGAGGCTATGCACGTGGATAGGGCGGGGAATTAGGTAAAAGGAGTAAAGGGATAATACTAATATAATACCAAGGAGGTGGGTAGTATGTGTGTGCGTGGGGGGGGGGGGGGGGGGGTTAGTGTGTGTGTGTGTGTGTGTGTGTGTGTGTGTGTGGGGTGGGTGGTTAGTGTGTGTTTGTGTAGGGGTAGTTAGTGTGTGTGTGACCCCGCAGGCTGCCTCCCCCCTCCCCCCCCCCAGCAACCGCACATTGAGAAAACGGGACGTAACGGGTCCCACTTGGTATAGTAACTATTAAAAGTCTGATCTTATATGTGGATGTACTTATTTGTGTGTGCATTTGTTTGTTTGTGTTTAATCACATCTTCTTGAAAAAACGACGCGTTAGCGGTAACATTTTTACCTATTCGGGTAGAGAATTTTCCCCTGGAGTCCAAAACCGCCTTATCTGAAAAAAATCATGATTTATTTCTCGTTATTAAGGAAAATTTTCAAAAATCCGAAAAAAACCGTTGATAATAAACTGACTGCCTTTCGCTGATGATGTCACAAAGGAACTGCACGATGTGTTCTACGCGCTGTGAATGAAGAACAAGCAAGTCGGGGCCTGTTCTAGAGCTCTCGGGTCGCGTCCGTCTCGGGTTGGGTCCGGCTCGGGTCCGTCTCGGATCTCTCTGGTTGCTTCGGTCCGCCTCAGGTCCTCGGTCCCTATCTGCCTCTCTATCTCTCTCTCTTTATCTCTGCCTCTCTCTCGCTCTCTCTGCCCCTCTCGCTCTCTCTGCCCCTCTCTCTCTCTGTGCCCCCTCTCTCTCTCTCTGCCCCCTCTCTCTCTCTCTGCCCCCCTCTCTCTCTCTCTCTACCTCTCTCTGCCTCTCTCTCTCTCTCTCTCTCTGCCCCCCCTCTCTCTCTGCCCCTTTCGCTCTCTCTGTCCCCCTCTCTATCTGCCACCCTCTCTCTCTCTCTCTCTCTCTAACCCTCTCTCTCTATGTCTCTCTGTCTCTCTCTCTTTCTGCCCTCTCTCTTTCTGCCCCTCTCTCGCTCTGCCCCTCTCTATCACTGCCCCTCCCTCTCTCTCTTTGCCCTCCCTCTCTCTGCCCCCTCTCTCTCTCTGCCCCCTCTCTCTTTCTGCCCCTCTCCGTCTCTGCCCGCTCTCTCTGCCCTCTGCCCTCTCTGCCCTCTGCCCTCTCTGCACAGCCCTCGCTGACCTCTGCTCTCTCTGCCCTTTCTGCCCTCTGCCCTCTCGCTTTCTACCCTCTCTCGCTCTCTGCCCACTCTACCCCCTCCCTCTCCCTGCCTAGCTGCGTCTGTGAGTTGGGGACTACGCATGAGTGGATTGGGCGGGGATGGGGTAAAAGGATCGAATGAATAATATTAATATATCAATACGGGTGGTTAGTGTGTGTGGGGCGGTGGGGGGTGGTGTGTGTGTGCGCGTGTGGGGGGGGGGGTTAGTGTGTGTGACGCCGCAGGCCGCCCTCCCTCCCCCACCCCCCCCCCCCCCCAACCGCGCGTTGAGGGGACGGGACCCAACGGGTCTAGTACCTATTAAAAGTCTGACCTTGGATGAGTATTTATTTGTGTGTTTGTGTGCAATCACATCTTTGCGAAAAAACTACGCAGTAACGTAATTTTTTTACATATTCCATTAGAGATTTTTCCCGTGGAGCCCAAACCTACTTACCTGAATATTTCAGGCTTTATTTCTTGACATTACTGAAAATGTTTTAAAATACTTTGAATTTAAAATGTTTTTTATTTTTAAATCATTCCTCACAGCTTCCAACACATTTTGATACAAAGTTTAGACAGAAACACTGGCAGGAACACTGAAATGTTCACCTCAATGGCATCTCTCCGCAAGTTCGCCCGACATTCGCAACAATGTTGCCATCATATCTCCTGGCAGGACAGGAGGGGGAGGGTCAATTGCTATTGCAATTGGGGATTGGGATTTTTTTTTTCAACTCCAGTGAGGAGCGCTCGAATCTTAAGTTCGGGTTGAGTTGGAGGACCACGCCTCCCGTGGGGGCTACGGGTATGGGACGGGTGCGACGGGGGAGCTAACGGGTCTGCACTTGGTCTAGTATTTCCCTAAAACGACCGTCATTGGTAGATAGAGTGGTAAATAATGTTTTTGGTAGATTGACCTTCATCATTCAAGATATCGTACGGAAGCTGGTAGGTTGTGTTATAGTTGTACAAAACTATAGTGAAAACGCATTTGGAGCATTGTGCTTAGTTTTGGTCATCCTCCGATAGGAATGATGTAATCTGGAAACAGCGCAGAGAATATTGTCGATAATGTTGCCGGGTCTCGAAGGCCAGAGTTACAGGGAGAGATGGGGCGAGCTTGGACTTGATTCCTTAGAGCGCAGGAGGCTGAGGGGTGATTTTATAGAAGTGTACATAATAATGGGGGAGGGGGGGGGGGATATATGTGGTGAATGTATACAGTATTTTACCCAGAGTAGGGGAATCAGGAACCAGAAGACATTGGCATAAGGTGAGAGGGGAAAGATATAATAGGAACCTGAATAGGGCGGTTCGTACATGGCACGAGCTGGCAGAGGAGGTAGTTGTGGCAGATACAATAAAGAATACGCCGTTGAGTGGATAGTAAATTTGAGTGGATAGTGGATAGCTATATTTAAGAGGGAGTTAGATGTGGCCCTTGTGGCTAAGGGGATCAGAGGGTATGGAGAGAAGGCAGGTACGGGATACTGAGTTGGATGATCAGCCATGATCATATTGAATGGCGGTGCAGGCTCGAAGGGCCGAATGGCCTACTCCTGCACCTAATTTCTATGTTTCTATGTTTCTATGTAAATGTTTACAGGTGTATGGGCCAAACGTGAGAAAATGGGACTAGCTTAGATGAGATATCTTGGTCAGCATGCACGAGTTAGGCCGAAGGGCCTGTTTACGTGCTATTTGACTCTCCAACACTATGATTGCGATACTTCATCCATTACCGGGTGGAGTAGTTGAAGAAAAATCACAGGCTACTTTTAAAGGAGAATTGCAAATGTATTTGAAAGAAGAAATTGGGGCGTTATTGACTGTTCCTCCTTCTACAGATGCTGCCTGAGTCTGTACAGTATTTTCTGTTTTTGCTTCAGTCTTATAATATCTCCCGCTTACTTTAGACTTTCTACTTACTTTAGTAACAACTTTCATTATAAGTGTATTCCCAGCAACATGAACGCTTAGTCTTAGCATTTCAATAACCAAAGAGTTTTTCTTCTTCTGCAGAATTAAGAAATCCGAAGCGTCTGAGATAGCGGTACGTTACTGGGGGAGCAGAACCAGAGGGAAATGGTTTTGGCAACCCATTGCCCACGATATACATGGCTGGGTTTACTGATGTCTCTATTGGAAGCAAAACAGTTGGACTCTGGGTTTATGTATTTCGTAATCTTATCAGTTTTGTAAAATACGCGGGTCCTTTAATGAAGCATATCACATACATCGAGCGCGTTGTGTTTCAATGACGTACTGTTTCTTACTTAGAAGCACCAGTGCTATTATATTTCAATTGTTGTCTTCCATATATTTAGTTTCTCGTTGATATTCCATCCCACCTCCTCACAGCAACTGATGTTGTTGCAAATAGCGTTCATTCTAACTGATAAAGACAATTTTATTTGGAATGAGGAAGAGTGGGGCGATGGGAGAGTAAAGTCTCGTTTCAGCCATGTATATGTCGTTTTTTATGGATCATGGCTCCACATCAGCGTTAGTCCATTATATTTCCTTCTTCGTGTTTCTCGTCCCATTTACGACATTTTCCCGCCCTTCACCGTGGCACCGCCATGTTGGCAACTATTTCCACTTGCCTCTTCCCTCTTGGCAGTTCAATGCCTTCATGTCTTCCTGAAGTGGGTACTTCGCCAATCACAGGTATAAGCCCTTTGGATCCAAACGAACCGTTCGAAGAATAAAAGCGATGTAGGGGCACGTTTAAGAAGGAAATTAGGATAACCTCATTTTTGCCTTGGTTCGTCTCCATTAGTTTTCTTGAGCGACCATATACAATATCACTGACTGCTTGATTATGCTGGTCTTTTCATTTTTAGGTCTATTTCACCCATTGTCGCTGTTATGAATTTCCGGTTCCTTCACCCTGCTGTTCGATGACTCCAAAAGCGTACAGGTTTGTAGATTAACCTCTTCCATTATAGACGAGGCTCTCACAAGGGTCTTCTCTGTATCTCGCAGCTCCGCTCTTGCTTCCCATCCCCTCAGTCGCAACAGGTACAAAGGTCCCCAAGTCTTCATCTTTCACCCATCGAGTCGTCGCAAACAGCCACCATCAACGGGATCCGATCACTAGCCACATCTTCCCATCTCCACCAATTTCTGCTTTCCGCAGAGACCATCCCCTCCCCAACACCCTGTTTAACTCATCCCTTCCCATCAAAACCCATCCCCTCCACAGGTACTTTCCCCTGCATCCCTCCTCCCTCCACTCTATCCCAGGACCCCGACACTCCTTTCAGGTGAGGCAGAGGTTCACTTGCACCTCCTCCAACCTCATCTACTGTAACCACAGTTCCAGGTGTGGACTCTTATATATCGGCGAGACCAAACGCATCAGTCCACCTAGACCTACAGTACATGATCAACCAGTTGCTAAACACTTTAACTTCCCCTCCCACTACAATACTGAACTTTCTGTCCTGGGTCTCCTCCATTGTTAGAGTGATGTCCAACGCAAATTGGAGGAACAGCACCCATATTCTCCTCGGGCAGCTTACAACTCGGCAGTGTGAATATCGATTTCCCTAACTTCAAGTAACCCTTGCTTTCCCTCACTTTCCATTCCTCCCCGTCCTAGTCCGTCGACCAGTCTGACTGTTCTTCCAATTAAATTGTATTGTTATATGCCTCGTTGTCAACTTCCCCTAGCTAACAATGTTCTATTCTACATTTTTCTTGAGCCTCGTCTCCTTTGATCTTTTGTTTTCACACCTTAGCCATCTATATATCTGTGCCTCCCTCTCCGCTGACGCTCAGTTTGGAGAAGGCTCTCCATCCGAAACGTCATCCATTCCTTCTATCCAGATAAACTACCTGTCCCACTGAGTTACTCCAGCATTTTGTGTCCAACTCATCTTCCTTGTTATTTTCTTCCATAATATCATTCTATTGCATGAACTTTCTCTTGCCTCTAACAACCATGCCATCCGCAAATGCAACAGTACATCCCCTGAATGCGCTCCATAAACATCAGGCTAGACCTTTCAAAAGTTGACTGGGAGAAGTAATGTAAATGCAAAGGGACATCTCACAAGCGGGGGATGGGGACTTTCAAACTTGTCACGGGAATAGTTCAGGAGCAGCATCATTCTGTCAGAGAGAAGGGTTCGTCTGGCAGCATTAGGGAACCTTGATTGGCAAGAGATATTAAGCAGCTATTCGGAAAAACAAAGACATAGGCACATGTCAGTTAAAGGTAACTAGGATCAACCGAGTCCTTCGGGGTCCATAAGGGATGTCAAAGTATACAATAAGAAAGGTAGGAGGCCAAAAGGGGCCCATGTGCTATTGTGCTATCCCTAGTCGACCAGATGAAGAGGAACTCTAAAAGATTCCCGAAGAATGTTAAGTCCGGGGGGGGGGGGGGGGGGGGGGGAATATGCACCCTTCCGGATCATTATGGTAACAACAACTGGAAAAGGTCTGAAATGAATAATCTTGTCCTATTTTTCATTGAGATGCACATGGAAGCTAATTAATTCAGCGTGGGCGCATTGATATCCTGGGGAATATCAATATAGCAAAAGTGGACGTGTTGGAGATCTTGAAATGAATTAAGGTGGATAAATGTCTGAGTGCTGACCACAAATTTCCCAGGATATTAAGACGTGGATATTAGGAGATTGTTGGGCCTTGGTGGAGATTATATATCTTGACTAGATTAGGTGCAGACCCATTGGGCCTCTCTCCCTCTATCTCCCTGCTCCCCACTCCTCAACCCCCCCCCCATTCCACTCTCCCTCCTCACCACCCGCATTGCTCTCTATCCCCCACTCCCTACCTCCCCTACTACCTACCTCCCCCACTCTCCCCTTCGCTCCCTCTATCCCCCTCCTCCACCAATCTCCCCCTCACCTCCCTCACTTTCCCCTCCCTACCCCCCTCCACTCCCTCTATCTCCCTGCTCCCCCACTCCTCACCTTCCCCTATCCCACCCACCCGTAATGAAAATAGCGATATTTTAAAAAATGAAACCTCCCCCCATCCCTCAATCCACAATGAAAAAAGTTTTTTAAATGAAATTCTCAATGAAAATCGCGCTTTTTTCTTTAAACTAAACTAAACACAATATTAGCTGTTAATCACGTCTTTGTGACGTCGAACGCGGCTGACAGGCAGGGCAAGTGGAAAAGTTTTTTTATAATGTAAATGAGATCCCATTGTGATGTCAATTTATGTAAATTAGACCCCATTGTTACGTCACGCGCTGCAAACTGCCAGTGCAAATGGAAGAGATTTTTGTCAGTGGTTTTATTAAAGATTAAAATGTGAATAATTTGTAAAATATACCACCAATCTGAACGAAACTTGACACACCACACCACACGACAACCGTGAGTAAGGTGGGCCAAATATTGTAACACGGTCGTTTTGGCTTATTTCAGGATCATACTCACAGCCAGACACACAGACAGACAGACAGACAGACAGACAGACAGACAGACAGACAGACAGACAGACAGACAGACAGACAGACAGACAGACAGACAGACAGACAGACAGACAGACAGACAGACAGACAGACAGACATAATAACAAACAAGATGAGAGTTTTAGTAATATACTAGACGATGGGACCGGATGGATCCCTGTCACATGGGACGGCAGGTGCCCAAACGCAAGATTCCTCCACTCACCCGTAACCTCCAACTGCGCAGGCACAACTGAAGGGTTCCTGGTGTGATGCCAGAGATCCCCGTTGTGACGTGAGTCACGGTAACCTTCCCTAAGTGTGCCTCGCAATCCCTCTTCCTAGCCCTATCCTCCTCCATTCCTCCTAATTCCCTCCCTCTCCCTCATTGTGAGGTGGAAGTTGCTGTGCTTTTTAAAACGGATTTAAAAAAATATGGAAATGAGGTTCCATTGTGATGTAATTGTGGAAGGCTGCTGTGTTTTTGAAAATTTAGTTAAAAAAAAAATGTAAATGAGATCCCATTGTGATGTAATACGCTGCTAACTGCCAGTGCAGATGGGACAGATTTTTGTCAGTGGTTTTTGTAAAGTTTAAAATGTGAAAAACGTGTAAAATATACTATCAATCTGAACGAAATGATACACCACATCACGGGACAATGGAGAGAAAGGTGGGCCAAATATTGTAGCACTGTCGTGTACCTTTTTGGCGTATTTCAGGATCATACTCACAGACAGACACGCAGAGAGACAGACATAATAACAAACAAGATGTGAGTTTTAGTAATATACTAGACGATGGGTTCCGTTGGATCCCTGTCACATAGCAGGGCAGGTCCCTGAAGGCAAGATTCCTCCACTCACCTGTTGCCCCCAATTGCGCAGCTGACGGGTTCCCGTTGTGACGCCAGTGATCCCCGTTGTGACACGTGTCACAGCACCCCTCCCCAAGTGTGCCTCGCAACCCCTCTTCCGCTACTCCTATCTTCCTCCATTGCTCCTCCATTGCTCCTCATCCCCAGCACTTCCACCCCCTCATCTTCACACTCCCTCTTCTTTCCCCTCTCCTCCTCCTGTCTCCCACTCCCTCCTTCACCTCTCCCACCGTCTGCTTTCCCCTACCCACAGTCACTCATTCCCTCCCTCCCTACATAAACCCTCTCCCCTCCCTACCCACCTTGACGTTATTGAGTTGGAATCTGCTTTTTTTTTATAACTGATTTTTTATAAATATCTAAATGAGGTTCCATTGCGATGTAATGTTGGAACGCTGATGTGTTTTTGAGAATGGAGTTTTTCTTAAATGTAAATGCGATCCCATTGTGATGTCATTGTGGGGTGGAACATTATTGACGTGCAGTTTTCTTTAAAACAGTTTTTATGTGAATGAGATCCCATTGTGATGTCGGTTAATGTAAATGAGATCCCAATGTGACGTCATACGCTGCTAACTGCAAATGGAGATGGAAGAGATTTTTTGTCAGTGGTTTTTGTAAAGTTTAAAATGTGAATAACGTAAAATAAATCATCAATCTGCACAAAACCTGTCACACCACGTATGATGGGGTAACAATTGTAGCGCTATCGTGTACCGTTTTAGTGTAATTTCAGGATCATTCTCACAGACAGACACTCAGACAGACAGACAGACAGACAGACAGACATAACAAATAAGATGAGAGTGCTAGTAATATACTAGACCGTGGGACCCGTTGGGTTCCTGTCACACGGGAGGGCTGGTCCGCGAACACAATATTCCACCACTCACCCATAGCTCCCAGCTGCGCAAGCACGGCTGACGGGTTCCCGTTGTGATGCCAGAGATCCTCGTTGTGACGCGAGTCATGGCAAACCTCACAAAGTGCTCCTTGCAATCCCTCTTCTTACCCCTATCCTCCTCCATTTCCCATCATCGCCAGCACTTCCACCTCCTCCTCTGCATCCTTGTAGATTTTTGTAGATTAAAATGTGAAAAACTTGTAAAATATACCAAAAATCTGAACAAAACTTGATACACCACACCACAGGACAATGGAGAGTAAGGTGCGCCAAATATTGTAGTGCTATCATGACCCGTTTTGGCGTAATTTCAAGATCATACTCACAGACAGTCAGACAGACAGACAGACAGACAGACAGACAGACAGACAGACAGACAGACAGACAGACAGACAGACAGACAGACAGACAGACAGACAGACAGACAGACAGACAGACAGACAGACAGACATAATAACAAACAAGATGAGAGTTTTAGTAATATAATAAACCAGGGGTCGGAAACCTTGTTCTGCACAGGGGCCAGGACACATGTCTGTGAGCGGATGACGGGCCACATCTATCACGTGTACACATGGATCCTGCCCCCATCCCACCCCGTATGGCAGCCATCAAATCACGTGTTCACAGAAGTTAGACAAAAATGCTGGAGAAACTCAGTGGGTGGGGCAGCATCTTGCAATCCTTGCATAACTCACCTGCTGAGTTTTTCCATCATTTTATCGACCTTTGATTCTTCCAGCATCTGCAGTTCTTTGTTTAACGTGTTCACAGAAGGTGCGTGGCCATGCCGGTGGCTTTGCGCAAGATGCGGTACAACCAGAGCTCGGCGCTCGGCACTTGGCCGCTCTCAGTGCTTGGCACTCGGCGGGCCGGATGATTACAGGAAAAAAAATCCCCCTACAGGCCGGATCATTTTGAGTTATGGGCCTCATTCAGCCTCGGGGCCGTAGGTTGTTGACCCCTGTACTAGCCCAAGTAGGATCCGTTGGGTTCCTGTCACACCGACGAGCTGGTCCACCACTCAATACTCCACCGCTCACCACTACCACGCAATATTCCATCACTCACCCATAACCCCCAAATGCACAGGCACGGCTGATGGGTTTCCCTTGTGACGCAAGTCACCGCAACTTTCACCAAGAGCGCCTCGCAATCCCTCTTCCTGCCTCTATCCTCCTCCATTCCCCCTCATCCCCAGCACTTCCACCTCCTCCTCTTCACCCTCCCTTTTATTTCCCCTCTCATCCTCCCCTCTCCCACTCCCTCCCTCACCTCTCCCTCCCCTTTCCACTACCCCAGTCATTCCCCCCTCCGTCCATAACCTCTCTCCCCTCCCTACCCCCCTTGACGTCATTGTCAGATGGAAGCTGCTATGTTTATTTAAACGGATTTTTTAAAATATGTAAATTAGATTCCATTGAAATGAAAACGGAATTTTACTTAAATGTAAATGAGATCCCATGATGATGTCATACGTTGCCAGTGCAAGTTCAAGTGAATTTTGTCAAACTGGATTTTGTGAAGTTTAAATTGTGAATAACTTGTGAAATATACAATTAATCTGAACGAAACTAGATACGCCATACACCAGGGCAATGGTGAGTACGTTGGGCAAAAATTTGTAGCGCTATCCTGTACCGTTTTGGCATAATTTCAGGGTCACACCCCGCACAGACAGACAGACACACACACATAGAAACAAAGAAGATGAGAGTTTTAGTAATATACTCGACCGTGGGGACCCGTTGGGTCCCTGTCACATGGGAGGGATAGTCCTCAAACGCAATATTTCACCACTCACCCATAGCCCCCAACTGTGCAGGCATGGCTGACGGGTTCCCGTTGTGACGCCAGAGATCCCCGTTGTGGCTTGAGTCACGGCGACCCTCCCCAAGTGTGCCTCGCAATCCCTCTTCCTTCCCCTATCCTCCTCCATTCCCCCTCATCCCCAACTCTTCCATTCCCTTCTCTTCACCCTCCCTCTACTTTCTCCTGTCCTCCTCCCCTCTAGACCAAGTGGGACCCATTCGGTCCCTGTCACACGGGAGGCCTGGCCCCCAACGCAACCCATTCCCCCAACGCAATATTCGACCACTCACCCATAGCCACCAAAGGACGCCTGGTCCCCCAACGCAACTCGTTCCCCAACACAATAGTTCACCACTCACGCATAGCTGCCAACTGCACAGGGACTGCTCATTTCGTCTTATTCACCCTCCCTCACTTTAACTTAAAAAAAAATCAGTGTTACTTTGACCTTAAAATATTTTTTTTAATGCACCCTCCCTCCATGCTGCCAGGAATATACTTGTTGCCAGGAATATTAAAAAATGGGATTGCAACATTGCAGGACTTAATTTCCCGGGATTACAACATTGTAGCTGGTCGGGTAACAATCCCATTGTGAAGTCATAGTTGCAGAGGGAAGATTTTTTTCTCAAATTTGGATTTGTTTAATTTAAAAATGTGAAATATCTTGTGAAATATAACATAAATATGAACTAAAAGTGACACAAACCACCACATGATAATTGGGAGCAATGTGATGCAAAGATGTTTGCGATATCGTGTACTGTTTTGGCGTAGTTCCGGGATCACTCGAACACACACGCACACACGCTCACACACATGCATAGAAACAAACTAGATAGATGGATGGATGGATGGATGGGTGGATGGATGGATGCAGTGAGGAAGGTTGTCTAAGGTTACCAGAGCATTTAGGTCAAATGGATAATGGACAAGTGATAGCACATGGAATTTACTGTAACTCAGCCAAGTACAAAGTGATGGAGTTTGAGGAGTTAAACCAGGGATGTGCATACACAGTGGTACGTCTCTGGGAGTGTTGTTGAATTAAAAGACACCATGGGGTGCAAGTGCATAATTATGAGATGTTGTTCTCATAGTTTCACTTGGATGGCAGGGTTTCTTCACTTCAAATAAAACACACATCGATATCTTGGCCACATTTCCCTTAATTGTTCATCACCCCTCCAACTGCAAAGACCAGATCCCTCTTCTTGCCTTTCACCACGACCTGTAATGATCTTTTCCACTGATCGACCCAGCAATTAGTCATATACTAGACCACCTTTACTGCAGGAACTATCGGTTTCAGATGTTCACCCGGAACATCATTCCTGACAATCGTTGGCCTTTGTTCAATCTAGTTTACGGCATTGTTAAAGAACACACTGAGCCACTCTACGCCTAGATAAAAAGTCTAATCCTTCTTGACATTTCCTATCCAAGGACCTGTCCAAATGTCTTTTAAATGTTGTTATTCTACCAGCGGCACCTATCATGTCTGGCAGTTCATTCCACATATGCACTAACCTCTGTGTGATAAGGTTGATCCTCGGGTTCATATTAACTGCTCCCCATCATCCCCGGTTCTTGATTCCCCTATCCTGGGCGAAAATTGTGCATTTACTCTATCTATTCCCCTCGTGACCCTATACACTTCAACAAGGTCATCCCTCATCCTCTTGTGCGCCAAGCCATAAAGTCCTTGCTTGCCCAACTTTTCTCTATAGCACAAGCATCCATGTCCTGGCAACATCCTCTTAAATCTTCTCTACACTCTTTCTATCTTAACAATATCCTTCCTATGGTAAGGTGGCCGAAACTGAACAGAATACTTCAAACGCAGCCCCAAGAACGTCTTAAACAGCGATTCATAGAAACATAGAAACATAGAAAATAGGTGCAGGAGTAGTCCATTCGGCCCTTCGAGCCTGCACCGCCATTCAATGTGATCATGGCTGATCATCCAACTCAGTGTCCCGTACCTGCCTTCTCTCCATACCCCCTGATCCCTTTAGCCACAAGTGCCACATCTAACGCCCTCTTAAATATAGCCAATGAACTGGCCTCAACTACCTTCTGTGGCAGAGAATTCCAGAGACTCACGACTCTCTGTGTAAAGAATGTTTTCCTCATTTCGGTCCTAAAGGAATTCCCCCTTATCCTTAGAGTGTGACCCCTTGTTCTGGACTCCCCCAACATCGGGAACAATCTTCCAGCATCTAGCTTGTCCAACCCCTTAAGAATTTTGTAAGTTTCTATAAGATCCCCCCTCAATCTTCTAAATTCCAGCGAGTACAAGCCGAGTCTATCCAATCTTTCCTCATATGAAAGTCCTGACATCCCAGGAATCAGTCTGGTGAATCTTTTCTGTACCCCCTCTATGGCAAGGATGTCTTTCCTCAGATTTGGAGACCAAAACTGTACGCAGTACTCCAGGTGTGGCCTCACCAAAACCATGTACAACTGCAGTAGAACCTCCCTGCTCCTATACTCAAATCCTTTCGCTATGAATGCTAACATACCATTTGCTTTCTTCACTGCCTGCTGCACCTGCATGCCTACTTTCAATGACTGGTGTACCATGACACCCAGGTCTCGTTGCATCTCCCCCTTTCCTAATCTGCCACCATTCAGATAATAGTCTATCCTCATGTTTTTGCCACCAAAGTGGATAACCTCACATTTATCAACATTATACTACAGTTATACTACAGATGCGGGGTTATTGGAGAGAAAAGAACAACAAAAAACCTTTGGAGATATTGCTAATGGCGACACGATACGTGGTGGCAGAGCGAGGGCCGTCGTCCGGCTCAGATTAAAGGTAAACGGTGAAGTTAGTTGGTGAAAGGGTTGGGGTGCGGCGTATGCATTTTGCAGGAAATACATTTCAAAGGTCTGTTTGTTGTCACGTGTACCAAGTAAGGTGCAATGAAACTCGAATTATCATCCAGCCATGCTAAAAAAAAGCAACAAGACACACAACTACATAAACATCCACCACAGCGGATTCCCCACATTCCTCACTGTGATGGAAGGCAATCAAGTCTAAACTGCTTTCTCTTTATTCTGCCGCAGTAGGGGCAGTCGAGCCATCCGCAGTCGGCGATGGAAGCCCCCGAGTCGGGTCGATCTAAGCTCCCGCGTCGAGGCGATTGAAGCTCCCGCGTCGGTTCGATCTAAGCTCTCGCGTCGAGGCGATTGAACCTCCTGCGTCGGGGCGATTGAAGCTCCCGCGTCGGTTCGATCTAAGCTCCCGCGTCGAGGCGATTGAACCTCCCGCGTCGAGGCGATTGAAGCTCCCGCGTCGGTTCGATCTAAGCTCCCGCGTCGAGGCGATTGAAGCTCCCGCGTCGGGGCGGTCGAAGCTCCCGCGTCGGGCCGGTTGAAGCTCCTGCGGCTTGGAGCTCCCGAAGTCGGTCACTGACAAGGGACCGCGAGCTCCGCTATTTTAAAGTCCGCAGGAACCCGCGGTTGGAGCTCCGAAGTCGATCCCCGACAGGGACTGTCAACTCGACGATGTTGCCCTGCAGGCTCCTTCAAAGACAAGGGCAGTTCGGTTGGACGGAATCGTCTCACGTCGGATGTACAATCTAACCTTCTTGGTCAAATATTTCTCATATCAAACCTTCATGTAAAACCTCGATAAGGATTGCTTGAAGGCCTTGGAGAGGCCAATGGGGAGATCTCTCAGCCTCTGCCACCAATACTCTTCAACAGCCACTTAATACCATTCACAGTAGTTCCAAGGCTCTCAACATGTGCCTCCATTAAAAACGTTTTTTTTCTCCCAAAATGTTACGGCAGCTCGGCAGTTTTCTTTTTGTGGAAGTTGCAGATCTCGCCATTCTTTCTAAGGCTGGGTACGCACCTCTCGGGTCGTCCAGGTTCCATGGTCGTCGGCCTTTGCCGGAGGCTCCTTTGCAAAGCCAAGTTTCACTCAGTCTATCGCTGAAGATATCAGTGAGGTTTGAGAGATTTAATTTCCCGCTTCAAATCCTCTCTCTCTATCTCTCTCTCTCTCTCTCTCTCTCTCCAAATGTATCCCTCGACTTTTGCGAAGGATAATAGTGTCCTCTACACTAATATCCGCTATGAAACTATTGTACCTTATCATACCGCGCGTACAGTAAGCGTGCGAAGAGTTCACACATTAGCCTTTCGCTGGGGTACACAGAGGTCATGGTTAAACTATCGGCTGTTTCTCGTGTTATGTCTTTCGCCTTTCATGTTGGATGAAAGTGAAGGTATTCGGATCTACGACGAGAACAATAAGCTTACATGTTAGTCTCTAATTACGCAAGTTGTGGATGAGACTGGATTGCCCTGGGGTCTGGATTGGAAATGTGCGAGTGGGGTCGGTGTAGTACGTCTCCTGTCCTGTGATTAACTCATTGCCTATTCGAACAAGTCTCTCAACAGACCGGTTTATACGACGATTCTTCCTGAACTGCATCCCACTTAGATTTGCCAGTACCACCACGGGTCAAACCCTCTACTAATTTACAATATAGGCACGTATTTCCAGCATCACTACGGACATTGCTGTAAATATCACGCAATTTATCGCAACATGCTTTTTTTTTGTTTTAGTTGCCGCTCTCGGAATTACATAGAAACTTAGAAACATAGAAATTAGGTGCAGGAGTAGGCCATTCGGCCCTTCGGGCCTGCACCGCCATTCAATATGATCATGGCTGATCATCCAACTCAGTATCCCGTACCTGCCTTCTCTCCATACCCTCTGATCCCCTTAGCCACAAGGGCCACATCTAACTCCCTCTTAAATATAGCCAATGAACTGGCCTCGACTACCCTCTGTGGCAGAGAGTTCCAGAGACTCACCACTCTCTGTGTGAAAAAAGTCTTTCTCATCTCGGTCTTAAAGGATTTCCCCCTTATCCTTAAGCTGTGACCCCTTGTCCTGGACTTCCCCAACATCGGGAACAATCTTCCTGCATCTAGCCTGTCCAACCCCTTAAGAATGTTGTAAGTTTCTATAAAATCCCCTCTCAATCTCCTAAATTCTATCCCATCAACCCTCCCCGGATAAACAGCATTACCGAAATCCACCAAATGCCTGTCTTCCCCTCACGGCACGCCTCATCATGTCGGAATGTCAATGCTTTCATTATTTTTTAATAATAATAATAATAATAATAATAATAATAATAATAATAATAATAATAATAATAATAATAATAATAATAATAATAATAATAATAATAATAATAATGTGAAAACATCAATGACGCAGTTGTGCTGGTTTCCGAGGGGCACGGGCACGGGCCACACATCTCTGCTCTCCATGCAGCTGGCAAGCTCTTCTTTTGTCTCTAGGCTTGCCTCTTCCATCAGCGTATTCAGCATCGTCTTGATTGGCCATCCCGGGTCACGGCTTCCATGGGTTGGTTCCTATAGCTCAACCTTGTTTGTTGGCATTTCTGTGTGGCGGTGGTAGTGACTAGCGAGCCTCCTCCTTTTCGACCTGATCTTCTCGGTCAGAGGTGGAATCTCGCCCCAGAGCTGGACGTTGGTGGTGTGGTTCCTCCAACTGACATTTTGAACTTTTCGGAGCTTTCGGGTGTAGGTACCATCGAAAGACTTGGACAATGCTCGAGTGAGAGTCCATGCATCACACCCTTACAATAATATGGTCTCGACAGTTGCATGGAAGGATCTCAGTTTGAGACCCTTAAGGGCCTGTCCCACTTTGCGATTTTTTTCGGCGACTGCCCGTAAAACTGTCAAGTTGTATGACATATGCTGACCTATGCTGTCCTGCAGGTGATGCCCGGTTAGGGTCAGGGTCAGGGTTAGGGTTAGGGTTAGGGTTAGTGTTAGTGTTGGGGCCTGGTTTAGGGTTAGGGTTAGGGGTAGGGTTAGGCTTAGGGACCACAGATGGGCTGTAAAATATTCTTCCTTCAATGCATGGATTTTAAACATTAATATACATTAAATTTAATACAATATAATGAATTATGCAAATGAAAACATGTTTAGTCGTTCAGTTTTATTTACAGATGTATTGGTCCACTTCCTGACCCAATCACCGTCTCTAACTTTTCACAGGGATTGATTCAGTGAGTGTAGACTGAACTCTGCTCTCCCCTCCATCCCCTACTCCCCCCTCTCGCTCCCATCCCTCCTTCTCCCCCAACCCTTCTCCCGTCCCATCATCCCCCCTCTTCCCTTCCCCCCTCTACCTCCCTTCTCCCCGCTCCACTCTTCTCCCCCTTCTCTTCTCCCCTACCCCCTCACATCCCCTTCTCCCCCTCTCCCCTCCGTTCTCCCATTTTTCAACACTCCCCTCCCCTAATTTCTCTCGCACCCCCCCATTTGTGGACCCAGCCTGCAACCAGCGATCCACCCCACACTATCGCACACACATTAGGGAAAATTTATACAATCCTGTGCGCTTTTGGAGTGCGGGAGGAAATCCTAACCCTAACCCTAACCCTAGCCCTAAACCTAACCATACCCTAACACTAGCCGTAACCCTAACCCTAACCCTAACCATATGCTAACACTCACCCTCACCCAAACCCAAACCCTAACCCTAACCCTAACCCTAAACCTAACCCTAACCCTCACCCTTGCCCTAACCCTAACCCTCACCGTTGCCCTAACCCTAACCCTAACCCAAACCTCAGCCCTAACCCTCACCCTAGCCATAGCATAACCCTAACTTTAACGCTAGCCCTAACCCTAACCACAACCCTAGCCCTAACGCTAACGCTAACCCTCTCCCCCATCTTCCCTTTCCCCCTCTTCCTCCCTTCTCCCTGCTCCACTCTTCTCCCTGCCCTCTCCCTCACAACCCTTTCTCCCCCTCTCCCCTCCCTTCTCCTTTCTACCCCCCCCCCCCACCATTTTCTCCGATGCCCACAATTGTTGACCAAGCCTGCAATCAGCGATCAACCGCACACAATCCAACACACATTTAGGGACGATTTATGCCAACCTGTGTGCTTTTGGAGTGCAGGAGGAATCCCTAACCCTAACCCTAGCCTTAACCCTAACCCCAGCCCTAACACTAACTCTAACCTTAGCCCGAGCCCTAACCCTAACCTTAACCCAAACTGCAGCCCTAACCCTAACCCTAACCCTAACCCTAACCCTAACTGTAACCCTAACCCTAGCCCTAACCCTAACCCTAACCATAGCCCTAACCCTAACCCTAACCCTAAGCCTAACTATAGCCATAGACTAACCCTAACCCTAACCCTAACCCTAGCCATAGCCCTAACCCTAACCGTAACCCTAACGCTAACCGTAACCCTAGCCTAAACCTAAGCATAACCCTAACCCTAATCCTATCCCTAACCCTAGCCCTAATGCTAACCCTAACCTTAAACCGAACCCTCTCCTCCCGACTTCCCTTTCCCCCTCTTCCTCCCTTCTCCCTGCTCCACTCTTCTGCCCCTTCTCCACTCCTCTCCCCCTCACATCCCCTTCTCCCCCTCTCCCCTCCGTTCTCACATTCTCCAACACAATTTTCTCCAGCGCCCCCCATTTGTGGACCCAGCCTGCGACCAGCGAACCCCCGCACACTATCCCACACACATTAGGGACAATTTATGCAATCCTGTGCGCGGTTGGAGTGCGGGAGGAAATCCTAACCCTACCCCTAGCCCGAACCCTAACCCTAGCCATAACCCTAACCATAACCCTAGCCCTAACCCTAACCCAAAATCTAGCCCAAACCCTAACCCTAGCCATAGCATAACTCCAACCCTATCCCTAACCCTAGCCCTAACCCTAACCCTAACCCTATCCCTAACCCTAACCCTAACCCAAACCTTAGCTGTGACCCTAACCCTAGCCACAGCATAACCCTAACCCTAACCCTAGCCCTAACCCTAACC